>JARBWI010000001.1:3084615-3701538 GCA_037576405.1 Campoplex capitator
AAGGAAGGAAATTTCTTTTTCTTGCCGATCGATTCATCTTGATAAACAATTAAAAAGATAAATACAATTATTTGAAAAAATATTAAACTATCTCTGAATAAAGTAATTGAAATCGCACCTGTAAGATATCGGCAATGCGGAGGAGTCTTTTTCAAATGAATCATTTCTAAATGAGTGGAAGTGCCTCGGCCGACGCTAATACCGAGATAAAATTTTTGCCATTGTTCTTGAACTTGAACTAAAGCTGGTATTTCACTGTTGAATGGAAAACATTTTTTTCACAAATTGGTTGATTTCGTTACTAATTGTGTTCAGACACAAAAATCGTGATTTTATTACCAATTCGCATTGTTCGCTGCTATCGTGAGAGAACTCACGAGAATCTTTATTCTCGTTTCATCGAGAATGGATTGACGCTTCGATGGGACTAAAACAACGAATTCACGAACGCCGTAGTAACGGGCGATTTCCAAATGGTCCTCGTCAAGACGAATAAAATCATTCGCTGGGTCTAGAGCATCAATGTGCGCTTGAGTGTGGCCATCTTCAATATCTTCAACCGTACCTTCGACAGTCTCGTCATCGTCGACTTTTAATTTAAAATGTTTTAAAGTAAAGCCGACATCTATAGAGAAGAAACGAATCATAATTTTGTATGAACATTTCACTGCGAACATGAAACAAAGGGAATTGTTCTTATGGATCAATGGTAGTAACTAAAATTCGACATTGTGTGTTTTTAACTCTTACGTACCTGCAAAATTAAGTTCTTCTGATTTTTGTGTCCACGTTGAATTGACAAAGTCTCCTGGTTTCAAACTGGGTCCGATCTTTGTTTGTGGCAATTTCCATTCGTGTATAATTTCCTCCAGACGTGCGACAAAGACTTCCCATTCCGATGCTGTTGTGAAATCATGATGGTAAAAGTCCTCGATTTCGATATTATGCATATTGAGGTCCAGTGCTCATTAACAACGTTCGAACAATTGAATTTTTGCGAATTCACTCCCTGGTGTGCTGTTCACTCATCATGAATAATAATCAACAGTTGAACGATTATTGTTTATGAATTTGATAAGTAATTTTATGATAATTACGTTATTCTGGAAGATAAAGGTTAAGAGCTGTTGTTTCTGACAGATCGACAGGTTGTACGATCAAAAGATAAACATTGGACCCCTGGGAATTTGGTCCATCGAATTTGATTTTCGAATTTTTTTTTTTTTCCATCTAATAAGTGACTTCCGTTCGTTAATAATTGGATCACAATCGATGTTTGTCGGAATTGAATAGTTTTAATTTTAATAATTCATAACAAAGAACTGTGCAAAGTTAGACGATTTTTTGTACATTATGTGATATCAATTTCTTCAGGCTTTTTCGAAGCGCAATCGTTAGTCGGTTACGAATTTTGTAACTGAAAAAAATGTCAGATATTTATTCGTTAGAAAAATGAAAACAAACATCGTGTGTGTGCATTTTGGTTGGCTGTATTTTTTTTTAATAATGAATTACCGAACGTTGTCAATATGAAACCGTACACCATCAAACGGCCACCAAACGATTTACGGAAAACAGTTCATGAAATCCATTAAATCAATAAAGAAGGGGAATTAATAAGAGGGGAAGGGCATCATGACATTACAAGCTAACTACTACTACAAAACACGTTGAGTCGAATTCACGTATGTAAGACCGTCGTCGAGTTGCACGTCTCTCGCGCACGCAATATCATACAATCGTTGGAGAATTGTGTGGGAGTGAAAAATCAGGAGGCGTGACAGTAGATAAAAATTATCGAATCACGCCGGAAGAGTGTGTGTCGTCGGGCTGCGAGTGTATAAGTGTTTTAACGTACGTGTACGAGCCAGTGTCGATCTTGACGGGGTTGTCAAATCGTACTCGTGTCAGTGGAGAGAGTCTGCTCCGCATTGAAAAGAGAAATACAAAAGCATATTGTTTTTATTTTCGCGTTTTAAATATTTGACGAAAGTTTTAACTAACCGTAAACAATGGAAACTTACGAGAGCGTGCTTCTCGTTAAATCGGAAGTGTTCGTCTTCAAAATTCCTCCACGTACATCGAACAGAGGCCATCGGTGAGAACTTCATTTTTCCTCCTTTTCTTTCTGTTTTTCTCTCCTCTTTTTTTCTTTTTTCTCGTCATCGCTAACTGTACTCTAAATTCGTGTTATTATTATTATCAAAATATAACTCGTATCGTATTGTTACCGAGTGTGGGAATATCGAGGAATGACGCCTCCTCGACTTTCACTTATCAATTTCGACAAAAAAACTATCTCTCTTTCTCTTTGACTCTCGCGTGTTTTTCATTTCACTCCCCAATCATAATGATATTTATAAAAAACCCAACAAAAAAAAAGTTTCTCAAATGAAAAAAAAATATTCGTAATAAATTCGATGAACGGATCATTACTTTCAACGTTTATTTTCGAACCTTTTCATAACACCAATGAAAAACATGTCGGAAAAATAACAAAATCTGAAATAGCATAAAAATGTAAATCGATTGTTATTTTTTCATTGTAAACAGAGCGGCAGACTGGAGTTTGCAAGAGCCATCATGGACGGGACGGATGCGTCTGGTGTCGCAGGGAGATTCCATAACGATTAAGCTTGAGGATAAAATAACAGGAGAATTGTTTGCAAAATGTCCGATAGAGACTTATCCGGGAATAGCGGTGGAGCCTGTGACGGATTCTTCTCGTTATTTTGTGCTGAGGATCCAGGATGATAATGGTAGATCGGCGTTCATTGGCGTAGGCTTCCTCGACAGATCGGATAGTTTCGATCTCAACGTCGCTCTCCAAGATCACTTCAAATGGCTTAAGAATCGTGAACAGATAGAAAAGGAAAAAGAAACACCCAAGCAAGAATTGGATCTGAGGTTTAAGGAAGGCGAGACAATTAAAATAAATATGAAAATTACGGTACGTTTGCTATTTTTTAGTTTTTGTTCACTCAGTATATACGTAAATAAACTTTGCAATATTGTGAATTGTTTGTACCGCTTGAAAATTCATTTTCAGTTGAAAGCTTCGAATATCAGTTGGAACTTTTCACCTTCAACAATGAAATTTGCAATAATAATTAAATCATCGAAAAATTATGAATGAGAATGGAAATTCGTAGTTTTCTTCCACTAAAGCCACTCAAATTATTTTAATTCTTGATATCAATTGACTTTCCGCACAGAAAAAAGATGGCAGCGAAGTGTCGTCAAAGACGAAACCACGTGCTCCGGTAGGAATAGGATTGCCACCGCCTCCGGGTGGTGTGAAAATTGCACCACCACCAGCTCGAACCCCGACGTCTTCACCGGCTCATAAGCCCTCAGCGAATCCACAGGCTCAAGGTCAGACAGGATCAGAATGGGGCGAATTCGCGAGTGCCTCCCAGCAGCAACAACAAGCAGCTGCTGCAGCGACTCCCTCGACCAACGCTACTTGGGTACAATTCTAAGCCCAAAATTATTTAACGTATATGAAAAAAAAAAAATGGAGGAAAAAATAAAAACGCGGACTTACAGGTGAGAAATTTAGATTTCGCGAATTGCTGTGGAAAAAAAGAAATGACGAAAATAAGAGAACAAACGTACATACTCGATAGCGTACGTATACGACGATAATAATGTATTATATCGATATAGTGAAGTATAGACGCGTGTATTCACCCGATTTCGAACTCTCGGGTATTTTATTCGTTAAAGTGGCAAATAGTACACAGAAAAACGTTTATGAAGCTAAAAAAAAAAAAAAAAACAAGAAATCGTAGTTAGCCGACTGTGCTACGTGTTCAATATAGTGGTTTTCTTCCCGAGACTTAGGGGGTCGTTAAAATCTCAGTTATGGGAATCGATCGAGGGGTCGGGAACGCGGAAGAGACCGTTCGATATAAAGTGTCGACAGAAAGCTTGCAGTTTTTTTTATTATTTTTCATCATTTCATAAGTAAAGCTTGAAGGAAAATTTTGCTGGTTCGAAAAAGGTCGAGAAAAAGTTGGAAAATTATTCAGATCGCATACAGAAAAATTAAGAACGAAATTCTAATCGGAAGGACAAAATTCCGACATTCATTTTTCGTGTGTTTCGGAGTAAAAAGAAAAATTCGGGTTCGTTTAATTATAATTTGAAGAAAAAAATAAAATAAAAATCGAATTTATCGATTATCCGAGAGAGTTGGACCCGAGGTGAGGCTGAAAAAGTAGCTTGTGACATCGTTAGTCGAGAGCCATTAGATCGAGAAATTGCAATATTAATTGTTCAATCTGCCAGTGGCGTTTGTATATAACGAAAAAAAAAAAAAAAAAATCAGAATCATCCTCTAGTTTTTAAGATAAATAACAACGCCTAATATTCTTCGTAATTTAATCCAGTTATAAAAGAAAGAAATACTTAGCGAACCATATTTCAGAGTTATTGAAATATTTTTTCATGTTACATCCCCCGACACTATTTTTATTCCTTCGTCGTGTACTTTAAAAGGGAATAGAGGAAAAAAAATAATTGAGAAATAAGGTGAAGGAGAAGGAAATAAAGTAAAAAAAAAAAATGAAAAATATTCGTACATACATGAATATATATATATAAAAATATATATATATTTAGATATATGTATATCGGCCCAAGCATGCTTATTTTCGTACGAACACGAGAGTTGAACTTTTTTTGTAAATACGGTAACTCTCATGTTTTGCCTTTCCAATTCTCATAAATGTTATTCATTGTTGTTGAAGTATTTCAGAGAATATAAACGAATAATAAGGGTACATTGATAGACCAAGTTGAGTTTTTTTTTTTTTCCATAAGTTCTTTAGTGACAAAAATCAATAAAAACAATGCACAGACTCGTTAATCGTTATTAATGATGTTTTCTCCATTTTCCCACGATAAAAATTTTCGATGAAAATTTCGATACTCAGCCATGTGAAAAAAAGTCTCTGAAAACGTTGAGTTCGATCCAAAAAAACGACAATTTAGAAAAGTCAACAAATTAATTTCGCGACGAAACAGATTTAAAAAAAAAATCAATACTTGTAATAATGCCGAGGTTCAATTATAGTTATCAAAATGATGAACAAAAAAGAATTAATTCAAAAAGTAAATCGAGAATAAATATTTTCAATTGGTTTTTTCCAGACCTGTTAATTCGAAATTGTTTATCGAATGATATTTGTGACTGAAAACGTATGTGTGAAACATTGTTAATAGCATCAAACACAAATTTTTAATACTAATTATTTTACCGTTTTGAATGTGATTTGTGTTTTTTTTTCTTCTTCTTTTGGAAAGATATTTAACATATCGCGGTATTTGTACATAAGGGTGTGGGTATAAGTTGACTTGTTAGTGACAGCGTAACGAGAAAAAAAAAGTAAAACAAAAGGAAAAACGAAACCGATATAACTTGTACTGATGAAGCTCGAATTTATTGCTTGCCCTGTGTGTTTCAATTTACAAATGCTATGTAGTCTGTATGATATACACTGTATTTATTATCAAGTGAAAAAAAAAAAGAGAAAAAAAGGACAAAACGAACGTACAAAGTCTCGTGTAGCGTTTAAAATGATTCTGCGTTAAAAAAAAAAAAGAGTAAACTGCAAGTTAGTTTATCGCCCTAATTAGTATCGCAGTCATCGTCTTTCGCTTTAAAAAAGCGAATCGCATTCCAGCGTATATACAACACATATATTTATATATATATAAACATATAAATATGTTTTTTTTTTCTTTCAAAAGTGTAAGAAAAACTGTACCGTATTCCATAAAGTTGTTTTGTCAAGTTCAACGTTGTTGAAAATGGAAAATTTTATAATTTAAGCTCTGCGAAACGTTTCTTTTTTCGTTCAATCCCTCGAATCACAATTATTTTCAAATATTCAGTATTTTTCAACTTTTTTCATGCCTTTCGTAATGATTCGTTTTCCCTTTGTGGCCTAACATTTTTGTGCTCCTCGTTCTTTCGCAATTGTAATGAGAAAAGAAAACTATACGTTTGAAGTACATAAAAATAAGAGTTTATTCGCAGGTAAAGAATTTTACTCCACTGGCATGAAAACGTACTTTTAAGGTACACACTTAGCTTATAGGAATTAAGGTTTATCGATGAGATAGGAAAAAACTTGAGAAATAATTGCCGACGTATAATTCTCTATCGTACTGTATATTTAGTGTTTTCTTTGTCCATGATTAATAAATGGCCATTATTTAGCACACTCAAAGTCATCTTTTACGTACATGTTTTTTGTTTTGTTTGTTTTTTAAACAAATAAAAAGTTACTCGATAGGGAGTTACGCTTGCTGAAAACTTATCCTAGAGCGATTGGTGGGTTCTCGTTTTTTTTTTTTCTCTCTTTTTCTTCAACTGAACGCTGCTTTCTTGTTGGGTTTCACCCGAGATCAAGCATTAACAACGTTTATTGCGCGATACGTTGAGCCGGAGACTCCTCATTGCCATTGCACGATTGAAATGGCGTTGCACCGGACGTTGAAGCTGTTCAGCCGCCAGTGTTAAATTCTCATCGCATTCTATGCTACTGAGAACGACTAGAAGAACGCCCAATACCTGTTCGATGAAATCCAAAAAAAGTTTTTACATTTTTCTACTTATTCGAATATCAACTTTTCGATTGTAAATCGAGTAAAACAAAGATCGAAGTAAAAATTACCAGACAAACGATAATGAGCAGAGTATAAATGTGTATGCTCGCCGCAGGAAGCGATTCAACTTCTTTCAGGGCTTCGGCAGCATCGGTGAGATCAGGCTTTAGTTCCAAAGCATGACGAAGATGTACGGCGGCTTCTTGAAAGTGGCCGTAAGCCTTGAATATTTGTCCAAGAGTGAGATATTGTTCCCAGGCGTTGCGATCGGGTGGTTGGAGTTCCAGCGAGCGTCTTGCTAGGTACGTCGCATCATCCAAATACTGTAGTGCGAGCAATACTCTTGCTAGATTCAATAAAACCTCCGCATTGTGGGGCGACACTGCAAGTGCTCGTCGAAAACACTCGATGGATCTTTGTGCGTTTCCTTTTATGCGCCAAAAATTGCCAATTTGATTGTACAGCTGAACGGATTTTGGTTTCTACGGAATAATGAAAAAAAAAAAAAAAAATTAAATTGATCGTCTTTCAATTACATTGCTTTTGGAAATTATGCTCTACAAATATCGCAGCTTCTCTTTACCTCCTTTTTAGCTTTTTTTAATCGTCTTTCCAACAAATCTATATCAACATCTGTCACTTTGCCATTACTCTTTTTAAACATAAGAGCAACGTGCGGCTCCGGCACAAGAGGATGCTTGTTTCTATTTGCGACACCCACCAAATTATCATAATATGTAAAATTCACTGGTTTGCCACAGTCCAGCACGATATCGTCGCACTGCTGACCCGGTGAACAAGCATACTGTTCGTTCGATATATCCGTCGATGCCGGATATGGCTCTGTTACGTTGGGCGTATCCGTCAATATGTACGAGGTAAAGCGTCTGCCAATGGTACCAAAGTTAGGGCTTTCATAACGCTGAAAGAATAGCAAGCCACACACAAATACTAACTACAGGCAAAAACAGAAAACTACATAAGGACTATTATTATAAAAAATATTCATTGTTTTAAATCAAATCACAAAATTATAATTATTAACGAAACAGTAGAAATAAATATCTGGTGTCGTTATCATGGTTGATTAATTTTTCAAAAATTTTGTGTCGAATATTGAAAATTATACAGATAAATTTTCAAATATATTCTTAAATCAACTTACGTTGAAAAACTATATTTTTGTATCAACATTTTTGAAAATTTTTATTGAGAATGGCAAGTTTGTTACATTTCATGTGTATCTTTAATATCTATCACATTTCTATGTACACCAGGAATAATTGATGGTTATTTTTTCATTAAAATCACTCAAAATGAACCAATTACAAAAAAACTTTCGTTTATTTTTTTCATTTTACTTACAACTTTCATTTTAAATCACACGATCATTAATTTTATTACCAATAAAATGGAGTATTCATTTATGAAGAACATTCACTCGAATTAATGACAAAAAATGATTCATAATTTTTTTTTGTATCGATCCTTCAATGTCAACAGCACCATAATTGAAAAAAATATATTTATTCAACAATAATCGATAAATTGATAAAAAAAAGCAACAATTAAAATTCTGCAGTGACAATTGGAAAATATTTGTAAAATTGCACATCGCATGTTCTTCGTGTGTAAAACTAAGTGTCAATGAAAGATATTGTGGAAAATATATATTCTAAGTTCATGCATTTGTGCATTTCTTAATATGCAGACAGAAAATATAGGAAAAAAATGAAGTTAAAGTTTGCATCGTTGGAATGTAACGAAATTGATTGTTTTTGTTTTCAAACAGCGAAAATGTATAGAAAAAGTAGAAAAAAAAGGATAAATAAACTACGAGAAATGAGTTAAAAAATCGCAAAAAAAAGTTTATCCAAAACTAACCGTTCGTGATCATCGGTGATAAAGTTATTGTATTCGTTACAATAAACTTGAATTTTTTCATGATTTTCGGATGAAGCTGTTTTGCTCCATCCTTGTCCACTACCGAGACTAGCAGTAGTGGCCAATATATCGAAAACCGGATCATCCTCAAGAGAGCTAGGAAACTGGGTAGCTTTGATAACTCTATCGGCACTAAGCCTCCAGGAAGTTCTGGAATTTATAAGCTTCACCTGAAAGATGAGAAAACAAAGGGCGTAACTTGCAACACGACCGTGTGCCCACATAGTGCACTTGCCACCCTCGCCCCTCGCCACTCTTTCAACCGATCACTTGTTTTACACACAAATTTCTTTCTCTCGGATTAATAAACGATAAGAAAATTTTTTTATCCTCTTTCCGTTAATCTAATATAACGGATTATGTCAATTGTTGAAAGACATCGAGACAAGGACAAAGGCGCGAAATCGCCCACTGATTATCAAAACCCTATCAAGATCATCAACAATCTTCTATGAATTTGCACAGACATTTTTTTCGCTAGTCACTGCGCCATCTATGAAGTTAAAATACCTCGGAAATGCATTTGACGCATCTGACATTTCAGAATTAGCATGCACCATGGTTGCATGTACATTTTGCGATCTGGGTTCAACAATTTAAAGTCTTTGCCATGATCGTTAACTGAATTGTTAAAACATTATTTCGATCACACGCTCGTTTAAAAAATTAACGAAAAAGTTCTAAATCGCGACCGTTCTGTTTTTTTTATTCTAGTAAATAAAATGTTTTTCAGGACATTGGACTATGAAGGATTATTTCAAAGTGAAAAAACTTTTGAGTAAAATGTTTCCTGGTTATTGGTTTTATTGAAAAGGTCAAATGCCTCAGCTGTCAATTTGAGAAAACGTCACATCGTCCAACATTACTTGATCGAATCCGCAGATTGTCGGATTATGCTCTGTCGGCATAGCAGCCACCGGGTTTGCTTGACCAATTGATAAAACAGAGCATGCCGCAAATCCAAATCAAAATAAAAAAGAATAGGGTTCATTGGGAGTGAACGTACCGATCGCAATAAATTCAAACAAACCATAAGTTTTAAAAATGAAACGAGAAGATCAGACATTGAAAATATTCTCATTGAAATTTTTATATTGTCTAATCAAAACAAATGAAAAATCGCACGAAAATTATACAATAAAATTAATGTGATCCCGAAAGATCGGCTGAGCCAATGGGCCAAGTTTTGGTCGATGTGACGTTTTCCCAAATCGACCGCTTCAAGAAGCGCCACTCCAGTAGAGAAAATCCCATCGCCGGTGATCTCCCTGCTCATTTCTGGTTCGCGTTGGAAATCGTCCGGAGCGAATCGTCATGTAGATCTCTCTCCATATTTTTATTATCGTTATAATAACTGATATCAAAAAAACACCGCGTAATTCGCAAATTTAACGAGAACTTGACCCCTGAATATCATTGAAAATCGCTATCCTTTTTGTGTTCAAAAAGTTACAATCGGGTAAGTACATATTATTTTGAAGCGCAATAACGCAAAAATTGTTACGATAATAAAAAGTTTTCTTCCGTCATTTTGAGACGACTCCTGCTCTTTTTTTAATCCAAAAAATACTATAAAACTTTTAGCGAAGTCAGAATCTTGATGCATCCCATCTTGAATACCCGAAAATGATCAAGCCTCTTGTCAATATGTACCGGCTTTACAATTCTCGGTCATAACAAAGAATCGTGTGCCGGTTCTAGAAACGTCTAACGAAAAAGTTGCTAATACTACGATCAAATCCAGCGATTTTCTTCCGTGTCTCGAATCCTTTTAATTTGTCATGACTTCTTTTTGTCAACGTGATGAATCTGTATATTTTTTTCTTCGTAACAAGATAACGGAAGAATTCTAATCTGTCAGCGCCGAACGAGTTGAATCAAAATTTTCCTCTTTGTTCACATTTGTGAATTTGTGATCGTTTTATACCGTTGTTTATATACACGTTGACACAGCATACATAGACGTATGCCAATGTAAGATTCATTTATTTTTCAACGAATATCACGCTACATTGTAATGAATCAAATGTTTCGATTTTCTACAAAACACACGCAACATGTTGTAACTTGTTGTGCCTCGTATCCCATTCACTTTCCCTTTCTATCTCACGGGCTTTATATCCATATTACAAATACCGACCAACGGTACAAAAAAAAAAAAATAAACTGATTAAATTTCTCGACCTTGTAAGAGTTTAGAGAGTTCGGGCAGTGGGGATTGAACTCATTATAGCGAAATACTTTCGACGAAAACAATGTATTACAATCTCAAAAAAAAACTGTAAATTTTTTATTTCGAATATGTAAAATAATAATCAAACCGTCACAAATATAAATCGATTAATTTTCTGTCGATGTCATATTAAAATTTATTTAAATGTTGAAGAAAATAATTATTTTTCTGTTAAATCGTTCCTAGTCCGAGAATCGTCCTTCCAGTGACGCCTTTATTCGTCGCACGACCAAAAGTTTGTCTTCCAGTTACGCGTTCCACACAATCGAGCGACTCCGCGCAGTTTATCAACACCGTCATACCGCGAGACGAGACACAAAAAAAAATGTATGGCGTGCTTTTTTCTACGCTTGAAATAAAAGTCTGAGATTTGAAAGAATTTGAATGATTAATTTCTCCAATCTCGAGTATTAAGGAGGCTGGCTACATACGACAATATGATAAGAATTTAATAAAATTTAGTGATAAAATTCTTTAGCATCAAATGCAATGACACAAATTTTTTCAAATTTTTCGTCTACATAGTTGTCGAGTAATTGGAGTTTACAATATGCAAACGATATACCTATGTATATCAGAATCCTATGCTTACGGATGTAAACTCTAGTGTTAAATTACTCGAAAACTATGCAGAAGAAAAATCTTAAAAAATTTGTATATTCATATTTAATCCAAAAGAATATGCTCACCAAATTTCATTAAATTCTAATCATTTCGAATTATCCTATGCTTTTAAGATGGCAACATTGTTGTGTGTAGCCAACCTCCTTAATATTTCGTTGAATAATAACGTTTGCATGTTCTCTTTTTTATATTTTATTCTCGCAATCATCATGCTCGTTTTCCACGTTTAATTTTTCTAGTCTTACGAGAATCAAAATGTCAGAAACGTTTGAGAAAAAAAAAAATTTTTTTTTTTGTAATTTCATGTTTTATCAAGATTTTTCATATTTTTCAGAATTCCATGGCGTATTCGAGTAAAAAAAACATCTACAACGAGAAGGACATTAGATCGATAATACCGGAAGCAAATGATCCACTGATAGAAATATCGGCGCCGGAGTTGAAGAACCGAAATTCTTATTGGCAAGTAGGAACATCGTCGGTGAGTCGAGTGAAAATAAGTGCGCTTTCGGAGCGCGCGAGGATCGATATATCGAAAGCGACGACAATAATCGGAACGGCATCTGAGAACTACGAGGCGCTAGAGACCCTGGGAACCGTAATTATCCGTATAAGCAACGATTTTAAGATCGAGGCTCACGTGACGAGATCAAGAGACGTTGCTCCTTACGTGGTTGATGGAATTATCGGTTTGGACGTGATAAAAATCGGTTGTTGGGACTTGGATCGTCAGGGACAAACGTTCAGTAGTCGTTTCAATCGCTTGTCAGTATTACCAGCGAAGCATTTTATCGCCGATTATCCGGGAAAAATACGAGAAAGTATTAAAAAAACAATGATCTCCGAGGAGAAAGGCTGTTGGGCGACGGTGTCGAGACGGTTGGAACAACTGCGTCCGTATTTACGACCGGAAGTTAACGAAGACGACCGCCTTGCGGTGATCGATGTTCTCGACGATTATGCCGATTGTCTGTATTTACCGAGCGACGTTATTCTTCCGACGAATTTGTGTAAATATCCGATTAAATCAAAAGCCAACGACATTGTCAACATTCGTCAACCGGCCTATCAACAAAGTTACTGGGATAAAATTGAAATTTTGATCACCGATTTACTGCGACAAGATATCATAAGAGTTTCGACTTCTCCCTACAATTCTCCCATTGGTTTGATGGAAAAGAAACCAGATTCGCGTGGCCGCATTGACTATCGCCTCGCTGCTGCATATGGCGAATTGAATGATCGCTCGGAAAAGGAAAACTTTCCGGTTCCCACTATTCTAGATGCTGTCGACGAACTCAACGGCTCCAAATACTTTTCCGTACTTGATTTAGCATCCGCTTCTTATCACATTGCTATCGAACCTCAGGATCGTCGCAAAACTGCCTTTACCACCAGGAGTGGACGGTATGAGTTCCAACGCATGCCTGCTTGCATCAAAAATGGGGCTGAGTACATGCAGCGACTGATGAATAAGGTTCTCGAGGGAATCAGAGAAGAGGTTTGCAACGTTTAGAACAAATATCTTATGAATTATTATTATTTAGTCATATTAAAAAATTCTTGTTTAAAACTAATGAAGTTTCATAACAATTCACATCGTTATCAGCATCATAATTGAAAATATTCACTCATCAAATGTAAATAACTCGAACGATCGTATAATTGCAGGTTTTCGTCTGCCACGACGATATTTTGATTCACGCTCCAACGATGGAAGAGCACGAGTTCCGAGTACGCAAAGTTTTCGATCGTTTGCGTTTGCACCGCTTGAAATTACGGCCAGGCAAATGTCAGTTGTTTAAAAAACAGGTTTTGTATCTCGGTTTTTTGATAACGGACGAAGGGATACTTCCGGATCCGGCGAAGATCGAAAAATTGCGAACGCAGCCGAAACCCGCGACAGCTGAAGATTTGAGAAGTTTTCTCGGCTTATTGTCCACGCATAAACGTTTTCTCCCTGACTATGCTAGTCGATCCAAACCCATGTGGGATTTGTTGAAAAACCAAGAGTTCCGTTGGAACAAAGAAGCCGATTACAGCTTCCAAGAATTTCGTACTACTTTGGGAAAAGATCTTTTGCTCCGTTATCCCAACTGGAATACGCCATTCATCGTTCAAACTGACTCTAACGAACATGGCATTTTCGCTGGTCTCTTGCAAAAAATCCCAGGCTACTCACGAGCACAACCCATCGCTTGGGAATCCAGGACCTACACTCCTGCCGAATCAAAATTCTCTCCTGACAAACAAAAATATTTGGCCTCTGTCTGGGGAATGGAAATTTTTCGTCGTTACGTCCAGAACACTAAGTCTCTCGACGAAATCACTCAGAAATTGAAACTTTAGAGGTTCTGAAGCTTTCAAACACCGCAACGAAATCGTTGTTTTTTTTTTTTTTCTTCTAATTCTATTTAGCGACACTGTTAATGCCGATTCGGTCTCTTCGTCTCTGCCAAATTCCTATGAATTCTCTAGGAAAATTTAACGATCTGATAGAAGGGAAAAACAATCGTTCCATTTTAATTCAAGCTTCAGAACTATACAGTTTCAATCGCAGTCTACGGTTTTTCACGACGAGTGCCTTTTTCATGTTTATACGAAATATGACATTTCATACAGATGTGATTTAATTATAAGGAAGCTCCTCCATTTTTCATATAAAGAAAATTCCAGTTTTTTTTTTTTTTCATCACGTATTTCGTGGAGTGATAGATTTAGTTATAAAACGAGTTATACTTGAGTGAGAAGCAACAACAATGTTGATATCACGAGAAAAAGGATATTCGCATTGTTGCAACGCTACAGAATCTGCTTTATTACTTTTTTATTTTTTTGTAAATTTTGATTGAAAAATTGGGGTTTTTGTTTTGTTATAAATATAAAAATACAGACTTATTGAGTAGAATGATAAAATTTTTAAAAAATACGTTTTATCGAAACGTAAACTTTGATACCATTGAAAGAAATAAGTGTGTTGTATTTTTCTGATAAAATAAAGATAATTTCGTGCAAACTGAATACAAATCTCAAGACTCTACCGAGTCTCTCGATGAATGTCTCACTTCGAATTTATTGTAACAATCGTTGATCAACGAAAATGATAAAATTGTGTCAAGAATTTGAAACATTTTATAGGTTACCACCGTGAATAGGTGACTCGGGCAACTTTTTTTTTGCTTAAATTCTCGAAGATTCCTGACAGACCGAAAAATGAAGTGAAAAAGTAATTCAATTTGGTAGAAAATAACGCGTGGGTCAAAATTTTTCGAGGATTTACCGATGGATTCATAAAACAACAGATTTTTCGATTTTCTGCTTTGGTTACGATTCCCAACTGTCGGAACACTTTTTTTCTCTTTGAAAAGAACTTGAAGACTACTCGCGGCCTCGAAATTCCTGAAATTTCTTTGTGCACAGCAACCTCGACGGCTTAATTAAGTTAGTAAATGAGTTTTACTCTACAAATTTTAGTCTCGAGCGATGATTTATTTAAAAAAAAAAAAAAGGGAACAAATTACGAGCCTGAAAATTCTTGAAAATGTCGCATTTGTGTCAGATTCATAAACTATTTATGTTGAATTGAAAACGTCAATATTTTTTAGGTTATAATATCGTTGATTCAAATACAGAATAGTCGAGTTCGAATATCACACGAATACTTCGTCAGTACCGAATAATCCATTTAGAAAAGTATAATCGAAAGAAAAATGAATTCCAATTTGGAAGAGACACTTTCGAGTGATGCTCGAAAAAAAAAATAAACTCGTACATTTATAGTCCCACAATTGAGCAGGCTCGATCAATCATTTTCGTATCATCGTCTTTAATTCGGATAATTATTGGGCGATAGGATTCTGAACTACAAAATGTCAAAAGAAAAGATGAAGAACGAGACTGTAGCCCACGACGAGACTAAATCCAAAGAGATATATCCGGAAACATCAATGCCGACGATTTGTTTACGTATACCAGAGATGAAAAACGAGCTGTCTTATTGGTTGATTCTCTCGTCACCGGTGACACGTTTGAAAATAAATACGTTGCGCGAAGACGTGAAAATAAGAACGGAGGAAGCGGGCGAGATCGAAGGAATGTTTGCGGAATGGTACAAGCCAGTGGCAACTCTGGGCACCGCCATAATTCACATTTTCAATAGACCCGTTAAAGTTCACGTGACCAGATCGAAGCGAGCGTCGCCGATAGTTTGCGATGGAGTACTTGGAAATGAATTTCTTAATGTCGCTTACGGATCTCCCCGAAATTACAAAATAAGCGGGATTCCACAGACGCACCCGATTGCAACGGGAGAAGAATTGATTGCCGATTATAACCTAAAATTACATCGCGCCGTGGACGAAGGACGAGTCGCTTGTAAAGATGGACAGTGGGCAACGATCTCTGATAAATTGAGCGAAGTACGCAAATTTTTACCGTCTCAAGTAGCCGATAATTCATTGGAACCGGTTCTCGAGATATTGGAGGATTATGCTCATTGTTTTCATCTACCTGGTGAAAAACTCACGTGCACGAAGCTACTAAAATATAAAATAACCTCAAGCAGCAACAAAGTCGTTAATGTACCTCAGCCTGTATTAACCTCAAAAGATTGGAACAAGATCGATTCTCAGATCGAATCTTGGCTTCGGGATGGTATAATACAACCCTCAGATTCGCCCTTCAATTCACCGATTTCTTTGATCAAGAGCAAGCCCGTTTGTCACGAAAATACGCGTTATTATTTTGCCCCTGATTTTCACGAGCTTGAGAAGAAATTTACGAGCGATACTTTTCCAATACCCGACATAGTCCAACTCACGGATGTCCTTCACGGTTCCAAATATTTTTCGGTTTTTAATTTAGCCTCTGCTTGCTATCAGATCGAGCTCGAGCTCGAGGACCGTAGAAAAACAGCATTTTCAACGAGAACTAAACGTTACGAGTTTCTACGAATGCCACTTGACATAAAAAATGCATCGCAAAATATTCAGCGTCTCTTGAATCGCGTTCTCGACGATATGCTTTATTCTCCCAGCATGGCATTCGTAATTTACGACGATATAATCGTTCACGCGGCTACGATCGAAGAACACGAAGTCAGAGTTCGAAAATTATTTTCGAGAATCGAAACTGCTGGATTGAAATTACAACCGTCCAGATGCCAAATGTTTTCAAAGAGCGTTCGTTATTTCGGTCATTTAGTAACGGACAAAGGTCTGCGTCCAGATCCAGATAAAATACAAAGAATACGAGATTACGAGTTGCCGAAAAATCGTCATTCTTTCAACTCCTTCCTTGGACTTTCGAACTGTTACCAACGTTTCGTACCGAATTATGCTGAGATTATAAAACCAATGAGCGATTCGTCATCGACGAACGAAATTGTTCAAAGTTTTGAGGTTACAAAGACAGCTTTTTCCAAAGAGCTTCTGCTTCGTTATCCCAATTGGGACGAAACTTTTATACTCGAAACAAACACCTCTGACGTTGGCGTTCAAGCTGTTCTTCTACAAAAAAATCCTGAAAATCGAGAAACCTTTCCCATTGCTTACTCTTCGAGATGCTACACCCCCGAAGAATCGTCCTATAAAAAATTCAATCAAGCACATCTCGCTGCTATTCATGGCATGGATACTTGGTATCGATACCTCAACGACATAGGTTACAGAAAAATTATTCTCAGAACCCCCGAACCATCTGCCTTCAATTGGTACATACAACGCCAGTGCGCTGATTCCGATATACTCGAACATTTTGCGCTTTTATACTGCGGCATAGATTTAATCATCGAACCTCTTTATCCCAATGAAGAAAATTTTTACGATAATATCCCACTCATGCATTATACACATATGGAAAATGAAAATGCGATTGGTTTTCATTATTAAAATATCGATTTTTATTATGCCAGCAATTGAATCGTATTTTTACTTTTGTATGCTGGTGATAAATCCAAGGGTTTTCCACGCCACAAATGAAAGGCTGCAATTGTTTTTTTTTTTCTTTTCCACTAGACTTTTCGTGAACGCGAATGATTTTTTGTTTATTTGCAGCTCACATATATGTATTTTCTGTATTTTGGATTCCATAATTTCACGCCTCGTTTATCTCAAAATATGAACAATGACGAAACAACGTTTTTTCTTGTGTGGAGAGAATAGGGAAGAATTCTTAGAGCTGGATGCGATAAAGAAATTTATTTAAAAGAATAATAAGGCCCCCGAAAACCGTCCTGGTCGCACGAGCTTTTTCTTCGTTGACGTCACGAGCGGCTATCTCGTCTCTTGATATTCAATTTGAAAAAATAAAAATATAAATTGATATACTATAAAAAAGAAAAAAATGCGCATCACTGTTGAAAACCAAACTGAACAATTCTCATTCTCTGTTTTTGAAGTATATTTTTGCACGTTGGAAGAAACTTTGGCGTGGGATTTTTTTTATCGACTGAAGACGCGACTGAACGTGTACTACGATCCGATTGGCCCGCCATGTCCTTGCCATGATCTCACTACCAAGAGCCCTTCCTACTACCAATCCCCTTCGTATTAGATTCAAAACAGTCAACAGTCAACAGTGCGCCTGCGAGCCTCGAGGAATAAGAACGTGTGCGACGTGCCTACGACTCTCCCTACGCAGCTCGGCAAAATCTTTGTTCTTTCTTTTAAGAAAACTCGAATAATTCTCATATGTGCCTGAAATTTTTGGATTTCCTTTGTACACTCCAACCTCAACGAATCAAGTAAGTAAACGCGTTTGCCGTTTCACACAGATCTTGTTTTCGAGCTGCTTTTTTACGAAATAAAAAGTCATCAGGAGCCAATCAATTCGTATGAAAATATTCGTGATATTGACGAAATTCGCCACTTATTTTGACTCATCCGAAAAAAATCGACGGTTAAACACAAGCGAATCAATTAGATGTAGACAACAAAAGAGGCTGCTTGTGTAGTATTCACGAGTTACGGCAGACAATATGCACAATTTTCTAAACAATTCGCAACGATCTGATCAACACTTGACTTCGCCCGGTTCACTAGTTCGTAACCCGATACGATCTGAACTCGAACGACTTAAGCATTTTCAAATACACAAAAATGTAATGCGAATTAAAAATGCGTAAATTAGAAAATCAAGTAGACGAATATCAAGGTCATTCGTGTTTTTGACAATACAGCCGTGTGCACCCTGCGACTGTTTGACCCATACAAAGTCAAATACCTCGATCGCAAAAAATCGTAGCTGAATTTCAACGCCATTTTGAAGCAGACAATTCCACCTCCATTTTGCTTTATTTTTTGCGTTCATTAAAAAATTCGGCTACGATTTTTTTTCATTGTGATATTTGACTTTTTGTATGAGTCAAACAGGTGCAGGGGGGGCCTAATACTTTTGCACAAGGCTGCATACTATTTTTTATCCAATCCTTTTGACATTTCCGTCATTTTTTCGCTTTTAAGATTAATGTTGACATTTTTTGGGCTAGTTATCAAAATTTCGTTTTTATTTCTCGGAATATAATTATAATTCATACATTTAAAAATTAAAAATGAATTTGAAATTATTTTTTCAATTATTTATGCAGTCGAGAAAACCTCGAAAATATCCAAATCATGAGTTTCAATAAGTTGAACAATAAATTTTTAAAGTAACGTTTTTAAACACATTTCATGAAAAAATTATTACGAAAAATGTCTCCACTAACCAGTTGTTGAAACGTCTCTCGAAAACATTTTAAAAAATGGGTAAAAAAGGGGTCAATTTTGAAAAACTTAATCGGATTGTAGGAAATATTGTTTTATTGAAAATTGATACATTTTTTAATTCATTTGCTAATTGACGTTTGATTCCGAACAGGACGAATGAAAAATGCCATCAAAAACTCGGAAAACATCTGATACAAAATCAAATCATCATGCAAAAGGATCGTCGGAGGGGACACCAATAACGATAAAAAACGAGGCTGGAATCGATATT
Organism: Campoplex capitator; assembly: GCA_037576405.1. NCBI lineage: Eukaryota > Metazoa > Arthropoda > Insecta > Hymenoptera > Ichneumonidae > Campoplex > Campoplex capitator. The sequence goes on from JARBWI010000001.1 coordinate 3,104,012, forward strand.
GCACATCCGGATGTTTCACAGCCAACGATATGTTTACGAGTGCCAGAGATGAGAAATGAAGTCACTTATTGGCAGGTCAACACGTCACCGATGACATGTGTCAAGATAAATACTCTCCGTGGAGAGGTGAAAATAAACACGGAAGAGGCGGGTTTAATACCTAAAATGGAAGCGGTGTGCTTGGGCACCGCGATAATCCACGTTTTCAACAGATCTGCGAAAGTCTATGTGACGAGATCAAAGCGAAGGTTGCCGATGATTTGCGATGGAATTCTCGGAACTGAATTTCACGGTGTGCACTGGTGCTTAGATCCGTGGAGAGTCACAATACGTGGGATTCCACCGAGCGTCCCGGTTTTAACGGGCGAAGAATTGATACCGGATTATTCGACGAAACTGCGTCGTCTCCTGGACGAGGCGAAAATCGCTGATGCGAGAGGACAGTGGGCAGTTATTTCTGAGAGGCTTACCGAAGTACGCAAATTTTTACGACCGGAAGTAGCCAATAATTCTCTGGAACCGGTTCTCGAGATATTGGAGGATTATGCCGACTGTTTCTATCTGCCTGATGAAAAACTCACGTGCACGAAGCTGCTCAAATATGAAATAAGGTCGAGCAGCGACAAAGTCATTAATGTACCTCAGCAAAAATTATCCTCGAATGATTGGAGCAAGATCGACGCCCACGTCGATTGTTTGCTTCAAAATGGCATAATACAAGTCTCGGATTCGCCCTATAATTCATCGATTCGTTCGATCGAAAGGAAGCCTGATTTTCGTGGAAACGTGCGTTATTGTCTCGCTCCTGATTTTGACGAACTTAACAAAAATTCAGAAAGCGATGCATTGCCGATACCTGACATAGAGGAACTAACGACTCGTCTTCACGGTTCCAAATATTTTTCGGTTTTCGATTTAGCCTCAGCGTGCTATCAAATCGAGCTAGAGCCCGAGGACCGTAAGAAAACAGCATTTTCAACGAGAACTCAACGTTACGAGTTCCTACGAATGCCACTGGGCATAAAAAATGCATCGCAAAATATTCAACGTCTTTTGAATCGCGTTCTCGACGATATGCTTTACTCTCCCAGTAGCATGGCTTTCGTCAGTTATGACGATATTATCGTTTACTCGCGTACGATCGAGGAACACGAAGTCAGAGTTCGAACATTACTCTCAAGAATTCAAAACGCTGGATTGAAATTGCAACCGTCAAAGTGTCAAATGTTTTCGGAGAGTGTTCATTACTTGGGTTATTTAATAACGAAAGACGGTCTTCGTCCTGATCCGGAGAAAGTAGGAAGAATACGAGACTGCGAGTTGCCGAAAACTCGTCATTCGTTGAGCTCATTCCTTGGACTTTTGAGCTTTTTCAAACGTTTCATACCGCATCATGCCGACAGAATTAAACCGATGAGCAATTTGTTCAAGAGCAAAGATCAGAAAGATTTTAGTTGGACTCGCGAAGCTAATGAAAGTTTCAATGACATTAAGCAACTTTTTTCCCAAGAACTTTTGCTCCGTTATCCCAATCTCAACGAAACTTTTATACTCGAAACCGACGTCTCTAAAGTTGGCATTCGAGCTGCTCTGTTACAGACAAATCCTCAAAATGGAGAAACCTTTCCTATCGCTTATGCTTCGAGATGTTACACTCCGGAAGAATTGTCTTATAAAACACCCAATCGAGCACGTCTCGCTGCCATGTACGGTATGGATACTTGGCACTGGTATCTCGACAATCGCACTTGCAAAAAATTCATTCTCAGAACACCCAAACCAGAGGCCTTCGATTGGCATGTCCGACATCGACCATGTAAATCTACCATTGTCAAGCGATTTGCGGCTTCATACAGACACAAAGAGTTTACGGCTGAAAGTCTTGATGGCTCGAAAAAGTAGAAATCCTTACCGAAAAAAATATTGTTCCAAAGCTCACGCATTTAAGAAAGAGTCTTCAGCTAACATAAGAGCGAAACTGCCGTTGATTTTCGTTGTTGTAATTTTTTTTTCACTTACGTTCACTTATATTTTTCTTATATTATGAAGTTAGTTTTTTTACTTCATACCATACGTTCAATTATTTTCTAAGCTGCAGATGAGAGATGCAACAAATATTTTTTTCATCACGTTATATTTTTCGGGAACGTGAATCACTTTTTGTTTAACTGCTGCTCAAACGTGTAGTTATATTTTGTATACTTATGATAAAACGATGACTCGTTAAATCGTAAAATTGACTTGAACCTAGTTTGGGATTGAATACGTAATGGATCTAAAAGAAAAATTGATTTTTGAGCACCGTTTCGAAATAGTTCGAAAACTATATCGCAAGACAAATGTATTTAGAAACGGATAACAAGTAAAATACAAGTTTTGCCCGAAGAATCAAAATATTATATTTTTTTTCGTCATACCATTTCTCTTTTCTGTCAAAAATCTTCCTTGATTTAGAAACCGGTTTTTTCCAACCACCAGAACCGAAAAAGCTTACAAAAAGAATTGGGAACGCTGTCAACATGGCTCTGTTTCAAGGTATCTCGACATTCACTGAAGATAGTTGATGTAAAGCAGTCTTGGCTGCAAAAACGATAAATTCATTCTCAACTACCACTTTTTTTTCTTTAGTACTAGATTGATGAATGGTGACGAACGATGAATAGAATTCGCGTCATAATTCTCTAGCTAGCCTGAAATAGTGCGGGTTTTTCTCTACTGACATTCGTTGCGTCGTTTTGCTCAATTATTAGTCACATTCGGATTCATTTTCATAATTGTATTTATTTTTCATAATCTATAAAATATTTGAAAATAATAACATTTTTAATAATTCATGCACGACGATTTGACTGTTGATTTTTTTCCAAGATTGTTACATTTTTTTTACAATATTTAGAATATATAATAATCGAACGATGTAACATCAAAAATACGACGGAAAAAGTATTGAAAAATCGATAAAATCTGTCAGTGTAGATTGATAATTGAAAAATATATCGATAAAAGCGTCTCAAAGCCTGAAAAAAATAATGTTTGGCAGTAATAACGAACGGAGGTTGTTCCAACAGCAGGCACCCGACAATTATACATAAGATATTAGATACATTTTATTCAACGATATCCACAATTCTTTATTTACACGTTGTCTCTCATCTATGTGTGTGTGTGTGTGTATGTACGCGTATGTGTGTATACACAGACATACACTTGTATATGCCGGCGACTTTTGATATATAGTATTGTGTCGAGTTTCGAAAGTAAAAAGAGACAAGCCGCGGTAGAAATAGATGTTGCGCGCTCGCGCGCGTTATTAGCGATCAAAGAGGTGTCGTATAGTGTCGTTAATTAGTGTGCGAGTGCGAGGAAAACTCGCGAGGCCGTCGTTATTTTCTCGACGCTATTGCCTGGAACCTCGGTAAGCAGAGACCAAATTTCGTTTCGATCCCGGTGAATATTGGTAGAGCGACTTCGTAGCCACCGATGTGATCCGGGTTGGTGGATTTGATCTCGTCGGCGACTCCGGTCGATGGCACTTTCAGCTCGGAGCCGGTGGGTCGTCTGCGAACGAGCAGATTATTTAACACCGATTAATCGAAAATGGATCAAATGATTTTCTGCTAGATATATTAGCCCACCAGTATTCATATCTGAGGATGCAAAATTTCAAAATAACTCACGATCCTCCAAAATCGACGACAAAGAGCCTCTGGAGTAGCTCGTAGGTAAAGAGGGTAACACCAAATTGGGGCGATGATCTAAACACTCGAGCTTTTCGTCGTAGGTAACACACGCAAAAACAAGAAGAAATAAAACAGTTAACGTACGTTTATATACATGGCGATAAAGAAAAATTCGGGGCTAAATCAATTCAACGAATAATAAAATAAATCTCCTGATACAACGTATCGAACTGGTCAGTAATAAAAAAGTAAAAACAAACCAGAACACTCTCTATTATCACAAGTTGCATTTTCACGTGAAATTCACAAGTGAAGTACATACATATAATATTTATTAACCGTGAATGAAAACAGCACTGTGAAGGGTTAAAACATTGAATATGAGTACGATTGGCTTGCAGCAGACAGAACGAGAGAATTGCGTCTACTTACTGACCAGTAACTCGCCGGGTCATATAAGAAGGGAAACGGATGGTCGAAACGAATGCGCCAGGTAATACGAACCCGGCGCAATCCGATCAACCATGCCAGAACGTATATTAATATATGTTTCAATAAATTATCTCTGTGCTCGTACGTCAGTGTGTAAATAATATAAACGAATAAGAGAGCAAGATAAAGAGTGAGAGAATGAGTTGGACGCATACCAGTTGCTCCTTTCCAGAATGCTCTCGGGCCTTCCTCTTTGTAGATTTTTCTAGCGCAATCGACGAGCCCGTTGTACGTAGTTTGACCTTCTCTCGCGACAACTTGCAGCCTCGTTTTTATTACGTCCGCTGGAGTAACGAGAGCAGCAGCGGGAACTCCCGCTATCGCACCCGATACGAGAAGCGAGAGTGGCGTATTGTAGCCACCTTCGTCAGCCATTTTCGCTTTCACGTGTGCATACATCGGAAAGTATATAGCGCTGAAGGGAACGTCTCTCAAGAAACAAGCTCTCGCACCCTTGTACAAAAATAAATTTACTTTTACAATCGTTGATAAGAAAAACATAGCAACAAAAAAACAGTCTTCCAAGGAGGCGTATTTACCTTGTACAAACCGAAGAGTCCCAATTCCTTGACGACCGCCCAAGCTCTGACTTTTTGTCCTCCGGCTATTTCACCGGCCACTTGCAATCGAATCTTCACTATTTCAAGTGGATTCGTAAAAATCACTTGAGATCCTCCGGCCTGTGTAAAAACAAAGCGTGAAAATGAGAATGCATAAAAAAAAGTAATAAAGCGCTTTATTCTGAATTGGGCGCTCGTGCGCGCGATCGGTAAAAGTACTCACGCATGCACCTGATAATATTTCTCCGGCTAGAGGCAGATTTCCATTCTTGTCCATAAATTTATCTCGGACGAAATCATTGACGGTGAGCTTGATGGCTTTCTCAGGAGCTACTCCCATCAATTGCGGCAGCAAACCACGGTAGAGACCAAAGACACCTTCGTGCCGTATCACCTGTCAAACGCCCGAGGCGAGCTTTGTATCATTAACGATGCAGTTGTGATCAACGGAGGAGACTTTTCGATTCCAACCTTTTTAAAACAGTCGTAGCTATTTCTGTACATAAGCTCCCCGATGAAAGATCCGGTCCTTTGATTCTGCATTCGAGTCTTTACGAGATCGATCGGGTACACAGCCGTCGCTCCAACAGCTTTTTCATCACACGTTTTTCATTTATATTTCATAAATCAATTCTCGCACGCGAAATTGTCTTGTTTTTTTTTAATTAGTTTTTACTCTCAAATCCCCCCCTCCCCCATTTATTATTCGACGGAAATTAAAGCCGATTGACAGAGCAGCGGCGAATAAAACACGAGAAAAAAAAATACGAACCTCCGCCGATGGAGCCCAAGACAAATCGGTAACCACTCTCGAGTATTTGAACAACGACACCACGATCCTCGGGGCTCTGAAAAACGTCGAGTTCAATGAATTATACGAGTCACGTTGAGTTCAGTGAATGAAATCGTATTCCACGTACCGAAACGGCCTTGATCTCGGCGAGGCGTCGCGTAATATGCTTGAAATACTGTTCCGGCGTTATCGCGACCAAATCGTTGTAAATTATTTTTCCATTTTGATGAACGAGGTCGCACAGATGAAAGAGTATGTCAACCTCCAGGGGAGTTATTTGCGACATCATTTGTGCGGAATGCAAAAATTCCTCTGCAAATTTAAAAGAGTTATTTAAAAACTGATTCAAATTTTTCATTTTATTTGTAACTAGCTGTACCTGCAGCATCTAGCCTATTCTAACTATGAATAATTATTTTTTTGTCTCTAGATTTATATATAGAGATAAAGATAAATAAATTTTTAAATATCAAAAATTTCGAAATTACTTGAAAAAAAATGGTTCAATTGAAAGAAGATTAAGAGTAAAAAAAAATAGAGAAATTCAAGAGTTTCTCGAATGAATAAATCGAAGAGCTTTAGCGTGCACGTACCTTTGGTAACTTCTTGAAATCTGTGGCCATTTGTAGCATTTAGATAAATACGTTTAATGAGTTCCATGTTGTTGAGAAGAGAATTGAAAGCCATGAAATATGGGAAGGAAACTTTTCTACTGCTCTGCCCGGTGCTGTAGACCTGCGAATCATACGAAAATAATTCTATAAAATTTAGATAAACGAGTCGATGCTCGGTGGTTGAAATCGAGAAAGGATGAATCATCGAATCTCCTTAGAAAAAAAAAAGAAAATGTTTCACATTCGATCATTTACCCCGATAAGATTGTCCTTGACTTTTTTGGTGAGCAGATGACTCTTTATACTGAGCATAATATCTTGAAAATCGAGAGCCGATATAAATCCATTTCCATCCTTGTCGAATTTTTTGAAGGCCTCAGTAGCGTATTCTTCGTGAAAGTCCTAAGAGCAAAGGAGAAGGAATGAGTGGAACGAACGAAAAACATCACTCGTGTGTCGTTACAGAGGGCGCGGGCGTGCGATCGTGAACGTACGTGCAAAAATTGACTAAATTCGGTATAATTGATGAGCCTCTTTTTATCCTTTCCAAAGTACAGCTTGATGAAACTACTGTCCATGTTAAAGGGCATTTTCTGATGAAGAATAGTCTTCTTCATCACCTCAGCGAACTCGTCTGAAATTGAATTTTGATTAAACCCCAGTTTCATTCATTTCAACGAGTCTTTGTTGTTAACGAGAGTCGTTGATTTATCGAGCTTACCAAACGCGACCATTCCATTTCCGTTAGTGTCAAACAATTGAAAGGCCGTTCTATAGAGGGCGTCCGGTACGCACAGGAGGCCCTCGAAAGCTTGAAATTCCGCGAACGAGATGAGTCTTCATCCCCGGATGCATGAAAAAGAAAAAAATAAATTTTTTCACATTGAAAAAAAAATGAAAAACGATCTCGAGCTATTTTTTTTTGTTTTTTTTTTCTCCCGATACTAACCCATCTTTGCTGGTGTCAACAATGCCAGCGAGAAGAGCAACCGAGTCAGGATTGTAGTCAGCATCGGTGTACAGGCCGAGGTAGCTCCGTACAAAATCCGTCGGGGTCATGAACCGTTCGCCCTGCTTCTCCTGACTCGCGTACTGCAATAAAAAAAAAAAAAGTAAAATAATAAAATTGCGTTACGTATAGTTATCGCGAGGTCGCAGCTTGAGAAACTGCCGGTACCACCGGCGGCGCGACCCCCGCGATGACCTCGCCTTATCAATTATCGCTTAGTCGTGACGCACGAGTTATATCGTATCACGAGTTTGAAAATAAAAGTAACAGAAGAAATTTGTTATTCTTCTTGTTTTTTACCTGATTGAAGATTTCATGGAGGCGCTCGCTGTCCGCTCGCTTCAGGTATCCAGAACCCTAGAAAAAGAAAAAAAAACGTTTCGATAACTAAAATCAATCGATTGGCCACACTCGCTGTTCGTCGATAAAGAATTGCGATTTATCTTTAACGGGGTGGGCTAAGAGAGTAAACGCCCGGGCCAACGAGTCGCCGCGACCTTGACGCAAGGAAGCGCCGTTGTCGCTACCGCATTCAATAAGATAGAGATACACGTGAAACTACGAGACGTTGTATGTATCGGACACCGTCATATGCGCCCAAGTATAGATAAGCGTTTGCTCAATCACGTGGTCGTCTCGTGTGCCGTTCCCCGTCCTCTCTCTCTCTCTCTTTCTCTCTTCCGCATACCATTCGTACGTAGGAACATCGGGGTAAGCTGTTCGACGACACATTTTACTTTTCTTCCGTATTTCATTGCGCTACACGGGTGTACAGAGAAAGAGAGAAGGGAGAGGGGGACTGAGAGAACGACGAAAGAGCGGGCCAAAAGAAAGAGGGGGGAGGGGGGAGCCAGTGACGAATAAACACGTACTTTGGAGGTAGGCATTTCTTTTTATTCTCTCTGAAGCGTGTGACAATTATTTTCCTAAGAGATCCTCAGCGCTGTGACGTTCGTAGTGGTGTTCCGATAATGAGAATAATTGAACGACGGTACAGAAGAGAATTGAAGAAAAAAAATAATTTGAAATTAAAAAACGAATGCACTACTCGACGAACCAACTATTATAATCATCGACCGCTTATCGATCAAGTGTCTCGGATATATGTGCGCGTGAACGTGTACGAAAAAAAAAAAGAATTAAAAAAAAAAAATAATATACTTAAGTATAATGATATATATCCGAGGCGGTGATCCGCGATTGGCGGTCCGCGCGAGCCGAACGCCACAACGAGACTAACTGAACGATAAATTTCCGCGCGGCACGGTGGTCGATTCGGCGCTGCTGCTGCTGCTGCCACCGCCGCAGTTCCTCGTTACACCGGGCGGGTATACCATCCTCGCCTATCCCCCCTCTCCTCTCTCTTCCGCTCTAATCATCTTCCTCAAAGTAAAAACGTAGAGTACACACGAGCACAAAATTTGCATGTGCCTCGAGTCCGTATACACACTGTTCTCTCGACTTAACACGATTCTTTTTCTCTCCCACGTTCTAATCTTTTTCTCAAATGATTTACGTAATTTTCATAACAAGTTTCTCTGTATCGCGTGTATTATGTATATCATCGGTTGCAATTGACGCCGCGTATAGCATATCTCGAGCAACCGAGGACTTTGCTTCTCGCGGAAACAGTGGCAAATAAAAGAAATAAGAAAAATTGATGGAAAAATAACGACGATGAAGCAAGAATTATTTTATCCGTCCGCGTTTTGCAATGTCGATGAGAACGAAACGACGAACGATTTACGCGCGCGCACGAAACAGAGGGAGTGAGAGAGAGAGCTGTGGAAAAGGGACCCGTTTTTTTGTCAACGACCGCGAGTGACATTGCGGGCCACGAGACGCGTTTCAATCGCTCGAAAATATAGGCCAAATGCATGTTTATATACGAAGCTCAGCGTATTTTGCATCGCTGTATACAGTCAGTTCTATTTAAGTTAAACTCAATCCGGGATTGCAGCGAGAACGTCTGACACGTTCTTGTATCAGCCTCCGCGTATAAACGCTTTTATTTTCATTTTTTTCCGAGATAATAAAACGAAGGAAAAAACCTTACGAGACTGGCGCCTGATGGCTGATTTTTTAGAAATGTCATCACTGGCCTACAGGATCACTAATAAACCGCGATTTGCCGTGAGGAAAATCTGAGATTAGAAGTATTTTTTTTTTATCGTAAACGCAATGGACGAGCTTCAATTCCTCCGCGTACGAAGCGAGCCTAAATGAACTGAGCTGCGATTAACGTAGCATCGGGAGGTACGAATCTCAAGGTCGTTCGAGCCATTGACCCATTAATGCATGGAATGCGGTGTGCGATATGCGCGGTATTCTCGATGCGGCTGTATATCCGCAAAAAAAAAAACGAAAAAGCGTTCATAACGGGTGTATTACGAAGTATAGAGACAGCGAAAGTGACAGGAAGATACAAGTTATTAGGGAGAAGGAGAGGGTTGAAGCGCGGGCGCAGATGACTCGAAGTTCCGGTGACCTCGAAACCACTGCCACCGCCGTGCCTTCCAACCGCTCCACTTTTCGTCGTCTCTTTGTGTCCGCGTGCGTACACGCGCGCTCTCTCACCCCACATCTATATGCAGAGGGATATATAAACGGTTCAACTCCGTGGTGGTGCTATGTACACACCAATGGGCCAACAACACGGGCCGGAAAGATCGATATTCTCGACTCTTCTCCGCGTCTTTCCTCTACACTCTCGCTCGCGTTCGCTCACTCTTTTTCTAACGATTAACGCAATATATATATTGTTTTTCGAACGAAACACTTATAAAACACACAGTCGGATGTTAATGCACTTCTTTCGCTATTGAGCGAACGAAACAACTCGACGACGGGGCTCAGCTGGAACACCGAATCCGAAAACGCAAATATGATCAAAACTTACCTACCTCTTGGCAGGAAGCTCGAACGATCAACAAATCCTTCAACATTCCCTGATACACGAGCCGTGTGCTTATATATATATATATATAGATATATGTATCTATAACTTCACGCAGCACGATCACGACAGAGGGTTGAAGAGAGAGAAGATAGCACCGGAAAAAAAAGTTTATTTCAAATTCACGATTCGTCACGAACGTTCGATTCGATAAAAGGATTTTCCTTCGCGCATTTAATCGTAACAGGGATATAATAGTTTAGAATTAATACACAGCAACAATCAACGTCGTCACAACGATTCGAAATACCGAGCTGTCTAATAAAAACACCTTACAGGACGGAAGCTGCGACGTACAGCTGCACACGAATCGCCGCGTACTTATACGTGCTCGCTTACACGTATCTTGTGGCCCTTGTGCCTACCACGAGCAGCGATTCTTTCTCATATAGTACCTTGAAACACGCGCAAGCGCACTAGTCTCTACGCGCTGCAACCTGCTGCAACAACCACCGCCACCACCGCCATATTACACAACTATGCGACTCGCCTTATTAACACGCTCCACATCTAATCGGTGTTACGCTTTAGTTCGAGAGAGACAGCTGACAAACAGATTCTTATTTTCTTCGAAGACCCTTTATATTTCGAAAATAAGAAAAGTTACGCCTCATTCTTTGATTAAAGGAGTATAATGTGTTACTTTTATGTTTATCGAATACTCAATTATTCTGGAAAAACGAAAAAAATGATCAACAGAGTTTTTACCGACCGAACGATCAGATTTCGAAGACCGTTGACGACCAGTAACAATCAGCGAACGCGAGGTCACAAGACGAGGCCACGAAACGAGGAAGTACTTCGGATGAGCAGCAGCAGAAGAAACAGATGCGCGCTTAAGCGAAGATAATTAAACGACATTAGCCTGGTGATTCTTGTTGTATGCAGCCTCAATAAAATGTTTTCATTCCATAACTGAACTCTTGATACCGACCAACGCGACGGATCAAGCCTATTTGACCTTCCGCGAAACCTGTCAAACTCAATTTAAACAAGAGCATTTTGTCGTAATGATTAATTTTATTGAACGATTTACAAACTATCGCATTTATTCACAGCGAATTTTCTCTTCGAAAATATTTTTTTAAAGCTCAGAAAAAAATGCCGGAACAGTAGGTCAACTCAACGGTCGTTGTTTTTTCACCCCATTGTGTCACTTGTATATTTTATTATACGCTTTAATTTTTTTTCTGTATTTCGGGAATATCCAGCTTTTTTTTTGTCCGGTATTTCTGATCTCTGGTTCGAGAGATCACATTTCTTTCGAACTGATTCAACATCACTTCGTAAGTAAGCATATTTTCGCGAATCACAACCTTTTGGCATACCTATATGAGTCGAACCACATCTGACTACATCTGATCGGTGATCTCTGAAGAATTTTTCTATCGTGATGATTTTGCGAATATGGCATGGGACGGGAATGTCCCACTGTCGGTCTTCAAGGGTTATAATGATAGTTTATCGTAATAATCCATTAACTTGGAAAGGAACTCCGAGTTTTTATCGTTGGTAAAAACTTGGAATACCTCGAAAATATGTGGCCGCGCAACGGCCTACCGCAGCGGCATCTGCCGCGTCGTCGCCCCATTGGGCTTATCTTGTGCGCGCGATAATTTAACACATATGACCATAGGAACGAGAAGCGACAGGCACAGTATTTTTTAAATCCATTTATTTCGAATCAGACACCCGTGATTAGTTCCACGATTTTGCTTTTGTTTGTACGTGAAGGGAGGCAGTGCGACCTCCTCCACGTCGGGCGTAACTGGTAAAATGAGATTTATACATATATATGTGGTTTACGGATATAAATTGGCCCTATACCAAAAAGGGATAAAAAAAGAAAGAAAAGATGTGATTTACGGCCGTCGTGGTTCTCCAAATTACCACCGCGACTCGGCCGTCAGCTGTTTGAAACGGCAAGCGGACGGACGGGCAGGCGGCGCAATAATTAAATTATTCCCGCGAATCATCCAAATGTTTCTATTTTTGCATTCATCTAAGCCTTTCATGCATCGCGGCGACGCGCGATTCTCGCACGTACCGCGCTCATCTCTTTTCGCGCTATCTGTGCCGTTCCTCTTGTGCTCGCGAAATTGTCGATAAAGAGTTAATAAAAAGCACAAAAGAAGGAAAAGCTTATGGGGTTAGAAAATATTTGGCGAGAAATGTCATGTCCTGAATATCTCTCATCATGACGTGTCCAGAGTGGGCGCGAGAGGCGCATGCGCGATGGAGCCTTACGTGGCATCGGCGGCAGGCAGCGGCACTCGCCGTCGTCTCGCAGCTAAAGAAATTCTCTTCCCGTACTCTCATTATTTTTATCGTGTAAACATTTGCGGATACATCTTGTTTTGTTATGATTTAAGAAAGCCTGCGTCATCGTATATAACGTGAGTGTATGCTATTGGCTGAGTGTAGAATTTATTTTACTCAATTAAACGTAACTAGTTCATTCACGGCTCTCCAGCTATTGGGATTTGGAATTGGGATATATCCTGACTGAATCGTATAGTTATCGAAAAATTGGTCCTGCTCCGTTGGGTCTGGTTGGGTGGTGCGGTCGCGAGTCGCGATTCAAGAGCCGATGTGCGGAATGGAGCTCTCTTGACAGTGTCGTGACGGTCGTGACGTTTCCTCTCGTCGTAGAAAACTCTATCATCGTATCGTCATTTTTTCATTTAACGAGTTTTTTTTAGCCAGTTATTTCGACAAATATATCCCGCCCGTGCGCTATCTGCTTAACATCCTTTCAAATAAACGACAAGTTTTTTTGCTCGTAAGTTTATGGTACTTTCATCGGGGGTTGTTGAGTATCAGTGAGTTGGTGCACGATGATTGTAGCGGTGGTGGTGGTGGTGCTGCTGCTACGGTTGCCACGCATACCCGTACACCGTTTTCCCGTTTTGTCAAGTTAAATAAATATTCGCGCGTCATGCAATCTACTTGCTGGGTACAAACGGAGCGTGGGTGACAATAAAAACATTCGAATCTCCCTTATCCGCTTTACAATCTGACCAGTTATCAGTCTATATCTTAATACGATATAACCTAAGTTGACAATATGTTACAGTTTTGTCTCGATTCTCTTTGCTCGTAGAATTGTAAACGATGAATCATCAATATATGCAGCAGCAGCAGCAGCAACCGGGATACCATCCAGGCCCTGGAAATCCCATGCATCCTGGTGCTCCGTCGTACCAAGCATCGGCCTCTGATGTTTCTCAGAATGTTTCGAAGCAGGGAGCGCCTGCGTCGCTCTTGCAAAATTATCCCCCTCAAAAGCCAATTCAGGGATCTTTGCCAATGGCCCAATCGCCTTCTATACAACCTCCTTATTACAACAATAACACGCTCGGTAAGAAATATGCCAATTTTTTATTCTTCTTCCCATGTAAACTCTGTACAATATGTGTCAACTATTTTAATCGAAGCGGGTAATACCCAAATGGGAGCACCACTGCCGCAGCCACATCCGCAGCCTCAGCCGCCTCAAAACTCCGATCGAGCTGCCTTGGCCAATCGGATGGCTGATATGTCCCTTATGAATCAGCAACAACGACCACCATCTACGGTAAACAATATCATTTTTTACTGCATCCATGCTGACAAGATAATGAAAATTCTACGATACTTCTCCATGTTATAACGCTGTTATATTTTCTCATCATTTCCTGTCCATGTTCCCTATCATTTTGAACTTTTATCAGCTATTTTTCTTTTTTCTTATCAGTCTATTTACGTAATCTATCTCCTCGCTCTCTTGCCCTTTTGGTGTGTATCTGCGAGGCAGAAAATGAGATCCTGGTGTAAAAATGAAATTCCATACTATTTTATAATATTCTTACTACGTATTGCAGCAGAATTTCCCTCCTCCTCCAACGAGCACTCAGCCCACTGGTAACAACAGTAATTTTACACCTGGAGCAGCCCGGCCCAACGTCAATGGATACGACGCTCCCTCAGATCGCTCACCCCTCGGTAAATAGTCGTACGGAGAATCTCTTTGTAATCTTCATTTTTCTCCTCTTGTTACGCGAGACACTTTGATTATGCATTTTTATTGATGAAATTAAAGATTCGACACGTCACAACGAGACACATGCAGCAGCAACAGCAGGGCCACCGCCACCATCGTCTGCCCTGGGTGCTCCACAAATTTCAGGGCAGCGTGCTCGGCCCTGGACGAATCAACAGGGTCTTTCTCAAATGCCTCAACAACACCCGAACGATGTGATTGGACAACACACCACCAACAATCAGCAGCAATATCAAACTGGGGGAATGTATCCACCACCGTTGGCGAATCAAGGACCTCCATTGCATCAGTTTGGAGGACAAGGAGGTGGTGCCACTGCGGTACAACCCCCACAGTCAGGAGCAACGATGCCGCAGCAACAGCAGCCACTCCCACCACCGCCTTCCTCATCGACAATGATGATGGGTGGCTATTCGTCAGCAAATAGCGGCGGTGGACCACAACAAGGTCCTCCGACAGCGTACGGGCAGCAGCAACAATCGGTTGGGCCAAACATGCCACCAGGACCACCGGGACCTCCAGGACCGCCAGGACCACCTATTCAGAGACAGCAGCAATACATATCCGGTCCACCAATCGCCGGTCAACAGATTGGTTCACCGCCTCTCAATCGACAGCCACCTCTCCTTGGCGCACCGGGTTATCCGCCGCAGCCGCAACCACTCCATCCGGTAAGAATATTCGACAACATTCTCATATTGGACTCGACAAATAGCGAATACGTTTTCAATAACGATAATAAACATTTTTTTTTAGGATCCCTACATGGGGCAGAGAAACCCGCCCGTTGGTGGCCCATATCAGGGAGGAATGCAGCAGCAACCGCCACAGCCTCAGCAACAAGCGAGAAGACTCGATCCCGATCAAATGCCAAGTCCGATACACGTGATGCAGGACGATGAGCGAAGTCGCGGTGGTGTTTTCGTGACGAATCAAAAAGGCCTGGTGCCACCTCTTGTTACAACGAAATATACGGTGCAGGATCAGGGCAACTCGTCCCCAAGATTCATAAGATCGACCATGTATACGGTACCGACGACCAACGACATGATGAAACAGACGGAAGTACCATTCGGATTGATCCTCAGTCCTATGGCTCAAGTTGCCGAGGGCGAGTATGAACCTCCCATCGTCGATATGGGCGAAATCGGTCCAGTTCGTTGTATACGTTGTAAAGCATACATGAGCCCCTTCATGCAATTCATTGACGCCGGGAGACGTTTTCAGTGCGCTTTTTGTCGAGCCACGAGCCAGGTACCCCAAGAATATTTTCAGCACCTTGATCACACCGGTCAGCGAATGGATCTTTACGAGAGGCCTGAACTCGTCCTTGGCACTTACGAATACACGGCGACCGCTGATTATTGCCGGAACAACGTTCTTCCCAAACCTCCCGCCATCGTATTTCTCATTGACGTTTCATACAACAACGTTAAATCCGGTCTTGTTGGTCTCGTTTGCGCCGAAATGAAGAGAATTATCGCCAAGCTACCCGTCGACGCGGGCCAGGAACGTACGGGAATGAAGGTCGGCTTCATCACTTACAACAACACGGTACATTTCTACAACGTCAATGCATGTCTGACACAGCCACAGATGATGGTCGTCGGTGACGTTCAGGACGTTTTCATGCCACTTCTTGATGGCTTTCTTTGCGATCCTGAGGAGAGCGAGGTCGTTATCGACGCACTCATGGCTCAGATCCCAACCATGTTCGCCGACACACGAGAAACCGAGACGATACTCGCGCCTGCCATTCAGGCTGGCCTCGAAGCTCTCAAGGTACCTTTTCCTGCTCGTACACTCAATTTTTCAAACACTCTCTCTTAATAATTCAATTCTAATTATAATTCTCTCTGTTTCTCTAGGCGTCCGATCGTGCCGGTAAACTGATGGTGTTTCACTCATCTCTTCCCATCGCCGAAGCGCCTGGTAAATTGAAAAATCGGGACGATCGTAAAGTACTCGGAACAGATAAGGAAAAAACGGTTCTCGGTGAGTTTTTGATCAATGTTTTTCACGATCCGCCAATCATATGTAATGAAATATACAAAGTTACATGATGAACAAAACCACCAATGAGAATAATATTTGTCGCAGCTCCACAGTCGAATGTATACAACAATCTTGGGCAGGAATGTGTGGCAGCAGGATGTAGCGTCGATCTTTTTATTTTCAACAATTCGTACGTCGACATTGCAACAATCAGTCAAATTTGTCGATTGACGGGCGGTGAGGTTTACAAATATACATATTTTCAGGTAAGTATCCGACGGATTCGCGAAAAAAAAATAAAAATGACAGTTACAGCCATAGAAACGATAGACAACATCGAATCTTTCGAATTTTTACAGTAACAAGTGTAAATTTTCATAAAAAGAGAACAAAATTTTCTATGTTAAACTGATTTGTTTTTTTTTTTTTTTTTCATTTCACGAAGCTTTACACTTTGCAAAGTAAAAAAAAAAACCGGAAATTCAAAGTTTATATCCAATTTTTGATTGATTCGAAATGTAGGCCGATACGGACGGTGAGAGGCTCGTTACGGACATAATGAACAACATCAGCAGACCGATTGCGTTTGACGCGGTAATGCGGGTTCGTACGTCGACCGGAGTACGAGCTACAGATTTCTACGGTCACTTTTTCATGTCAAACACGACCGACATGGAATTGGCAAGCATAGACTGCAACAAGGCGGTCGCGATCGAGATAAAGCACGACGACAAGTTGACCGACGATGAGGGAGTCTACGTTCAGGCCGCTCTTTTGTACACTTCCTGCGGTGGAGTACGAAGGCTGCGCATTATAAATCTCAGTCTGAGAACTTCCTCTCAAATGGCTGAGTTATACAGAGCATGCGATCTCGACGCGATTATCAATTTCTTTTCGAAGCAGAGCGTTTCGAAGCTCCTCGAATCTTCGCCAAAGAGCGTCAAGGACGGTCTCGTCGCGAGATGCGCAACGATACTAGCCGCTTACAGAAAGTATTGCGCTTCGCCCTCGAGCGCCGGTCAGCTCATACTACCCGAATGCATGAAATTGTTGCCGCTTTACGTAAATTGTTTGCTCAAGAGCGACGCTATCTCCGGTGGTAAGTTGAAATTAGATAAAAACGAGTCAAACATTCCCTTCGGCGATTTTTCGCTCTCGATTGCTCATACGCTTTTTTCTCAGGTGCGGATATGACTATCGACGATCGCTCCTACGTTATGCAGGCGGTTTCGACGATGCCTCTCTACACCTCGGTCATTTATTTTTATCCTCGATTATTACCGCTCCACAGCATCGATCAGCAGACCAACAAGCTGCCACAACAGCTCCGATGTTCTTTCGACAAATTTATGGATGATGGAGCTTATCTTCTTGGTGAGTCGTCGAAATTTCGCTTTTTCTTGTCTCTCGAATCGAACGAGTTGTCGGCTGAACCTACTGTACATTATTCTCTGGCACAGTTGAGTTTTCAAGGAGAAATTACGCGTTTTTCTATTTTCATTACATAATAAGGTGTAATTTTAATTTTCCCCAAAAGTCAAGCTCCAAGAAAAATGTCACTCCCATTTTCATTCGTTTCTCTCGCCCACAGAAAATGGAATCCACATGTTCTTGTGGCTGGGACTCGGTCTCTCTTCCGAGTGGGTAAACCAAGTATTCGGGGTTATGCTCGTCGATACGGATCGCACTACTCTTCCGATACTCGATACTCCTCTGAACAAACGCGTGAGAGAAACGATCGCCCAAGTTCGGGCCGAGAGGCATCACTGTATGAGGGTAAGTTTTGAACGCTGCTGGAGCATCAAATTGTTGCCAAATTTCGGAATAAAATCACACAAATTTCTCCAGTTAACGATCGTGCGCCAACGGGAAAAGCTGGAGATGGTTCTACGACAATTTTTGGTCGAGGACAGGGGGAACGACGGTAGCCCCAGTTACGTCGACTTCCTCTGCCACATTCACAAGGATATAAAAACCCTCCTCAGTCAATAAAGATCACGCGACTAAATCTTCCACGATAATGCCACGGCTCCGCCCGCCCACGATTACTGTTCACCGGCAAACGGTCATCGTCGCCGCCGGATCTCGACGAACAAAGCGGAGCGGGCCATGCCAGCGAATAGGGAAACGAATGGTAATAGCATTGCGTATTATGTATAGTTATTACGGATGACGGTAAAGAAACGTTAAAAAAACAAAAAACAAAAAAAAATACAGAAACTAATGATTAAGGTGTATCTGCAACCACAACGGTGCACGCACACGAACACACGTACACGAAGACACACGAGCGTGCGCCAACATACACAACGATACAGAATATATACGCAAATACTTGTAAACGTAAAGAGAGGAAGAATTATTGTATCATTATAAACATATATTATTTTACTTATTTCTTTGTTATTGCTACGCTATGTGTTGAGTCGAACGATGAAAAAAAAAAAAAAAAAGAAACAAACATTTACAAGTTACGACGAGAGATATGATGATTATGTACGGATGGACGAGAAAGGGGTGGAAAAAAAAAAAAGATGATTAAGCAAATACGACGTTACAATTTTTGACATAAAAAATGTGTAAAAACGAGAAAATAAGTCTTCGCGTAAATACGTCTTTGCGGGACGGTGAAACAAATAAATTAGGAACGTTGATATTTTTTGGGCGAAAGTCTTACTTTCTCTTTGCCGCATGTAGCGATAGCGACAGAGAGGGGGAAAATTTACTTTCGAAAGATCCTGATCTCGCACCTCGATTCGTGTGACTTTCGAGTTTAAAAAAATCGATGCTCTGGTGGGGCATCGATTGCTATCGATGCGCCCTTATCTTATTTGTTGGAAAATTCCTTTCTCTATCTGTCGAGATAGCTGCCGATTTGTTGGGATAGTCACGAATCATTTTTATCGTTTCTCGAGATGAAAAATCAGCAGCAGCGTAAGAATCGCTCGTCGAAAAGATGTTGCAGCCAGTCTCTCGTTTGAATAATAATTCTGGGGAGTTTTAATCGTCGCCAACTTTCAACCTACCGCTCCGCTCACACGCACCGTTTTTCCTTGACCAAATTTGCCTCGTGACTCGTGCGAATACTGCGTAAAACCTGTTCAGCGGTGACAGACGCCGACGAAAGTTCCAAAGGAGAAACTTTCGATCGTGTGCTCGCGCGCGTACCCTCAGCGAATACTCGAACACTAGGTGTGAAAAAACCCGAGTACGCGTCGCGCTAACTCCGGATAATCAACCGTAACGCGCCAAAATATGGAACAATCGAGAGAGTGCAAATTTGAGGAATTGGGAATCGATGAAGCTTGCTTATTTTTAACGGATCACTACGATCGGGATAGCAACTCTACGCTGCTCTATTCTCTCTCCTCCGATTGCGTTTCGGTATCGTATAACACGCCTCGCCAAATAATTCATCTTCCCGTCAAAATAAAACGCGCATCAATATTCTTTTCGTTTTATCTGTTCTTCGATTTTCCATCTGGCGCCAACGACACCAGTGTCCGTACTCAAGAATCGCATCGATTGAGCCAGGTGGCAATATCAGCGTCAGAGTTAACGCTGCTAGAACCACCACATGGAGAATATACGAACAAACCACGGAATCGCTCCAGGATTACCGGTCCGTCAACGATGAGAGGTGATTTTGTCGATTAGCCGAAATAAGCCGGATAAAATGCTCTAATCAATTTACAAGCCGTCTGCTGAAAATAAGCGTTGAAATAATCAATAATCGATTGAAATAGTTCTCGAATTTTTTTTTTTATAATTAAAATGGCTTTTTCGTTAACACCGTGAGTTGGGGGTAGAGTATATCTAATATCGTGGCAAAGCAGCTGCTCGCGCGTGTACGGAATGTCTTTGCAGTGGTTTGGTCTGCCAATTCCAGCCGAATATCGGAGAGTATGGAATTTACAAATTGAGCAAGTTCGAGGAAGGCGAGGTTGTCGACGTTGGAGGAGGCTGGAAGTTTCGAACGGTTCTCGAGCCGCGAAATTCTTACACGCGTAATATATACTCACGATAATATTAAAAAAGTATTTAATAAACCGACGAGGAAATATTTAACGAGGGGTCAACATTTTAGCACTCGCTGAAATTTTCGGTGTCGTCTTGTGCCTCATTTTGGTTCTTTGGCTCGTAAAAATGTGCCTGCATCTAATTGCGAGGGTAAGGAGGAGGAGGAACAGCTGCAGCATCACCACGAGCAAAGACAATAAACGAGTGACGCAGCTCGAATCGACTGGCGTGGTACCGGTCGAAACCATCAGGAATTCTAACGCCGATGACGAGAGAAGAGGCGGAGAGACAACTGGGTCACGGCCTCGAGGTCGTCGCATCTTCTCGATAGACACGTTCCGCGGGTACGTCGTGCCACGATGCGACGATATCACAGGCCCCAATCCTGGAAACACAATTTTTTTGAAATATTGATACATTTTGATCGACTTAATTTCGTTGAAACTATGAGAACTTTGTTGCTTGAGCGAAATAATTTTTTTGAACATATTCGACAAAATATTTCACTGTTTCAATAAGAATTAGGTTTTTAATCAATTCATTTGCATTCCTTGCCAACGTCTCTCGTATTTCTATCGTTGACAGGATGAGTATTCTGACAATGATATTTGTAAATAACGGTGCCGGTGGTTATTTCCTTTTGGAGCACGCAACCTGGGACGGTTTGCTCATAGGTGATCTCGTGTTTCCCTGCTTCGTCTGGATAATGGGGCTCTGCATTCCCATCGCACTCTCTTCGCAACTCGCCCGAGGAACCTCCAGGTTATCAATCGCTCGAGGGATTCTGAAGGTACCCGTATCTTCCTATCTTCTTCTTATTTTCGTACACAAAGATAATTTGTCCACGTATCGAGTGTTTCTTCAATAAAACTCGCAAATTTTATCCCGAGAAGTTTTTTTCCAAAATTAAATAATCGTTCGGGATGGTGAATTCTGGTTGGCACATGTAGCGGAGCATTCTTCTTTTCCTCATCGATCTCGCGACCAACTCCATAGGAGCGGAGGCCGATTTGAAGAGAATACGAGTTTTCGGAGTGTTGCAACGTTTCGCGGTCGCTTACGCGTTCGTCGGTCTTCTCTACGTATTTTTCAGCTCGAGGATAGAAAACAAGCAGCAGCCAGGAGAAAGAACGAAGAGATTTGCCGATGTTCGCTGCTTAATGGGCCAATGGATTGTCATATTGGCTGTGACCGCTCTTCACTGCGCCATAACGTTTGGTTTGCCTGTGCCGGAGTGTCCGACGTGAGCATAAACTTTTCATTAACCGTAGAGGGCGAACGAAGACCAAAAATGGATAAAAACCATTGAAAAGTGCCTTTCTGAGGTCTTTTTCCAAATTATTTGTTGCAAAACAATAAAAATAATACGGAAACCGGTTACAGTGGTTATCTCGGACCCGGAGGAAGACACGAGGAGGGACGATTCGCGAACTGCACCGGGGGAGCAACCGGTTACATTGACCGGATTATTTTAGGCTTGAATCACGTTTATCAGCGACCAACGATCGTTAGTGTTTACGGTTCGGGACCCTTCGAGCCTGAGGGAATTCTTGGTAAGACGCCGAGAGCATAAACCGCGTGTTTTCCTTTCATCACCCTGGTGTAGCTTCCGTAGATACTCACAAGTGTAGATAAATCACAAGTATTTTTTCCCACGATTCGGTAGGTTGTTTGACGACGATACTTCAGACCTTCCTCGGCGTTCAGACTGGCAAAACGTTGCGAATTTATGCTGGATGGAAAGATCGAGTTTCGCGGTGTGCAGCTCTCGGCGTTCTCTACAGTTTTCTCGGTTGCGTACTTCATTTTTCCGGTATTATTCCGATCAACAAAAATTTGTGGTCTCTCTCTTTTGTTTTTTCGACCACTGCCTTCGCTCTGGGCCTCTTCATCGCGTGTTACCTCCTCGTTGACGTCGCTCGAGTTTGGGCCGGTGGGCCTTTCCGGATACCCGGTACGTCAAGTTTTTTGTTTTCTTTTCTTCTTTTGTTTTCTTTTCTCACGAATTGAATCGTCGTCACCTTCGTGTTTCCAGGTATGAACGCCCTCGTCATGTACGTTGGTCACCGAATCTGTTATCAGATGTTTCCTTTCCACTGGAAATACGGAGAAACGCCGGACAGCCACGAGTGGCGAACGATCGCCGCGGTCTGGGACGTCGGAATGTGGACGATCCTCGCTTACGTTCTTCATCGAAAAAGAATTTACATTTCTCTCTGATTCGATGAGCCTCGAGCTTTTCAATCGTTGAACTTCGTCGATTCCTTCGTAAATTCGGATGCCGGAATCTGTTCGAATGAAAATAACAATAAAACACTTTTTACAATTTCAATTTTAGCTCTCTTTCATTTACTTTGGTTTTACCAATCGTCGAGCACGTTTTCCAACGAGAACTAATTCAACTATCGAAACAGATGTTGAACAAATTTTTTAATCTACCCGAATGCCACTCTCTGGGAAAAAAAACCTTCAAATTATCCGGCACGCCCATCATTCACCGAAATATCACGAACTTTTTTGCTCGCTCTATTTAAAATTATTCAAAATCTGCTCCGAAAAGGTTTCCTTAACGAATTAAAATATTGAAACCAACAACAAAATAATTCCGAGAGATTTTTTCTCTCTTTTTCTCCTCTGTACGACTTATTTATCGCAATTGACAATCGACGAGAATAATCACTCTGAGATTGAACCTGACGATAATCAGACGCGAGATCTGTGTGATTCTTACCGATAATATTCCATCAGCGCAATATCGAGCCGTAGAATTATCAGTCGATCAAATTCAGACGTTCTTTGATTTCCGCGTCAGCAATCTGTCATTAAAATCTATTTTGCATTGGGGAAAAAGGCTCCAAAATTATACAGGATCCAACATCAAAGTTGACGAAAAAAGGGATCGTCGTTTTTGGGATATACGATACGTGAAAAGAAGATCATGGCGATTTTCAATTTGGAGCAAAATTAATTTTTCTCTCGATTTAGTAATAAATAATATTTATTCCTGAAACATTTATCATACAAGTGTGTTATTCCTTTTTTGTTTTTTTCTTCTTTTCGATATGAGAACAACCGAGTCACACAACGAAGAGATTCTGCGCCGATCTTGTTCGATTTCGGCCATGACCGTAGTGCAACAAGACTGCGATTCGTAGAAAAGATGATAAGGAAGAGAGAGAGAGAGAAAGAGAAAGTGAAACAACAAACACGCAAACGCACACGCGCCGACTGAGAGAGTTCCCCGTCCGCCTGCCGGGATTTTTGAGAGCGCAGCTCTCGAGTTCCGTCACGTATATCCTCGTCAGTAATCGGTTTGATCGGGACCTGAAAAAAAGAAACAAGCAAAAATCTTATAATCGTTCGATCGGTATCGTTATAGGGAGCAACCGAAAACCCAAACAAAATAGAAAAACAATGTTTCGATGAAGAATCGTATGAGATTTTGAGCCCGTAAATCCGGTGCATACGATTACTATTAAAAAGCGTATTAAACACGATCGTTTACACGATTTACGCGACTTAAAATTGTATAAATATAAATAAGACATTTCCTGAGGTTTGTTTAGTGCAATTTTTGAATGGTAAAGAAAACAACGGCGTGCGTGCGTGCGTGCTTGCGAGAGCCCCGAAGAGCTCGATCGGCGCGCGCGGTACCGTTCGTGTTCGCCCCGCGCTCACCGTTCGCCGTTCGATCAATGCGAGAACGACGAAAAGTCGTGAGGCGACGAGCGATCAGGCTGGCCTTTTTTGTTTTTTTTTTTTTACAGAGAGAAAACGAATTTCTCGCTACTCCTCGAGCGTCACAGTGTCATGTACAAGTCTATACATATATATATATATTTAAATAAACACAGCACGTATAAAAATATAGTAGCGTACACATAAGTAAAACGACAAAAAATATTGAAAAGAAAAAAAAACACATATGTACCCCGGTGGTGGAAAAAAAACGGTCGCGTAGATTCCGGACATCCCGTCGTAGCGGCGATCAGATGTTGCCGATGAAATTAGTTAGACTGATGAAAATAGTCCCATCGGGCGTTCGATCCCTGATTATTAAAATCTCACAAGTTTTTCCCCCTCGCGTAGGCGACGGTGGCTCTGCGCCGGGGTGCGTATCACTCTTTTGTTCCGGTGATGAAAAGCGTTATAAAAAAAATGTAGGAAAATCAATGAAAAATCAAAGAAGAGATCGTAGGTCGAGATCGTGGCGCTCGAGTGCGTCAGCAGCGCCCGTACTCTCGAGCGAAGGACGTTGTTCCTCTGGGAGGATCGGTTGCCCCGTTATTGTTGGAAGAATCGTTCTCGTCGATAATCCTCGCTCTAAGTAAATTCTTGGAACTTTTGACTCTTGGACAGGAAACGGGTCGTCTGAATCGCCAGTTTGGCAATCGCGGAGCGTCGCCGTTGTCGTCGCGGCCGTAACCTTCTCGTGATGGAACGAAGTCGCTTCTCGTAGTTTTTTCGATGTTTGCCCCGAAATTATAATCCGGCGTGACGACTTTCGGATGATATCGGTTTATCGTCCGTGGCGAAGAAACGCTTCCGTTTTTAACGATCCCTCGACTCTCGTCTTCTCGGTTACTCAACAATTTGAACAGACGCGAGTGCGTTTGCGTTCGCTTGTAACTATTGATCCTTCTACCGCTCGTTCTTCCTGTTCCGCACTCCGAATCTGTATCCACTTCGGATATCAATCTACTCGTGTCCGAGGTCACTCCGCTGTCCTCGTCGTCACTCGTCTCTTGCCGCAAATCATCGATACTCGCGACGATCTTGTCTTCTTGCGGATTCTCGTGGTCGCTGTCGATCGGTGCCTCTGTCACTTTGATCACGACGGGTGACATTTTCTCGACGGTCCTTCCCGATTTATCTATCAAAGGAAAACTGGCCGGTCCATCCTCTTCATCTTCTTCTTCTGTTTCTTCACCTTCTTCTTCTGTTTCTTCTGCTTCTTCTTGTTTCTCCGACTGTAAAATTGGTGGAAGCTCATCGTCCGTAGCCCGAAGATTTTCCGAGACAGAATTTTCGTTCCGATTACTTTCGCGATCCATCGTAATCTCTTTCCAAAAATCAATCGAATCGTCATCAGCGAGAGGCTGCGAAAGATCTTCCTCGTAAGAGGAGGGTGTTAATAAGTTTGATTCTACGGAAACGTTACCTGAGCGAAGTGAAATTTTGAACTCAACGCAAACGTCGTTACCGATATTTTCATCGTCATTATTTTCCCTCAAAGAAAATTCTAATTTCGGTGATTGAACTTCGTCCCTCTTTTGATCGCGATCGATCCCTGGCTCGAGGTCACTCGCGTCGGACGTATCTTCGGAAATGGTCTCGTCGGGGGTTGTCCGCTTGTCGTGGTGGCCCGTCGAGTATGCCAGATACGAGTCCGAGTCGTCGTCGTCGTCGTCGTCGTCGCTCGTCTCAGAATCGTCGCTCGCACTGCGAGAAACATGTTCCGCGAGCTCCTCGGACATCGAGTCGTCGCTGGCCGAACCAGTCGCTTTTTCGTTCTTCTCACAGTGATCCTGGCCACCTGGTGTCCCGGAGAGATCGGATGTCTCAACCGGTTCGTCCTCGACACTGAATTCCTCATCCGCCTCTTCCTCCTGGTGCAAAATATTCATCGTGACGAATCGATCGATCGCGTTTCCGCCCGCGGCCACGTCGATTTTGTTCCATCCGGAGCGTCGTCCCGCTCCGGTCTCCTGCGACGTTGCCTCATCAGCGGGTTTCTCGTAGAACATAAAATCTGTCGAATCCGAGATTCGGGCCCCGGAGCGGTCGGTCGCGGCGTCTAGGCATCCCGAAAGCGAGTCAAGATCGCATAGCCATGGCGGAGGTTTTCGTTCCGTGACGGAATGACGATTTCCACCGGGTGATCGGACGTCTCGCCGCCGTTGACTCGTGCTCGTTCTGGAGGATGCTTCGGTGATACTCGTCGGCGAGTGCTCGACTCGCGTAGTTCTCTCTAAACAAGGATCGCAATCGCTATCGTTGCCAGGCTTTTTATCCATTTTTCGACGTAATTGTAACGATACCGGGAGAGCAGGAGACACACACGCGGTAATTGGCTCAACCGTGTTCTCGATCGCGTTACCCGCGACCGGAGATACCATCACGGAGAGATACGAGCAGTAGCGGCATTCGGCGAAAGAGCAAGATGAAGGTGCAGAGCAGAGGGAGGACGAGGAGTCGGGTAACGAAAGAGAAAAATCGTTGCGCATTCGCGTAGCGGGAGCGGTAGCAGCGATACTATTTTCAAGAAAATAAACAGTCGTCGCGGCTACTCCGTTCGGGGATGAGGCATAAAGTAACAAGCTCGCTGACGATCCGTTCGAATGCTCTCCGAGCTGATGACGATGATCAAAATTATGATGATGCTGATGACAGTAGCGGTTGGATGACCGATGGGAATGACTATGACGACGACATCGATAATGCGGTGAATGACGACGACGGCAG
Source organism: Campoplex capitator (assembly GCA_037576405.1). NCBI lineage: Eukaryota > Metazoa > Arthropoda > Insecta > Hymenoptera > Ichneumonidae > Campoplex > Campoplex capitator. The sequence goes on from JARBWI010000001.1 coordinate 3,130,638, forward strand.
AGATTGCACGTCGCGTAAATTGGTGAACGGGAAATGGGATGAAGAACGGGTGACAAAGAATCATTCGTTTCTTCATTATTTTTTGACGATGATGACAATGACGATGAAGAAGAGGACGACAACGACGACGACGACGACGACAATTTTCGATGACGTGAGATCGATTGGTTATCGCAACGAGATAAATCCAACGATTGGCAAAATGGCAGATGAAAAGTTAGTAAAGATTGCGTCATCGAAGCCTCCGTACGAGGATGAAAGGCGTTTCGCGATCGGGGATGGATCATGAGACGAGCTCGATGAACCATAGGCAGCGATAAATATTGATTAGCGAAGGGAGATGACGAAAGTAAAGAAGGGGCCTGCCGCCGCCGTTCGCCGAGCAGTCGCGCGTTAATCTTGCTCTCACCCTCTTTTATCGCTCGTCGATTTTCCCGTTTGGCTACAACAGACAGCACATTTCATTCAGAGACACAAGCCCTTCCCCCCCCCCCCCCCCTTCCCCCAGTTATCTGCGACCCCACTTTTCAACGACTCAGCGATGTTTGTACCTCGCGTATGTTCCATCAAAATTAAACAAAAGACCAGTCCTCAACTTCGTCAATGACACCGATCGCGCTCTTTCAAGGGTACGCGCGCGCGTGTGTGACTGCTTGGGTGCATGCGTGCGTGCGTCCATGCGCGGTTACGAGCTCATGCATGTGAGACGCTCGATTCATTAAGCAATTGTAGAATTCAAATATCCAACGGTACCGTCCTCAATTATTTTTCCTCGAGCGTCACGAGAAAAAAAAAAATTAAAAAAAACCTAAGCCACGGGCTTCGGCTGCGATTCAACGGTTATTCGCCTCCGGTGAATTTAATTCGATTATGGTGACGCGAAGGCGATGAAGAACACAAAAAATACGTGCGATTAACGGCATAGATCCAATGAGAACTTGAAAAAAAAAAACATCTATTTCGTCGTTTCTATTCAACTCGATTGCTTATCGAGAAAAATCTGATCTTGACCAAATTCTATGGGCAACTGAAAAACTATATAATTTACGAACAAAACCGAGATTCTTAGCAAGAATTATCAAAAAATACATATTCATTCGTAATAAAACATAAAAATGAACAAAAAAAGCTAAAAAATCGAACGTTCTTTTAAAACTTCATTCATTTTTTATGCGTACAATAGCTCGATCTCGTTGAAAGCAAGTGGCATGAGTCACTCATAATTGAGTTGACAAGAGAGAAAAAAAACGTTTCAATAGTCGAAGGACTTAAGAAAAATGTGTCGATGTGTCGACGAAAACTACAGTTTCGAGTGTTCTAATTGGATCGATCCCTTAACGGCTCGGCGTGTATAAGATTTGAGAGCAAGAGGCGGTGGGGATGAGGGAGAAGAAATGTACGGAATGACTCACCGATACTTTCGGGTGACGTCATGGCCTGCAGCATTCTGAAGGACCTCGAGGGTATCGCACCTCCCGTGTATTTTTTTGGCTCCGGAGCCTGTTGCTCGCTCGCCGGCACAATGACCCGGAACTCGTCTGAAAAACAGTCAAGGTCAGTGAACCGAAGAAAAACTTAGGAGAGCGGTGAATGTTAGAAAGAAAAACGAACGCATTAATGAAAATAAAACGAGAAGAAAGACTCGAGGAATGTGTTATCGTTAAAGATTGAGAAACTTCAACGAATCGTCTCACCGGGAGGTGGAGAATTTCTCGTCTGCCTGATCTTGTTGACGGGACCCGTAACTCCGGAGGCTGTGGAACGGAGGGAAGAAGAATAGAGCAAAGTACAGAGAGAAAGAGAGAAAAAGACAGAGAGAGAAAGGGAGAGAGAGAGAGCAAGAATTGGATGGAGATGCGTTACCGGTGGTAGCGACGGCGATCGATGGATCACTGGCATCGGTCATGTTCCTGAGATAGCGAAATGCCCGAGAAGGAATAGCGGCGCCGCGGTATCTCGGATCCTCTTCCTGATGGAGATAAGTCCCCTCGCCGTCGACTATTAAAATCAAAAGATTCATGTGACAGGAGCGAATAAAGAGGTTTTCTGTCTGGACGAAGCGTCGACCCACCTCGTTCTTTGACCTTGTTCATAAGAACTTTGTCGTTTTCGGTGAGTCGAAGTTTTCTTGACTGTTGTCCATCGACTCGGTCAACCGGGACGTCGGTGTCGGTTATTTTTTGTAGAACGCGAAATGATCTGGACTGAACCGGAGCCGGGGATTCGTTGTCCTGGTACTGATTCTGAATCGATGACTGGGGCGAGGGTGGAGCGCGTTGAATGATCCTGGCAGCGGAATTGATTCGATTTAATTCGGAGAAGGCCACGACGAATTATCGGACCAGGAAATCGAGATTTACTCACACCCTGGGACTGCGTCGCTCGACATTGGCGTTGTTATTGTTGTTGTCGCCGGCAGTTGCCTCGAGCATGATCGGTACTATGTACGTTCCACCGGTACTCGGATTCGTCGGAACGGAGAAGCGCTTCTGTGGAGCAACGGAGTTGTTCGCATCAACGGGAGACGGGGGAGTAGCGCCTCCCCAACGTTGCTGATGCCGAGTGCTGGGTTGTTGGGCCTGTTGATTATTCGATCGTTGACGCTGACCAGCAGCATCGTTATCGACTGAAAAAACGGAGGGTCTGTCTTCGATCTGTGAATAAAAATTTTCGAGCATCAGCGAGATTCGTCGAACAGCGACTATCGAGGAAGCAGGCTCGTTTGTACTTACGCGAAGGGGGATAATACGTTCTCGTAAATTGTGCGAAACTTCCTGCTCTGGTGGAGAGGACGGTGTTGACGATTGGCTGCGTTTAGCCCATTCTGGAAGTTCCTCCTGTTGAGATTTGTTTCTGTTTTGAAGCCAGGGAGTCGGAGCTTTTGCGAGGGTTATCTGTGGCGACGGGGGTGTCGTTGGAGTCGTCGGGGTCGACGGTGGCGACGGGGGATTTGGTTGCGACCAGGTTGGCGTCGTCACGATTGTTTTTCCGGTTCTAACCGGTGCTGCTGTTTTTGTTTCCACTGAAAACGCCCGTTTAATAATAAAATGCAATGAGAATGAATGCGAGAGAGAGAGAGAGGGAGGAACAAGCGGAAAATAACCGATCTACTGACCGTTCGACGGAAGACGATTGTTGTTGAGAGTTCCAGCAGAATTCGACGTCAGTGGTAGACTCGAATTCGTGAGGGTCGAACGCAAGGGCACCGATGGAGCGTTACTCGGGAAAACCGGAACGGCGACCCTCGGCTGAGCCGCGTACATGCTGGAAGCGGCCACTGCGGGCGACACCGATGACTCGTTGGCCACCGAACGCGGCGGAGCCTCGATGCCCTCGTCGTTCGCGTTTTTGGCAACTCTTCTCGCCATTCTCGGGCTTCGAATCTGCGACAGATCCAATTTACCGCCCATTCCTGGTGTATACGTAAACGGCTTTTTGTCCCTGGTCATCATCGCGTTCTGAATCGCAGCCGGAGGCTCGTAAGCCTCGTTGTTACCAAAGTCATTCGACAACGGACGTCGTCGCGTCGGTACCGCCGTCTGTCGAAAATTCAAATGTTTTTACTCTTCACGTTTTAAATTTCATCGAACTTTCGTTAAACAAAGAAGCTTAAGCTTATCTTAATTATACGAATTGGGATTCGAAGCTCTTACCTCGAGAGCGTTAATCCTCGGCGATGCTGGCACCCGTCCAGGCATGTTCGACGGAAGCGGTGGTGGCGGTGGCGGCGGGGGTGGAGCTGGACAAAACCCTCAAAGCACACGAACCCACGATTAACACGAGCGTGCCAAGTGCGACAAACATTTTTCATTTCTATTTTTCGTTCTCTTTACTTCTCTCAATCATCTCGAGCGAACGCTCTCACGCGCCCGTGTGTATTCGAGTTTACGGGTCAGACGTCAAAGATTGTACGATTGCCAAAAAAAAAATTGAAATTCGTAGAAAAAACTCACCGGTTTTTCCGTCCGACGATCCGCTCGAATCCCTGTTTGAACAAAAAAAAATCATAAATTTCATGAATTTCTTCAATTTCGCAGGGAAGAAGGGGGGGGGGGGGAGGACACGCGCGTCGCGGCGCTGATGAAGCTGTTTGCTTCCATACCGAATCGGGAACGGAGGACGTAGCGAGATCTACCGTTTGGTCATCGATGAGGCATGCACTCGCGTGCGCTTTATAGGGAAAAGGCCCCCGAGATTCCTTTTAAGGAGATTCCTCCTGACGCGATACGAGGTCGAGGAGCAAATGTTCGGTGCGTAAAAAAAAAACGCGTATACGATTCGGTGGATCGTATGGAAAATTGGGAAATGAGACCGCGAACCTCGGGCGTCGAGCGCGCGCGTGCTATTTATTTGGGTAGAGAGAATCGGCTAATTTTAGAACGGACCGAGCCGCGCGAACGCGCTGCTATATTAAATCTTTCCGATAAGTGTATTTATAGCGAGGAACTTTTTCTCACGCCTGTTTCTCTAACCGAGACGAGAAAGCAACGGATTTGATTCTGATCGAGCCGATTGAGTCTACTCTGGAATAAAAAATTGGCGAGAGCGAAGAAATACGCGGGGGGGGGGGGGGGGAGATAACGTTAAAAATACGCGAAGCTACACACTTGAACGATGACGATAAATTTCGAGACGGAATGAACCGATCGTACGCGCTTGACCCCCCCCCCCCTCCTCCTTTTCCTCCTCGATTTACAGAACCTATTCGCAATTTCTACGATCCGAGGTCATCGACCCTAGTTCTTCGCGAAGAGGGTGCGAAACACGAATTTATTTCGGGAACTAAATGTGTCTCGGACGAGTCGCGCGGGACGCATGCCAAACGGTTTTCATTATTTATACAACGGATGATCCGCTGTAGGTAATCGGCACAAGCCCACACTCTCTCGCGCGCACCATAATCGTGCGATTCTCATTCTTCCTTTTTTTTTTTCCCGGCTCAACTGATCCGCCCCGTGCATCCAAGGTCGACGATGTAAAAGCTCGCCTCATACGCGCGGACCAATTATCGAGTTTATGTTATAGATATAGACCGCGCTCTCAGGCACCAAACCGGTTCGAGATCCCGCACGGTTGCTTTCCAGAAATATTGCGAGGCTCGTAGGTATTTATGGATTAACGCGACCGAACCGTTGCTCTCAAAAATAGGCACACGAAATAGGCCCGACTACCGCCGCCCCCGTTATCATACGATACGTTTGATTTCGTTATTATTTCTTTATCATTTTTGTCCGAACACTGGAACGACGAATAATAAAGCGAAATATTTATTTCTTACCCGGCGCTCCCTCCGAGGACGAGGGTGCTGCTGCACGACGAACTCATGTTTACTTACGCCGTCACTAACTTTTGTTGTGTTATTGTTATTATTATTGCTGTTATTACAGTCGATTTGTCGAGTTCTTAATTTCAAGCGTATCTTCTCTAGAATAGAAGAAAAAGAATTTTTTTCCGGCTATAGTACCACCGACTCGATCGAACGTCTACGGCAGCGACACTGATATATACTCGTTCAGCGATGAAAAGCACACTGGTTAAATATTCGGCGCGTCGCAAATTTTCTTCGGATAAATATATATATAACCGCGATCGCGAAGAGGACCGATGGACAACCGTACCGGCGCTCGCGCGGATCTGCTCTCCGCGATCCGCGCGCGAGGTGCGAAGCTGACAAATTGAAAATAAAAAGAAAGGCGCCGGCGGCGGCGCGGCGCTCGCGCATAACCTCCTATTTGATGCTACCTGTTTATTCCGTTGCCTTTGTTGATTATTGTTTTCTCCGCGGAACTTCCGATCAACCCGCAATAAACCGGTAACATCGGGGGATCGTTTACCGAAAAAGATATTCGAGCACCATACTGACACGATTTCTACTTGAAGCAGCGCGCGGGCGCGAACGCACGCATCGAAACTGCGCAGTGACCAATCAGGTTGATCGCGAATGGCGCGCTTTTGACGAAACTCTCTCTAATAGAAAGTTGCACAATTTTGTGACAAACAGACGAAACGCAAGGAGCAGTCGTTTGGGTTAAAAGTTGAGAAATGAAGAGTGGACGAAAATAAACTGTCAACAAAAACTCCGACGACTTCCTTTTTTTTTTTAAGTTTGCTTTGTTACAGTACCGGAAGGATTGCTTCTTTTTTAAACTTTCAAAGCTGCGCACCAGATTTGGATCTGTATCTCATCATCGGTCGCGTAACTTCAAAACGTAACAATCGTTTAATTTTTTGTGTGTCTGGCTATCGTTTTGTGATTAGCGTGCAAAAAAAACAGGTGGCTAAGCAAAAATCGTACTTTCAGTTTCAAAAAACTTATTATGCGAAAAAGCATTTGTTGCAGTATTCTCGCGGGAAGCTTACATCAAAAGTTGCGTTGAAAAGAAGTTTCTGGCATGTCACTCAGCACACGGAGGAGAATAATTCTGCTTGAAAAACTTGCAGATCAAAACTTTATCAAGTGTATTTCTGTATGTAATTTCTGAAAAAAAGCCGTACTCTATAGTTTTTCGTGAAACAGTACTGATCGGTTCATTGATGTTGAAACAAAGTGCATTTACAATCAAATTTCAGTTAACCTAAAAACCTGCAACAGGGTATCTCCAATGGACTTGGTTTCGAACGTCTCGACAGAATTTGATTTCATGTGCTATTTTTTCTTGAAAATATCAAAATAAAATGGAAAAATGATAATCATAGGATTGATGTTATTACTGATGAACTGAAAAATTCGAGTGGCTGCGATAAACTTTGTAATTTGTTATAAATTTATTAAATAAATACATTTTCAGTAGATGGACAATAACAAAATAACATGATAAATTTACAGTACTCGTTAAATCGTGGTGGCACAAACGAGGTTATAAATTGGTTTATTGCACTGCTCGATGGCTTCGAAGATGGATGATATTTCATTGCTTCCATTGATTTCGATGAAATGATATTATGGAAAGAAGCAAGATGTTTCCTCTGGTTCGAGGGTTTGAACAGTCGAGACAAGAGCATGGAAGTGTATTCATTCAAGATAGAATCCACTGTGAGAAGATTGCGCTTGATATATTCGTGTTGAAAGTTCTCCCAAAGAGAACACTTGAATTTGCTACTGATTGGGTTGCTGGTGTTGCTGTTTTTTCTTGACAAGTTGAACCAACTGTCGATAGCGAACCTGACACTCTTCTTTAGTTTTACCCTCGATGCAGCTTGCTATTTTTTCCCATCTGTCGAATGAAGTGGCTGATTTGGGATGCTTCAAAAGTGCTGTTTCCAAAGCTTTTTGTTGCTCTTGGCTCCAATCAGAGGCAGTGGAAGATTCGAGGTTGGTATCATCGGCTCGGGTCTTGATCTTCTTTGGTTGTTCCAGCTCCGAGGAGCCTGGCACCTCGTTCGGTTGACTGGGCTTAAGACCTTCGTCTTTTACCTAAATTTATGATAATAGTTAACGCGTGCTGTATTGTAAAAGATGAGGATCATGAGAGCCCTGAAAGTAGTTGCAAGTCCCTTACCTTTTTTGCCATGTGAGTTACTTCGCTGACCGTGCGAGACATCAGATCAGCTATTTTTTCCCATCGATCGGGTGTTCCGCCCGGATATTTTTTGACGAGCTTGATAAGCTCTAAAATGTCATCATCGGTCCACAAACCCCCGGCAACTTTTGGCTTCTCGTAAACATGATTATTTGTACGGAAGTTCTCTCTCTTAAACCCAGAGCCACCGTTGCTCACACTTTCTCCAGAATGCTCCTGAGGGGCGAATGCAGCTCTACGTCGCCTGGCTACCCGGGATACTGGCTCTGGCTCCGATTCTTCCTGCTCCAAGGCTCTAAAAGAAAGTCGATTAGATAAACTGTTCGGCAGGTGACGTACTTCGATACAAAATATAATTCTTACAGAGCAGCCTCTTCCTCTTGTTTTCTACGCTTTCTCTCTTCAAGAAAGTCACGAATGGCACGTATTGCCGATGGGATTCCCACCACCGAGGCATAGGTCCATCTTGGTAATTGGAACGGCAGTGTGTTCTTGACACTAGGACTTGGAATTTTTTCTAAAATATCTGCCAAATCAGGCACTTCGCCCATCTTTCCTTTTCTATTTTTTTTTTGCATCTTTTGCAATCTGCTGCCCAATACTTGTTCCTGCCAACAAATAGAATATGTGAAAAAAGAAAAGCAGCAACATCGGTGATACAGATAAAATATTAGAAATGGAAAGAACACTTACATAGGTGTATCTTTTCTCAAAGTACGCCGCCCATGCCACCAGATACTGTCCTATCGTTATAACTATGAACAAGATGACGCTCATCTCGAGTAAACCCATTTTTCGCACATGACGATAGTAGTAGACCGCCGAACGCCAGTTTGGAAGTCCATTGACCAATACGTCATTGTATTTTTCTCGTTTTCCAGGATCTTTGAGAACGTCGTAAACTGCTACGAGCTGCCATAAGGAAATTTTTTTTTCATCTCGTTGCTCCATTTTTTAAATTTCTTATTCAAAATCGACTCAACAAGTACATACGTTTCTGAATTGTATCTCAGCATCCTCTGCATTATTTTTGTCCGGATGAAGCTGCAGGGAGAGCTTTCTGAACGCTTTCTTGATGTCCGAGGAGTTCGCATTCTGGAGACGACGAGATTCCGACAAGGAAAATACAAATGAGAGACAAGAAGCATTTTTACTTTAGCAATACCAGCGGGAACACATTGAGTTTTATAATTCGAAAGAGATAAACGATTATTTATGCACCTGCGAAATTCCCATGAGCTCGTAAAAATTCTGATTGACTTCCTCGACGACGTCGAAAACTTCCAATTCGTCGTTGTCCCATGCTAAAGCTGGACCACATATGCTCAACAAATGCACGATACAGAATATCCCAGCAGCCGACGTGATTATATGCATTTTTACACGTTTCCTTTTAGTCTTTTTTTATTCCTTATGTTTTGTCATAGAATGAACGAGACACGTACGTTTCGGGCTAATAAAAAATATTTCCTCAGATTTTCTTAAGGAATACGTGTTTCTTTATTTTACGAGCCTTTCCTCGATCGAATGGTCGTCGCCGTCGTCTCCCCCCGACTTACAACAGAAATATTGTTACAACGCGAAAAGGAGAAAACAAGTGCGCCTTATCTACAAGCTAAACGTGACGTCTGACGGTTTATGTCCTGCCAGGTCCAACACGTCAACGACGGCGACGGCGACGGCGACGGCGACGAGGTTATGAGTCGCGTGCGTGCTGCGTGTGTTCAGTGCCACATCGCAAAATCATATGTCTGCCGTCAGCGGCTCAGCTCTTTCGTTTATTTACTACAGGAGCGAACCTAGCGGATCTTTTCAGGAATTAGCGCATATTGGGCAGTTTCAGCTTTCAGCGACAATTACTTTAAAAAAAATTTGACAGAAATAAAATTTTTTATTGCTAATTGCGGTTCACGCTATTCAAAATGCACCACCACAGATAATGCGAATGAATAAAAAATAACAGAATGTATTTACTTCCGCCCCGGTACAAATAACCTTGAAGTTCGGTCACGTGACACGAAACTCGTCCTACCAAGGAAATTTCGACCAATGCCTGGCGTGGATTTGTTGAACGGTTACAAACTCATTCCCCTTCCACAACCAGACGTTACCCAACAAGAAACGGCCAAAAGACAAGCGAGGATTTCAAAAGTTGCCGTTATACTGGACGCACTGGACACAGTCATTTACTTTAGAGCTGGCTTATTTGTGTCCACGTCCAAGAACGTACTTTCCAATTCAGAACCAGAGATCAATACAAAAAACTCTCAATCTGAACCACAACATTTTTCGGAAAAACTTGAAGGAGTTCCAGAAACGTCTGTGTTTCCTCGGACTTTGAATGTTAGCTGACCAAAATTGAGCAAAATCAACATATGAGTGATTTTTCACGTGGACGAGAGAAAAATGAATATATCATTTATTAGAATGATATATTTATTTTTCTTCATAAGTATCTTTATATTTAAAATGTGGGCGCTTGGTTTTTTCTTTTGCAATCGCAAGTTTCCGTAAAAATAGATACGATATCAATTTTTTCTGCTGCCCAAGTGCTTACAGCGAGTTTTCGACACTCGCACACGTTTTTCCAATATTCTACTATTATTTATTAATCAGTTTTTTTTATTTATCAATGTGTAAACAAGCTGAGCACAATGATATTGAATTTCATATAATCGTCCATTTGGTTTAATTTATAAAAACTTCGTTCTTCTGAAATCCTGTCTCAGTTTCAAATCTTGATTTTATAGTTGAATAAAATTAATAATTGATTCTGTTGCTAAATACTTATCCTAGAATGTTTATATGTTCCTTTGTCTGTTTCAAGCAGAAAATGAGTGACGATACTGTTCGAGTTGCCCTGAGGATAAGACCACTGGTGCCCACTGAAGTCGAACGTGGCTGTCAAACATGTATTAACGTTGTTCCTGGTGAACAACAAGTCCAAGTTCGTGATGGTGACAAATCATTCACGTTCAATCATGTTTTCGGACCAGACACAAGCCACGATCATTTTTATGATACAGCTGTTAAAAAAACCGTCAACAAAATTTTCAAAGATAATTTCTGTACTCTTATATTTATATTTTCCAAACTTTAATTTCTTAGATAAGAATTTCTAAACTATGCTATTAAACAAAATTTCAAAAGAATTCAGTCAACACTGAAACTTTACAGTGATTTCCTTAAATAACAACGTTGGAAATCTATTGACATCGTTTGCATTGAACATTTTTCCACAATCAAACCGTTCCATTGTTTAGAATACTAAATAAGTTGAAATTTTTTTTTATAAATTTTCCACTAGCATTCTCTTTTTTTAAATTTGTCTAAAAATTATCAAGCAAGTTTTTCTATTAAACTCGTTTCTTACGTTTGCTCTAAGTTGATATAATTTTGCTCAAAATATTTCAGGCTACAATGTACATTCAATACATACAAAATATACATACAAATATACAAATATACAAAAAGATACATACAAAATCCTTGCGTACGGACAAACCGGAAGCGGTAAAACGTATAGCATGGGCACAAATTACGAAGGCGAAGAAGCCATGGGCGTAATTCCTCGTGGTGTCCATGAAATATTTGACACGATCGACTCAAAGAAAGATTACACTTTCAAAGTGACTGTGTCGTTCATGGAGCTGTATCAAGAACAGCTCTACGATTTACTGGCCGACAAACAGAGAAATCAAAGAATCGTTGAAATCAGAGAAGACGACAAAAAAGGAATAAAAATCGTTGGATTGACCGAAAAACCAGTGACCAATGCGAACGAAGCCTTCGACGCTTTGACTCAAGGCTCCAACGAACGAGCGACAGGGGCTACAGCGATGAACTCTCAAAGCAGTAGAAGCCACGCCATTTTTACGATTGTCATTCTTCAGACGAAAAACGATGATCCTAACAGTGGGACAACCTCTAAATTCCACTTGGTAGATTTGGCTGGATCAGAACGGAATAAAAAAACGCAAGCTACTGGAGAACGTTTCAAAGAAGGTGTGAATAACAACAAAGGTCTTTTAGCACTGGGCAACGTGATCTCGCAATTGGGCGAAGGTGGACCAACTACTTACATACGCTATCGTGATAGTAAGTTAACGCGACTTTTACAAGATTCTCTCGGAGGTAATTCGATGACATTGATGATCGCGTGCGTCAGTCCGGCGGATTACAACCTGGACGAGACATTGAGCACCTTGAGGTATGCGGATCGTGCGAGAAGAATCAAGAACAAACCAATCGTCAACCAAGATTCTGAAGCAACTGTAATAAATCGGCAGAACGGAGTGATTCAAGAACTTCGCTTAGCTCTCCTCAGCCAAGGAGGAACTCGCGGATCTTGCCCACCGGAGCATAATTTTCTTCAAGGAAAAATTTCACATTTGCAGAAATAACTTCGAGAGCTGACCGAACAACTCAACAACAATCTGATCGAAATAGTCAACATGCATGAGCGCGCAGAATTGGCGGAGCAAGCGCGGGAAATACTGACCTCTGCAATGTCTAAAATAATCGAAGAATTTGATAAAGTATTTGAAAAAATGGATGCTGAGTCTCCTGAGCGTGCGCTTCTTGGTCCACTTTATCAAAAAATTCTAGATGTTTTGAACGATCAAAAAAAAACAGCTGAAGAAATTCATCAGCAAGAGATGTCGACCATGTGCTCTCCGAACAAATCGGGCGGTGACGATGATTCGACTCACGTATCAGTCGACGACTCCGTTCGATTCGAAGATGCCGAGGAAGTTCGTGCTGACCTGGACGAAAAACACGCCGAACACACGTTGCGTCAAGCTCAACGAAACCAGGAAGTCATCGACATCAGTCGCTCGCTCGTCACGAAGGAGGAACTCATTTCGACGCTTTTAAAAAATTCAACGTTAGCGATCGAGCATTCAAAAAAACTGCAACAGATGGAAAATGAGCTGAAAACTCTACAAAATGAGAAGGAAGACTTGCTTCAGGCCCTCCAAAATGTACAATCGAACAACATCAGTGCTAAACTAGCGGCTTCGAGACGCAAAAAAGTTCAGGAACTCGAAAAACAAATTGGTGAATTATCACGAAAATGTTCTGAGCAAATGAGAATCCTCAAAAAGAAAAAAAAATCTGATGAAAAAATCAAAAACCTTTCGACCGAAATACAATCTCTGAAACAAGTCAGAATCAAGCTTATTCGTGGAATGAGAAAAGAATCCGAAATATTTAGCAAATGGAAACGCGAGAGCGAACGTGAAATCTACAAACTCAAGGATCAGGATAGAAAGAGGCAAAATCAAATCGTCAAGTTACAGACGCAACACGATAAACAACAAAACGTTTTCAAGCGGAAGATGGAAGACGCTATTGCTATCAACAAAAGACTCAAGGTGAGAAAACATTTATAACTAAAATGTAACTTGCACACTTCACAGTGCTTTTTTTCCCATCGATCGGGTGTTCCGCCCGGATATTTTTTGACGAGCTTGATAAGCTCTAAAATGCCATCATCGGTCCATAAATCCCTGGCAATTTTTGGCTTCTCGTAAACATGATCATTTGTACGAAAGTTCTCTCTCTTAAACCCAGAGCCCTCGTTGCTCACGCTTTCTCCAGAATGCTCCTGAGGGGCAAACGCAGCCCTACGTTGCCTGGCTTCCCGGGATACTGGCTCTGGCTCCGATTCTTCCTGCTCCAAGGCTCTAAAAGAAAGTCTATTAGATAAACTGTTCGGCAAGTGACGTACTTCGATACAAAATATAATTCTTACAGAGCAGCCTCTTCCTCTTGTTTTCTACGCTTTCTCTCTTCAAGAAAGTCACGAATGGCACATATTGCCGATGAGATTTCCACCACCGAGGCATAGGTCCATCTTGGTAAATGGAACGGCAGTGTGTTCTTGACACTAGGACTTGGAATTTTTTTGTGAGTTACTTCGCTGACCGTGCGAGACATCAGATCAGCTATTTTTTCCCATCGATCGGGTGTTCCGCCCGGATATTTTTTGACGAGCTTGATAAGCTCTAAAATGCCATCATCGGTCCATAAATCCCTGGCAATTTTTGGCTTCTCGTAAACATGATCATTTGTACGAAAGTTCTCTCTCTTAAACCCAGAGCCCTCGTTGCTCACGCTTTCTCCAGAATGCTCCTGAGGGGCGAACGCAGCCCTACGTCGCCTGGCTACCCTGGATACTGGCTCTGGCTCCGATTCTTCCTGCTCCAAGACTCTAAAAGAAAGTCTATTAGATAAACTGTTCGGCAAGTGACGTACTTCGATACAAAATATAATTCTTACAGAGCAGCCTCTTCCTCTTGTTTTCTACGCTTTCTCTCTTCAAGAAAGTCACGAATGGCACATATTGCCGATGAGATTTCCACCACTGAGGCATAGGTCCATCTTGGTAATTGGAACGGCAGTGTGTTCTTGACACTAGGACTTGGAATTTTTTCTAAAATATCTGCCAAATCAGGCACTTCGCCCATCTTTCCATTTCTATTTTTTTTTTGCATCTTTTGCAATCTGCTGCCTAATACTTGTTCCTGCCAACAAATAGAATATGTGAAAAAAGAAAAGCAGCAACATCGGTGATACAGATAAAATATTAGAAATGGAAAAAACACTTACATAGGTGTATCTTTTCTCAAAGTACGCCGCCCATGCCACCAGATACTGTCCTATCGTTATAACTATGAACAAGATGACGCTCATCTCGAGTAAACCCATTTTTCGCACATGACGATAGTAGTAGACCACTGAACGCCACTTTGGAAGTCCATTGACCGATACGTCATTGTATTTTTCTCGTTTTCCAGGATCTTTGAGAACGTCGTAAACTGCTACAAGCTGCCACAAGGAAATTTTTTTTTTTATCTTGTTGCTCCATTTTCTAAATTTTTGATTCCAAATCGACTCAACAAGTACATACGTTTCTGAATTGTATCTCGGCATCCTCTGCATTATTTTTGTCCGGATGAAGCTGCAGGGAGAGCTTTCTGAACGCTTCCTTGAGGTCCGAGGCGTTCGCATTCTGGAGACGACAAGATTCCGGCAAGGAAAATACAAGTGAGAGACAAGAAGCATGTTTACTTTAGCAATACCAGCGGGAACACATTTAGTTTTATAATCCGAAAGAGATAAACGATTATTTATGCACCTGCGAAATTCCCATGAGCTCGTAAAAATTCTGATTGACTTCCTCGACGACGTCAAAAACTTCCAATTCGTCGTTGTCCCATGCTGAAGCTGGACCGCATATGCTCAACAAATGCACGATACAGAATATCCCAACAGCCGACGTGATTTTATGCATTTTTACACGTTTCCTTTAAATCTTTTTTTATCCCTCATGTTTTTTAATAGAACGAACGAGACACGTACGTTTCGGGCTAATAAAAAATATTTCCTCAGATTTTCTTTAGGAATACGTATTTCTTTATTTTACTAGCCTTTCCTCGATCGAATGGTCGTCGCCGCCGTCTCCCCCCGATTCACAACAGAAAATATTGTTACAACGCGGAAAGGAGAAAACAAGTGCGCCTTATCTACAAGCTAAACGTGACGTCTATCAAGCTAAACCAGGACGGTTTATGTCCTGCCAGATCATACACGTCAACGACGACGACGACGGCAACGGCCACGAGGTTATGAGCCGCGTGCGTGCTGCGTGTGTTCAGTGGGTTCAGTGCCACATCGCAAAATCTTCTTCTTCTTCTTCTTCTTCTTCTATTCGGCTAGCATCACTTCTAAAGTCCGTGAGGCTAGCCTGGCCACTGGTATATACCGCTTCGGCCAAGGGTGTGTTTATATGAGGTTTTTCATAAGGCCGGTGTGAGCGCCTTTTTTTTTTGAATGTTATATTTATGATGTTTGTTTCATTTTGTCTTTGTCCATAATGGACTAAGCGAAGTTGAATAGTAAGAAAAACCAACAAAGATAGGTGACTCAGAAATAACCCAAAGCACACCAAGGCTTCTATTAATCACATCTTAGTTGTTTCTTACATTCGTTCGCTACGTCAATATTTACGATATTTTCTTTTGCCATTCCGAGAAGGACATCGATAGATAGCTTTCGTCAAGATATGTTAAGTTTTAATTGCATAAGATTTTATTTTATTTGATTATTTGCTTTTTTCATTGTTTAATTATTCATTATTTTTTATTTTTATATATTTTTTTTAATGTTTACTGTAGTTTGTTCGACTCCTTCCAACCCATCAGTGCCTGGGTCTGGCTGGAAGTCTGTTTCTTTATTTATTTATGAGGATTTTCGATATTGGTTCATTTTGCATTAAGATTGTTTTATACTTTTTCTTCATTTTTGTATTGATCACTTTTAGTATCACTTTTCGAACATGTTTGTGAGATCAAAATATATACTTTTGTTGTTTATGGGGGAGCTGAAACAGACACATCTGTCTGTCTCACCGGTACGAACCGAACTCCTGTCGAAAAAAAAAAAAAAAAAAAAAAAAAACCGCATGATCATGTCTGCCGTCGCTCTTTCGGTTATTTACTATGAGAGCTAACCTAGCCGATCTTTTCAGGAATTAGCGCATATTGTGCAGTTTCAGCTTCCAGCGACAATTACTTTTAAAAAAATTTGACAGAAATAAAATTTTTTATTGCTAATTGCGGTTCACGCTATTCAAAATGCACCACCACAGATAATGCGAATGAATAAAAAATAGCGGAATGTATTTACTTCCGCTCCGGTACAAATAACCTTGAAGTTCGGTCACGTGACACGAAACTCGTCCTACCAAGGAAATTTCGACCAATGGCTGGCGTGGATTTGTTGAACGGTTACAAACTGATTCCCCTTCCACAACCAGACGTTACCCAACAAGAAACGGCCAAAAACAAGCGAGGATTTCAAAAGTTGCCGTTATACTGGACGCACCGGACACGGTCGTTTACTTGGGAGCCGGCTTATTTGTGTCCACGTCCAAGTGTTAATGTACTTTCCAATTCAGAACCAGAGATCAATACAAAAAACTATCAATCTGAACCACAAAATTTTTCGAAAAAACGCGAAGGAGTTCTAGAAACGTCTGTTTCCTCGGACTTCGAATGTTAGCTGACCAAAATTGAGCAGAATCAACAGGTGAGCCGCCATTTTTCACGTGGTCGAGAGAAAAATGGATATATCATTTATTAGAATGATATATTCAGAATCTATTCATTATATGTCATTTATTAAAATGATATATTCATTTTTCTTCATAAGTATCTTTATATTTGAAACGTGGGCGCTTGGTTTTTCCTTTTGCAATCGTAAGTTTCCGTTGTAATGGATACGATATCAATTTTTTCTGCCGCCCAAGTGCTTACAGCGAGTTATCGACACTCGCACACGTTTTTCCAATATTCTACTATTATTTATTAATCAGTTTTTTTTATTTATCAATGTGTAAACAAGCTGAGCACAATGATATTGAATTTCATATAATCGTCCATTTGGTTTAATTTATAAAAACTTCGTTCTTCTGAAATCCTGTCTCAGTTTCAAATCTTGATTTTATAGTTGAATAAAATTAATAATTGATTCTGTTGCTAAATACTTATCCTAGAATGTTTATATGTTCCTTTGTCTGTTTCAAGCAGAAAATGAGTGACGATACTGTTCGAGTTGCCCTGAGGATAAGACCACTGGTGCCCACTGAAGTCGAACGTGGCTGTCAAACATGTATCAACGTTGTTCCTGGTGAACAACAAGTCCAAGTTCGTGATGGTGACAAATCATTCACGTTCAATCATGTTTTCGGACCAGACACAAGCCACGATCATTTTTATAATATAGCTGTTAAAAAAACTGTCAACAAAATTTTCAAAGGTAATTTCTATACTCTCAACTATCGAATTTGTATTTTCCAAACTTGAATTTCTCAGATTAGAATTTCTAAACTATGCTATTGAACAAAATTTCAAAAAACTTCAGTCAACACTGAAACTTTGCAGTGATTTCCTTAAATAACAACGTTGAAAAATTATTGACATCATTTGAATTGAACATTTTTCCAAAATCAGACCGTTCGATTGTTTAGAATACTAAATGAGTTGAAATTTTTTTTTTTTTTTATTAATTTTCCACTAGCATTTTCATTTTTTCAAATTTATCTAAAAATTATCAAGCAAGTTTTTCAATTAAACTCGTTTCTTACGTTTGCTCTAAGTTGATATAATTTTGCTCAAAATATTTCAGGCTACAATGTCACAATCCTTGCATACGGACAAACCGGAAGCGGCAAAACGTATAGCATGGGCACAAATTACAAAGGCGAAGAAGCCATGGGCGTAATTCCTCGTGCTGTCCATGAAATATTTGATACGATCGCGTCAAAGAAAGATTACACTTTCAAAGTGACTGTGTCGTTCATGGAACTGTATCAAGAACAGCTGTACGATTTACTGGCCGACAAACAGAGAAATGAAAGAATCGTTGAAATCAGAGAAGACGACAAGAAGGGAATAAAAATCGTTGGATTGACCGAAAAACCAGTGACCAATGCGAACGAAGCCTTCGACGCTTTGACTCAAGGCTCCAACGAACGAGCGACAGGGGCTACAGCGATGAACTCTCAAAGCAGTAGAAGCCACGCCATTTTTACGATTGTCATTCTCCAGGCTAAAAACGATGATCCAAACAGTGCGACAACCTCTAAATTCCACTTGGTAGATTTGGCTGGATCAGAACGGAGTAAAAAAACGCAAGCTACTGGAGAACGTTTCAAAGAAGGTGTGAACATAAACAAAGGTCTTCTAGCACTGGGGAACGTGATCTCGCAATTGGGCGAAGGTGGACCAGCTACTTACATAGGCTATCGTGATAGCAAGTTAACGCGACTTTTACAAGATTCTCTCGGAGGTAATTCGATGACATTGATGATCGCGTGCGTCAGTCCGGCAGATTATAACCTGGACGAGACATTGAGCACCTTGAGGTATGCGGATCGTGCGAGAAGAATTAAGAACAAACCAATCGTCAACCAAGATCCTAAAGCAGCTGAAATAAATCGGCTGAACGGAATGATTCAAGAACTTCGCTTAGCTCTCCTCAGCCAAGGAGGAACTCTTGGATCTTGCCCACCAGAGCATAATCTTCTTCAGGAAAAAATTTCACATTTGCAGAAAAAACTTCGAGAGCTGACCGAACAACTCAACAGCAACCTGATCGAAATAGTCAACATGCATGAGCGCGCAGAATTGGCTGAGCAAGCGCGGGAAATACTGACCTCTGCAATGTCTAAAATAATCGAAGAATTTGAGAAAGTATTTGAAAAAATGGATGCTGAGTCTCCCGAGCGTGCGCTTCTTGGTCCACTTTATCAAAAAATTCTAGATTTTTTGAACGATCACAAAAAAACAGCTGAAGAAATTCATCAGCACGAGATGTCGACCATGTGCTCTCTGAACAAATCGGGCGGTGACGATGATTCGACTCACGTATCAGTCGACGACTCCGTTCGAATCGAAGATGCCGAGGAAGTTCGTGCTGACCTGGACGAAAAACACGCCGAACACACTTTGCGTCAAGCACAACGAAACCAGGAAGTCAACGACATCAGTCGCTCGCTCGCCATGAAGGAGGAACTTATTTCGACTCTTTTAAGAAATTCAACTTTAACGATCGAGCATTCAAAAGAGCTGCAACAGATGGAAAATGAGCTGAAAACTCTACAAAATGAGAAGGAAGAGTTGCTTCAGGCCCTGCAAAATGTACAATCGAACAACATCAGTGCTAAACTAGCGGCTTCGAGACGCAAAAAAGTTCAGGAACTAGAAAAACAAATTGGTGAATTATCACGAAAATGTTCTGAGCAAATGAGAATCATCAAGAAGAAAGAGAAATCTGATGAAAAAATAAAAAACCTTTCGACCGAAATACAATCTCTGAAACAAGTCAGAATCAAGCTTATTCGTGAAATGAGAAAAGAATCCGAAATATTCAGCAAATGGAAACGCGAGAGCGAACGCGAAATCTACAAACTCAAGGATCAGGATAGAAAGAGGCAAAATCAAATCGTCAAGTTACAGACGCAGCACGATAAACAACAAAACGTTTTCAAGCGCAAGATGGAAGAAGCCATTGCTATCAACAAAAGACTCAAGGTGAGAAAACATTTATAACTTAAATGTTGAACGAATGAAATACACAAATACAAATCTCTCAGAATCTAAATTGAAATGAAAATTTCATGAATTTTTGAATAAACTTCATTTTCGTAAACTTCTAGAAATGATTATACTTCTCATACGCGCACGTACTCATTGATCCTGTAAAAATAAAATTTAGGACGCTTTGGAATTACAACGCAAAGCCCAGAGCAAACGGGAGAAGAATGCAAACAGTAAAAGCAACGGTATGCGTGACTGGGTTCAGCACGAATACGCCATACTCACAAGCACGATCGACGCGGAAGCTTCTCTCGAAAAAATGATTCAAGATCGAGCTGTCTTGTCAAAAGAACTGGAAACGTTGAAAACCACGTCGTCGGGGAGCCCTACGTCATCGAACCAAATCGCTCAGCTCAAAGAGTATCTCGATCTGCGTAACGCTCAAATCGCAGATCTCCAACGGGAAATCATGGAATCGGACCAAGGTAAAAAAAAAGCAGAAATTGATAATGAAACAGTTTTTTATTTCATAAATTTTTATTTGCGTCAATCTTGAATTATATTTATTTATTGTTATTATGCTGTTTATATAAATCGAATACGAATTCGATTATCGAGATCTTTGTTCTGAATAATTTCAGAAAATCGTAGCACGGCTCGTCTCAATAATATCCAGTCGATGGGTGATGCGAAAACAGTTGTTAAATCGTTGTTCGAAACAATCGCTACCGATCACAAAAAAAATATAGCCAAGAGCCAGGAATTGGAAAACAAATACGCCGAATTGATGGTAAAAATAATATATTCGTTGAAGTCACTTGATGAATATTGGTAGATTGTAATGCCTCTGAAATTTTACGAATTGCAGGAAAAATATGACTCAGCTTTATTGAAAAATCGTCAGTACGAACTTCGCCAACAGCCTCAAGAAAGAATCAAGGAACTGGAGGAAGAATTGGAGTTGTACAAAGAAAAGTGCGAAGATCTCGAGGATAAGGTAAGACAAACTAATCGGAATAAATTCTCGATTTCCGGTTACTTGAAAAGCCTATAACGATTTTTTTCTGACTTTTCAGCTCTCGATGACTGAGACTTCGCTAGTAAAGAAAAATCGCAATAAAAAACCCAACGCTGCACAACAAATGGAGCACATGTCCGATCCACAAGACTTTGACACTTCTTATTTCCATATTACCGATGACAGTTTCAGCGAGGTCGAAGATGCGAATGACCCAGATTGGAAGAAAACTCCTCTTTACAGACGTATCCAAAAAGCAGTGAGTAAATAAATACGATGGAATAATTTGCAAAATACTTCGATATTAACGAATTGTATTTTTTTCTTCTACTTTCTTTTTTAATTTTTCAGCGCTTTTCGAAAAATCGAAGCGCCGAATCGGTGGCTGGAGAGAAACGTTCGTTCGACGGAATAATCAAATGTTCGTGCAAAAGCCAGTGTTCAACACGCTTGTGTACGTGTCGAAAAAATGAAACAAGTTGTACCAACTGTAACTGCAATCCTGAGTTCTGTAAAAATCGGAATGAAGCAGATGTGAGTATTTCGAGCGGATTTACAGTTTTCACAATTCAATGAAAATAATTTGATTCAAACTGTCCAGAACAATAATCAACGATTTATTTATTCAGGCTAATGCCAAAAAATTATTCACCGATATCACTGACGAGAATAAAGTTGACAACGAAGACCACACTAAAAGAGCCAGGTAAATAAATGGATGAATAATATGTTACTCAATAATGTTATTTGAAAAACCTAATCGTGCTTACTTTCTCTTTTTTCAGACTTGAAGCTGACCCATGAAGCTGTATCGTATATCAATTAACAGAATAATTTTTATTACTTTTACGTAATCGTATGTACGTTCGTGTTTCTTTATGTAAGTATTGTTTAGTAATGTTTTTTGAAAACGTGTGATTGACCGAAATCTCTTCTACACGAATCAATTATACCTGAATTAATGGGAATAGTATTTCTTCAATTTATTTACCAACAAAAACTCGAAAACTATTACTAATAATAACTAGGAACGAGAGAAATGAAAAAGAAAAAAAAACTAATGATTCATCGATTAGGCATGAAAGTGAGTTGTGTTATTTTACAATTTTATTTGAAATGGAGCGATTCTGTCCAACTTAGCGTTATTTCATTATAAATTCAATGATTGGAAAAATGATGGAGGACAAATGATTGCCTGGAGCAAATAAAAAGAAATGAAGACAGAAAATGTTGCCGTACCTAGCAAATAGTATTATCTTTTTTTTAATTAGAAACATGAAATAATGAAGCAATAAAATTGCCTGGAGCAAAATTAAATTTGAAATTCGAAAAGAATATACTATTGTCCTATGAAATTGTCCTATGAAAAAACATTGAGTGTATTTCGAATGATTGAAAAAGTGTTGACTCCTGAGCTACTGGACTGATTGAATTATAAAAATGTACTTATGTAGATTGGATTTTAAAAAATACAAAAATGAAAAAATCCTTCAACCCTCCGAGTATTTAAAACATTATGGAAATTTCTTGTTCCTGCATCTTTTCAGTGAGTTCTGGTCGTTTGTCCAGGTTATCTATTCCGATAAGCTTATTACTTTTAAGCTGTTCGACGAATGTGCAAATATTATTCGTAATTACGAGAAACCGGTTCGGCTTATTGAAAAATATGTAATTAAATGTATCGTGATTACAGGCAATATTTTAAAGACTATTTTTTTCGTTTTTGTCGTGAATTCCGTTCGATTTTCGATTTTTCCAACGAATATTTTTGAACTCCCACAACGGAATGCGGCGGACTTTTATTCGGGGTCGGCAACATCGTTGAACCGATTTGTTCTTTTTTATCGATTTTTTTCGGATTTTCAGGCGGATGATGTTTTATTATTATTTTCCATCTGAGTGTCGTTCCAGCAAGACTGTCGGTTTTTTGTTCGTTAGAAATCCCGGGCGGTTCGCCGCCGATTTCACATTTTTTTGCATTTTCAATTTCCTGATTTTCCGTGGTGGATGTATTGTCAATCGAATGGTCTCGATTCGACGACGATTTTTCAATGGGAAAATAATCTTTTTCTATACTTTTTCGTATATCCATCAATTTGGGCGAGTTATAATGAACCTGAACCGGTGCGATCGTGTAATTCGTGTTTTTCATCGACATGTTTTCCGTAGCGTCGAGGGACTTTTCTGCCAATGTGAGAGAAGTGTCTGTATCATTGGTTTCGTGATTGGTGCCCCCGAAATATCGACGACCGAACGGGAAGCAAGAAGTACTTTCATTTCTTGTGCGGTTTGGTGGTGTTTTCGTCGTTTCCGATTTATCTCTCGTTGGAATTTCTCGATTTTGAGAAACGGACGACGAACCACCTGGATCGTCGAGTTTAGAATTGTTTTTGTTGGTAGTTTCATTGATCGATGCACCTTTCTTTATATTCGATGTGTCGAACGTTTCTATTTTCGTTGTTGATGAGATTTCCGATATTTCTTCGGCCAACGAACGTCGACTTTTCGAAGCGGTGTTCAAGGGACATGGATCCTTCGGTGCTCTCTCAGATTCTTTGAGATTCGGATGAAGAGCAGTGAATCTGTCGAGCTTTTTCGTCGAATTTTCATGAATTATTGAATTTCCGTCGTAACTTTCGAGACGATCGTCGTTTTCGTTTGGAGTAAAACGTAAGATTTTTGCGCTATTCGTAAAACCGGAAGTGCTTGGTTCGCTGCTTTCGGCGACGTAAAAAAGAGTATTCGTAGCCGGTGCAATGGAATAAAGATTTT
Organism: Campoplex capitator; assembly: GCA_037576405.1. Lineage (NCBI taxonomy): Eukaryota > Metazoa > Arthropoda > Insecta > Hymenoptera > Ichneumonidae > Campoplex > Campoplex capitator. The sequence goes on from JARBWI010000001.1 coordinate 3,154,055, forward strand.
TTGTACTTTGACCCACTCTCGTCGATGTATTATTCTCACAATCACAATCTTGCGACTTCGTTTCTTTGTCGTAACTGTCGTGTGACATTGCGAATAAACTGATCGGTACTCTTTTTATCACGAGTTTTTCTACTATATAATCGTAAATCTCGTGCATCTCGGGCTCTTCGGATATCTGTTTATCATCAACGACTTCTCTGCGATTCTTTTTAAAACACCTAGTAAAAAAAGATGGACAACTGGATACGGTAACATTCTGTCGCTGGGTTTCACCTCGCGCGACTGTAATCTCAGAAGTACAATTTTGTTGAAGAGTCTTTTTTTTTCCCATCACCAATTAATTATTGATCATTGAGAACGAAAACTAATGATAACACAAAAAAAAAGTTTTCAATATGACTACGTGATCTAATCGATCTACTGCTGCTTCAAGACACTCTACTGGGTGGAGGTTGTCCGAGAAAAAAAAAACATCAGCATTCAAGAACCAAATTACAGATGTTGATATCGCGACGGTCGTTTTCGCATTCCTACATTTCATACGAAGACGATAACGTTGGGATCTCTTTACTTTGGTAATGAACTGCACAATGCTGCCTCACGCGGCGATAGCAAGTAACGAATCGGGATTCATCATCACATACGTAACTGCAATGCGACGCCTAGTGGCGTTGTTAAAACCAAATTTACTGACCATTTCACGGACATTTTGCGTACAGAATCTTCATAATACGGAAATCGGACTCCTTCCATATAGTTTTCTTGCAAAAGACTCCCCACCACGATAAGATATCTCCTTACCGGATAATAAAAGTGAGAATATACGAGCGCCTGTACAAGCCTTTCATGACGTGTCATGGCAAAGCTGGCAGAGTAATAGGAAGAAGGTGGAAGTAGACGGTAGTCTTATAGGTAGTGCCTGCGCCGTTGAACCTACCGTTTATCCTTCAGTTGGTGTTCCCGTGTAGAAGGCTGACGAGTTTCGTGGTTCATACCGGCGTTGTGAAATTTGTTTTTCGTAATATTATCCATGTAGCCGAGAAGATCGACGACCGAATTGCGTTCGATTTTTTTCTACGCAATAAACAAAGAGAGATAAAGTTTGTAACGCGTATATATACAGACTATATAAAAATGTTGCGTGACACGATAGGGATTACGATGGCGATTCGGCTGCTATGTCTCTTCTGTGTGATTCATAGTGCTACGAGCTATTTGCCGGGTCTAGCTCCTGTCAATTTCTGCAAAGCTGGTGAAACCACCGCAACCTGCAAGGTAAATACAACAGTTCTATTTTTTTTCTTCAAATTTTGCATGATTTTTTATCTCCGAGTCAAACAATGAATTTTTTTCACATCGATAATCTCAATAGATTTCCGAATTGTTAGTGAAAATTGTATTTACAACGTGGCCAGTGTACCTAATTGATTTCGACAAATGTGTCAAATGACATTTATCGCGAATTCGTGCTGTTGAAATTAAAGTTTTTTTCGTCGCATTTTATCAAACATAACCCTATCGGAATCCGTCTCAACTTATCACCAAATCGCTTTTGGCTAAAACGCCTTTGATCGTGTGAATAAAGTAAACGTCTTGATAAACATTTTATTATTCATTTTTCTCACGTTCGGCCTTCATTCGAAACACAAATGAAAATATCTTCAAGTTTCAATAGCAGAGACGGCACCCCGATTCTGGTGATATTTAATATTGATGTTATAACTTTTTTTTATCTATTTTTCCAGTCGGAGATAAAACTGTTTGTCAATCGTCTCAACACGGAAGAATCAGTTATACCATTCGAATACAATTAGTAAGTTTTATTCATATTTCCTTAGAAATTACTAACGTTTCTCTAGAGGCAAAATGTGTGAGATGATAAAACATAGTATCCACGTTTCTACTCCCTTGCGTATTAAAAATATGGATCAGTCACCTTACCTCACTTGGAATTTTCAAAGATGAAATTCTTCAACACGATTTGACCCAATTACAAAAAGGCTCTATCAGCAAACGCAGGATGATGGCACAGATCTGCTGACAGGGTTTTTCGTAATCGACCAAACCGTGTCAAAGAATTTCACTTTTGAAATTTGCAGCTATCTCTCTCGCATTCACAGCGGTAACATACTGACTGACCCATACTCTTTATACGTAAGCATAAATGTTGTTCTTCAAAATAGCGTTTAGAATAATGAGAAACAATGTGCGAGCTTACATTTTTATCATTTCACAAAATTTCTCATTTTTCCTTGGGACATTAATTTGAACTGCTAAAGTTTAAAATCCTTATTTTTGTTTGTCTTTTAGGAACAAATAAGAAAATAGAAATGCAAATAAATATCAAGTAGTTTTGAAAATATAAATTTGTGTCTATTTCACTAATCCAAACATTCATTCCAGTACTTTTCGTCATTCCCATTTCGTTCAGATATAATTAGTGAAGTCATTGAAATTTATTTATTTTGTTGTCTACTTTTTGAAATTATTTTTTTACATTGTTGAACCGCATCGATGAAACATTTTTATTGGACAAGAATGATTCATAAAATGAAAAAAGTATCTTGATTTTCTGAAATTTGATTTGTTTTTTTTCAGCTTTGATTTCTGCGAAAGCCCAAATGACCAATCACCTGTTGAGAATTTGGGTCAGGTTGTTTTTGGGGAACGGATTCGATCGTCGCCTTACAAAGTTTGTATCGAATTTCTTGAAATAACACCGAAAGACTTTTTCTCAATGGAGAAAACAAATTCTGATACATTATTTTATCTCAACAGTTGGAATTCTTGAAACCGATGAACTGTGAGTCGATATGCCATAAAAGATATACAGGAGGAGATCCAGAATCTGATAAGAAGTTGGCTCGACTGAAACAAGGAATGTTTTTGAATTATCAGCATCATTGGATTGTTGGTGAGTTTGAATAATATATGAGCATCATTTTACATTATTTGAAAAAAATGTCCAAATGTATTCAGAGATTTGAATATAGTATGAAAATCATTTACAGATCATTCGTAATTTCATCGTGCTGTACATTAGACTCCTTTTTTGTTGGAAAAAATGTATTTTTTCAATGCTAAACAGCTCTTATCTCATGCATTGAATTTTCCGATCGATTTTTAAACCTTTTTTTTTTTAGATAACATGCCAGTGACATGGTGTTATCCACTGGAAAGTGGAAAACAGTATTGCAGTATAGGATTTCCCATGGGTTGTTATTCACGAGAATCCCGTTCAAACATGGACACGTGCAGTATAAGCGTAAGCCGAAACTTCAATTTCGTCCGCTTATTAAATGAAAAAAACTGCAAATTGATGAAATTTTATGGGTTCTTCGGAAACGTAGATGGTTATAAAATATTTTTATTTGTACAGGCATCTTACAACAAACGGAAAACTTACTATCTGTTCAATCATGTGGATTTGACGATCACTTATCACAGTGGCTTGAAGGAAGAATGGGGAGATAAGGAAAACAGCGGACGTATAATTTGTATGTATTCCTTTATATTATATTCCCATGCTTCTTCCGGGCTTTTCCGTGGTTCTATTACATCTCGTAGATATTTGCAACAGAGGCAAAATGTTCTAATGTGTTTTTTGCCAATGCAGCACAGACTTAATATTCTCAATAATATAAATAATTGTAAAATTATGTCAACAGCTATCAAAATTGTGCCCAAAAGTATCAAGCACGGACCAACATTGGATTGTACTTCTGAGACGCCGTTGGAAATACCCGAAGATAATTTGGAAAAAGGAAAAACTCTCGACGTGCATTACACGTACTCGGTCAAGTTCTTGGTGAGTTTTCAAAGTTATTTAATTTTCATCTCAAATTTGTCAGCATTTATGAATGAATTCGCGAAACAGTATTCATAATTCGAACCAATCCGACCAAAGTGTTTTAATAGTGAACTGTTACAAGTTTCTACAGAGTCAAAGATGAAATTCGCCTTGGATTTTCTCTTTGAAATGTATTATTTACATTGGCACTTTTGTACTTGAACTTTTGGTTTCTTGGAAAAATAAATAAGCGTTATGAAGTTTTGAACTAACTTTTATTTTTATAAATCGTGAATGAATTCAACAGAAAAACAACACAATAAAATGGTCATCTCGTTGGGACTACATTCTCGAATCGATGCCACACACAAATATCCAATGGTTCAGTATACTGAATTCTCTGGTAATCGTATTGTTTCTGTCGGGAATGGTGGCGATGATAATGCTTCGTACATTGCACAAAGATATCGCACGATACAACCAGGTATGTCTCAAAAAATGGCACGACTAACAAAGGAAAGAAAAGTATAAGATTGGTGTTTGATCTTTAGCCTCGTCGAAAGAAGACTTTGTATTTTCATATTTTCTTCTCCAATTCAAGCAATACATAATCAATCAAGGTTTTGAGTAATTCGGACGTGTACGTTGCTGACTCTACTAATCGAGTCGCCAAGTCCGTATAACGGTGATTGGGATCGATGCAAAATCTTAGTCGTGTTTTAATTTGCACATTAGTTTCATGTACGCGTCTGTGTTACCATAACGCAGGCTTCTTTTCAGATAGAGTCAGGCGAGGATGCGCAGGAAGAATTCGGATGGAAACTTGTTCACGGCGATGTTTTCCGACCACCGAGAAAGGGAATGTTACTATCGGTACTTTTGGGCTCGGGTATCCAAGTATTCTTCATGACGTTGGTGACTCTCGGTAAGAAAAATCTCATTTTAACCTCTCAGTCAAACCGAAAATCAGTTTAAAATTTGATTCTTACTTCAAATTCACATTTTTTACCATTCAACCTGGAACGTTTTGTATATTTGATTGTTTTTAAACGGAAATTATACAGAATCCTCATTTAAAAAACAACTTGAGATATTTTTCAAACAAGTGATTAAATATCTCAATTGAAGTAAACACAATTTGCAAATGTTGAGAAAATCATCAATTTGTGGTGATTACTCTTGAAAGATTTCTGTTCCGTAGTAAAAGACTTTTACAGCTGTTTTTTTTCGGTTTTTCCAAGCTTTCGCTTGTCTGGGTTTCTTGTCACCTGCAAATCGCGGAGCTCTGATGACTTGTGCGATGGTTCTGTACGTTTGTCTTGGAACACCGGCGGGCTACGTATCCGCGAGAATTTACAAAAGTTTTGGTGGCGAAAAATGGAAATCTAACGTTCTGCTCACTTCGATGCTGAGCCCGGGGTACCACTGTTATATCAACATTAATGGATCAATTTATGAATTGTATTTCAAACGAATTAATATTTTATTGAATTTCTTTTGTTTAATCTTACAGAATCGTCTTCAGTCTCTTTTTTATTCTGAATCTCATCTTCTGGGCCAATGGAAGCTCAGCAGCTGTACCGTTCAGTACACTCGTCGCACTTCTCGCACTCTGGTTCGGTGTTTCCGTACCTTTGACTTTCGTCGGAGCTTACTTTGGCTTTAGAAAACGAGTAATTTTCACTTTTCTTTGAAGGACACACAGTTTAGTCAAACTATTCGTTTTCTCGTACTCATGAACGATACAATTTTTATACTTTTTTTATCAGCCTCTGGAACATCCAGTGAGAACGAATCAAATACCTCGACAAATACCCGAGCAGAGTTTTTACACTCAGGCAATACCGGGAGTCGTCATGGGTGGAGTTCTGCCATTCGGATGTATATTTATACAGCTCTTCTTCATCCTCAATTCTCTCTGGTAATGAAAATACCATAAACTAGGATATGAACTAATGAAAAATGTTCTATGGAACGAAATTTGCAAGGTTTTTAATGCTATTCAGAGTCGCTCAAACCCAAATGCAGACTTCGGGGGTTAATTCTCCGGTGTTGTGATTACTTCGGAATATTTCTTATGTTGATGAAAGATTTTTAAAATTTTTCATAGAATACAATTCATAGAACGTTTTAATTTACAGGTCAAGCCAGATGTATTATATGTTTGGATTCCTCTTTCTCGTTTTCCTCATCCTCGTAATAACCTGCTCGGAAACAACGATTCTTTTATGCTACTTCCATCTATGCGCTGAGGTAAGTAAAATTTGAACAATGTGAAATGAAAATGAAATTTCATGGAAACAGTTTGAATCTGCAAAAACGATTTTATTAAATCAATACACATTCCTTTGAACGATACTTGCAGTGAAATGGAGATATTGTGTTTTACTATGTGTTATTCATTATCAACTGAATTTAATTTGATTTGTTTCTCCCACAGGATTATCACTGGTGGTGGCGGAGTTTTCTCACTTCTGGTTTCACCGCGTTCTACCTGTTGGTTTATTGCATACACTACTTCATTACGAAGCTTAACATCGAGGGTGCCACCTCGACTTTCTTATACTTTGGCTACACGCTCATCATGGTTTTCTTATTCTTCCTGCTCACTGGTAAGAAACCACGAATTTTCTTTTTTAGGTATTTTTGAAAGATAGAAAAAAAAATGAAGTTCTATTTCTCTACACATGTCCAATCGTCAATTTTTATTTTTTTTCTGCTGAGTAACATTTTGTCTTTTTTTCCTTAGGTTCCATTGGATTCTTCGCTTGCTTCTGGTTCGTTCGCAAGATTTACAGCGTCGTAAAGGTCGATTGAAAGGATAGCAAGAGAATAAACTGAGTAAAAGGGAAAAGTGAGACCACAGTGACGAAGAAAAAGTATCTGTGTGAAAATCAATTGCATAAGACAGTGTGATCTTTGACGAGTAACGAAGAAAAACGTACTGTTAATGTACATTGCTCTTTTCTTAAACCGTTTTATTCCCCATAATTCTTTGCTCGGAGTTGCGATCGGTATTACTAAAAAAATTAACGATTGTGATCAATACAATATCGTGAGAAAATTGACTCTGATTAATCGCCATTGTTGTTTTTACTTGAAGAAAAAATACTTGCTACTGAGTATTATATCGTTTATTTGTTTTCTTTCTTTGTTATTACCACTTTTCGCGAAAATCACGCTCTGTTTCTTCTCGTCGCATCGCAACCTCCGAGAAATGGGCAAACTACCACTATCGGTGTGTTTCCACGAGAAAAACAAACAAACAAATAGTAAACTGAAACCGGCCACGACTCAAACAATAACAAAATAATAATATCCTCTCTAGCCGGAGATCGAAAAGTGTGAAGCCCGCAAGAGGCTTAGAAATATTGCATCATAAAAAAGTAAAAGAAAAGGTTTTAAATATACATATTATTCATAAGAAATATAAATGTCGGAATCACGAATAACAATAAATTGTACAAATTGGTAATAAGTTTAAGAAAACGCGAAATTCGATAGAAATAACTTTCTACAATTTCTTGCACCAATTAAAAAAAAAAAAAAAAAAAAAAAAAACCCTACAAGTGTAAATGTGTGATAGATATTGCTTTTTCTCATATTATCTTTGTTGAGGCCATTTCGGCATCTAAAACGCTGTCTAAATAGAATAAATTCCAAACTATTTGAGATTTTTTTACTCAAATTTTGTACTCGTGTTTTTTGATTCTTCACAATCACGTCGAATTTTAGCATAACGTTTTTTGCATTCTAGTAAAACGGTGTTTAAATTGTTAAGTTTTTGACATTCTAGCCCCTTTTGCCGGTTGTAAAAAATTGTGAAAACAGTATTCAAAACCAAACGGCCTTTAGTATGAAATGTTATAACTGTAAAAAAAAAAATGATCTAAATGCGACATATCAGATCGCGCCTGAAATTTTTGTCTGATATGTAAAAAAGAGATGAGGCAGTGATCTGAGGTCGAAACGAATAGATTTTCTTTCTTTTTATGATCAAAAAAGCCAGGATTTATAGGAATAACGGTTTGATCGAGTGAAATGTGTCGTATTTTGGTGTTTATTGATAAATTTTACACATGAAATCATGGAATTCCGACATATTTATTTACAGCGGGTCTTGTTTCTTATTTTGTTGTTTTCAATTATTAATGATTCTCTTTGAATGTCAGTGCTATTACGCTTACAAGCGACATTATTTCTAGACGTTCGCACGCTATTTTCATTCTGTGTTTTCCTTAAATTCGTTTTTATAATTATAATATATAATTGCCGATTGATTTGTTTTTTGTTTTTTTGTTTTCACATAAAACGTACTTTCGTACGAGCGAAATTCGTGACTCAAGAATTTTTCTCCCACGAGGTTGAAATATTTTCAATCTCGAAGGATTATTCAACGGACACTCGCAGGTGATTCAACGCGCACCAATTTGAGGTCCTCGTCCGCCAAACTCCAATTTCCATATAAAAGACAAATTTCTTGTTAGTCGAAATCTATTATCACTAATTTATCGTGACTTTAATAATAGCAGTGACAGTAAAAACATCTCGCTTCTGGCTCGTGTTTTCTAGTTTACATGTCTCTTGTTCCACGATTTTACAAACGAATGACGTTTGAAAATTTCTGTTCATTCGTGTGTCTACGGATTTTAAATATTTTTCATGTCCACTGTTTTTATTTTCTTATGTATAATTCAGCAATTTCGATGGGAACTAGTGATTCGATCTTGCACGTTTATGATCGAAGGAAATAATCGGAGAAAGAAAAACGTGTAACTTTTCTATTGCCCTACTGCTGGGTTACAAATTCTCTGTCTATGAGCTGTACGAAATTTCTGATTTGCAGTTACGCAATTCTATATGTTTCGGATGATGATGGATTCACATCTTAGTTTTTATTTCAATATAATCTCTTTATATTCTAGAATCCCACGTTGCTCGCTGCATTGCGATTATTCGTAATAATCAATAGCGGTCCTCCGTCAAACCACAGAGAATTCGTATTAATGGCGCCAATGACGAATGACAGAAAGGCGTACGTGGACGACCTGCAAGAAGCACTTTTTAATGCTGAGAAAACGGGGAATCCTGGGAGATTTCCTCGAGTTTTTGGGAGATCATGCACACTCGAAGGGAGGAAAATCACGTGTTCATTTAAGTTACAATGAGGGAAGGACACAGGCGACAAAAATAAATGTGGACGAAAACAAATCCGCAGTAAAATCGATAAAAAAAAAAAAATTCTCATAAGAGAAACGTCAAAGGACTGAAAAGAAACAAGTTTTTGAGGCCAAACATATTATTAAGGGCGTAAATGAAAAATCCGTCGATTCGTACCGGTACCGAAATCACGTCCAATAGATTCACGAGATAATTGCAAATTGAATAATTATCGCCCCGCTATTCATGTCAAACGGTTATGATCAATTCGACAGTAAAATAATATCGCGTTCGACAAATAGGCGTTCACACAACGTGTATTTTTTTTTTTATTTTGCTTTTTTTTAAAGCCTTTTTCGACAAAATGGACTCTACTGTCGAGGGGAGGGGTGGGGGGAGAGGCGAGATAATCGAGAGGAACTCAACCCACTCGAGATCGTTTAGTATCTCCGTTGATCATCCCCTCGCCCTGAATCGTCTCGACGACGATGACCAATGTTCCTTTGACCCCTCCCCACTTGACGGCACGTATAATATAAAACCGAGGGTGCAAAGAAAATCAGAGAGGAGAAGGAGAAACTTGTGGATCGTGTTTATTTTCGTGGACTGCGACGACGGCGTCCGTCACGATTCCTTTCTGCGCGTCTCATTTCTTCCAATCTACGTGCGTGCTCTGCCATGTGCTGTCTTCGCATCTCTTCCTTCACCACGATCTGTCAAAAAAATTCGTTGCAATGTAATGTTACCAGTTTTCGCTCATTATACATTTTCACAAACGAGGAGATTTTGAACAAAATTCATCATGCCACCGCCTCTCAAATGCTTTTCAGAGTTTATTTCAAATGACAAACTTACAGAAACAAAAGTTAAAGATTTCGAAAATTGTTTTACCTGCTCGTTGGTAAGTGGTAGCCAATATATGCACGGTGTAGCTTTGGTTTTTCGGAAAAGATCATCGAGCAGCTTCGCAGGTGGTGGATCATCTTCCTTCTTTTTGAATTTCCGGGCTGGTGCCGGAAGATGCGCTTCCAACGTTGGACTTCGACTTCTCTGCCGTCTCTTCTTTTCCAGCTCCTTCTTCTCGCGTTCTTTGTCCTTTGCGAAATGTTGACCATCTTCCTTGCCTAAATCCCATTCCCTGACCACCGTCACCTGTACAACGATCGTCACACAAATTTCGTATAGACAAGAACGATTTTTGGATATATTTTGAGGTTTGCATTGACCCGAATTCTTATTCTATATATAAAAAAAACTGCTCACAGCTTTACAAGAAAACATCGTTGAAAACATCATCAAATTGTACTTTTTTTTTTTTTTGAAGATTCACAGATGAAATAAAGAACAAAGTTTGAACTTTGAAAAATGTTATACCAATGATCGTTGTTTCTAACGATGCAAGCTTCAATACTATTTTTTCGTAAAGAATTTAGAATGTATGTTGAAAATAAATAACAGATAATTAAGCTACAAACTTTTCGCACCTTCGTCGTGGAATTCGTCCTCTCATCTCGGGCCCAATCTTGCTGCCATCCATCGTTCGCCGCGAGTGGCTCAGCTTTTCGTGACGCGGGTTGATCCTTCGCAAGCTCGCGCGCCATTTCCATGTCTTCCTTCGTAGCGTATTCTACTATTAATTTTTTTGGATTTGATACTGGCCACGATATTCCATGGAGTGCTTGCCTCGTCTCAAATGCCTGATCCTCGTTGCAATACTGCAATAATTCGAGATAAAACGAGGGTTTTAAATGGTTGGTTATCGTTCGGAATAAGTACTGTTCTGACGTCAATATTTAAATAAATCAAACAAATAATAATGAATGTTTGGTGTTGTAGCTGATTGCAAACTAAAAATATCTCGAAAACCACCTGACCGATGGGATCGTATCTTTTTCTCGATTCTCTTTTGTGCTTCGATTTTTATTCATATGTTTCTAGCAGAAAACCATCGATTCCAGACTCGATTGTCAAAAATCAAGGATTTTTATGGCTTCATTCTATTCCTGCCATTAATAAATCAGTGTCGATCTACGTACCTCTACAAAACACTTAGACTTGATGCGATCCATCCAAAAGCCATTTTCGACGATGGTTCCGGTACGTGACAAAAGTTCTCGAATTTGATTCAAGGTAAAGGGTCGAACCAGATTTTTAATAAGGAGTATGCTCGTGGGTACAGCTGCAGGAGGACTCGGGGATTTCGCGTGTTGTGTGTCCTTCACTATGGAGATTTTTCGCCTTGAAACTGTAAATCGATAAAATTTTTCATAAACAAATCATATTTGTAATTTTGTAAAAGTTTAACAAATTGAGAATTTTCATAAATTTCCGAAAATATGAAATATGAAATTTCGAAAAAATGGAGTATAGAAAAAAATAATTAATTCTCACCTATGTGATTGTCTCCCTTAGAATCTTTCTTCGATTCCGCGTTCTTCGGTTTTTCATCATCGCGTGATTTATGCTCCGTACCAGATTCACTCGTACTGTAACGTTTCTCTCGTTGATTTCGACGATCTCGGTCCTCGTCGTCGTCTTTCGAGAGACGAACCTCATTTATCGGTAGGGGTTTAGCGCCTGGCACAAGAACCTTGAGAGATTCCGTTGAAACCGAAAATGCTGGCGTAGGATCGGTCGGTGTGAGAATCGTTCCCCAACGGCGTTTCTTTGGAATGGACTTGGCATCATTTTGCTCGCTGCTCGCGTGATTCTCCTAAACATTAAAATAACATAATTTATTATGAATAATTGAAATTCAGCAAAACTTTTACTTTTTTCCCATCCAATAGAACGTCTCCTGAGATTTTTATTGAAAAAAAGTATTGACGAACCTTATCTTGATTGGCAAGATCGTTGGCTTCGTTATCAGGGGCATTTTTCTTGGTTTCTATGGAATCTACCGATGGTCTAGCAGTGCTATAAAAAATGAATTATCAAATTATTGTCCATTGAAAAATGTTTCAGAGATAAAGAAATAGAAAGCAAGCGAAAACACTAAAATATCTACATAAATCGTAATTTTACTTGTCTCGTTTCCCGGAGATGGGAAAGAAAATTGATGATTTACTTTTACCAATCGAGATATCCATTTCAAATATTTTTGAAAATCTTCTGTTCTAGTGAATATTTGTTTTTATTTTGATAGAAAATTTGCGAGCTTTTTTTGAAATTTCCGTTCGAACTCACAATGATCTCTTCAAGTTGACTTTAGCAGGTTTGTAATTAGTTTGTGACTGTACAACAGTAACATTAGCTGCAGGAATTTGTTCGGTTCGTTCATTTTCCTCGTTCGTCTTAGACTTGTCATTTTCGACGATTTTTCTTTCAACATCAGTAGGATTATCGTTGCAAGTCGGTGATTCCGGTCGGATTTCGGGTGTTCGTGAAATATCTTTATCGTAATTGGATTCCTCGACGTTTGGTGAATGATCTCTAGTAGAACGAGATTCCTCGAGGACGTTCCTCTTGTTTCTCTTGCTATCTCGTTCGGGTTCGTCCTCGGATTCACCGGTATCGGAATTGGACGAATCACGATATTTGTCCCGATGCTTTCTCCTGCTGGTTGTACGTGGCAAAGGTGCTTTGGTAGCTTTTTCTTTTTTATTGTTCTCTTCAGAATTATCGTCGGAGGAATCGTCTCGTTGTCTCTTTAACGGAACAATGTCTCGATGTTTCTTATTTTTAAGTTCGTTCTCGTCACTGCTGGATTCTTTGGAATCTCGAGGATCGTTGTTATCATCGGTTGTTTTAACACTTTCTTCATGACTCGTTTTATTCTCATTTTTGGAACAACGATCGTCCGTTTGTTGGTCATTAGGGACGACTTTAATCTCCGAACTTTTATGATCCTCAGCATTATTATCGTTCTCCTTATTCACTTTCTCCTTTTCCTTCTCAACCTCGCTCTCGTTCTCCACTTCTTTAGAGATTTGTTCCTCATCGTGCTTGTTTCCGTCAGGATTCTCGTTGACGCTCGACTTCAGTTCGCCACCGCTTGGCTCAGGAATAGCATCGCTCGGTTTAGCATCATCTTGACGCACATTGGCGTTAATAACAATAGTCGTCTGGCTCGTCTCACCTTGATCCACGTAATCTATGTTTGGTTTCACGTCAGACAATTCGGCTGTTGCGATTTCGGGCGGGAACTCCTTGCTATCACTTACCTCTTCACTGGAGTCCCGACCTTGTACAACGGAGGCGTTTTCTTCAGTCCTTGGAGCATCCTCGACGGTGGTCTTAGATGAGCCCACCGTCGTGCGCTCATCGGATGAATCAATCTCCTCCGTTATACCTTCGCTGCCCTCATGCCATTTGCTACTTCTCTTCCTGCTCGACGAAGCGTCCGATGTTTCTGACATATTGCGCTGTCTGCATAGTTTCAATTTCTGTATCTCCCCAGGCGACGCATCTGCTCTAGCCACTTTCCATACCGAGCCAGCCTCTGCAGCTTGCTCATCCTCCTCCTTGATGATTGACGTCTCTGTTGAAGTTACGCTACTCTTCGCCGTTTCATTCAATTTCTCAATTTCTCGACCCGCTAAACGCGACTGAGATGTTGTCTCCCCTTCGCTCTCACGCGCCACTATTGCAACTGCGTCATTGCTATTTTCTCGATCGGGCGATGTCGACGGAGACCTCTTGCCTCTTCTGCGCGTTGATTTTCTCGTCGGCTTCTCCACTTTCTTCTCCGGGGATGCTTTCCCCTTGTTTCTCTCGCTCTTGCGCCTCATTTCTAAAAAAAATTCATCAAAAAGTTAAGCTTCTCTTTCAAATACAGAAAGAATGTTTTATTCTTTATATTGTACATCGATCTTTAAATGCTTGAAACCTGACATCCAACGCTCGTTAAGATTTTTTTCCCATTTTTCTCATTTATTCATTGAGATAAAAACGTTTCATTCTGGAATTTTAATCAAAAATCTTGAGCAAGTACTGAAAAGATCATTTTTCAAAACTCAAAAAAATTAGCTATTCCACGTTGATTTACATTTTTCATTTTCATTTGTTCATAGTTAAAGAAATTTTGATAATTGAATTCTACGTTTACATTGAAAATTTTCATTCAGTTGGGATCCACTTGTGGCAACAACTATTCTTCTCAAAAAATTTTGCTCGTATTTGAAATATTTGTAGTCTGACCCCAATTTTTATCGAAGAACGTAAATAGCATTGCCGAGAAACGGAATAATCAGTATTTAGAGTACGAGTAAAAAATGCAAATGACAATATTCATTGAAGAGATAAAACGAATTCCAACTAGAGAAGAATGAAAACAAGCGTGTAAGTGTTTTGCCTACGTGCCAAAATACAGCATCGGACTTTATTCAAGATGAAGCTTCGCAAGTGTTGAAGAATTTTAAGACTGGCACATGCGCCAAGAATTAAAAATGTTTGAAAAATTGCTCAAACGTTGAATATATAATAGAGCAAAAGTCGATTTTGTCACGTATTCACAGTAATAAATTGACCCTAATCACGTTTTTATGACGTTCAAGGACGTGAGGTAAGCATTCTTCGATAGTGAAATCGAAGTGGTTGATATCAACATTTACGGAGCATTATCATCGCGTCATATTTTCATCCCGGCTGGATACACGTAACAATCGTGTTTCTAACATTTCTAATAACGTATGCACTTTTTTTCTGCATCGCGATATACGTGCAAACGTTTTAGCCTCTCGAAGTCTGCGATAATTTGTGGTTACCCGAGGAGCGCGTACCCTGGGCATTCGGGTGAAAAAAAAAAAAAAACGAAAGAAAAAATCTTTCGATGCCGGGAAAATCTTGTACTCACCTTTTCGATGAGGTCCCTCTGAACTTTCAACGTTTTTTCCCCAAACTTGCCTCTTCTCGTTGCTTCGAAGACTTTTTTTCTATCTAAACACACATTTATCATTTATAAATGATATATCAACGAATGAAAAATAGACGCTGTTTAACAATCCTTTGGGCAGGGGGGAGCCCACCGCAAATCTTTTTTTTTTTTTCGATCAAACACGAACTCGATAAACTCTACCGAGTGGAACGTTAGTTTCTTGTTGCGTTTGTGTAATTACTAAAATGGCCGTTAGAGGGACATAAAATTTATTAGTGGAGTGGGTGGAGTGACAGTTATCGATGAGATTCGCTGTATTTCTTTTCAATTTATTGCATTTAGACCTCAATCATAAGAGTAATTTGTTCAATAATCTTATTGTGATTAAGGAATAGTATCAGGCTTCCGAGTTTAGTGAACCAAATAATTGGTATGTTTACGACGGGGCGAAGGATCAAAGGGCAAAGGATCAATAAACAAAGTTTCTCTCTTATCGACGTACCATAAACGAGTTCACTTTCTGGTCTCGTATTGTTCGTCAAAACATTTAAATTAATGATTTTCAAAAAATCGCATATCCTCGGATTACGGTCAAAATCCCGAATAATTATTTTTATTCATTTGTAAAAAATTCGAAATCTATCGATTATTATGTCGATTATTTATCCTGAATACGCAATATTTTCATAAAAATAGACGGTTACTCAACGTTCCGAAATCTTTAATTTGAGTTTGGAAACTACTGTCTTATTAATGAAACATTTTGTTCGGGTTTTCTGCAAATCCAGCCCTATTTTCGTACCAAAATTTGTACTTTAAAAATTATGATCGTTTTTATTCTTATCGAAAGAAAAAGTCGTGCATATTTTCAAAATAGACTTCCGCAAATCGTAAAAAGTCTTCGTCTTTTTTTGAAAAACTGTAACGAAGATGTAAACTAATTGAAAAAAAAAAGATTTTCCGATAGCGTTCCACGATGACATATCCATAGATTTTATTGAATGTACATGACAGCGTCATGTGGGCAATCTTTGGCTACAGTAAGGCGGTCTCTGGCGGCGATGCACTGTAACGTAGGTCCGTCATACAAGAGCTTTGAGACAGCGCGAGAGTGAAGCAGCGGCACGGAGTAGAATCAGAGAGAGAGTCTCTCGTGGTGGTGCGGGAGAGCGCCGCGCCAGAGGAGTAAGGATATCGGAAAGGCAGGCAGGCAGCAAGCAAGCACAGTACATCGAGAGACACGAAGAAAGAGAGTTCACGGTGTGTTTGTATGTGCGCGCGTGTGTTGTCGCTAGCCACGACTTGTGGCTTCTTCGTGTATTCTTTCAATGTTAAAAACCATCAAGATAAATGTCTCGTTGACATAAAGTATCGAGAGAAACCTGGTCGAAGATTGAAAAAAGGCAATAGACAAAAAATAAAAGAGAAAGAGTTGAAGAAGAAAGAAACAAAAAAAAAAACGTTCGCCAGCCGTTCTCCAAACGGTGACTTCGAGTCTCTCGGTGTTTCCGGTGGTTCCGTGTTCTCCTCGTGAGTCTCTCTCTCTCTCTCCTTCTCTGCCCCCACTCAACTCACCTGCTGAATATCCCTGAGGCTCCTGTCGCGTTATCAAACATATTTTAAACAATGCAGCGATGAATATGAATTTGCAGCGTTCTCGACACGCGAGAAAACGCAATTGTTTATTGTGTAGCTCCACCTGTTTATCGGAATTGCGTGAAATCTGTGTGTTCGTAAGGATAAGAAAGAACTCGCATCGATAATCTCTGTGGAAGACAACAAAACTCACTTTCGTTATAACCTGCGAGAATCTGCACAAGTTCAGTCAAACAAAAAGCCTGATTCCCGCTGTAACGAAAACGGATAAGAAACGGGAGTTTTTATTTCTCGTTCTCGACGTTTTTTTCTCTTTTTTTTTTTTCAACTCTTTTCCGCTCAAGTGTCGCGTTATGGGTGCGAGCGAGAGGGATTGAAGAACCGAGATACAACACATCGACGTTTCGAGTTTAAAACAGAAGAAAGAAAAATATAATAGCGCGCGGGAGAGAAAGAAGGAGGAGAGAAGTAAAGAAAGGAAAAGAGTGCGTAAGTGCCCTCTCGTCCGTCGCCCGGTTTACGCGTGTGTTTCCAACAAAAAAATTTTATTCCATGTGTAACCGTGTGTGTCGCTAGTGTACACGTTCTTCTCGGCGCGCAGTCGCACAACCGAGAATTACGCGCGTCGTGTATGTGTTTTTTTTTTTTTTTTTCTGTTCTCGCGTCTATACACGGATGTATATGCATACATTTGAATATACATATATAACAGTTATGTGTCTGTATAGTCGCGCAGTTTAGAGCCTGCCTGGTGCGGTTTCTCTTTATATATATATATAAATATAAAAACACACGTACCCGCTGTACATGTATATAAAGTGGCCGTAAGATTCAGTGTGTGGGCTCGTCCAGGCTCACGCTCTGACTCTCGCACACACGTTCTCAGGGAGAGCAACGGATAGAGAGCATGAGGTAAGTCACGAGCGAGGCCGATCACTCGCGGGGGAACGGGGGGACATAAGTGGGGGCAACTGTATCCCCACTTTTTTTTTTTCTTTCTCGCGAGATCGCGAGTACAGAACTCGAGCGAGAGTGCTCCTGAAATCAGAGCGGTTATATTATATTGTTATGTACCTTATAACTTGCACACACGAGGACTTTTCTCTAGTTCATGAGATATATATATATATTTTTTTTTTACCTCTTTCCGCTTCTTCTGTTCCTAACGGCAATTTCGGATAAATCCTCAGAACTTTGCCCATAAGAGGACGAACTTTTCGTCCGTAGACTGATAACTTCGCTATTTATTTTTATGTTTCTTTTTATTTTCGCACTCGAATACTCTTGAGACGGAAATTTTTCAACTTTTTTTTCTTCTACGCGACGAAACGAGATCGCTAGAAAAAGTTGACTCGACCTTCGAAATAATTTAGAAAGGAATCCGACGTAAGGGGATTTTCAATTTTTTTTTTTCTTTTAAATCACAATTGAAAAACCTGTCTACGAAAAATTGAGAATTTCACTCGTGTGTTCAAAGCGTTTTGAGCTGATTGAATAAAATGCGCGAAGCACACGTGATCAATGAAATGTCGTTTTATTATCATAGAAAATTACAATCGAATAAACAGTCCTGAAATTTTGATTTAAAACGAGAAATCTGCTGGGGGCTCGAAGCCAAAAAAGTTGAGAACATTGATTGCAGTTTGCACGCGAATCGTTAAAATAAACCGGATGAAAAATTCGATCGCAGATTTTGGCAAATGAGGGCGAAAAAAAAATGCTGAATGAGAATAGCGAAAGAGTGGATTTGGAGGGTGAAAGAACCGGAGAGAAAAACGATTGAAAGTGGTTGAAAAACGATTGGAAAGAATGGCAAAAAAAAATGAAAGAAGAATTAAGTACAGTAGAGGGAAGTGGCGTGTATGGCTGTAAAAAGCAAGCACTGCTCTCGCTCTCGCCTTCCGTCTCCTTCTTTCTCTCTCGCCTGCTCTCTCGTGTTGATATTTCGGCACGGCGAGGCTTCTGGCCTGACAGTGTGACCGGCCTTGAGCCTCCCCTGACGCTTCGTTCTCCGCTGTCTGTCCATCCCCACCATCGATCTCCTCAACACACAACTACATTTTAAAACGTTCACACGTTCGACGATAATACGAATACGGAGCTCTCTTTTCGTCTCGTACATTGTAAATCGTCTTCTTTCCATTCTCCTCCCTCGTATCGTTTCTATCCTCGAGAATAAAACGACTCTTCCTCGAGTTCTGATCAATTCGGTGATAAAAATTCGCCCGAAGCAATAATAAAAAACAAAGAACAAAACCATCTACTAATCCGAAATTGAATTAGTATTTTTTTCACGTTCACTGACGCCCAACATCGAGGGCTCGGTACGAAACCTTTTTTTTTTTGAGGTTAGTCCGCGCCCTGCCGAACCACTTCGAAACGAATTTTTCCTAGCGATCGCTGCTCGGAATAAAGCGTCGTGATAAAAGCTTTAGAAATACTTATTTGACGTTTGAAACTGAGTTTTTGAAAAACATCCGTAAAATCAGAATGTTAAATCCTATGGAGTTAGCTGGTCATACTAATCACTAAATTCGAAACTTATGCCTGTCCCAATTTTCGATACTTTCAAAAATAATGGTTTTCGATATAAAAATTTGTCCCAATCGAAGATCAGTTATAAGGATTTGTATATAATTAGAAAACTGAAATAATAGTTGTTTCAGTGACTGGCGTAGTACTCGAGCGCGCCGATACGCGCGGGCTTAACCTCTTCGTCTCCAAAGTGTCAAAACACTGTTCGATGCCGGAATCTCCGTTTCAACTCAATATTCCATAAAAACTAGGTCGACAATCGTCGTTTTTTTCTGAAACCATTGAATTGCTACAAGCTTGAATTACTTGAATCTGGTTTTTGTAAAATATCTTATGGATTTTCACCAAGATATATATATTTTTAGTGACCGGAAATCGGATTTTCCTACGTCACCCTGAGAATCCGTCACGGAGGACACCTACTTTCAATAATTTTTTTCTCTCCCAATTGGTCGATAACCGAGCCTGAATTTTCGTGAGAACAATAATTGATCTATGAAGAACGGCGTTAAATTTTTTTTCACGCGAATCCTATGACCACCTCGATAAAATAATCTCAAGACACTGGAACAAATTAATTCGTGTCTTGTGACATTTCCAAGGCAATTGTACTTGTGACAGTAATTTTGGGATTGAAGAATCAAAAATTAGAGCCCATTCTCAACTTTTCTTCTTTTCTTTCCTTCCTCGTTCACAATTTGACCATTCCAATTTTCAATCATCGTACAATCATTCGGATATTTAAAAAAATATTTACTTGTCAAAAATCGGTGGTTGGAGAAAGAAAAAAAAAGGATTTCGTTGCATCCCAATGACGTTGAATCAAAAATTGTTGCTTTTCCCCCGTCTTTGCATTGACCATCTAAATAATTGATCTATGAAGAACGGCGTTAAATTTTTTTCACACGAATTTAAAAGTTCGATAAAAATGTATTTTTCGTTGTATTTTATCGATGCAAATTTCCACGTGAAAATTTACAAGCGTTACGAAAAAAAGTTACGAGCCAAAAGAGTAAAGTCGACGAAGCGTCACGGTCGAAGAACGTATCATCATTATCGAGAAGTTGAACGTTTCTATTATCCGTTCCCATTTAGTCTACATGCGAGAATCCCTCGAAGCGATGATTTTGAGGAGAAAAATAGTATAGAAAGATCGTAAAAGGAAACGGGAACGAATCGACAGGAGTGTCTCGATGCGGTTTGTGTCGCGCGGCGTCACCGCTCTTCTCCTCCTCCTCGTCCACCATCCTTTACTCGTCCTCATCCCGTCTCGTTTCTCGATGGCCTAGCGGTATATCGCGGTTAAGAAAATCCCTATCGGTTCACGAGTATTCCCGACTCAACTTTCCACGTACACGATTCTGCTTCGCTGTTTCATCGACACTTCGATTTTCATTCATTTTTCTCATATGAAATTATTTCGTAAACGATTTTTTCAAATCTTTCTTTTAATTTCTTTATTTTTCTCGAATTCCGTCGAAAAACTGTGAAAAATAAGCCGAAAAAATGAATATTTTGCTCAGCATTTATCGTGTCTGACGAAATTCCGTTTTTCGCCTAATTCATAATCGCTAACCTCGCTATCAGCTATTTATTTTCTCAATTCCAACTTATTTTCATCATTTTCAGTCGGTTGATTAACGACAAAACGATGAACAGTTTGAATTTCCTGAAAAAAAAAAATTCCAAATAAGAAATTACAGTCTGGGAGTCTTCGGAGTGTTTTTTCTCTGCGAAGAGATGTACAAAAATAAAATGATAACGAGACAGTATTCGAAGGAGTAGAGTATAGGTATTTATTTATACGAGAAACGGTAAATGCCTAACGCAACAAGTTCGACCTTTCTCGATCGTAACAGTCTTGTTGCTCAGCGCATCTCTCGGCTCCTCGTTGTAAATTAATCGTCACCATCTCTCGGGGCAAACTTTCTCGATGTCGTATACGAAAAGTTTTTCTTCAGTTTTCTTAATATTCGTATAAAAATGTCGATTCGAATCGTATTTTATTTTTTTTATCGGGATTTTTTTCGCCTTCTGGAAACTCGGCACTGATCCTGATGCTCGAATTTTTCTTTACTTTCTGCAACGAGTAATTTTCGATGTGTCGTCACACCGCGAAATATCGAGGTCTCGATGATCCCACGAGCCTCGTAATCGCTGTCAGCCAGCGGCACGAAAAAAATGTTTTTTCCGTCGTTTCTCTCTCTCTCTCACTCTTGCCAACGCGGTAGCTCTTTTATTTACATACTTATTTGCATTCGAGCGTCGTGAGAGTCTCGAGAGCCGAGCCACAACCTTTGGAAGGTCGCGAACGCGTTCGGCGGGTAAAAAAAAAATGAGCCATGAAATATGTAATTTTTATTGAACATTTGAGTTTCGTAATCGCGATACTTTTTTTTTTCTTTACTCTCGTAAAAAAACTCGCGTTTTTCAGTGACAATAAACCCGACAAATATGAAAGTAAAATAGTCGTTCGATGGATGTTGAAAAAAAAAAAAGCGATTTTTCGTTTAAGGAGGTTGGCTACACACAACAATGTTGCCGTGTTAAAAGCATAGGAAAATTCGAAATGATTAGAATTTAATGAAATTTGGTGAGCATATTCTTTTGGATTAAATATGAATAAACAAATTTTTTAAGATTTTTCTTCTACATAGTTTTCGAGTAATTTAACACTGGAGTTTACATCCGTAAGCATAGGATTCTGATATATATAGGTATGTCTTTTGCATATTGTAAATTTCAATTATTCGACAACTATGTAGACGAAAAATTTGAAAAAATTTATGTCATTGCATTTGATGCTAAAGAATGTTATCACTAAATTTTATTCAATTCTTATCATATTGTCGTTTGTAGCCACCCTCCTTGAGGAGTTTCGGTACAAAAGGCAAAATGTTAAGAAATTAATGAAATTTGGTGATAATGTTGTTCAACATCAAGTACGAAAACACAATTTTTTTCAAAATTTTCTTCTACTTAGTTATCGAGTATTTACGCATTAAGGGAGTTCATCTGGTAATCGAATTAACAAACAGATATTGATTAAAAAATTTTAATACAGTTATCAATATCAACTAGATCACCTGTCAAAATTTCAGGTCCTTAGAATACTTTGTTTGAGAGAAATTAATAAAAACAGATTTCCCAATTTAACACGATTCCTTATGCGTTTCTGTGGTTTTCCCGTCTGTAAACATGAAATTCGCAAGCATTGACAAACAGTTTCGTACGAAACTTTTATAAATGCTTAAGAAATATCTAAAAAATCTTTTTACCACTTCACAAAATCCATTCGATACTTATGAGGTTCGGAATAAATTAATTTGTCTCGAAGAAGGAGGTTAAACTTTGGAGGTTAAACACACTAAACATACTGAGCCGACTACGCTAGTCGTGACAGTTTTGGGTTTTGACTTGCTCGGTACCAGATGAACTCCCTTAAAGCAGATTTCTTATGCCCGGAATGTATACCTATATATATGGAAACGCTATGCTTATACAGGTGAACTTTAGTCTTCGATTACTCGATAACTGTGTAGAAGAAAAATCTGAAAAAATTTGTATTGTCAAATTTGGCACTAAGGAATATGTTCACCAAATTTTATAAAATTCTCAACATTTTGAAATTTTTTGTGTTTTTAACATGGTTTAGCATGGCAACATTGTATCGCCTGTACCAAAACTCCTTAATATCAGACAGAAATAACACGAAAACGGATAAGATCTGAAAATGGAAAAATTTAAAGCTCTTGCGACTCGAATATCGTTTATTAATCTCCGCAAACAAATTTGTCTGCGCTATAAAATATTTTTATTTTATTTTTTTCATTTTTTTTAAATTCTCACGCGTCTGAGAGCCGAGCGGGAGCTCGCGCCCAAGTTTTATCGTTTCAGATTTCCCATACGCGATCCAGCTCACACTGCTATTTAGCTGTTGAGTTTCTCCGGTGTGTTAACGTATCAGGCGAAATATACAAACGCAATAAATTCGTTGATTTTTTTAACGTCGTGCAGGGAAACGACTTATCACACCGCGTACACGTTGATTCATAGCCCCCCCCCCCCCCCCCTCTTCCCCCCTCTCCTTGCCAATCGCGTTTCTATATCACGTGTTGCGTGCACTCTGACAACACTCTGCATCGTTCTGTCCCTCTTCGTGTACACATAAATACATAAGGCGAGGTGAAATATCACAGACGCTCGCGAGCCTGAAACTACTCTCCCATAGCTTCATGCCGACTGTTCTCCTTGATTCATACATCGGGCTGTTCGCTCTCCTTCTCCACGAATACCGTAATCCAGTGGCGATATTCGAACGAATATATTCATCGAAATAACGCTGTGGAAAGCGAAAAAATTATTGTATCGAGTCATCAAACGTGAAGAATCATTGTCGCTCGAACTCACCGAAAGTGTCCAGTCTCCGGCTTTTGGTAGAGATCAGAAAAAAACTCGTTTTTGGGGCTATAAATGTAAAATATGATTTTTATTTTGGTAACGATTTTACGAAGATTGGAAATGGTGGAATCGAAAGTCATGATTTTTGGTGGGTTCCATGCGCAATATTTTCATCTCTCGTTTCATCTGATTTATCGAATTTCGAGGACTGTCAATGTCGAGCCAAATTTTCCTCGGTTCTTCTCTCAATACTTTAAAAATAAAAAGAATTTTCAATTTTTTTTTTTTTTTATTTTCATCATTCTGGTGAAATTGATAAAACTTGAGCAAAATTTTTTCGGTTCTTCTCTCAATACTCGAAAAATGAAAAGAATTTTCAATTTTTTTTTTAATTTTCATCATTCCGATAAAATTGATAAAACTTTTTAGGAGCTAAGCCTTATAGGATCGATCTCGTGAAAGGATTCGTCTTAAAATCAGTTGAACGGTTTTTTTTTGCCACCGATCGATCCGGTGACAATACAAAAATGGAAAATTCGATCAAAAACTCACAATTTTTGCAATAAACTCTTTTGTAAACGTAACAAGAAAAAGTTGAGAGTCTCGATCGAAGAACCGTAACAAAAATCATTGAAAAAATAAAACAACTCGATACTCTGCACGAAAATAAAAAAAATTTCCACATTTTTCAGCCTGAATACGTGTGCACGTGGGTGTGTATTCTTGGGCTCGGCGTGCCCGAGTCTATGTTTTACCGATTGATTCACGCCGAGCGGGGGTTCGTTCCCATGAGAGTGATCAAGTTTCAATATCCCGAGGAGTCGCGCGGATACGCATCATCGGTTGAAACGTAAATACGTGGGGTACAGGGGAGAGAAACACAGACGAAATAATTATTTCAGCGAGGATCAGGTGTGTCGAGATTCCGGATTTAAATTCTTTCGATTATTTTTCAAGTTTTCCTCTCGCAGGCAGAGTCGTCGATGCTAGGCTGAGAGAGAGAGAGAGAAAAAAAGGTATAGAGACAAGTTGAATATTAAACGTCGACATATTTCATCAGCACCGATTCATTCGTATTTCGTATTTATGAAAGAAACTACCTGGACCACAGGCAGAGCGAGAGAGCTCCGACGGAGCATTCGCTAAGGAGACACGCACCGGTCTCTCACTCGTTCACGGCTAATACACGCGTGTGTGTGTGTGTGTACGTACAGAGCTCTTGGCTCCCGTAATCGGCCCGTCGGCGCAGTTGCGCAAGTCGCCAACTGATCTTATCGCACTCTCCTCTCCTCTCTCTCTCTCTCTCTCTCGTACCTACTTAAATCACGATATATATAAGCGTTTTTTAATACGTGTATATACAAATACAGGGAGTTTGAACAGCCCCGGAGAACTGTGCTGAAAGTATAAGGATATCGAAACCGTCCGGGTGTGTGCGAAGTTTACAGGCGAACTGTCTGTGTCTGCTTCGGTGTAAAACAAAAATTTTATGTACCGATATACGAATGACAGAAGGTTTGTGTTGTGGGAGATTAGAGATTAGAAAAGTGTAGAAAAGTATTTATTTGGATAAATAGAGAAAGATTGTGTTTGGATATCAAAAAACGTTTGTATGATATTTAAGGAATTTCGGTACAGAAGTCAAAATGTTAAGAAATTGATGAAATTTGGTGATAATGTTCTTCAACATCGAGTACGAAAATACAAATTTTTTCAAAAATTCTACTTAGTTATCGAGTAATTACTCGCATTTAAGGAGTTTCGGTACAGGTGATACAATTTTGCCATGCTAAACCATGTTAAAAAGACGAAAAATTTCAAAAAGTTGAGAATTTTATAAAATTTGGTCAACATATTCTTTAGTGCCAAATTTGACAATACAAATTTTTTCAGATTTTTCTTCTACACGGTTATCGAGTAATTGAAGATTAAAGTTCACGCGTATAAGCATATCGTTTTCATATATATAGGTATACACTTCGGGCATAAGAAATCTGCTTTAATGCAAAATTACTCGATAACCAAGTAGAAGAAAATTTTGAAAAAATTTGTCTTTTCGTACTTGATGTTGAAGAACATTATCACCAAATTTCATTAATTTCTTAACATTTTGCCTTTTGTACCGAAACTCCTTAAAGAGGGTGGCTACATACGACAATATGATAAGAATTTAATAAAATTTAGTGATAACATTCTTTAGCATCAAATGCAATGACACAAATTTTTTCAAATTTTTCGTCTACCTAGTTGTCGAATAATTGGAGTTTACAATATGCAGAAGATATACCTATATATATCAGAATCCTATGCTAACGGATGTAAACTCTAGTGTTAAATTACTCGAAAACTATGTAGAAGAAAAATATTAAAAAATTTCTATATTCATATTTAATCCAAAAGAATATGCTTATCAAATTTCATTAAATTCTAATCATTTTGAATTTTCCTATGCTTTTAATATGGCAACATTGTTGTGTGTAGCCAACCTCCTTAAGCAGATTTCTTATGCCCGGAATGTATACCTATATATATGGAAACGCTATGCTTATACAGGTGAACTTTAGTCTTCGATTACTCGATAACTGTGTAGAAGAAAAATCTGAAAAAAATTGTATTGTCAAATTTGGGACTAAAGAATATGTTGACCAAATTTTATAAAATTCTTAACTTTTTGACAATTTTTTGTGTTTTTAACATGGTTTAGCATGGCAACATCGTATAGCCTGTACCGAAACTCCTTAACGATTTGATGTTTTTCCGGAATTTCGACTCGAATAATTCCTCATTTATTTTCATAATGAAACGAATAGATCAGAAATGGAAAAAAAAAAACGAAAATCTTCGTTGTTCGAAGTGGGAATTATGAGATTCGTGGACACATTCTTCGTTGGAAATAAAAAAAGAACGAGCTTCTCGCTCTCTCTGTATACCGGCGTGTTAAATCGTCGCGAATCCTTGAGACGAACGAACGATCGAACCGCAAGAGAGCAGAAGAAACGCCGGGACATCGAGCCCCCTCCCCGCCCCCCTCCTCAGGCCGCCACATATTACTTTATGAATATTGATGATGAACCTTTCTCGTCGACTTTGTTCTATAGATGTCGCTACACTCGCTGTGCCCCGACGTTCCTCCTCTCGGTGTATAGTTATTCATGGGCTATTCGAGGACAAATTTACGAAATCAAAAAAAAAAATTTATAATTGGATAAGTTAACCTTCTTTGGGGCACGTTTTTATCGCCATTTTTCAAAGAAAATTTTCATCAAGAACCGATAACGATATACACGAAAATAAGGAACTACAAATATTTTTTGTTTTCATTCTTATTTACCGATAAGATATAGTCATGATCGAGGAAGAAGAATTTCTCAAACAAAAGGGGGCATCAGGAACGAACATCAAAAACAAAAAAATCGTTTACGAAACGATCGAAATCTCGTTTGGTCGGAAAAACAAAATCGTTAATCGAACCATTTCTGTTGTCTAAATTTTCTGTTGTCACTAAATCGTTTGTAGAATCAATGAACTGGATTCGGTAAGATTAAACATTCTTTTTTCTCGCTCGAATATTCAGGAGAAAGCAAAAATATATAATGAGAAAAAAAGAATTTGTTGAATCAACAATTTTTTTTTTTTTTTTAATCTAACGAAACCGGAGGAATGAACTGGAAAATAAAAGTGATTACCAGTATTTGTTGGCACGATGAATCGGATAATTGAATCAACGACACGCTA
The DNA here is from genome assembly GCA_037576405.1 of Campoplex capitator. NCBI lineage: Eukaryota > Metazoa > Arthropoda > Insecta > Hymenoptera > Ichneumonidae > Campoplex > Campoplex capitator. The sequence goes on from JARBWI010000001.1 coordinate 3,181,087, forward strand.
AAACCGAGTACCACAAAAATAAAACGTCAGAATTTCCAACGATTTTCGAAATATTCAGTTTCGTTGAATAAAAAAAAATTTTCATTCGACAATAGAATAAAATAATGTTTAAATTACGCACGGAACAGCCCTTATTTACGCGCGTATCATTTTCCCCGGAGACTCTCCGACCACGCGCGTTCTTCCCATGCCATTCTCGTTTGTCATTTAAAGAAGAAAAAAAAAACAAAATAAGAATCATTTTCCCTCTGATCTGCTTCGATGCGATATGCTATAAGGATTGCATATACGGGCGCGAGAGCGCGGAGGCTTCTCGCGTACCGCTCACTCACCGAGCTCGCGCGGTGGCAACTTGTGCAAACTGGTTAATAACTTTCATCCGCGTGGCATTCAATTTGAAAGAAAAATAATAATAAGAAAATATTTCTATATACCCGCGCGTACACCACCTCGATGCTAAATCAATAAATGCGAATAGCCTGGAGAAAATGAGAATTTTGTTGAATCGTTGGTCATTAGGTTCAGCCAACAAATGCATCGATTATACCAATTCTCTTGTAAAAAAAAATCCAAAAAGTTGCTGGCCCACCTCGAGGTCTGATTTCCTCAAGTATTTTTTAAGAAATAATTTTCAGATTCAAGACACCCATAAAATGATTTCACCTTCAATTCCCCATAAGAATTGGCCCAGTGTATTCCACCCTCGACTGCTCGTTGTAGATACCGGAAAAAAAAAAATTCCCAAACAAACCTGTGGTTAGCACTCTAGTGCCAATTTTCCACCACCAAAATCGTATTTTTTTCCAAAATTTTCGTCTTTTCCGACCTGATTAAACTACATGAATACGATTCTTTGAGTTCGAAACTATTATCATTGGATTCCTGAGAATTTTTCCTCCAAGAAACTCTGGTTATCGAATACTTTTACTGCAGGATGGTAAGAGGGAGTCAAAGTCAAATTTTTCTGCTCAACTTATCCCGTTCGAGTGCCATAAATCACAGAGCGAGAGGTCTCAGGCCCTTCAACCTCCAAAAAATCAATTCCACGAACCCAAGTTTTGTGGAATTCGTTCGATAATAAAATTGACGAAGACAAAGAAATTCTATCGGGTTATAAATAACAGGGATACAACGAAACGTCAGTTCAGGATGAAAATAATGAAAAAAAATGAAGAAAAAGGTGGCTAATAACGAGATTTTAACTGGCACGTATAGACAGTTGTAACACAAGCATACATGAAAATAAATAGTTTATTAAATCGACGAAGTAACTCAAGCAGAAATAGACATAACGTTGTACGATTGTGGCAACGAGCCCACCTTAATGGGATAATCTATAACGCTCTCTCGAAGAAATAACAACAATAATTCTAGTAGCGCACGTCTCTGGAGCGTATAGCAGTTTCGAAGCGTGCACTACTGTTACGAAGTTAACAGTACGTTGTCTGAGCTCTGCGTCGCTGTCGCGTCTCTCATACATACATACAGTATTTCCACGTTTCCCGTGTACTCGTCGGTCGACCGAGAGTGGTAGAGAGACTACGCTAGAAGGAGGAGGAGGAGGGGGGGGGGGGGGAGGGGGAGGGGAGGAGAAGAAACACGGGAGACGATAAGTCGTTTTTTTTCTTCTTTTCTTTCGCCTTTCGTCTGACATCGAGGCTCGCTCCGTGATCCTAGACACATCTCTACACGTTGCCACGTCCTGGCCTCAACGTAACGCCGACTTCTTGACGTGGACTCCGCAACGCCTTCGCGAGTCTCACTTTTTATGCGTCTTTCGTTCACCCATGTACAGGGGATCCTGAGAATCGATCGAACGAATCAACCGCGATGTTCTCTGACACTGGGAGAAACAAAAAAAAAAAGATTCATTTCAATCTACCAGGATCATTTGTTCGGTTTTTTGAATTTGAAATCAACAAAATTTCTGTTTGTCTCCAATTTAAAACTGGATTTGTATCGAATTAATGACTCTACTCGAGAACCACGCTACGAGCCTGTCGCTCCGACCACTAGGCGGCGCACAGCGCCGAGACGTTTCTCATTTACGAATCGCCCTCTCTATGTGCATAAATAGCGGTAACCCAAGTATAGGATTATGGTACTCAATCAAAACGGATCAAAGGAGCCAAGAACCATGGAAATATTGTTAAATAATAATAATGTTGAATATTGTATGTTCATTGAATTTGTGGAAAGTTTATTGAATTGAAAACAACGAAAATGGGTTTTCGATTGATTTTTACAATTTATGTATTCATTTTTGTTTTTATTTATTCTTCTAACCATAGAGTCGTGAATTTGAGTCGTTCGGGTCCCTAAATTTCGGTGTAAAGACCCTAGATGGCTCCAAATCTTGATAATAAAAATTTTTATTGAAAAAAGGAATTTCGAAGATGCCAATTATTCTACCGTCTAGTTAAGAGTCCAAAGAAGGTCCATACATTTTTTCAGATTCTTTCTTACATGATAACATTGTCAAATAAACGGCCCAAAGTTGCGACCCACACTGAGAAAAGAGTTTAGTTGAATTAAAAAAGACTTCGTAGAATACGTCGAAAGAAATATTTCGTTCATTCAAAAAATCGTTCAGTTGCACGAATTATTAATTTTATTTCACTAAAAAAAGATACCAATTGAATCAACCAAATGAAATTTGTTGTCGTGGATTTTGTTGGTTCAACGTAAGATATTTTTCATTTAATGAAACTGATATTTAGTATCACAGAATATTACATTGGACGTATTTCACGAAGCCATTTGGTTGATTCAACAATTCTCTTTTCTCAGTCCATGTATAATTTTGTCCGATTCGGTCAACGTGGGTCTCGGAGACCCGGCAATTTTTCTCTACTTTTGAGAGGTCTTTATAACGAAAAATACAATATTTGATCAATTTTTTTCGCATTCTTCCTGGTGTACTCTGAAGTAGAAGTATTCAGGAGTGTTCAGGAATTTTATCAGATCGATTTCATTGCAAATTAGGTGTTTTAACGTGCCTCGAGTTTCAGCGATCCACGATAACCTGAAAAGAGGCCGGAAAAGAGCAATAATCTGATGGGTTAAAATTGATTAAAAATAAAATTCACTCGATTCTGTAATTTAAATAAAAACCACAATTTAAAATATGAATAATGAAAATACAGAAATACTCAAACCTGAGAAAATGATTTCTCAAAATTAAACAGAAGCTCTACTCCTGAGCTGTAAATCGCAGAAAAATATTTCCGGTAGCTTTTATCCTCTCGGAATCAAAGAATCGAAAAGTTCCATTTCGATCAAGATCTTTTGAGACTCCTTGTACATAAATCGGCGTACACCTATCACCGTCCTCGTTCACCTTCTCTCGCATATTCTCATAGAGATATACATTCTGAATTCCACGTACTTATAACTCGTGTGCACAAACCGATGTTTATGCGACTAGACACTTGGGCATTGTTACGAAATTGCGAAATTCCCACCTCGCTTGATTTACGATCTAACGAAACGTCAAACGGCGTTCAAGAGTCGCTCTCGACGTAGCTCCTCCGAGCTCTTCATTGTTCACTCGATAAATTCTTCATATCGCCAGTCTATCGAGTGTTACGATTCTCTCTCAGTCTCCCAATCAATCGCGATTTAAAATGCTCGAAAACTCGAATCTTGTGGAAAAAAAAAAATTTCTAATCCTTTGTCCACCCACGACGCACACGAACGAGCTGCATTCGGCTCTCCGTTTCCTCTCCTCGTTTATGAACGACGAGATAAATAAAAATACACGAAGAAAAAGAAGAGTCGAGTAGAGGCGGCGGCGGCAGCAGCCCGAGTCTTCCGAGCATGTAACTGTACATTTATGTTCACTCTTCACCCAACAGGGGAAAAAGAGAAAGATACAGAGAAAATACAGATTGCTCGCGTACTCTCTTGGTCCGCGAACTCGACCGTCGACCTTACGCCGCGCGTCTGGGACTTCAAGACAGCACTCTCGTGACCCACGATTCCGTTCGTTCCTCCAAGAGCTTACTGTACACATATGCAAGCATCAAGTATATATATATATATACAAACACTTCATATCACACGTGTATCAATCTTTTATTCATTTTTTTTCATTCTTTCGGCAACTTCTTTCTTTCATCGTCTGATAACTTTTTTCTGAATCTATTCTCGATGTCACGAATCCAAAAACTCGTTGAAATACAATAAACACAAAAAAAAACTCAACCGACGGACGAATTAAAAGCAAAATGAAGTAAAATCCCATTTTTATGTATCTCAGACCCAAAAACATCGAGTTTTTTGATCCCATTTAGTGGATTTTGGTTAAACTGGAACCAAATCGATTGCCAATGTCCTCAGAGTCGATCATCTTGACCTTGAATCCCTAAAATTCATCTTTTGGCCTCAAATTTCGGCCCTGATAGTTCCCTTGACATAAAACGTTTCTCGCTTGTGACAGTGGGCTTCGATTACCCATAATTCTCTTCGTTTTTCCCCAACGAAGAGAATGGTCCCCGAAAAAGTCGTTTTTCGTCAATATTCATAGGAACTTTTATCGAGGGAACGATTTTTCGAAAAAGTGTCCTAAAATTTACGTCACCAGTGTCTTTGTAGCGTGAATTTCTACAGGGTCAAAGGGTCGATGAAAAGTTGTCGAGGAAACGGGCAAATTGACGCGTTTAACGCGATTTTTCGTTGCTTCGATACCGAAGAAATTATTTTTGCAAAGTTCTGAAGAATAAAAAAAAAACAAATCGGGAATGAAAGGTTCAGAGAGAGAGAGAGAGAGAGAGAGAGAGAGAGAGAGAGAGAGAGAGAGAGAGAGAGAGAGAGAAGGAGAAAAGGCTCAACCGACGTAGAACGCTCGGTAGGTAGTTAGACTTGCAGGAACGATCCAGCATGAGCAAAACTCTTGTAACCACTTCGGTTAAGCCGCGGTAGCTCTTTACTTGGGCAAAAGAGCAACGAAAAGAGAAAAAAAAAACAACAAGAAATATTAAAGACACATAGGAATAAGGGAGCGCGCGAGTGTGAGTTCACGTGTATTTAATGCACCGAGGACTGCAAGGCCCGACGTGCGCCCGCGGTGAAAGGAAAACACGCACGCGTTACATTTGTTACAGGTTTATTCAAAATAAATTAAAAAAAAAAACAAAAATAAAAAACAAAAAAGAAGCGCCCGTTCTTATGCCAAATTCTTCGGAGATTCGCCACTTTTCGATAGAAATAAGAGCGAGGATGTAGTCGAACCAAAGAATTTGAATCAACCGTCAAAGCTTCGAGTCACCGGAGCTCTTCGAGCCTCGATAACTCGTGGGAAGTTGAATATTTTTGTAAAATCTTATAGAAAGTACAAATGCACGGTGGCGAACACAGTTCTGGGCTTCTGCGGAGTCCGGAGACCTCGGAATATGCATTTTTGCCTCGTTCATATATATTACCAGCAATAATAATAAATATAATCTACGAAACGCGGATTATACGTAGTACTAAGATAAATAGAAACGCGATTCAACATCTGGCATTTAAACAATGAAGTAAACGCGATTCCCGTTTTTTATTACAAAATAAAACGTTGAAAAAAGAAAAAAATATCGTGATTTTACTTTCGACTGGTTTAAATCGCGTTTATAATAACAGCGATAATAATAACGCGAAATAATAGTCGAAGAATTACGAAATCTTCAATGATCGAAAGTTATTTTTCTATTTTTTTTTTTCTTCATTTTAATTAGCTTCAGGGCTTTTTCATTCTCAAAATAATGAGAGTTGATGATCGAGAATTTGAAGAAAAAGAAAAAAAAACACGTATGCACTCAACGAGACACGCGATTTAATCGTTTATACACCGGTGTCTCTCGTCCGCACACAGCCTCAAAGCTTTATTTTGCTTCGCGATGCCTCCGCGTGTATTGGTGTTTGTAAACGCACAGACGTACCGTGTTATATAGCACTGGTACCTCAAAATAGAGACGTCGTGTTCGTCGGTCGTCGATCCCAGCCACGTTTTCACCACCTGCCACTCTTTCGTGCTGTTTCCTCTTACTACCGTCTCTTTTCTCTTCTTCGCACTCGTTTATCTCCCTCGTTTACGCCCCCCCCCCCCCCCACCCCTCTGCCTTCCTCCTCCTCCCTCTCCGCAAACTTGTTGCGTTATTTCTGTTATTTCGCGAGGAGAACCTCTCAAAACCCATGTGTGCCTTAGGTCGTGCAACATCTCGGGGAACAAAAAAGAAAACGGATATTATGGACTTACGAACCTCCCACGTGCAGATGGTCAGTGCAAAGACGGGGGAAAAGCAACGATTTTCGATTCAACGTCATTGGGATGCAACGAAATCCTTTTTTTTCTTTCTCCAACCACCGATTTTTGTCAAGTAAACATTTTTTTAAATATCCGAATGATTGTACGATGATTGAAAATTGGAATGGTCAAATTGTGAACGAGGAAGGAAAGAAAAGGAGAAAAGTTGAGAATGGGCTCTAATTTTTGATTCTTCAATCCCAAAATTACTGTCACAAGTACAATTGCCTTGGAAATGTCACAAGACACGAATTAATTTGTTCCAGTGTCTTGAGGTTATTTTATCGAGGTGGTCATAGGATTCGCGTGAAAAAAAAATTTAACCCCGTTCTTCATAGATCAATTATTGTTCTCACGAAAATTCAGGCTCGTTTATCGACCAATTGGGAGAGAAAAAAATTATTGAAAGTAGGTGTTCTCCGTGACGGATTCTCAGGGTGACGTAGGAAAATCCGATTTCCGGTCACTAAAAATATATATATCTTGGTGAAAATCCATAAGATATTTTACAAAAACCAGATTCAAGTAATTCAGGCTTGTAGCAATTCAATGGTTTCAGAAAAAACGACGATTGTCGACCTAGTTTTTATGGAATATTGCATTGAAACGGAAATTCCGGCATCGGACAGTGTTTTGACACTTTGGAGACGAAGAGGTTAAGCCCACGCGTATCGGCGCGCTCGAGTACTACGCCAGTCACTGAAACAACTATTATTTCAATTTTCTAATTATATAAAAATCCTTATAACCGATCTTCGATTGGGACAAATTTTTGTATCAAAAACCATTATTTTTTAAAGCATCGAAAATTGGGACAGGCATAAGTTTCGAATTTAGTGATCCGTATGACCAGCTAACTCCATAAGATTACCTCGAACGAATTCAGTTGGGCCAGACACTGAAAAAAAAAGGTTCAAAATACCTCAACACTCGGACACTTTCCAAATCAGCTTAAAATCGATCCTAATTATAATTTTAGTTCAATTTTTCATAGTTAAAATCCAACGAAATTGACATTTCGACTCAAAATCTCGAATTTTCCTCAAGATTCTCCCCTCCCCCCTCTCGCCCCTTAAAAAACTCATCCAACGAACGAATTTCGTCTCAATTTCAAGACCAGGAAACTAAAAAATATTGAAAGAAATTTCGATCGTACAGGAGTGAAGCGAAATGCCATATTTTCGCATGACAGATTCGAGAGAAATTTTTTTTTCGAGCCCCTCGTACGAGTTGGCCGACCACCATTGTCCGTTATTCTCGCAGACGGGGTACGTACCCACATATACAGACGCAGAGAGACACGTTAATACGAAAGACAGTGAAAAGTATATATTTATACAGATAAATGCTGGCGCAATGTGCGGTGAGACTAAAGCGCACGCGGCCCAACGATCTACGGCGTCGATGACCCGGGAGTGGGGATAAGGGACCTTGAGCCGCGTCACGTGACCCCTAAGGTGCACGAGGGCGGAGAGGAGGGGAAGAGCTTAGGGCGTCGAGGGCCTTGACCTTACCACCGGTGCCTGGGAAGAGGAGCCTCATGCTATACTGACGCCACTGCTGCATGTTGCTCTTCCTTCCCTCCACTTTTCTCCTCCCTCTTCACCCCTCGTTCGCCTCTTCCTCCTCCTTTGCTTCTCTGTTCCGTTTCGTCTCTCCGGGCTCTTCGCTGTATCGCTGCTGCTGCTGCTGCTGCTGCTGACGATACAAAGCTGAAACCGAGCACCGCCGTCTCCCTCGTCGTTGTCGTCTTCCTTCTCCCTTTTCTTTTACTTCATTTCTTCTTCATCTTCGTCGCAAATCGTTCGATTACTCCTCGCGGTTACTCGACCGACTTACGAGCCTACGCTCGTCTCCAAAAAGATACAAATTTCGTAGGAAACTCGTGAGCCGCCAAAATCCTCTTAAATTACGAGAGAAACAACCGTCGCTGACGACAACGTGCTTCTTCTTGCCAAGGTCGATCCCCGACACCGACTCTTTCCTGTTTTCCTAAAATTAATCGAATTCCTGCTCGGATACTGAATCCACGATCCTTTGGATCCATCGAAATGATGAATTTTGCTGAACGCTGATTTCAGCTCGTTAGATTCGTTCCTGGAAATAAAAAAATAAAAAATTATTTTCTTTCCTCGTTTTTAAAAGTCTAGGCGTCTGGTCATCGCGTCGATATCACGTGATGACGCGTCAAAAGGGCGCATTATTTGATAAACGAGCTCAGTGGATTCGAGCTGGAAGGTAATATCGAAAGTTTCATGTATAATGAGTCTGGAGGACGAGAAAAATGAAAGAAAAAAAGAAACGTGACGCTTTTTTTCGAATGATTTGTCGAAGAAGCCAGACCTCGAATGGGCTTATGGGCGACTCATCCACGTAGGTGTGTCTTTTAATCCCTCTTCTTTCTTCTCTTCTTCTTCTTCACTTTTTATTCTCAGTCGAAACGTCTGCGGTGTACCGAAAGAAAGAAACTGAGATTGTGAGGCAAAGAACGCTCGAGAGAGAGGAAGAGAGACAATAAGGATTCGTGGTACGTTCGCTTTCACTCTGAATTTCAAGAGTGAGAGAAGCAGCACGAAAGACAATGAGTAATAAACGTTACACGTCGGCCCTCCTCCCCCCTCTCTCTTTCTCTTTGTAGCTGTGCTCCCTCGAGCTTCGACAGAGAAAATATATTCACGTCTCGAAGATCCCCTCGTCGTCAACTCTCTGCTTGCCCAATTTTTTTTTTATTTTTAAATTAAATCCCTTCTTAAGATGATTCAGAGGACCCTTGTCTTTGTCACTTTATGTTACAGGATGTCCCAAACTCTTTGTCAACTGTAAAAAAGATCGAGGGAATTATGTAATTTTGAAATTAGCATCAAAATGTCGCAGATTAACGATCAGGAATTATAAATAAATTGGTGATGATCGACAGAGAGCCGAGGAAAAGCTCGAAGCCTTTTTTTATTGACGGATTAAAACGACTTTTCTAACCTCTTCAAATTTCGTGCAACTTTCGAGTGAAAAACGTGGTCCGACGTATTTTTTTCACGAATCAAAAACTCACCGAAATGTCAAAGTTATCGTTGGGATTGGCGCGATAAATATTCGTCGGAAAAATTGTTATTAGAAAGGAAAATGTTCGAGAACGAAAATAGTTCGATTCGAACGTTCAGTGTCCTTGGATAAAACGAAGCAAAAAAAACAAAAACAGAATCGAAAAAAAGAATAATTTTTCACGTCTTGGATGTTGGTTCAACGGTTTTGTCGACTGTTGTTCTCTGACAGTAGTACCTGACACCTCGAAAAGTCACGAGAAAGAACGTGTGCCGAGAGAGCAGGTAACCGGGACGAATGTATCGAACAATGGCTCTCATTCATTCTCGAGAAGAGAAAAAAGAGGACAGACAATGCTTCGAGAGTTCCATTCGTACGTGCATTTTTATACATAAGAATATATGCGCAGTTGTGTGTGACCTCTGAGTCAAGTTATCCCGATAATAACTATAAAGTCTGGTCTGTAGGTTATAATAGCCACGGGAAAATGTCCCAACACTTCACAATAAACATGAAACGATACCGTATTCAAAGTTGCGTCGACTGAAACTTTATTATTTTTATTTTCTTTTATTTTCCGACGACGAATGAGCCCCTCGTGAAACGACACGAGTATCATGGGTCAATGAGACGTTCTCGGTGTCATCATAAAATGCTCAAGAGCCTGTGAGAGCGTAACAATCGAGAGAAAGAAAAAAACAAACAACGAAACAGCCAAACTCAGTGGAACAACGAAAGTACAAGTGAGACGAATGTGCTGCCCTCTGGCGGGTCGAGCAAAGCGTGAAAAAAAAAAACGGAAATTACACGAGATCTCACGACGTAGGACAAAATACACGCCCACAAAATGAGATAAACTCGCGGGGGGGGTTTCCCCTTACGAGAAAGGCTCGAAACTGAAATGGAAAATCGTTCTACCTACCTCGTGGCTCGTGTGATTTTCTGCTCGTGCCCGCAACAGGAGCCTGAACGAGGCACGGTGTTATACGAGGGAGGCCGAATTGACTCGAATGGGCGCGGAAATTGCCCCTCCTCGCTGTAAAACCACCAACTCGCGGGAGTTCTCGACGAAAGAGAGAGAGAGAGAGAGAGAGAGTTGGGAGAGACTCGATCTCAGGCTGCCAAGAACGTATCTCGTGGAAAGAGAGTAGAGAGGCAAATAAAGATGGAGAAAAAAAAAGGAATTTGAAAAAAATCACAAGGCAGGCAAGGCTGTGATATGTTCGTGGCGTTGCCCCGCGCTATTCTCTCTCTCTCTCTTTTTCTCTTGTCGCGTTTTGTACCCTGTGGAAGGAAAGAGGTGGACCCGCAGGAATGCAGCAACTCTTCTCCCTTTCTCATTCTCGCTCTCTCTCTCTCTCTCTGCTCCCTGTCCGCGATTATCTATTTATTTTATTAAACGATAAAAAGTTGGAGAACAGGTTTCCGGCAGGCGTCGTTTCTTTCGTCGTGGCTGTCCTCGTCGAATCTCATCGTCGCCATCTCTTTTTCTCCTCTCTCTCTGTCTTTTTCTTATTCCGTCGTATTCTTTATTTTTTCGCCAAAACGCTAGATGAGAAAAAAAGCTTCTTGTTGACACCGTTGTAACAAAACCTGTATTTTAGGTCCACGACTCGACCATTAACGCACCAAAAAAAGATTTCCAATAACTGCGAAAAATTTCATACCGCTCATTCGTAACGATCAATCGCATGCACCGATCTTTGGGAAAGTGTTTCGTGTGTTTATTTGGAAGAGGTGTGAGGAAAAGGAACGAATAAAAATTTATTTCAAAAACATTTTATCGATGTCACAGTATAATTCGATATTTTCCGCCATATTTATTTTCTGAAATTTTTTTCAATCTCAAATTCATTTTTCCATGAAGTACTGTTACATCGAAAGGTATTCGTCACGAAATGTCAAAAGCAATAATTTTCCGCGAGTTCCGCTCGAACGAAGTGGAATTCAGTTCAGTCCACACGCGATCGTAGCAAAAAGGGCTGATTACTCAACTTTTCATAAATCCACTTTCTCGTATCCGTGCTTTTTACTGCCCAGTGATTCTCCGCCCCAAATGATTTTTTACGCTCGACCTTACGACCAAGACTGAGGACAAGGATCGTCAAACTCACGTGAAAATGTTGGTGGTTGCCTGCACTTGCTCACGCACCACCAGAACTTGGAACGAGAAGCGCGTTCTGTTCCCCTACTCTCTCTCTCTTCTTCGTTATCCCCTTATTTATTTTCTCGTGTGCGTACGTGAGCGTCGTTATATTGTTTTGTTCTTTTTTCCCCGATTCTTTCTTCTCGTACCTTCTCCCTCAGTTTTCCATTTTTCATTGCTTCCCAATCTTCTTCTCCCTCACATTCTTTCTTACACATATCTCTCGCTGTTTCTACCTGACGCACTCGATTCCCTTACTCATGAGAGTGAGGCCCTAGCGCCTCTCACGGCCAGCCCTCGAACTTTTGTACTTCTTAACCTCTTATTCACCTTGCACAATCGAGTATTTATTCCGATTTATTCAATTTAATGAATCATTTTCGAGCAAAATTTGAAATCTGCCAAACAGTTATCGTTATCAAAAATGCTATTTTTTCAAATGAAATTGAGCTTCGATTAAAAATCGGATTTGTACTCTGCAAAATCTGAATTAATCGCTCTCCGAATATATTTCTCAAAAAGCAATTATTTAGTCCGCAAATGATAGGGGATTGAAACATTTTTTCAATTGCCTCTTGACTAAAAAAGAAATGAATTGAATGGTCAAATGTTTCAATAAAACGAATTATTCTCGATACAAACGAAATAATCGAATTTTCTTAAATTAAAAAAATCGCAAGAAATATATCTTTTCTTTGTTTTTGATTCGTTTCGCGTCGCGTAAAGCCAGCATCCGAGAGCACACATTTAAAGGAGCAAGGGAATGAGAGACCCGCAATATTATACTCTAACGTGAGCTGAGGAATGCGTAGAATATTCTCGCTGTCGACCTCGCGTCAAGACCTCTCTCTTTCTCGCTTTCTCGTTCGTGTACACCGCTGCACCGCGCGTAGTAATATCGCAAATTTCCTCACAGCCACCGTCGCGATTTCGTTCTACGTACGCGACTCGGCCCGCAACCGATCGCGGTGGGCGCAACTAAGGAGGTTCGAGAATACGACGCCAGAGGGCTAAGAAAAAAGACGAAGAGAAAGAAACAGAGAGGGGGAATAACCACCGGTGATTCTCATGTCAGTCGCTCGAACTTTGTTGAACGTACGAGAGTTTTCATATGTTTATATTTTTTTCGATCGAATCTTCGCTCGATTTTTCAACGATCTTTTGACTATCTTTCTGAAATAATTCTGAAGAAATTCATCGGCAATAAACAACAAAAAAGAATTCAAGAAAATCCAGTTGACATTTTTTTTTCACATCGAATCGTAGCAGTCTGAAAATCCGTCTGTTTCTCCCGACGTTTCTGCACAAAATGCCACGTATACTCGACGAAGAAGAGACCGTGTATTATAAACCTTGCCGTTTAGTAGCTTATACAGATAGACACACATGTATTTATAAAACCAAGTCGCCCGCGAGAACCGACTATCCATCGTCTCTCCCCACTCCTTCCTCCCTTTCCCCCCCTTTTTCTCGTGTATGTGCGTGTCCGTTTCCGCGGCGAAGGTCGTCCACAGGACCGGAAGTGGGCCGGCCTTGCCGGACGACCGTTACGCACGCTCTCCCAGAAAGCGCGTCGTTCGCATCCTCTCGTTCGCTGCTGTCCTCTCCCTCACTCTCCTCTCTATCTCTCACTCAATTTATCTCCTTTTCTCTATCTCTTAATTCATTGAATATAATGCACCACCATATACGTGAGGTTAAGCAGGCTAATTACGTTATCTCCGCTTCATACGATTATTTTCTCTCGCCAGAGACTAAACTATTAGCCATTTTGTTTTTTTTTACTCCCTCCCTTTATTTTCTATAACCGTTATATGACGATTTAAAAAAAAAAAAAATAAATGATGAAATCATAACGGTCGATTCAAAAGAGTTGCTTTTAAATCGCTACCGATCGATAAATATCTCGAAATTTATTTGTTATTTCGAATTCATCCTGATTTGTTGACAAAAAATCTAAATAATTAAACATTTTTTTGAGTTCATCGCGGTTGAGCACGATAAAATCGAAAATCGTAGAAAAAAAATTGATTCTTAATTCATCATCTAACTTGATTAAAAAAAATGAATTATCGATCGAATTCCCGATTGTGCGAATTGTCCGACAGTATTTTCGACTGAATAAAAATAATGTAAGATCTATAAAAAGGTTGAAAGAATTGGGATCGTAAATAAATAAATAAAGGTTTTCAGATTTTTATAAGGAAAATTATGATTGACCGATGGTTTTTCTTTCATTTGTTACAGATTCGAATCCACTGAAATAAAAAATTCTGTGATCACGTAATTATAAGATTCGAGATACAACGAATGGGGATATATCAAAAGAGAAAAAAGTCAGAAACAATCGTTCGATTCGTAAATTATAAATATTTGAAAAAAAAGGCTTAAAAATCGAAGAGGAAGAGAGGGAACTACCGTGTTGCTCAGAATGGTGAGCTTGACGGTGAGAAAATATAGGCCCTCGAGTGACGACGATAACGCGAGATACGCTTGGAGGATAGCCAGCTGAGAATGTCGGAACAAAACGGGCCTACGGAGGGCCCGGGCTGGTGGCCAACCTCGCAGTCCTGGAAATCAGCTAGCAACGCTTCATTGTCGTCGTCCTCGTCGATTTCATCCTCGCGCACCCTCGAGGCTGGAAAAAATGTTTCTGTCACGACGATCAACGTGCCACCGGCCCAGGAAATGCACGACGGTACGTAAACTTTTTTTTTTTTCGATATTTATTCAAAATCACAAAGCTTTCCTCAAATTCGGACCATTTTTTTTCGACTCAACAAAGAAATTTCGGGAAAAAAAAACTTAATAAATTCATGTATCTACTTTGTCTGTGTTTAAATATTCTCAAAGCTAGAACAATTTCTGATTAACGGTCCTGAGCAAAAACGATCAAAATAGCTTGTAAGAATAATAGTTTTTAACTTAGAAATTTGTCCCAATCGAAACGTAGGTTATAACAATTTGTATATAATCACAAAACTGAAATAATAGTTATTTGAGTGACTGGCGTAGTACTCGAGACCGCGCCGATACGCGCGGGTTTAACCTCTTCATCTCTAAAGTGTCAAAACACTGTCCGATGCCAGAAGCTTCATTTCAACTCAATATTCTATAAAAACTAGAACAATAACCTCTTTTTTTTCTGAGATCACAAAAAACTTGAAAAAAAGCATATTATACAGGAACTTTTACCATGATACGATATTTACGCTCGTGGTCGAGATTTCGAGTCTTAAGTCTTACCGTAGTTATTCCACTGTCCAGAACACAGGCATATATATACTCTCGGTTACGTACGAGTTGAAATATTCGCCATAAAACGGGTAGCAAGTCGGTGGTGTCCACGTGTGGTGTTTAGTCTTTAGAGCACGTCTCGAGTCTGAAAATGTTAAACATAAACGAGCTTCGCAAATAATCGACAATTATTGTTAGCCTGGGTTCCAGTGACCTCTCACGGCACTGCTTTTTTGTTTTTTTTTTTCTCTTTTTTCTCTTCTTTTCGTTGCACCGTGATCGTCGGATTTTTTTCCCTTTGATCAACTCGATCGTTTCTCTTCTCTTCCTTCACGTTTCTTGTTACAGAAATATGCAATATACGATTGTAAAGCTACCGGTTGCTGCTGCTGCTGCCACCGCCCCCGGATAATATACGTTTGTACTCGGTGTCCGAAAGGTGGCGTTCGATGGCAGCAGTCGAATTGTAAAATTGCGAAAGGAAAAGTGTTCGGCCATTTTTGTTTTCTTTTTTCGCGACGCACCGATCACGAGATATTTATTTATTTTTGTTAGAGTGAAAAAAAATAAACTTTGACAAATTTTCAAGCAGTTTTATCGTTCGAATTTCACGATCTTTCATCTTTCGAACGTTGACAGGCGACTTATCGAGCACCCTGTAATTTTACATGTATTTTGTCGACCTATGAAATACACGAGTGTTTTCACAGTCGCGAGAGCACCTTCTCTCCGCACTAACCCATAATTCCCACTCCATACATTCCGAGAACTCTCGCAACGCGCGCAAGACCTCGCAAATCAGAAATAAAGACCACGAGCTTTAATTGTTTATCGCGCTATACACACACCACCGCTCTTGTTTTCAATATCATTTTATAGCCATTTCCTGCTCGCTCGAAAAGAATAAAAAATAAAATCCCATCAAAGTTAAATTCTATTTTTCAGTATCGGGTTTTAATACATCGCTCGTAATTGTAGCAAAAGAATTTTTTTTTCTCCACAACACTCCCCACCAGCGCTCCCACTCGATTTTTAACACACGAGGCTCGAACTCCTCCAACCATAACGAACCAAGTTTCTTGCTGTGGAATTCGAACTGCAATTTCATATTACGAAAAATATCGAATAAAATTTTTTTGTTTGATCGACAGATCCATTCTGACGTTTCTCATTGTTGTTGAACCTTCGGTCAACCACTCCAAGCTTCCGGCTCGAATCCTTGCGGAATGTCTCTCTCTCTCTTTCGTTTCACATAAAATTATTTTTCTTCTTGAAACAAATAATTTTTTCGATTTTCTATAAAATCGAAGCGAACGATTCTCGTGCTTCTCTCAATTCAATTTTCCTCTTTTTTTAAACCCTGGATATTTCATGACGTAGAATTTTGTGAAAATGGAAAATTTTCGAAGATTGAATCCGAAAATAAATTCGATTGATTCTGATTCCAATTTCGTCACAAGAGAAAAAAAAATTTTCGATCTTCATAAAATTATAATATTTGAGGTTAATTAATCGTCGAAATTCAATACGAAAAATTAAAAAATAAATGACATCAACAATGACGATGGAAAATGTTGTTTTGTCATGTCATTTAGCATCGTTCAGGCATGCCAAAAACGCTTATTTCTTATTTGCCCAAATTTTTGTTTTCCCTCCCAAATAGTTCGTGAATTTATTCGTCGTTGCGAAGGAAACGTTAAAAAAATATATTTGGCTTATTTTCGTGAAATGAAAATGAAGAAAAAAAAAAACTCGGTGATTCGAAATGAAAAGAATTCCGTTACCTTTGAACGATAAAATCTTTAAAATCGTATCTGTTTTTATTGTACAGGTAAAAGCGTATGCAAATATCTGGGAGGTCAAAATGGCGTGACGGTATCGGTGGTCTCGAATTGCGGAAGTGGTCCAGGCAGCGGCATGGGCTCAAGACCCGGAGGAGGAGGAGGAGGAGGAGGGAGTGGAGGTGCATCTTCTTCGTGTCCGGAATCAAGTTGCCTCGAGGATTTTGAGGACAGCGACGGTGAAGTTAGTAAAATCGATTTTCGGGGGGTTAATCTACGAACGAAGAAAAAACGAGACGCCTCGGGTGGATCGGAGAACGAATGCGGCGCCGTCGGCGCCGACAATCTCGAGCAACAACAGCCTGAGAGACCAATGTCATGGGAGGGCGAATTATCCGATCAAGAAATGTCTTCCAATACCATAGCTAATCAGGTTCGTTTCAATCATTTTCACTTTATTCAATAATTTTAATGCATTTTTTTTCTCCCTAGAAACACCGACCAGAACAATCCTTGTTAAACAAATTCTTGCATCGATGAAGAAGCATTTTTTTTTCCTTTTGAAGTTCACATTTTGAGGGTGACTCTTAAGGAGGGTGGCTACATACGACAATATGATAAGAATTTAATAAAATTTAGTGATAACATTCTTTAGCATCAAATGCAATGACACAAATTTTTTCAAATTTTTCGTCTACATAGTTGTCGAATAATTGAAGTTTACAGTATGCAAAAGATATACCTATATATATCAGAATCCTATGCTTACAGATGTAAACTCTAGTGTTAAATTACTCGAAAACTATGTAGAAGAAAAATATTAAAAAATTTCTGTATTCATATTTAATCCAAAAGAATATGCTCACCAAATTTCATTAAATTCTAATCATTTCGAATTTTCCTATGCTTTTAACATGGCAACATTGTTGTGTGTAGCCAACTTCCTTAAGTCGCTTGTTCAGAAATAAATTCAGACTTAAAAATGAAGAATTAAAAAATATTTAACAAAAATTTTGTGTTTTGTTTCACGGTTTTATTTGTCAAACTTTTTTTCTCTGTGGGATCAAGCCTCTCTCATATTTATCGATATTCAATAAATCAGAAATTTGATTAGTTTATTGATCAGCATTAAGGCAAATATAAGAATTATGGAAAGAATGGTTTTCGATACAACATTTTTCATCTCTTCTTCCATCATTTCTCCTCATGTCCGGAAATCTTTAGTGAACGTTTGAATTTATTATGGATGGGTCAGAGAGGCCTGTATCCGGGAGCGTTGTGTCAAAGTTCTTCGGTATTAGTTTCTTTCTGGTATCTTTCGTGAAACACGTTTTTGTAGAAAATTAATTCATTGACATCATCTCTAAAAATAATGGTCGTCAGTTTTTCCGCATTTTTTTTTATCGAGGTACCATTTATCGTAGTAAAGAATTTGATGGAATCGAGTTTCACGTTTTCAATGAACTGTTATCTTTTTCTCTATCTGTTTTCATTCTGAGTTTTCCCAAGAAAAAAATACATTTAGTTGAAGAAAATGTTATATTTATTTAGAGATTGAAAAATGTAGTTTTTCATATATTTATAAAACTATGGTTGACGAGACAAGAAATGAAAAACTTAAATTTTTACAGGATCACGAGGAAACGTCGATGGAAGGTGTTCAAGTATGCGGAGCGAGTCCAGGGCCACAGGAGCAAAAATTTCCGATAAAGCCAGAGCCTGATTTTCGTTCGAGTCCGGGTTTGTTGATAGGATCGCACAACGACGGTAGTTTGGGGCTGTCGCACGTTCAGCAGATGCAACAGCAGCAGCAACAGCGAGGTATCGATGGTTTGGAGTCGACGCAGCAGAGCGATCTTCCGTTGTTGGTTGGAAAGCTTTTGGGCGGTTACAGCAGTTCGACGCCGAATCATAGTCCGATATTGAATCCGCGTCATCATTTAACGAAGCACAGTCATACGAGGTCGCAGGTGCCCTCACCAGATTCGGCGATTCATTCAGCGTACAGCGTCTTCAGTTCGCCGACCCAAAGTCCGCACGCCGCTCGTCATTCGGCCCTGGGTGCTGGTAGTCCGGTGCCATCGTCTTCATTGTCACGTCACAGTTTCAACAATTCAACTTCTTCGTTATCCCTCTCGTTGTCGCATTCATTGTCCCGTAACAATTCGGACGCTTCGAGCAGTTGTTACAGTTACGGCTCGCTAAGTCCGCCCACGCATTCTCCGATCCAGCAGCCAAGACACTCGCACGCGCAGCATCATCACCATCATCATCACCAACAACAGCAGCAGCAGCAGCAGCATCAGCATCAACAGCAATTATCACAAGGCGGTAGCCCTCTGCATTTAGCTTCATCAACAGCCACCAATCCTCACAATTACGGACATCAAAGTTCGGAAATATCCTCAGAAGGAGGTCGTCCCGAGGATCAGGAAGACTGTAAAATTCCAACTGCCACTTCGGGCATCTCGACGAGGCAGCAATTAATAAACAGTCCCTGTCCGATTTGCGGCGACAAAATAAGTGGCTTTCATTACGGTATATTTTCGTGCGAATCTTGCAAAGGTTTTTTCAAAAGAACCGTCCAAAATCGCAAAAATTACGTTTGTCTTCGAGGCGCTGGATGCCCCGTTACCGTCGCAACCAGGAAAAAATGTCCTGCTTGTCGTTTTGACAAATGTCTTAATATGGGCATGAAATTAGAAGCTATCAGAGAGGATCGAACCCGCGGCGGTAGAAGCACTTATCAATGCACTTATACACTCCCTGCTAATTTGATTGGTAGCTCCGGTGGTGGGATGCCCAACGATAAAATGACCGGTGGAAATTGCAGTCCGGCTCCACCCGGCTCCGAGCACCATCATTCGGCAAGGCATCATTGGAATCATTCCCACAAAATCCAGGTGGTTCCACAGCTGCTGCAGGAGATGATGGACGTCGAACATTTGTGGCACTACAACGACAACGATCGTGTCACCGGCGGCAGGCAAAGTAGCAACGCCCCCGGCGGTGGCAATGGTTCTCCCATGCCCAATGACATCCCTGGCGTTGGCGGCCTCGGCTCCGGTGCTGACCCCGGAAGCCTCAATACTCCAACCAACAACGGCAACGTCGATAACCGTTGCGAAACAACTAGATCCAATAATTCACCGTCCAGCCTCACCAACGAGCAACATCAACAACAAAATTCAACCTCCAATAATCCAACCAACGGCAGCAACAATACAACCCCCAATCCCAATGGCAATACCGCACAAGATCCTGACGTTCCACCAACTCTCAGCGAAATCGTCGATCATCGACTGTACAAAATTGTCAAATGGTGCAAAAGTTTGCCGCTCTTCAAAAATATTTCTATCGACGATCAAACTTGCCTGCTGATCAATTCGTGGTGCGAATTGCTACTGTTTTCATGCTGCTTTTGCAGCATGAGCACGCCCGGTGAAATTAGAGTTTCCCTCGGCAAATCCATCACTCTCGAACAAGCTAGACAATTGGGACTCGCAACCTATATCGAAAGAATGCTCGCTTTTACTAATAATCTGCGAAGGCTCAGGGTCGATCAATACGAATACGTCGCGATGAAGGTAATTTATTTTCATTCGTTTTACTTTCCCTGATCGTTCGCTTTTTAACGGAAAACCGCGGGAAAACTCTCAAATCGTCGCAATTTTTTTCAATTGAGATAATAATTTTGGTAACTGTGTCTCCGAACTGGTATTTCATGAAAAAATGGAAAATTGTGAGAATTTTGCAACTGGCAGAGACTTATTTACTCCTGTGTGTGATGGAATTATTATTTCGTGTCTGTTACTCACTGGGGTGATGAATTGTATCGAAAGTTCGTGGCGCGGCTCTCGCGGTTAATTTTCAGTTGTCAGGCAATGTATTATTATAATTGGAAAAAAAAACTCGGAGATTTGGAAGTTCGCGATTCATTCTCATTCATAACTGTGTGTTTGTGTGGTTCATGGATAAGCTATTTTCAAACATGCAATATAAAAATCATGCTTTCAATATAACGTTCATTATTTATTATTTACAGTTCAACGGATAAGTCAAGACGGTTGAGAAGATTCGTTTGTCATTTTTTTAAATGAGTATAATAATTATTTTCTCTGTTTCATTTTTGTTGACGTCACTTCGTGAAAATGAATCGAGAAATTTATGCGCGAATAACATGCCTCATAATTTCGAGTTATCGTTAAGTTGTCACATTGGTGTTGAACCGGAATTTCACATAAAAAATCGATAACTAATTGTGAATTTCTCGGTGTTTGGTACGAAATGAAAATGAGCTGTTTTTTTTCTTCTCGTTATTTATAGCAAATTGTTAACTACGTTAGAATAATGGTAAATGTGAATTTCATACGAAAAAAATGATTCTCAGGTAATCGTTCTGCTGACATCGGACATGAGCGAGCTTAAGGAACCCGAGAAAGTGAGAGCTTCCCAGGAGAAAGCGCTGCAAGCTCTGCAGCAATACACGATTGCGAGGTATCCGGAAATGCCGGCAAAATTCGGCGAGCTATTGCTCCGAATACCTGATCTTCAGAGAACTTGTCAAGTCGGTAAGGAGTTGCTGAGTGCCAAAAAGGCCGAGGGAGAAAGCAGTTCTTTTTATTTGTTGATGGAATTGTTGAGAGGAGATCACTGAAACGTCCACAAGCTGCTGTTGTTGCAGGTAAACTTATATTCTTACATTTTACGCATAATACTCGAATAAGCAAGTTTTCTATTTAATATTTCCATCCAAATAGCTTAAAAATACTTAAAAATAAAATTGAAATTCTTTCTCATTTCAGCAGATTCCACGCTTATAGGGTCCATAAGCTCCGGGAATCAGGTTGTAGTAGTTAAGAAAAGGGAAAAGAGAAGTTTTCCCGAAATTTTCTTTTTTTTTTTTTTTTTTATCAAGGAGACAAGATATCTAGATAAAAAAAAAAAAACAAACGACTGGTAACTCGCGCATAGTCCGTAATAGCGTTTAAGATAATGGTGAGGGGACTACTTTCTGATAGAACTTATTTTAGTAATAGGCTGATAGAGGACTTATATGATGATATATATATACACGTAATGTATATATATATATATATACATTTTTAAAAATGAAAAATGCTTCCATACGAGGCCTGAGCTCTTGCATTCCTGCCTTGATAAATCAGGAGTTTCTATGGCGGCCTATATTTGCATCTTACGTTCGTCCAACGTTAATCGAGAGTTGCGAGTGAGACTGAAACTTTGGCCTGGAGCGCGTCGTTTACGTAAGAATCATGAAAGAATGAGGAAAATAAAAAAGAAAACATGAAACTGAGCTTCGTATATACACAAATATAAATATATATAAATATATATGATAGGGACTTTTTGACATTTTTCAAAGTGAGTCCCAAGTGTGAGAAAATGTTTGCGTCTGTGTCCTCCCGTCGAACACTTATTTTTATTAATTCAAACAAACAAACGTTGACGACGAATTACCAGTATTTTCGTACCGTGGCTTTTTTTTTTTTTTATAATTACTTTTAACATTTACTTAAGAGCAATGCATAATTGTTTGTGTCCCGGTAATAAGAATGTACTTAAAATGAACAAACGACCGTTGTGGACGAACGATGTTGAACGAACTCGTTTTATTCTTCAAATGCTTTTGCATATATTATTTATATACGTATGTTAACGAACGAGCATTTCGAGAATAAAATTCGTATATTCGCTTATACGAATCCGTTCTTATCGGCATACGTATATCTCGTCGTACCTTATCGAGGTAAAAAGTTTTTTTTTTTTTTTAAATAATGTCTCGTTAAAAAGGAGAAAAAAAAAGCGAAAAATATTCTTAGTTTTTAAGAACGCCGCGTTATTTTTATTACTTTTATATACGAAAATTCTTAATCCCCGACGACAGTTTTCCGTACTTTGTATACATCCCTTTGTTTTATAAAAAAAAAAAAACCTTTTTTGTAACGCATTTAGAGTAAGACGTGCGTTCTGTGGAGATAATTCTCGTGCATTCCGGCTTTGGGAACGCGGATAAAAATGAGTTTTTTTTTTTTTTTTTTCTATTCGTCATTTACACCCGAATTTATGATGTTTCTTTTTTTTTGTTTTTTTACTTTTCGTGGCGTGCCTAGCGTGCCAAAAAGTGACGACAAATTTTTGTTGTACAAAGAGATAAAAAAAATCTTAGTCGAACGACGTAAAACACAATGTTCCGAAACAGATGAAATCGTGTTTTTTTTTTTTTTTTTTTTTTCTCTAAAAAAGACGATGAAATTCATACCAATTGAGACCACTGGAGGAAAATGAGAATGAAAATATCTAGGACGTGTCTATGAACCTGTTGAAAAGATACGATAAAGAGTATTGATATAGGTTACAAAAAAGATAATAATAATAATAATAATGACGATAATGATAACAATAAAAAAAAAAAGCCTTGTTGGCCAGCAGGAGAGAAACGTAGTCTCCGTAATTGCCTATCTATTATATGTTTCACGCGCCGCGTATCTTTCGCGATACGCGTTGGCGGCCGTGCGTTGTTGGCCTTTTAAAGCTCGCCTGGCATTCCGAGCGATGCCGGTTGCGGGCTAAACCTAGCTCTTAACTTTTTACAAAAGAATAAAAAGATGGAGAATAAATGAAAAGATCAGATATCATCACACTGAGAATGAAAAATGCTGTTCCTTAAATTAGACCGTAAAAACGAAAAGTGTCAAACTAATTTTTAGTCGGAACGACGGAATCTTCAAGTTTTTTTTAGACAATCAAACCTTCGGAATTGATTTTAAATTTCTTGTATTACAAAGTTAAGTGTTGAAAAAACAAAAAAAAACATTCGATCTATCGTTGATCTGAGCGAATTTTTGTTTCGCTTTTTATCAATCGGTTTAGTTAAATTCTAGATTTTTTTTTTTTCTCTCTCTGTGAAATAGTGAAAAACACTTCTTGTTTCGATGAATTAAATACGGAAAAAATGATGAAAAACATCGTTTAAGCAGTATAAGTTTATGTTAATGCGTATGCCGAAAAAAAAGACTGCATTGTGTGTGAGTAAGAGAGAAAGAGAGCGCGAGAGAGAGAAGTGAAAAAAAAAGAAAAAAGGGAAATATAGCTTTGTCGTGTTCACAGTGCGCGGTAAAAGTTTTGCTTCAGGTTTACATGCACCAAATACAAGGTCATTCATTTCTCGTATTACGAGCAAATAGTGTTAAAACCAAACTACAAATATCGCATTTCAATTGAATTCAATTTAACATTTTTCAACTTTGATTCAAATACTCGATCGTTGCAATTAATAACGCAATCACAAATCATTCATTGCAGTTAGTTTTATCATTTTATTTATCAAAACAGCTGGATTCGACTCTTTATAAACATATCTGCAAAAAAGAGAAGCTCTGTGACGTAAAATTTTCGTGGGAACAGTTTCTTTGGTTCGATACTTTGTAAGCTATTAATTTGTGATACTTCAAATGCCACGACCTGTATAGAAAGCCTGTCGGTGAAGGTTTTACCGAACGATGCAATGTATACATTCATATATTACATGCTCATGTATGTATGTATATATGATGTGCGTGCACGGGGGCAAACGTGCATTATGTAATTTGCTAAGAGTTTGAATACCGGAGGGAGAAAGTATAATTCGACGTAACTTTTGAGTTTTGTTTTGTTTTTGTTTTTTTTTTTTTTTTCAACGTTTACCATCTCTCATCGATTGATCGAGAATAAATGGCGGATTGTATGCATGCACGGAGCAGGAACGAGAATAAATAAATGTAGAAGAAAATATCTGTTATAGAGTGAAAAATATTTCCTGGATAGAGCAAATATTACAGAAATAATAACAACGGGCACGCGATTAAAAACGATTATACTTAACATTTAAAATAAACAAACGAAAGATCCAGTATTCCCGATAATTCATTTATGAATTGGTATTAAAAGGAGAGACAAAATGCTAATGAAAAATAGAGAGAAAATTACGATTTTACAATTGATAGAGTTACGATTGTGCGAGGATGTAAATATTAAATTGATGAAAAGTAAAGAACGATAATAATAACATATAAATCAGCGAGTGACGTATAAACGTCGAGAAATATAAATGTACTAAGGCGAGCGTGGGCGCGTCAACAATAATGTTTCTTAGTGAACGAGAATGCGAGGAATAATTTGTTTCAAAGTGTATTTGCAATAGCGAGAACGAGAGAGAGAGAGAGAAAAGTGCGTCGTGATCGATTTGTGATTACGTCCTTGAGCGATAGATGCAAACGAGCGAGAATGCACGATTTAGAAATTAAGATATAGATATTTGCCTGTTGAAAAAAAAATGACTATTCTATGTTTATATTTGATAGCTATTTTTACGATCTTTTTTGGAATATTATACTTATATTTGCAATTTGAAGATTGTTTTATCATTCGTACGTACATATAAATTCATATATATATATATATATATATATATATATATATATATATATATGAGATGAAAAGATGCAAAATTTTTTTTATATCTAAATGGATTATTTATCGACGTCGTAGGCGCGTGATTTTCCACGTGCCTGTTGAATGAATGGATTTGACGAAATGCATTAATTCTAATTTTTTGTTTCTTTTTTTGTCAAGTAAAATGAAAAATTATGAATCTTCCGGATACGCTTCCAACAGTCCATTTTTCTCATTAAAATTTTATTTTTCGTTACTGATGTTCTCGTTTGAATGATTTTTCAAAATTTTATTATACTCAGCGTAACACCCGAGACTCGCCAACGATGACAATATTCGGGCAAATGTCCATAAAACAAATGAAAAAAGAAAAAAATTATATGAAAAAAAAAAAAAAAAAATGAAACGGAATCATATTCGATATTCGAAGAGCTTAAAAACATACGATAGACTGGTAAACGACAATTACATTGTAACGAAAATATAAATATTATATATCAATATTATATACACCACGAGAATCTATAGTTTCAATACTGTAGTTTAAACAGATTAAGGATTCGTAAAGTTATTAAATTGAAAGAAGAAACTAGCAGTGTAACATTGAAGGAAGTTGAAAAAAAAAAAGAATATTCCCACCCTGAAACACATTTTTTTATAGTAATAACGATTTTTTTCTTAGATACTCAGACCTACCGTTAGTATTTCGTTTGAGGAATACCGAAACGCGCGATTATTCGAACGCAGCGAGTACATTGAACTCGGTTTTATATATGCTATTTTATTTTTTCAAGCTGGAGAGAATATCGAAGAGGGCAATGCGACTGATTCATTGATTACATATGAGAGATAGGGGACGATTAAAAAATTGAAAAATAAAAAATTATTGAAAGCGGCACTTGACGTTACGTGGTCGACGCTTATTGTCAATTCCGTTCTCAAGGTAGGAACAAGGCTATTCGAGAAAAAAAAATAAATAAAAAAGAACAATAATGAATATATAAAATAGCCAGAGCGTACTTTTATACATACAATACGAATTATTATTGCAAAATAAAAGAACATGAAACTTTTTATTGAAAATATATTTTGTTTGTTTGATTTTTTTTTTCGAATTTTATGGAAATTTATAGTGTATACGATTTTTCGTATTTAGACTTTTTTCAGATTGTATTCTACGTGCAGAAAAGGTGTCGAGGTGAGAAAAACTTATTTATTTGAAATCAGAACGTAATTCCTCACAGTTTATACGTTTAATAATTAAATTATATGAAATTTTGTCGAAAATATAAAACTACACACTTCGTTTAGGTCCTTTTTAACGAACTTGCATTCATACATTTTGATTTAAATTCATTGCTCGATTTCCCGCCATATTTCACGCAACAAAAAACCCCAGACTCGTGACTCAAAGGAAAAGTTTTCGTTGGTGTAGTGGCAGCACTGAAGTCATTAGGTCTTGTGATCGAACAGCTGAATCAAGGGTGGACCGAATTCATCTTTAGTATTTTCGGAGCTTCGACGAAGTTGTGAAATAGCAATAAAGTGAAACAATTTTAAAGGCGATTCATTCAATCTGAAAAGGCAACGATTTTCGAAAGAAAGAACGAAGATATTTCGAGATGGCCGTTCGAGCCAGTATAAACGACATTATTCCTGCTCTGCCAGATGAGAGAACCGGTAATTGTTTGTCTTCTTCTGCTTCACGAGAATCTTTTAGAACACACATGACTTTGCCACTCCCCACTTTATCACAGATTTATTATTAAATCTTTTTTTTCCTTTATTTTACATTCAAGAATCTCCTTATATTTGTTGCGGAATTACGAAAGCTTCAAATATTCGTGAAATTTTTCCATGCTCTATGAGTATTTTTTTTTTCGTTATCTCAAAAATAAGAACTCAAAATACTTCTTTTGATCCTTATTTATTCACATATCTACTAAAATTGAAGAAAAAAAAAAATTAAATGAAAAAAATACGAATGAACGAATTTCTCTTTCATTAAAATGACGCAAATTTCAATACTTTAACATCAACACAATGAATACGTTAGAAATTATGTCAAATTTTTTGATACAAGATGTAAAAATTCACAAGTACAAAATGAGGATAAAAACTTGAAACAAAAACTCACAAATACATTGTTATTGCTCCAGATATTATTTCGGCGACCAGTGCTCTGCAGCAGCAGGCTGCGGACATAAGAAATCAGCGCATCAATTGGCAATCTTACCAGCAGTAATGACATTTTCCCAAATTTAATTTTTTTTATGTTGCTCCTGTTTCTGAGACAAATTCTCAGTGACAAATTTTTGTTCACTAGGTCACAGATGATATCACAGGAAGATTATCTTTTCATTGTTGGCTTCGACACTAATGATTCAGCAGCCAAAGATGCCAAATTGAAAGAAAATCCTGGTCAGGCTGCTAAAACGTTTCTTAACCTTTTGGGCCATGTCTCCAAGGATCAAACCATTCAATATATTCTTGTTATGATCGACGACATGCTCCAGGTAAACGATATTTGTGAATCGCATGTGGCACTTGGCTAAAATGAAATGAATTTTAAAAAACTGTTAAAAGATCTTGATAGTGTTCGCACTCGTTTGAAAATTGAATATGAACAGCAAAAAAATAATACCGCAAATGGCCTCAATCAAAACTGTCAAATTGGAATGAATTTCAAAAGTTTCACTTCTTTTTTTATAGTTTGTAGAAAAAAGGATAAATCTAAAAAGAAAACGAATCTTTGAATCGAGGATCATTAGAAAAAGATTTGAAATTCGTAAATTCCCTGATGTCAATTTTCTGTGTACAGGAAGATCGAAGCCGCGTCGAAATATTTCGCGAACATTCGACTCGCAAGCGCGAATCGGTTTGGGGTCCTTTCCTCAATTTGCTGAACAGACAGGACGGTTTTATCATGAACATGACCTCTCGTATAATCGCTAAACTCGCGTGCTGGAGTCACGATCTCATGGAGAAAACTGATTTACACTTTTATCTCACATGGCTCAAGGATCAATTGAAGCTGAGCGTAAGTAACAAACGAATCGGGCGACCAACAACTCGCATGTAAATTCGTATCGCCACGATCCAATCTTGTATCAAATTTTTTTATTTTTCGACTCTTGTACTTGTTCTCAAAATTTTTTCTTGTGGACATGGTACTCCGTACGATTAATTCGTTGTTTGTTTCAGGATACTGTCTTATTTGCTCTAGATATTTTATATATAATCATATTGACAGTAGTCTTAGAACGTAGAATAATCAGAGATTGGTTACTTTCGAATGAAAACTCACGGAACAATAATCTTATTCGATTAGCTTGAGATACGCTCAAGAATCATAGATTTTCAGATAAAAATACCATGTGTATTCAACAAAATTGAAGATCATAATATAGAGTGTCAAACAAATTTGATAAATTGTTTAAAAATCTTCGAAAAAATACCAAAATATAAATAAAAAGAAATATTAGATTATTTGAGAACAAAATTACAAAATTACTAATTTCATTCGAATAACAAGAAATGAATTTTCATTGAAAAAGAACCTGAATCACTGAGTAGAATATCATGTAAAATATCGCTTTTTCTCTGCATGCTTTCTAGCTTGATATTCGCTTCTGTAGAATTATTTAGATCGTTCACGTATTCGCGTTTTGGGGATTCATAATTGACTAACAATTCGATATTTCGACCAAATTAATTTCGGTTTCCGTTGAATGTTTTTCTTCACCCCAGTCCACGTAAAGTTACTATCTTTTTCTATCTCTTTGCGACGAATCTCGATCACTCCGTTATCGCAGCACCGCAACGTTGCTTTTCCCGCGGGGTTTCACGGAACTTGTTCTCTCGTTTTTTTTCTTGTCTTCCTCTTTTTTTTTTCCTCATGTCGTTGGTTTCCTAGCAAAAGCGTATCGTAGGAGACGTTATCGACGATCGAACGGGGGTTGTTTTTAGTTTGACGCCGTGCAGGAGTCGAGCTTGCATGCGGAGATTGCGCAAGACACCGCACCAGCCGAGCTTGGAGAGGCAACTGACCTCCAAGAATTGCCTAACGTGGTTCGTTCCGTTGAAAAACCATAAAAAAAAAAAAAAAAACAAAGAAGAAAAACAAAATTATCAAACGAAATCGTTGCCCAATCGTGAAATATAGTTCTTTTATCGCGTATTATTATTCTAATGCACGATTTTTTACGCTCGTATTATCTTTGATTATCTTTTTTTTTTGAACTAGCACTCGCATCTTCAAAAACAAAATTGTTCTTAGTTTTAAGCTATTACTAAATTTTTTAGATATAATATAGAAATATTATAGTGATGGGCTGCACGTTACTAAAAGAATTTTCATAATTTTTAATGATTTTCCAAAAATCGAATTATTTTAGTATCATTTTTCTGACGAGATTAGATTATCGTATTATTTATGATGAAATCATATTGATTATAGTAATTTTAAATTTGTATCAGAAACGGAATATCGAAATGCGTGATTCACGCGTTTGAAAAAAGTTTCAATTTTACTTGTTCAATTTATTTTTCAAATTGTATTTGAATTTTCGAGATAAAATTTTGTCGCATGAAAAAGTCAAAAACTTTGAACTTATTGATAAAAAAAAAAAAAAACAACTTGAAATGATTGATAAAAAAGTTCAATAATCAGAAGTCTCGAGGTTCGAGCCACAGATAATAAAATTGAGTTTTTTTTTTATTTCCCCATGCAGAACAACGAGTACATTCAATCGGTTGCTCGATGCTTGCAAATGATGTTGCGTGTCGACGAGTATCGTTTCGCGTTCGTCTCGGTCGATGGAATTTCTACTCTTCTGAGCGTTCTCTCAGGACGTGTCAACTTCCAAGTTCAGTATCAGCTCATCTTCTGCCTTTGGGTGCTCACTTTTAATCCTCTACTCGCCGAAAAAATGAACAAATTCAACGTAATACCGATTCTTGCTGATATACTCAGCGACTCTGCCAAGGAGAAAGTCACTCGTATTATTCTTGCGGTCTTCAGAGTAAGAAATTTTTTCATTTATTTTATTTACCGTTACTTCTATTACGAGATAATTTCTGCCCAAGATTTTTCGTTATTTCTCCCCTTACTTTGGGAAAACTGTAAAATTTGATATCAAAGTATTGTAAAATTGAATTTTTTTTTTTGACAGAATCTTATCGAAAAAGTGGAAGACAATCAGGTCGCGAAGGAGCACTGCATCGCTATGGTACAGTGCAAAGTATTGAAGCAGCTGTCGATTCTCAGCCAACGGAAATTCGACGACGAGGACATCACGGGTGACATTGAATTTTTGAACGACAAGCTGCAGGCGTCGGTCCAGGATCTCAGTTCTTTCGACGAGTATTCTACTCAGGTGAAATCCGGACGTTTGGAATGGTCGCCTGTTCACAAATCGAGTAAATTTTGGCGCGAAAACGCTAGTCGTTTGAACGAAAAGAATTACGAGCTGTTACGTATTCTCGTTCATTTGCTTGAGACAAGCAAGGATCCGTTGGTCCTCAGTGTAGCGTCTTTCGATATCGGCGAATATGTTCGCCATTATCCTCGCGGCAAGCAGTAAGTTTTTCAACGAGAATGAATAGCAAGGAAACAAGAATTGCTTTTTTTTTCTCAACGATCGGCGGTTAATTATTTTTACGATCATTTTTTTCCACAGCATCATCGAACAACTTGGTGGCAAACAACGAGTCATGCAACTTCTTGGCCACGAAGACCCCAACGTACGGTACGAAGCTCTTATCGCTGTCCAAAAATTGATGGTTCATAACTGGTGAGTTTAATTATTCTAAATTCAGAACGGAGGTCAAATTTCAATTACTCTTTAACAATTAGATATTCGGAGTTTGTCACTCGACTAAAAATTCTATTATGAAAATGATTATCCAGTTTTTCACTGCGTTCACGACGAGCACAAAATTAACGGATTGGTACTTTTTTCCAGGGAATATCTCGGCAAGCAATTAGAGAAAGAAACGGGCACAACAGGAGCATCGGGTTCTAAGCCCGGTACGCAAGTTCCGACGAAAGCGTAGAGTCGTTTTTCGAGTACTTTGCATCGTGTGCGAGCTCACCAAACAAAAAATTTCAAAAGAAACAAAAAAAAAGCACGAAAAAAGATAAATATAATCCGAGTAGTTCTTACAGTCCGCATCCGGGTGGATCGCAGCTTAAAATCCATAAACCGATTGGACCCAATTCGACGCCCGTTACATTCCATTAATTTGCTTGCCGTGTCGGTCACCCTTTAAATTTGAGAGTAGCGAGTTATAAAAGCGATCAGCGACTAAGATCGTATTTGAAAATCTGATTGTAAAAAAAAAACGCATAAAAAAATATCCCTCAGCAAATCGTACTTCTGGAGCTTGTGTTGCAGCAATCCTTTTTCATTTTATTTTTACAAACATACCGGCTCTAATTATTTCGTTCAAGTATTCAGTCGAAAAACGGCTAGTTTATCATTGTTGAAAATATGTAAATACACACTCGATGAGCATCCGTGTATAGGAAATAAATATTACGAAGGCGTTCTACAGCGCACAGATTTGGGATTAAATCGCGATAAGGAAGAAAAAGCGATGATTGTGAGACCGCGCGTTACGGAAATCGTGTAATATAATTAATAGTGACGCTGTTGTAAGTAGAAATGAGTCTAAAAAAAGAGTTGTTTTATTTCGTCAAGTATTAATACCTAATAAATAAAACGAAAATCGTTATTATTGTTAAACAAAAAATATATAAATATAAAATATATATATATATCTTTGGCTGATACCGCGAGCAACGTCACATTCTAACAGCATAGTTTTTGACGTTGTATTTCTCAGTATGAATTATTACGTGTTCAAATCATGGAAAGTTTCAACGCGTGAACGAAAAAAAAAATAAATCAAACAAAAATATATTCGGTTGAAAATTTATTTTCCATCGCATTCCCAAACAATTTAAACCTCTGTAAAAGCCAGTTTTATATTTATGTTGCAAGATGTTAGCTGCGTTACTAAATAACGAAATATGTAGGGTATGTCGACCTCGCTAACATTGTCGTCCGTGCCGCACAGCCTGCAACGCTTTCTGCTCTCACCCCAACCTGTGTTGTTCACCACCAGCTCAGTCACTGGACCCAGAAGTGTTCCGCACTTTTTGCACACGAGAGTCTGTATGAAAGAACAAAAAAATGTCATTGTGTGAATGGGTTTCGTTTTGGGACCTGAGACGAGAGTTGGAATAAACAATTTCTATCGTTAAAATTTCGAGGAGGCTGAAAGAAAATATAGTCTGTAGGTGTATAGGTTTTGTTATGGGACTTGAGACGAGGGCTGAAAATAATTTCTTTTGTCAATGACACTTCGAAGAGGATTTAAAAAGTGGCAGATACTATTTCTTACAAATTATCTATAATTCAAAATGTGATTTCTGCAAGCAATAGAAATAATTGATTGAAGCTTTTGATAAATTTCGTAAAAGTGTATGCTTTTGAAATGAAAACGTTTTCGACTGGACGACTCGAGCAAGTGAGATATTTCGAAAAGATCTATTTTTGAACGTGAAATGTTTCGAATAAAAATTGGCACTGCTTGTGAATGTCTTGTTATAACAGCGATTTGACTCTCATTTTAAATATTCAGGAATTTGGTAGATTTCAAGGTGGGTTTAGGATGCAATTGAGGATAATTGAAATGAACAACACGGTAGATTTCTTTTATAATAAAAAAAAAAGTATCATTTATTTTTCATCACAGGTTTGATAGCGCAGAGCTCATACATTATGATCGATCTCGCTGTTTCATTATTCTAATAATAAATAAAGTTCCAGAAAAATGAATTATCTGTCATGATATTCGAAGAACGATGTTCGTTTCGTAATGCGATGTTACACTTAAAAAAAATCAGTCTCGATGAATATTTACAAAGAAATATTAATTTGATGAAATTGGACTAGGAATTTCGATGACGTTTAATCAACTTCTTCGACGGTGGGTCCGTTGTAATTGTTGTTGGCCTGTCTGTATTGAGCTCCGCAGTCTCCGGGTCCGGCGGTCGCTCCACCCTGATGTATTTTCGCCATAATGGGAGAGCATTGTTTCTGCAACTCGTCGAGTTTGTGTTTGTACTCTTCTTTATCCGCAAGGGTGTTGTTGTCCAGCCACTTGATGGTTTCGTCGCACAGTTCTTTAACACTGTTTTTGTCAGACTCGTTGAGTTTGGAACCGCTCTCATCGACAGCCTGTTTTACAGAGAACACGTAACTTTCGATTTGGTTACGTGCCTCAATTCTTTCACGTTGTTCTTGATCCTGATCTCGATAACGTTCGGCTTCGGCGAGCATACGGTCGATCTCTTCCCGAGACAATCGCCCTTTGTCGTTGGTAATGCGAACGTCGTTGCTACGACCGCTCGCGGTATCCTTAGCGGTGACGTGTAGAATACCGTTGGCGTCCATGTCGAAAGTGACGTCGATTTTGGGGACTCCTCGAGGGGCAGGTGCGATGCCACTCAGTTCGAATTTACCAAGAATGTTGTTGTCCTTGGTCATGGCTCGTTCGCCCTCGAATACTTGAATGGTGACACCCGGTTGATTGTCCGCATAGGTGGTGAAGGTCTGCGATTGTTTGCAGGGAATGCGAGCATTGCGCTCGATGATCTTGGTCATGACACCACCCGCGGTCTCAATACCGAGTGAAAGAGGAGCAACGTCGACGAGAAGAACGTCCTGAAGACTGGAGTTCTTGTCACCTTCTCCGGTAAGAATAGCAGCTTGTACGGCTGCTCCGTAAGCAACAGCCTCATCCGGATTGATGGAGAGATTGAGTTGTTTGCCGCAGAAAAAGTTTTGCAGCATCGATTGAATTTTAGGAATGCGAGTGGAGCCGCCAACGAGAACGACTTCGTGGATCGATCTTTTGTCCAGTTTGGCGTCGGCGAGTGCCTTTTCGACCGGTTCTAATGTCGCTCTGAAGAGATCAGCGCACAGCTCTTCGAAACGCGCCCTTGAGATTTTTGTGTAAAAATCGAGACCCTCGTAGAGGGCATCGATCTCGATGGTAGCTTCGGTGCTCGATGACAGGGTACGCTTCGCTCTCTCAGCCGCTGTTCTCAATCTTCTCAATGATCTCGGATTCGATTTGATGTTTTTCCTGAATTTTCTCTCGAACTCTTTGCACAGATGGTCAACCAGCCTCGTGTCAAAGTCTTCGCCACCCAAATGAGTGTCACCAGCTGTTGATTTGACCTCGAACAACGAGCCCTCGTCGATCGTTAAAATCGACACGTCGAAAGTACCACCTCCGAGATCGAAGATCAAAACATTTTTCTCACCCTTCAAATTTTTATCCAAACCGTAAGCAAGAGCCGCCGCTGTTGGCTCGTTGATGATCCTCAAAACATTCAGTCCGGCTATCGCACCGGCGTCCTTGGTGGCCTGACGCTGCGAATCGTTGAAATATGCCGGTACCGTGATGACAGCATCCCTCACACTCTGGCCGAGATAAGCTTCGGCAGTTTCCTTCATTTTTGTTAGGACCATCGACGATATCTCTTCCGGATTGAATCTTTTGTTTTCTCCGCGAAATTCTACCTGGATCTTCGGTTTTCCAGCCTCACTAACGACCTTGAATGGCCAATGCTTCATGTCATTCTGGATCTTGGGGTCGTCGAATTTTCTTCCGATTAATCTTTTCGCGTCGAAAACTGTGTTAGCTGGATTCATCGCAACTTGATTCTTCGCAGCATCGCCGATCAGACGTTCCGTATCCGTGAATGCAACGTAACTGGGTGTTGTTCTGTTGCCCTGATCGTTCGCGATTATCTCCACTTTGCCTTGCTGCCACACTCCGACACAGGAGTATGTGGTTCCCAAATCGATTCCAATTGCAGGCATTTTTTTAACTTCTTTACTACTCACTTCTTCGTTCGTTGTGTTTCGTTTCGTTTCGTTTGTTGTACTGACGCTACGCCGGCTCTGCCTCGTATTTATACGCCTGCCCGACCGGCCTTCTCCCTCCACCGCGCTCGAGAAACTTCCAACTGACAAGCGAACAGAGCTCTCTCGAACCTTCCGTCTCTCAACAGCAGAATCGATTCATTCTTTTAATCACTTTTTTCTTGAATAAAATTTTGCAAATTTGACACTCTCGTCGTTTTATCGATTATCTGTGACTTTTCAACACCATTTATACATCCGAAAATGCTGTTAAGTGTTTCATGAGAATTACGGTAAACGATATCGAAACTTCGGGAACATTCGACGCGCATCTCTCAGCCAAATCGGTTCGTGCCTCAATTTCATTTGACTTAAAACTTTTGCAAATTTCACACTTTCGTTGTCTACCGATTCTCCGTGTCTTTTTTAGCACAATTTATGAACCGGAAAATTCTTCAAAGTGTTTTATAAAAATTAGGATGAGCGATATCGAAACTTCGAGAAAATTCGACGCGCATCTCGGCTGACCTCGTTACTGTATTTCGAATATAGCTTGTTTCGTTCTCGTCTCTTCGTGATGAGATGTTTATTTTTTCACGGTCAATGCTCCACTCTGTCGCTAAATTTATTCAAGGTCGTTTAATTCGTAGCAAATAACTGGAAAATCTTTTGATTCATCGTATTTGAAATATCTTCGTAAAGTATGAATATTCTCGAAGGTTCTGGAACTTTTTGTGTTCTGTACTTTTTCGAAAATTTCCGGAGCTAATCGATCCGAAGGTTTTCGCGAGATTTTACAAAAAAATCATTTCTGAAGTATCCTCGAACCGTCTAGAATTTTCCAACAGACATTTTTTCTCCATTAAAAAGTTCTGGAATGATCTAGATAAATTTTTGAGATTCATCTGATCTCGAATGTTCTCGAAGTTTCCACTTCATTCTCTCTTTCATGGAAACATCCAGAAGTTTATCATTTTCAAAAATGCGTTCAAATTTGCATCTCTGATATTCGATGAAATTATTATATATTCGATGAAAATTATAAATTATGTTTATAATTTTTTTCAATTTTAGTTAATTTTTTCGAAAAGTTCTAGAAGAATCTAGAAGCGTTGCGAAGAATTTGAACTGAAATCTCAAATGTTTTTCATATTTTCATCGAATTCTGTTGATTTCCAGAAATATCTACAAATTCAGTGCGTATATTTATCACTGATAATAAACCGCATTGAAAGAGAAGGAATGCGAAACGAGTGAGAAAGTAAATACGTATCTCAAGTGTGGTAGTGGGGAAGGAGAGGTTGACACATGGGAACGACAAGAGTTGAAGTGAAGGAACAGTCGAAAAAGAAACGAGATCGCAGTCTGCCTCGATGCGCTTCTAATTTCAAAATGTGACCAAACTCTCCAAAATAATGTTTAGTGTTTATGATTTTCATTTTCAATTACTCCGGAAAATTCTTAAAAAAAAAAAAGAAATTGAGTTTCTAAATTTTTTTTAGAAAAAATAGCAATTTCGCCACGTACTTTTGTCCTCTTAGAAATTACTAGAATCGTTCAATCCAGAGAGTAGCGTATTTATCCAGAAAATTAATTTTTTTCTAACGAGAAGAAAAATTTCTCCAGTTTTCTCTTAATATCGTTAAATGTTGTTCGATATTTCACAACATTCTGTCTTTTTACTCAGGAAATTCCTCTTCGAACATTCCACACTGAATATAAATATTCAGAATGCACGGAAAAAAAAAATTGGATTTTGAGAGATGAAAAAAAGATACTCACCGTTGTTTTGTCGGAACAGTGGAACAGTCGATCTTGTAAGAGAAAAGCACATCCGTGAGATATCAATGAATCACGCTCCATTTCACCGAATCTCACACCACCGCCTCTTCGTCGACCTTTGATGGGTTGTCTGGTCAACATATCGATGGGACCGGTGCTTCGGACTTGCCATTTGTCCGAAACCATATGCCGTAGCCTTTGATAATGAACAACACCGAAAAATATATCGGCTGTTAATTCGCGACCATCGATTCCGGAGTACATTCTTTCAGTGCCGTAGTAATTATAACCACCGAGTTCTAACAATTTGCCGAAATAATCGACAGCTGTGTCGTCCTCGGTGAAACGGAAGGGCGTCGCGTCGTGCACCAGTCCGTGAATCGCTGCTGATTTACCGGCCATGACTTCGATCATCATAGCTTCAACGAATGAATAAATTGAATGAAGAAATTTCATTGATAAAATTAATCGATTGATTGGAATAAAATACTTTAAATTTCCCCTGAAACACTTACCAATCGTCATACGACTTGGAAAACCGTGAGGATTGAAAACGATATCGGGTACGAGACCAGTTTCCGTGAATGGCAAATCTTCGGCTGGCCATTTTTGCGAACAAATACCTTTTTGTCCGGCCCGAGAAGCGAATTTGTCACCGACGCTTGGATTACGCTGCAAAATGCAATTTCATTTTATTTGAAAATTGTTGAGATTAGAAACGTTTGGTTAATGAAAATTTTAGAATTATTTACGGGAACGCGGAATGTTATACAGGCTCGTCGAGGCACGTGGTTGTGAAACGTTCCACAAAGCCGCACATTGTCCACGAAAATGTCTTCCTTGCCTTTGTACTTTCCAATTACGTAACGCGACTGTTCTGCATCGTACATGCTAAAATCGAGGATAAATAGAAGGAAAATACGTTGATTAACGACGAGGAAAGATTCGTTTATCTATTTTTACATAAATCAATTACCAGTAATAAGGATCTCCGAATTTAAGCGGAGTTCCAGGATTCGGAAAACCGTCAGGCTCTAATTTGTCTGCAAGATCTTGCTTCTCGGGATCACGAGCGAAATAACTTTTCGAATCTTTGAGATCGATGAACTCCGACTTATAAATCATGCCGTGAGCCAAACCTCGTTCGTAAGCTGATTTGTTTATTATCATCGCATCTTCCATGTCGTAGCCCTGAATTTTGTGAAAAACGATCGGACATAAATTATTATTATTGGACAACAGGAAACATTAAAATTTCTCTTTTCAGCTTGGAATCTGTTTTCGTTATCAGTGGCATTCTTATATTAATGCTCAGTGTAAAAAAATAAATAACGACAAATTTCGTATTGAGATGTCTCTTGATCGAATTGAAAATCGTCAAAAATTTTTGTTTTTTTTCTAACGAAAGATAAACCGAAAATGAACCGCTGATTTTATGAACGTTCAGACTCAGGAAAACTTTCGACGCTCTGAATATTAGAAAAAAAAAATTGTTTGACAGAAATTTATTACCGTGTAAGAAATGACCGCAACAATTGCGTTAGTTCCCATAGCAAAATCGTCCAGATTTATATTGTCATGATGCACGGGTCTGAATAATGGAGCTCCAGGAGTTTGAAGTCTGTACAATTTTGTTTCGGATTGTAACTGCCACGTATGACAAGGTGTGCCCATTGTTTGTTTACCCATCTGCGATAAAAAATGTATCAAAAATGTTCAAATTATCATCGTTGATTCAACATTGTTTGGTCGGTTAAACAACCAAATTTACCTGACACTGGTACATGTTTCTTGGACTTTGATTGCAATCGGGCATGGGAATGAGACACGCAAGATTACTGAGGAACGATGTTTTCGCTAGCTCCTGATGAGTAGTTAACTGCAAAAATTAATGCTGTTATACTCATGATTCATTAAATCATAAATAAATTTCAATTCATCGAAAAAAACGTATTTTTCGAAATATTAATAATTCATCAATTGATTAACTAAAAAAATGTTATTCGAAATATTCGTACTCCTTCGTAGGCTTCGGAAGGTGTGACGGAAACGTGCATGTAAACTTGTTCAAAGGTCCCAACGAGTTCAACTTTATTTGCAATTAAGTTGAGAACCGGTCTCATCATGCGTGCAGGTCCGGTGAATAAAAAGAGACCTGGATACTGCGATGGGACGTTTTTCTTCGGTACTAAAACGATTTCCATCGTGTTGGGAACCTGGAAAATGATTATCAATATCGTAATTCTATTGTGATTAATTTGTTTTTAGTATATCAAGATTCCTGTGTGTCAGGGATTCCAAATATAGAAATTTCGATGGAATCACGAATAAAAGTCAGTGCTAAATACTTGAGAGACTCACTTGTTTTCCATCGATCTTCAATAAACGAAGTTTGTCAACAACCCTCGAAACAATTTCGTCCTCAATGAGACCGATTATTTTTCCATCGACCATTACTGTGTACGAAGTTTTCCAATCGTCAGCAATGTTGATCGGAACCATACCAAGATCTAGCAAAACCGAAGGAATCGCAGCTTTCAATTTTGGATCAGGGTGACGTGTCAAGGTACAGTTCATCGTTAGATGGTTGAGAAGACCGCAAGGTGCACCGTCCGGTGTATGTACAGGACAGATGAAACCTGCCAAAAAAAAGACCGATAACAAATATTTTACACATGCGTTTCCAACCAAAAAACTTCTGAAGAAAAAGTTTCATATTTCCTCATGAAAATTAAAATTTAACGTTTTGTTTAGAATAGCCCTGGATGTTTATCGTTATTTATCGAAATTTTGAATTTTTCGAGAAGCCATCACTAGTTAATTTCATTACCCCATGCATCAGGCAACAGTTGTCTAGCTTCGGTGGTTCTCATTTCCTGAAAAAATGAGCCTCTGTGCGTGGCCCGGAAATGGCTCATAAATCGCATTCTGTTGATATTTTCTGCGACAATTGTCAACCCGGTGTTCTGCATTAATCCCAATCCCGTTTGCGATTTGACATTTCCAGTGGCCAAAAAATTTTCCATTTGGCTCTCGAAGGATCCAGTTTGTTTCAAAACGGTGAGCATCTCCGCTGCGAATTAAAAGACTCAAATAAGTCTTTTTGATTTGGGAGAAGCGCAGAAATTCGACACGATATATTTTCAAAAAATAAAATACTTACACACAGTCAACTTGTACCTGTTGCCCGCACTTTTTGCTCGCCTCATTATCAACATTCTGATAACGGTAAGCCACATCGCCATTTTATCTTTCAACACCTGGAGATACAAATGGCCACCTAGGAGACATTCCTGCATCATTACAGCATCGGCACCTTCCACCACGCTCTTCTGACCCGCACAAGTAAACAATTTTTGAGTCATGAATATGAGGAGATTGAATTTTTCCATTGGATCGTCGATGTGGATAGCGACGCACTGTCTAAAAAAAGAGGAATAACGAAATCCTTTTTAAAAATTCATGTCAAAACTTATCAACGATATTTTCTTCTTTAATCTTTGTTTGGAAAAATAGTGTAAATTGAGATTTTTCTTAACAATTTGTTTTAGACTAATGCAAAAGATGTTATTGTTACGAACTTGATGATATAATCGCAGACTTCGATGTCCGTCGTGTCAGGATTCAGTTCGTATAGTTTGATCCTAAACATTTTTCCGATATAAATTTTGCACTGTTCATGCGAGTGCAAATTTTCATCGTGTACAGAGCGCAGCATGTTGAGAATCGATCCTTTGTAATAAACATCATCTTCCCGACCTGCTATAAGAGCATTGTAAATATATTTGTCCGAGACGTCGGCAAGGCATTTGAGCATGAGAACGAGTGGTACGTAGTATAAAATTTTACGATGACTGAACATGAGCTTGGCAGAACCGTCAGTCACGTAATGCAACGTATTCGTCTGTGAACAAAAATTCAGAATCCAATAATGATATTTGCCCTCTTGAAATGCAACATAATTTCTTTTATTTTGATTCGACGATTAGAAATATTGAAAAATATTCGAAAGGAAAATCATAATCTTATTTTTCTAGAAGATGAAGAATAATTTTGCTCACCGTAGCTGTATTGTCGTCACGAACACAACGAATCAATAAACCCAGATCACTGAAATTGATTCCACGGCCTTTCCAGCCTGATCTTTTTATAGCGATGGGATAATTGCGTCTAGTCATTAGCAACATTCTTATGAGCCTTTCATGTCCTTTAACTATAAAATATCCACCCCATTCTTGTTCGTGTTCTCCATGTTTCACCAACTCAGCAGGATTCATTTTATTCAAATGGCAGCGGTTCGACTGTGTATATCGAAAAAAAAATATATCAAATACCTGTATAAAAAATTTATATATCAACCATCCACAATTCTCTCCTCAATAATCTCTCTAAATAAGTCCAACGATTGTTGAGAATACAATTATTCGGGTTGGCATTGTGCCTTGGGAAACCTCGGATCGAAATTTTTGATAAGAACCATGAAAGAGTGAAAAATGACATTAAAGGAATGTACATTTAAAAAAAACTCCATAGTCCTTGGCCTCTTATGTAATAAAATCGTTGTCAGCCAGCTCGAAGAATATTTTGGAGAAATTCTAAATCAACGATTGATGAATGTTTGAGACTGGAGTAAAAATGAAGTATTTTAATATCATAATTGATATTGTACGATGCCAATGTCAATTTTAAAAGTGATTTCTGACACGTAAATATTTACCTTGATCATGATAGGAATATCTCCCAAATCTTTTTCAAGATGCTCCTGTAGTTTTCCATTGATCGACCACCCAATTTTGCCTACAAGTTTGCCTTTGTACGTGGAACCTCTTTGCCTACATTCTGTCGGATAAATTTTGTGATTCCTAACTCCAATTGTTCCGGCTGGTGCCATAGGCTGATATATCGTTGCATCTTCGATCCACAATGCAATTTTGTCATTATTGGCAAGAGTTAAATAAACTGGTAATACTTCTTTTACCGAATACGCCAGTCCATCATCCAACATATAATTGAAAGAGTCTATGTGAGGCTTGCCAAGTGTTTGCAGAAGCTGATAAACAATAATGTTTGGTTAAATGGTTCACGAAAATAATTGAAAATTCATTTTTTTCGATAGTATTTTACTTACAGGATTTTGTGCCTCGGGAGGTTTCCCAAAATCTGGTGATGTATTTGACAATACGGGTTCGATCAACATTCTTACATTAGTTAATTACTTTTTTCGTGTAAATAATAAAACGTTTGAGCACACGTTTTTGTGCTACGGTGCACCGAACACGTGCGTGGGCTTTTGCAAGTGGCTCTACCTATTAGTCGTTTTCTCAATCCAGCGCCGTGCTATTGATCCGCTGGGTAAAAAGTTTATCCGACGAGATTATTCTGTTTTAGAAGGATAACACAGCGATGTTAATTTAGCCGCCCGCCATGAATTTTTCGAAAGTTTTCTGATTTCGCAATCGTTCGTGAGATAAATTTATTTCGAAAAAATAAAAATTAGCGTGAAGTTAGCCCGCCTATTCTATTTTCTAAACTTTGTGAGTCTAATTGTCCGTAAATCAATGCGAAATCGTTTGTAGAATACGAATATTACAATAAAAATGTTTGTATAGGAGACATATTTTTATGAAAAAGAAAAACGAAATTTTTCCGAACCAGTCAGAGAGACTGGAGAAAAGGACACAGGAAAATAAATGTCAGAGCCCTAAAAAGCCCGTCTTGAAATAGTTCTTAGATTTGCCACGTTGAATTATTTACAAAAATATTACTGAACGAATATTCATACGGTGCACAAATATGTGATCGCTAAATATTGGCGAATGAATGTCCCTAGCTTGTTTGGTTTGTTTACATTCGTGGAGCCTCGACTCTGTGTTTACGTTTACGCGCTCTCGCGCTTGGCCCGCTCTAAGCCGTTCCGTAGCGGGATGGTGGGGAGAGTTCACGCCGGGGCGACTGGAAGGGGCAGGCGGCGCAGGCGCGAGAACTGGATCATGCGCGGGGCAACGAGGGAGCGAGCGAGCACGTACGTGCATTCAGTCGCCCGCGGGACGCGGGGCGGGGCGACGAGTATAGCGCGCGTAGAGAGTTGCATAAGCATCGGTCGGCTAGTGCAATACCGCGCATTATCGTTCGTTGATTGCAACAAAAGTGATAAAACAGAGTGCGGAATAAGAGAGGCGGAATTCTATTCGATCGTCGGTTAATGACGAAAATCTTTATATAAAATACTTTAAACGGTCTGAATTGTCGTTAAATCAAATAAAAATACAACGATGGATAATAAAAAAAAAACGGAAAATCATGATAAAATTTTTTATTATTAAAACCATCCAAATCTATAATTTTTAAATAATTTTTTATCGCACTTTCCGTTAGTTAGAGCTTGAAAATATGCGCGATTTTTCGAAAATAAAAAATGCACGAAAATAAGAGCTTAAAAATATGCGCGATTTCCCGAAAACGAACCATGCACGAAAACGCTATGAAAAGAATATTAGGGTCGTAAAACACAATTCTCTCGTTTGTAAATCGTAATGAATTTTCAATTATTTCTCTTTCG
Organism: Campoplex capitator; assembly: GCA_037576405.1. Lineage (NCBI taxonomy): Eukaryota > Metazoa > Arthropoda > Insecta > Hymenoptera > Ichneumonidae > Campoplex > Campoplex capitator. The sequence goes on from JARBWI010000001.1 coordinate 3,224,315, forward strand.
TCAACGAGTTTTCTTCTGGCAACGCGATAAGCGATAAGCCGGTAGGGAAGCCTCTTGCCCACGATATTATTTTTCGTGCTCAATTAGAGAACGAATTACTTTGAATATTTGATCGAATCACGATAAATGGCAGCGTGAGCAAGGGTCTTGAGTGACAGACAGTCTAGTGACGGCTGTGTTATAGCTTCGAAAATCGTGTGTATGCTCGCACGCACGCGTGTTCGCAAGCGGAGCTAAGATGCAACCATACATGCGAGTCGCGCAACGCAACGCAAAGCACCAAACGCACGCAGGCCGTAAAGCCATGGGATTGTCGGCAAGAATGACGGAACGAAAGCTATAAATCTACTCTGTAGTTTGCTGTTTCCGAACGCGATACAATTTCTGTATCGCATATCGAAGTCGCGCAGGCAAGGTCCATGCATATAACCCGGATGCTGCAAACGGTCCACGCAACGCAATGCAAGCAAGGCATGTATAACCGCAGCTATTGTACAGCATTGCGAATAGTTCTTACTATCGCAATTGCTAGAGTACAATATAACGCAAGCGCCCGTGCACGCGTGCACCCACGTGAGCACGCACGATTTTCCACGAAACTATGGCACAAGTTGCCATTACACTTTCTGTCACTCGTCGTCAACCGCTTATTAAATTGCTAAAAGACAATTTATTGACACAAGAGAAAAACATTTTTTGAGTTAACGGAACAAAGAAACATTGAATGGATTTTTTTATTTCGAGCAAGAGTTCGTTGACGCGAAAATTAAAAAAATCTTGACGTCAATCACTCGTTTACTATTTCGGAAGTATAAAAAGTTAATATTGCGGTTTTTAATTAGTGCATTTAAATTTTGAACTACGATGAACTATCGTTTTCAACGTTGGAACGAGTGGAAAGTAATCAACTGCAATGAGTGTCCTGTAACGGAAGTGGATATTAACTGTGCTGACTATTTCGGAAATGTGAAAAATAATATTGATTTAAAATCAGTGCTATTGAATTCTGAATAGTGATAAGAGTCGCGAGTGCAAAATGTATTTAAACTCATTTGGACGAAAAACATCTAGTGTTGATCTACATCGGAAATGGATCTCAGCTGCCAAATTCTCGAACGGTATTGCCGCACGTAGGAGATAGACCATTCATCATTGATGAGGGGAACAAGACATCGAAGAGTGAGTACATAATTCCATTATTTTTATTGTTTTCATTTTCACTATCAAAATGTTGGGCTTTGATTGATTTTCACTATGATATTTGAAAGAATTCGATTTCTATCGATCTATCTCTAATCCTTGAAGGAAATCGATAAGGAATTTCACAGTCAGACTGTTTTTCTTTTTCATTGCAAATTCTTTTTTCTACGAAAAAAAAAAAAAATTCATGGAAAATCAATTCCTTTTCTTTTCGAATTGTTCTGAAAAGAAAAATATAATTCTTTCTTTCAATTTGCTCAACATTTCCCACATTATTCGCCGCCGATACGATTATTTTTCGTTTCATTTACCGTAGCTCGTTGCATCCGACTACTTTATTGATCTCAAAAAAGCGTGTGCCCTTTTTTATCGGTAGGGTCGCTTGAAATATGTGCCGAAATATTCATCCAGATGGAGCACCACTGGTAATGAAACGCTTTGAAAAATCTGTCAATGAATAGATTCTTAACCAATAATCGATCGATCGTTCTTCTCGAGTCGATCTCGAATCGATTGTTCGAAAAAAATTTGATTTTTTCTCAAAATTCCTTCCGTTCGAAATGTTTGCGTTGGTATCACGCGTGATGCCAAATTGAAAACTCACCGGTAATCGGGTTTACGTTCGTACGTGTTTGCGTTTCAAATTTGCTGATTTAGCGTTTGAATTATTTATTTAGAGGGAAATGAGCAGGGAGAGGGTATAGCTTGGCTCGAATTCGGGTAATCGGTGCGAGTAGCTGAAAACACGTTTTCTATCACGTTATTATTATTTCAAGTGATTCGCTTGATTCCCCTGAGGAAAAATCGTCGTACCCGAATCCGAGTAAAATCTTAGAGGTCTCGAAACCTAGAATCTCATCCACATAATAGATCGAACATTTTTTTCAGCAATGTTTATCATCGACGAGTGAAAATAACTGTTAGTGTATATAATCACTTTTCATTAGTCCCGAATAAAAAATGATGAGTTTCGTCTTGTTTTGGAAAATAATAAAAATGCGTTTCAACTGATTCCTCTTCGTATTATTATTCTAACAGTTCATGTCGTTATTCATTATCATACACAGAGAAAAAAAAAATGGTTGATTCAATAGAAATTGATGTTATTGGAAGAGTTTTGTCAATTGAAATGCGCATTTCTTTGGCAGAATGATCGTGCAGTCTGATGAAAAATTAATGTGTTCGTTCAATGGTTTATGACATTATGATGATCATATATTTTATTGGCACTCCGTAATGAGAGATTTTGTTGTTCCAATAACTTTTTTTTCTCGGTGTAGCTGTTGTCATTCGTGTCTCTGAAAATGATGCATCAGGATTTTCATTCTTACTATAAAAATAATTTCCAATGCTCTGGGCTGAGTCGCATGCGAGATGATAACAAAAAACAGGAGATAAATGAAGAAAGAAAAAAAAAATCTCGAAGCTCGGTGGAGAGGACAAAAAAAAACGAAGGGGTCATTCCGGGAGGCATTCGGTTATTGGAAACTATTCGTTATAACGGGAGACTTTGATAACGAATGAAGTTTCCAATAATTTATCATCGTCGAGAAAACCGAATGCGTTCAATTGTTTTTTTTTTGTTTTTTCCTCATTTTTGTTACACTTTTTATGTTTCATCGAGACGTTTCTTCCTTTCTCTCTTCCTCTCGGGGGAAGAGAAAAATACGTGAAATATGGACGATGCATTTTTTGTTGTTTTTTGTTTTTTTTTGTTTTCTTCTCTTTCTAATGGTATTCATCTGCATTCGGAGAGTGTTTCTGAGAATCGAATACGGTTTGATTTATGAGCACGAAACTTTTAATAAAGAAATATACGTCGCTCAAGCTTTCCTTGTTTCTGGTTTTGTTTTTTTTTTTTTCGAATTCTGAAAATCGGGCATCAGTCGTGTTCGCAATTCGAATTTGTACGTATTTTGCTTTATTCCGGAAAGGAACGATCGAAATGATTTCACGAAAAGTATTTCGATGAAAATTGTTGAATGATTGACCTTGAAATTTTGTTCAAGGTCGCGTGAAACCTGTCGCTTCGAATATACGATAAATTTGTGAGTTCTTGTCTGTTTTTCTATCTCTTCTTTTATTGTCAGAACAGTCTAAAGGGACGAGATCTCCACGAATGGAGAGAAAGAAAATCTGGTGAAAAAGCTTGAGCCATCGATTCTTTAAGCTCGCCAGGTTTTTTTTTCTCTCTCTCTCTCGTCATGAGAATCCTCACGGTAAATACGCGTAAGGGTGAGCGAAGGGCACTCGAAACAAAGCCGGTGAAAGTGCTTCTTATTTAAAAAAGTCTCGAAACGCAATTCTTTATCTTTTCTTTTAGTTCCACGTGGCCCTTGAACGTTTGACTCTCAAAGTTCTCGTATACGGACGTTCCGTACAGACGCGAATGATGTTATTCGAAGTAAAAATCATACAGAATCAACCATTGTCGTTGGTTTTTCAAAAAATTCTAACGTAATTAGCAACCTTTGGCAATGGAATCGTTATTATTTATTTGATTCGATTGAATCATAATTTTATTCGTCATTTGAATCTCTCTCTGCTGAATAAATGATAGTTCATCATCGAAACGGAGCTTCCTACGAGAGTCAGACGTTTTTAAGGTGTTCGTGCAGAAAAAAAAGGGTAGGATCGAGAGAAGAGAAAGGAAAAAGGGTTGAAAGAAATGAAAAAAAAGGTGGGCTAAAGAGAGTAAAGAGCAAAGACCTTGTGGGGGTCGAAAAGCCCTAAATGAAATATTAACGAACTCGAGTCTGGCCTGTATTTCCACTGGAAAGACCGGAGAGAGACAGAGAGATGTTTCAGTATAGCCTCAAACATTGAAGACCACGTTTCGAATCTTTTTTCGTAGTAGCCCCCCCCCCCCCCCCCCAAAAAAAAAGAGAAAAAATAAATATGCACACAAAGGAGAATAAAAAAAACTCGTTAATCCCGATGTATATTTGGAATTCGAGGCGATATTCCCTCGTGTTTGTACATCGACTGCGAACTAATTTGCTTTCTCCTCTCTCCGACTCATAAAGTGGCCTTAATGGCGTCTAATGGAGAACCTTTTTTCGACTCAATCATTTATTCATTCGAAAAATTATATTTCGATCCTGAAATATTGAATTTTTTTTTTCGGGGTAACTCAATTTGATTTTCACGGGGGGAGAAAAAAAATCGCGATCTTCCAATCGTTACGATGTCATTCGTGTCAACTTACTCAGGAAAAAAAAGTGAATTCAACAATCTTCTTTGTATTTCTTGAAATTTTATAACAAAAAAAACAAACAAACAAAAGCAATAAAACACGAAAATTAAATTCTCCCAGTCAAGGATCATAGGTCAGGCAAGGATGGTGGCTTAATTCTGAGAGCATATTGGACATTATTAATCCATTTGAAGGGATGGGGCGAAAGATTTATAGGACTCGGCTATTTCAGACTGATAAGACTTGGACGTCAGGTTGCGGAAGGTTATAAAACGCGCTCCGGAGCGTCGTAACGAGAGTTTCAAGTGCAAGAGGCCTCACTCCTCAACTTCCGCCAAGCTTTGGGTAGTCTAATTAACCAACGAAGAGAAAGAGTAAGAGACAGCAAGAGAGAGAGAGAGAGAGGGAGGAGGGGGGGGGGGGGAGAGAAAGCACAAAGTGGAGAGACGACGTAGCCACGAAAACGGAAAAGGGGTTTAAAGGCTTCACCGACGTATACACACCCACAGACCCATACCCACACACACACACCTTTATCCCGAAAATTAAGTGAGCCTGGCCCGAGAGCCAACAACTAACCTCGATAACCCACAACGTATACACAGTTATACATATTTATATCTAATATATTTACCAAATATTAAATCCCAGCAGAGCTTTTACCCTTTTACAAATGACACGAAATTCATCCTGTTTGCGTTAATGACCAAACGAGCTGCAAAGCCTCGATCGTATCGAGCTCTCCATATTCCTATATATTTATGTACCAATTTTATATTTATATATATATCGATGATTAAGATGGGAATCGAGGTGAAAAAAATTTGGCAGAGCTTCTAGCATCCGCAGTCGAGGCTGCCACTATGCGGCAAACTCCTCTCTGATGTTTATTAGAATTGGCAAGCACCACAGCAGCAGCATCATCTTCGAGAAATCTTCCAATTTTTCTTTGGCACATACACAGCGAAAAAACGAACGATTTTTTTCTCTCTATATTTTCGAGCGCAAAATCGATGAATTATAAATAATGGATAATCGTTGCTCCGCTGTGAATCTGCTGGATTAGCTTTTTAAAGGGCACACCAATTCGCTTGGATCTATTCATAGAAAATTACTTTTTCGAGTGTTTTTTTTTTTTTGTAATCTCGTTTACATTCGCATTGAGGATTTTGGAGGGGCCGGTTTTTAGTGGTGCGAAGCCGAGATTAATTCCTGGGTAAATCAAAAGCCTGAGTGAGCATTTATTCGCTAGACACATGGGGAAATTATAGGGAGAGAGAGAAAGAGAACGAAGAAAAGAGAGTTAAGGACCTTAATTATAACGTGTTTCGAACAACACCAGTGGCAACGGTGCGCGGCTAAAACTGTTTCTCTCGTACTCTCGGCACACCGGAGACCTTTCTCACTGCGTGTCGCTGTATCAGTTAAGGGGTAAACCTTGCGAGCTTCTACCATAATATATGGAAGAGCCTAAACACTCTGATAGTCATTGTATTTTCTTGTATATATGTATACGATGTAGATTCTTCTCTCTCTCTCTCTCTCTCTCTGCCATTTGCTAACCATAGCATTAATAGTCTCGACGTATATTCACCTACCGTAATTAATTCTCGCGACCACCAAATTTCTCGAATTAAAAGTGAAATGCACCAATCGTATAATCAGATAGAAAAAAAAAACAAAATCTAAAAATATACAGTTATGGAGTTTACGAAAAAGTATAGAATCCAATAAAAATTGTCTAAAAAAATGTATTCTAATAGTTGAACAACAATGCGATTGATTTTGTGAACAAAAAAATCAGTTGAATGGATCAATTGGATTATGAATGAATCAAAAATATTTGAAGCCATGTTATCTATTATTTTTGGTTGTTTCGATCAATGGATCATTTACGTTTTTTAATGACGGTGAACCGATGTCAGTTGCGACTGGTTTTCTTCATGGTTCTCGATATTTTTCGTCAGGTTGGAACGGATGATCGTGACTTTTTGGAACAAATTACGTGATTCCGGAAGCCGAAAATCGGTGGAGAAACGTTTTGAAAATTTGACGCTTTAGGCGAACGAAAGTTTTTCGTCCGAGTATAAATCTTTGAAGGAATGTTACCACGGAGTAGGAATATAACGAGTTTTTATTTATCTTTTCTCGTTCTTAGCCTCACAGCATGCATAGAGGGTGAAGCAAATAAGTTTCTTCACGATTTCCGACTCACCGAGTCCGAGAGCATTTTCTCGCTCCGCAAACTCGCTGTCTATAGAATTTTTCAGTGTTAATCGTTGAAAGAAACAAAAGCTTCACGATCCCTTCTATTTTTATTATCATTATTATTATTTTGTGTCTTTTTTTTTCTCTCTCTCTCTCTCTTTCTTTCTTTCCTCTTTTTTTTTTCCAAAAGTAAAAGTTGCGTGAAATCTTTACGATCAAAGTAGAATACTTTTTCGTCCGTATTGTACGACCCTCTCGACGGTTCTTTCGCTAACCCCTTCCCCTCCTTCCTCTCTTCCCCACTGTTCTCGTGGCCCAATGCGCGATTACACTCTGGTGCACTCGTAAAAGCGTGAAACAGCTTCTCTAATGAAATCCTGGGCAAACGTTTTTTTTCTCTCCCTCTCTCTCTCTCTCTCTCTTTTGAGAGAGCAAGAGAAAGGAAACCAAGTTTGTATAGGAAGAATTGAAAAGACTCCTGTTTGCTATTTTCTTACGTTTTTATTTTCAAAGATTATCATCTTTCATTCACTGAATAATTTTATCGTATCAAATCAATCGTATAATCAAAGTTGACGATTTCTTGCACGATTTTCATAGCTGATATTTATTTGATCAATAAAAATTCGTTCGAATCGAACATTTGGTGATCTTCGTCAATCTCATTTTTAATTACACGCCATTCGTTATGAGTCAAGGTTTTGTTTCGATTGGAATCAAACTTTTTTCTTTGTTTCATTTATTTTAGAAATATGACGAAACGTTCGATTGTACTTTTGTGGTCTTAATACAATAAATTTATCTATTTGTGCTTATATCGTGCGTTCTCAACACTCTACGAAATGGACGGTTTTCTGATATTTTTCAATATAACATTTGACAATAAGTCTCTTCACGATTGTCGGAATTTTTTTAAATTTATGATAACGTCTTTATTCTATCGTAAAAAAACGTTTTCTGAATCGTTTGAAAAATCACGATTTTCAGAATTACAGGTTTTTCTATCGGGAAAAAAAAGGATATAAAATTTTAATCTCATTATACACAGACATAGGGGTTGTGGTCAATATTTTAAATGGAAATGCCAGATTAAGTTTTGCAAATTGTCGTTACAGCAAAAAAATAGAAAAAAATCAGAATCTATTTTCCTTTTTTTCCATATGTTAAACTCGATCTATGCATCTATACAATATGTACAAAATATGGTAAATTTTTATGGACTCGAGGTTCGTTGATAAACGGTTCGAAGATTTTGTCGAGAAAAAGATGGATTAAGGGCAACGAGGTTTAGTTTTCCTCAGAGGGCCATGAATTCTCTGAGTGTTTGAAACGTTCTGTTGGCAGTCGAGATTGTACATAGACTTGAAAATCATGAAGAGTAAAAAGAGAAAGAGAAAGAGAGAGAGAGAGAGAGATGCTTTAACGAGCGTTTTAACGAGGGGTCATTGTCGGTGCACCTAAAAGCCACCCACACGATTGCCACTCGAGTAAACTTCTCTCATCGAGCCTCGAAGACTCTTTCCCTCCTTATCTTTTTCTCCCCTAGCTGCCGCAGAAACGTGATTTCTACGCGAAAGAATTTTTCTCCCTTCCTGCTCTTTGACGACGAATTATTTCGCCCACTCGTGATAATAAATTGAGGGGAAACTTGAATATTGAAAATTCAACGAATTTTCATTATTTTTACTGAGCTAAAAAATTACGATTCAATCTTTCTGGCAGTTTCATTAATCATCTTCGAATAAACGAATTTTATACTTAAAAAACGACGCGATAAACTTTTCTTTGTTTAAAAATAAAAATATATATATTTTTTCGTCTTAAAAAATGGACGGAAAATCGATAGTCGAAGTCATAAAAATATTTTCGTTAAAATTACGCACGGAATTGAATCCCATTTTATAAAGATTCTCATCTACAATCTCGTCGATATAATCCTCGTAATCTCCGATGGATTTTTATCGAGTTTTCGACCATCCGCTATTCGGTCTTTAAATTTAAAAAAAATGGACGGACTTTCATCGTAGATTTTGATCTACCATTCGAGTTAATTTTATCGCCATTCTCGTTGTCGTTGGAACAACGTCACACGACAAGAGCCAGTATCTAAGGGTGCGTAAATATCGCGTACCAAACGCCAACTGTGATAAGGAATATCGTCGTCGTCGAATAGAGACTCGATGCACTGTTGCAACCGTCCTCCGAACACGAACATTCTTCCCAATAAACACCGTTTTCCTCAACACCCCAGTTACAAACACCGGTTACACCTGTACTGGCAACGGATGCGCATCTACGAATCACCTGTCGCCATCTTCCATCCCCTGAGATACAATAATACACGAGATATATTAATAACTTTTGTGAAATAATGAAAATTCGTGAGTTTATGAATAAACGGTGATTAATTAAGAGCTTGAAATTAAAAAAAAACGCATCGAACTTGATTAATCAAATTGATTAAGGAGTTTCGGTACAGGCGATAAAATATTGCCATGCTAAACCTTGTTAAAAACACAAAAAATTTCAAAAAGTTAAGAATTTTATAAAATTTAGTGAACATATTCGTTTAGTGCCAAATTTGACAATACAAATTTTTTCAGATTTCCTTCTACACAGTTATCGAGTAATTGAAGACTAAAGTTCACGTGTATGAGCATAGCGTTTCCATATTTATAGGTATACACTTCGGGCATAAGAAATCTGCTTTAATGTATAATTACTTGATAACTAAGTAGAAGAAAATTTTGAAAAAATTTGTCTTTTCGTACTTGATGTTGAAGAACATTATCACCAAATTTCATTAATTTCTTAACATTTTGCTTTTTGTACCGGAACTCCTTAATAAAGGGCTTTAAATAAAATAAAATAAAATTAAAAAAAACGCATCAAACTTCATTAATCAAATTGATAAAATCTTGATTAAAAATTGGAGTAAAGTTTCTCTCATTTTAATTTTTAATTCATTCCAATGATTCACTGCAATCTGTCGCAATATCTGCGATAACATTTGGTTGATTTTCGTTGAAACAATTGAACAAAACTCTTGATTAATGAATGATTGAGTGAAAAAAGAAAATATATGACGAGAAAAAGAGCTTACAGATGAAACCACGAGGACTCTGCTTGGTGATTTTTACGCAGAACGTGCCAGGAGTTACGGAATCGAGACTGTTGCACTCGGTCGGTGAATTCCTTTCTTTATCGAATTTATTATAAGATCCACATATGTCTTTTCCTTTGGGATCTGTGTCGCTGCTGCATTGATAACAACGAATTGCTTCGCAGCCTGAAAGAAGCGATGATTTCATCAAACTTTATTATAAATGAAATATTTTTTGAACTAAAAGTGATGCGAGTGATTTTATCGATCGAGCACGAAACGAACTGTTAACAAACGATGGAGCTGAAATCAATATTTTTTAATTTTTTTTTCTCTCGCATCATTTGTGAACTTTTACGGGATGTTGGGAAAAGATTTTGATAACAAATAGCTCCGATGATTTTGTTAAGGGGCAATAAAAAAAATAACATGAACACGAAATATCCAAGATGTCGACGCCCAGTGATCGAGCAAACTGCGTCCTCTGCATTGGATTCTCTTGAAATCCACTGTTTTTGTTTTCTCACCTATCATCGAGCACAATAACGTTGCAATGACGAAAAATATTGTTCTGCTCGTCAAACCCATCGCGTATCAAAGATTCTAATCTTTCTTATCGTTTTTTTTTTTTAATTTTTAAAATTATTTTTACGTCAACACTAATACTGAAATAACACGAAGCAGCGCAGTCTCGACACTTGTTGTAAGCATACTAACGCTCGGTATACCTGACGTCACTCACATTGGGCGTTGGTGGACTCGGCTGTGAGTCGTTCTCTACCTCCCACTGTCGAGCATTAAAACTGGGGAAAGGGCCGTAAGCTATTTCTTGGATCGTGGGTACCGATCTTCATGGGGCCCGAAATTACTACAAAATGCACTCTTTTTTTTTTCTCGAACATATCTCGAAGTCGAAATAAAAAATTTCCGATTGTTTTTGTCAATCAGGAATCAAATTAGGAAAAAAACGAAGAAAACATTTTTTTTTTACTTTTTTTATCTCAATGATTCAGTTTCAAACAAAATTTTTGCTTTTCGGAGCAATAATTTGGATAGAATTAAATTTTTTTTTCGAAAAATTCTCATTTTCATGCGCTAATTGAACAAAACAAGAAAAATTCTTTTTCTCATTTATTCCGAATGATATTTTGAAAAATTTATCGTACTCGCTCGTGAAAATGCAGCCGCAATGTTGAGAATGTTGAAAGATCGAACTGCTGTCCCAGCACGTTAGGTGCAGGAGCACATTTTGACTCGACAATTATTCCGCTGATACTGCCTCGAATAAGTAATTTTAAACAATTACCTTATACACTCGAAGTACAAGCGCAATGGTACGAAATAAAAATGCACAGATAACATAACTGACTGTTATAGTCGAGTTCCTTGGGGGGAGAGCAAGTGCTCAACGTTAAATTTTCCGATAGTTCCTCTCGAGACTCTCCGAGCTAAGGTGCCCAGGTTGTACGTCATCGCAAAACTTTTACCCGTTTAGATAAGAGAGAGGGAAGGATTCAGAGTAATTTGAAATGTCTCCCGTTGGGACTTGACTCTTGATGCTTTGGAATCCGATGCATTGCAGCACTGTATTACCAACGAAAAGCGATTAAAAAAGAACAAAAGAAAATTCACCGAATCTTGATCGAGTTTCGGTTTATTCGAATCTGTCAAAAAAAAATTCAAAGCTTAGAACATTTTTTACGAATGATCAAAAAACGAAATTTTGCGGTACGATTCTGTACCAAAAGAGACCAAACGCGTCTAGAGAATCTTGTACAAAAATAGATCGGTAATTTCACAAAAAAATAAAACACTCGCGAAACGTCCAGAAGAAAATCGCAAGATAATTAAATAAATTCGTAACAAACATTAAGAAACAAACAAAAATAATTCTGATTACTCGCTAAAGTTGACGCTTTCCAAAAGTAGGTCAAGTATTTCTGTCTCTCTCTCTCTCTTTTTTTTTTCTTTCTTCGTAGGACACACCATCTGGCTTGATTATGCTATAGTTATGGCGTCGAGAGATAAGAAGTTTTTACGGTACACTCTCCGGTGTGACAAAGTACCGATGGGATGTACAATCGCCCGGTGTGCTTTTCCTCTCTACTCCATGAACTCTCTCCAAACGTAGAATATTCAGAAATAGTTATATATATGTATAGAGCCTATTGCCGGATACGAAGTTGTGCTCGTGTTAGGAATCGTACTTGCTCTCATATCTTTATTTTATACACGTATATATATGTCCCCGTATATTCGCGTGTGGATGTATTTGAGTATATAGATATGTATGAATTTTTGAATGTACATATATACATATATATATATCGTAGAGCCATTGTTCTCTCAACTACTTTGGGTAATTGGCTGTTTTTCTTAATTGCTCGACAAGTTTGCCTTGCGTACTGCTCTCTTTCCTCTCTCCTTCTTCTCTCCTCTCATCTTGTAATATCCTGTGAGCGTTATCACAACAGTTGCGTTATCGCAACAATTATATTAACGTATAATAGGAAGGAGAAAGCCTTTTTGCCTCCCAATGCTGAGACAAATCTTTGGCTCTATCGGGGCCTGTGGAAAAACGTTTTTCATTGTTCACACTTTTCTTTTTTCTTTGTCATTCGTTCATTTTTATTCCTCAACGAGATTTTATGACTTTTTATTCTTTAACGAGGTACTTTTCTTTTTTTAATTTTTATTAAACGAGAGCTGAGATTACGGGAGGAGCTGATTTACGAGGGTGGTTTAAAGGGCCCGATGAGTTGTATTTTGATGAGGCAAATTAATTGATTTGCTTTCGGTTGTTTTGGGGAAGTTTGTGACACAAAAGTTTTTTGTATTCGGAGGAGTGTAGTGTTGAAATCGACTGAAAAGTTTTGATTGAGATTTTCGAAATGTCATCAACGATTCAACGTTTTCTCGGATGGATTAAGTGGGAAATGAAAGAAAATGATGTTTTTTCTGTACAATGGAAGAGAATAAGAGAGACGGCGGGAGGAAGAGAGAGAGAGGAGAAGAGATGTAATCAACTGGCCACTTTGGCATCGATTCGTATCGCGTATTCCAATAAAGCTTTCCACTACAGCTGCATATATATATATGTCCCTTGGGAGTGAGAGCAAAGAACGAGGAAGAGGAAGAGCGAAATTCATGTGTATACATATATATTCATTCATCAGCATTTTTCTCGATCTCTTTTTCGATCGAGAGAAACAAAAATGAAAGAGAGAGAGAGAGAGAGAGAGAGAGAGAAATGTTGAAAAAATCTGCTGTTGAGCGCGTGTCCGGTACGGTGCTTTTCATGGAACTCACGTTTTTATTGCAACCCCATTTCCACCCACACCAAAGGTAGACGAAGAAAGAGCAAGAAAGAGAGAGAGAGAGGAGGGGGGGGAGGGGATAGAATTACAAACTGACAAAGAGCGAGTATCACGTAAAATCGTTATTACCGGTAACCTGACATGAAGTTACCTCCGAGTCATTTCACATTTTCAATCTCTCTTTGTTTTTCTCTATTTTCAATTGCAAAAAAAGAAGAAAAATAATAGCAATATCGGGAAAAATATCGGAAAGAAAATCAAGCGATGTTTATTTTGTCATTTTTTGTCATGTTCATATTTTCATTCGTAACTTCCAGCTGGTTTGTTCATTTGTCTTGGTGTTTTTTGTTTCTCGTTTTTTTTTTTGTTCAAATTAATGAATATTTTAGTCACGTAAATGTAAATACGTTTTGTTTTTTTTTTTGTTAATTCACTTATTTTTTTGTTTCGTGTATGGATTTTCATTTTTTCTATATCGTACTGCACCAATGCACAATGCAGCTCCAATTCTGTCTCTCTTCCTCTTGCTCCCTCCGGTTTTTACCTGCTCGCACGAAAGGTAACCTCGCTAAATAAATACCCATCCAGGAGAGGAAGCGAATATTCCCGAGAGAGAAAGTGAGCACACAGCTCCATCGTTCTCTTTTCTCTCTTTCAACCCTCTCTCTCTCTCTCTCTCTCTCTCCTATAAATATACATATATACGTACCTGTAGTATCCCTACGAGTTTCCCAGGTTTAAAAGGGTTTAATAAAAGTAATTGGATTTTATCGCTCGTAACATTTTCGCCCAGAGAGTATACCGGAGCTCTCTCTCCCTCTCCTTCCTCTTTCTCTCAGTACCCCGCGAATCCCATGATCGTGTTCGAAACTCACGATCATTCATTAACTCCTGGCAATGCATTAATATGTATGTATAAATCGACCTCTCCTCTTCACTTCTCTCCCTCTCTCTCTTGCTCTACTGCCATCGAATGGGTCAACGATCGCCAACGCCCTCTCTTTATTTTTCGTTAAAACACACATAAAATCGTTTTTTTTATTTTTTTATTTTTATCGTTCTTTCAATTTGGGCTAACGTTATTGTGTTAAGCTCCAACAATTTATAATCTCTCTTCTCGATCCCTCTCATACCTCATTTCTTTTCTACACTGTATTTTTATGTTCTTTTTTTTTTTTTTTAATTTTATTCATCGTTCGTTTTTTTTCATCTGATGATCTTTTAATTCCTTGCGCCAGATAAGTAATAATCTGTGCAAAAATACCTGGCGATATATTTTGTTCGAGTTATCGAGAGATTTAATACCAGTCGTGACACAAAATCGGTCGGTCGAAACGATCGAAATGCTAATATGAAAAATAAAATAACAGCTAACGACCATGATGCGTTTTTGTTACTTCCGCGTGATAAAAAGAAAAAATGTATTCACTCCGAATACGTTGAAAAAAATCGATTCCATAATATTTGCTGTTCGCAGTGAAAACAATTTTGTAAAAAAAAATTAATTTATTTCGTTATTTTAAAAGAATAAAATCAAGGGCTTTAACACAATGAAATAAACACAAACGCGAAACGGAGTTGGTGAATATTCAAAAAAAAAAAAATGAATTAAATATTTTTTATGTATTCGACGTAAATTATTGTATTTTTAACTCAATGTGCCCTCCTGTGATAAACGAACGTTAAACTTTCAATTGAAACACGCATAGCTCGATTTAATCGTGCCTGCTGCTTATTCCGAGGGAATTTACTGCACTCGAAATAGTTGGCACTTCTCTTCGTTTGTTTTTCTTTGTGTGTTCTCCAGAAATATATATACATATATATAGACATAAAAAGAAAAGGTGTTTCAGGTAAATAGCATATACAGGATGATTGTGCGGTTCGTTGTATAAGCATTTGGAGTTTCGTAGGGATGCGTGTCGCTCGGGTAAACTCCCTGGAGGAGCTAGAGCGGGGAAAAAAAGGGGTTAGGGGTGTGCGAGAGCTTTTACTGCTCTCGAGAGTTTTCTTCCTGCGGGGCAATCGTTCCAGACGCGAATGGGACGTTCAGCGACGGTAAATCTCCCTTTTCTCTTTATTTATACACACGTCTATAGATACACACTCACACATACATAAATACCTCTTCAGATTCTCGTACGTTTTTCCTACGGGTGTTACACAACGGCGTGTACACTTCTAAGGGTAGTTTTATTGTCGTAAGCGAGCCTCCGAGTAAAGGATTGGTGAGCATCAGAATCTCGCGTACACCTCCCCGTAAAGTTCGAGGATCGTGAATAAACCGTTTCGTCGATATCAACAAATGTGAATCGCTGCTTTCTCCTCCCTTTTGCTCAGTCTCTCTCTCTCTCTCTCGTTTTTCGAATATATATATTTACGGTTGGGAGAAGTGAGAATATAGTAACGCTTTTATTTATAGGCTGCACTGAGAAAAAAAAAGTTATTGGAACAACAAAATCTCTCATTACGGAGTGCCAATAATATATATGATCATCATAATGTCATAAACCATTGAACGAACACATTAATTTTGGATCAGACTGCACGATCATTCTGCCAAAGGAATGCGCATTTCAATTGACAAAACTCTTCCAATAACATCAATTTCTATTGAATCAACCATTCTTTTTTCTCTGTGTGCGTATCGTGATTCGGGAAAGTACACTGTTTCTAAATTTTTGTCGGGACGATTGAAAGGTTTTTGAAGAGTTTCGGTACAAAAGGCAAAATGTTAAGAAATTAATGAAATTTGGTGATAATGTTCTTCAACATCAAGTACGAAAAGACAAATTTTTTCAAAATTTTCTCCTACTTAGTTATCGAATAATTATGCATTAAAGCAGATTTCTTATGCCCAAAGTGTATACCTATATATATGGAAACGGTATGCTTATACACGTGAACTTTAGTCTTCGATTACTCGATAACTGTGTGGAAGAAAAATCTGAAAAAATTTGTATTGTCAAATTTGGGACTAAAGAATATGTTGACCAAATTTTATAAAATTCTTAACTTTTTGAAATTTTTTGTGTTTTTAACATGGTTTAGCATGGCAACATTGTATCGGCTGTACCGAAGCTCCTTGAATCAATTTTGGATCGATGATAAAAGAGATTCCAGCTGTTGTTTAATCACGTAAGAAAAACAATTGTGGTCTCATTGGAATGAAATTATTTTGCATTCGAAGCTTCTCGCGATTATCACTATCGTTCGAGAGAAAATAAAAAAATGCAAATCATTTTTCAAAGTTGTTACACGATGCTCATTGTTCCGTGAAGGAGAGAGACTCCTGGAGACGTGCATTCATAATGCAAGATGGTGAAAAAGCAATTCCATCGTGTCGCAATGTCAGTCGGAAGGGTTTTGTTTTTCTCCTATTCTCTGTATTTTTTTTTTTTTTTCATGTTTCTCTTTCTTTCGCTCTTATACACGGACTCAAGATCTCATCTTGATGCTGCATGATATAGGACAAACGAGGAGAAAAATAAATTTGATAAAACACATCCGACGCTCGTCCCGGTCGTTTATGGGAAAGACTTTTTTTTTTAATACCTTTTTCCTCTCGCGTCGCATATACGCGAGATGAACATGCACGCAGCATCCGTTTTCAGTCGCTTTTTTCATATACACACATCTATTTGCACGCACACCAATCGCACATATTTTCGAAAGATAAGGAGATAGAGATAGAGAGAGAGAGAGAGAGGAAATGTGGAAGAAAAAGCGTTGTATTATTTTTGCATGCACATACGAAACGGGTAAGAACTTATTCCGCAGTTTTCTAAATTATTCAAAACTTCTTTCTCTCTCTCTCTCTCTCTCTCCCTCACTCTTTATTTTCTCTATGATCTACAACGTTGCCCTCGTCAGTTGGCAGTGGCAATCTATCCTTTTTCAATGGTTCACTCTCCTTCTCATACCTCTCTTTTTCTCTTGAATTTTCTTTCTATGCAGGAAAAGTCCAGACAAAATGGAATACGAAGCAAAATGGTGGACGTTATTTAAAAAAAAAAAATTGTTTTGTTTCTCCCAACCATTGATTTTCGAAGCTTTTTCAACGTGATTTCTCATTTCAATTTGCTTCTCTCGACTTTGTTTTCTCGGAGGGGCGCCCATTTTACCCCATTCACTGTATATACGTGTTGTGTATTTTTTCTTTCACTTTTTTTTATCCGCACCCCCCTTTTCTGTTCATCCACACAGTTTTTTTTATCTCCCTCTCTCTCTTTCAATTTTTTTCTCCATCCTCTGACGATGCTCCTAGCAGGATCTAGTCCCAAGAGAATTTCTACTTTTCTGACAGAATCGTTCGGGCGCAACTTACACCAATATACACCCACGCGTTTCATTTATCCCATCCAGTATTTTCAGACGAGCTTACAAAGGAGCCCAGAATCCAATAAGTCCGATAACACTCGTCCCTTCTGTTAATTTTTCTACATATGTATATTTTTTCTCTGTGTCCATATATTTATATTTTTTTTCACATATTTTTCTTGCAAGGAATTATTTAGGGGGTTTTTGTCTCCGATATATCGATTGAGGGCGATGAAAAACAATTGCTAATAGTATTAGAGTCGTTGAAGGGTCTCTCATCGCCCTTAAATTTCACACCATCGATTATTTCTCTCTCATTTCTTCTTCTTTTATTTTTTATTTTTTATTCATTCTCATTTTTTTAACCAGCTGTATAAATGCGCCTCTAAGCGACTACAAAGGATTCGTAGTACGAGCTCTCACAAAAGTTACAAAGTTAAATGCTGTACTGTACCAGGAAGTAGCGTTAAAAGAGATTTTAATTTATTTTTATTATTTATTTTCTCTCTCTCTCTCTCTCTCTAATTCTTTTTTTAATAAATTTTTCATTCTACGAGGTTATGACGCGTTGGTGAAACTCCAACCTTTGAGTATACACAGAAGCGGAAGTGAGCTCTCGACTCTCCTTCATCGCTGGAGTCTTTGACGTCGAGTCTTTTTGCTCTTCTGTCACTGATAATCTTACCGCGAGGATTTCATATCTCTACGTACATGGAATTTTCTGTATAACTGTATTTTTATTTTTATTTTAAAAATTTTTTTATGCGTATGGGCTTTTCGAAGGGACGTTGGACCGATTGTTATTAAAAATTTACAATTTCACGACTTATTCGAAATTTCATCAGGTCATTGATGATCTATGATTGTAGAGAGACCGAAAGGATAATCGACAATTATTATAGAGCTCCTTGCACACACCGTTGTCCAGATCGTAGACTAAAAAACGTTTTATTTCTATTCGGATTGAAATTATATGTTGGCATGTGGTGGAAGAAAAATGAGGAAAGAGAGGATAAAAAATTGGAATATTTTTTGTCCGATCAACACTTCAAGGGGGGGGGGGGGGGGGGGGGGGGGAGGGGAGAATAAATTAAATTGTGACTTTGAACGAGATCGAAAACAGTATTTCAATTGGAAAGTCCTGTGTATATCGATGGAAAATCCAAAGGGACGATGTACACGTTTTATATATAAACGTATAGCAGAGTCTCGTCCCTTTGACTTTTTGCAAGATCGAAAAAGAAGTTGCGGCCTTCCGATGAATGGTTCTCCAGCTTCTACGAGCTTGAAAAGAAAAAAAAAATCAAATCTATCGTTACGATCATTCCCTCAAGTATATATGCGAGCTTTCGAAGCTGAAATTGACATTTTCGCAGGGGTCAACCAATCTGACTCCAGACACACTCTCGTTTCTTTTTTTTTTTTCTTCTTTCCTCATCGAGGAAGAGAAAAGACGAATGTATAGCGGTGGAATAAAAATAATGAAAAAAAAGCCTCCGGATGTGGGGAGGGGGGAGGGTAGGAAGGGTTCTAAAGTTTCAATCCCACTGCGTAATCCGTTTATTCCATTGGCTTCGAAGGGTGGGCAAACGAGACTAGTGCGAGGGTTCTGTCTCACGCCGCACTCGGAACACACGCGAGTACAGGAGACACCAAAAGTTGGGTAAAAAAAAAACTGCGAAAAACAGTTGGATCCCATGAAATTCTGGAGGAAAAACAAAAACTTTTTGCTATTTTTATCCGTCCTGCGTGTAGTTGACGAAGTTTTTATTAATCAGAGATGAGTCAGTCGAGTGCGGTGATATCAAGTAGGGGTTCGATCTTACTCGATTCATCGAGCATTCACATCTCGGTAATAACTTTTGATTCGATCTGTAAATAATATATACGCATATATAAATACACACAGACGCACAGTGAGATTGAAGGATCTCTTGCCCACTTTCCACCCTCGCGGTTTTGCACCCCCTGGAGGGTTGCATTACAGCGCATTCATATATATATATATATATATGTATATCGTTATATCAGTCCCGACAAGCGGTACTAAAAGTACGTTACGAATCTTCTCCGTGGATGGCTGTATAGTTAATTGCATCGGGGTGCATGCGGAATGCATTTGTGTTTTACCCTTTTTTTCCCCTATTCTTTTTATCTTTGTGTATTTGTTTACGCGAAGATAAAAGAGTTATTTACGCGCTGGAAGGATTCTATGCGGACTCACTCAGGAACGCTGGAGACGCTCTCGAAATTTTTCTCCAGAGCTTTCTTTTTCTCTTCTCCATCTCTTGCTTCTTCTTCGTTCATTCCTTTTTTTTTTTTCGTTTTCATTTTTTTTATTTTTTAAAATATATTTCTCTCACTTTGAGACACTCCACTCACCACGATTGTTATTTTAATTCGATCTCTTTTTTTTTTCGTCATTAAACTTTCGCTTATTCCCGTCTCTACGAACGTTTAAGAGGCTCCGGCATCAGCCTCCCCTCACCGGACCTTTTCTCTTCCTTTCTTGTTGAGCTCATCTCTCTCGTAGCTTGTCACACAGCGTAAAGCGCTTTTTTTCATTCCTTTTATCAACTGTCTTTTTGCTCTTTCTTCCTACGATTCGATGTCCTCTCCCAGTCTTTCTTTTTCCACTCTCTCGTTTTCTATCCCTCCTCCTTCATCCATTTTCTTTTCTCTCGCTCTTCTATACTCTTCATTCCTATTATCTATCCGCTGAGAGAATCTCATTAAAATTATCTTCTACCGAGTTCTTCCCGTGTCGACTTTTTATCTCTCCCTCTTTCTTTCTCCTCATTTCGTATCGTCCCCGATCCCGACCCCCACCCCCCTCCCCTCACCTCCTTCTTTCTCAGTCTTCTTTCTTCTTCACTCTTGCCTTCAGCGTTTTCTGAGTAGAGAATGGTACAAGAAAATCATGAAAGACCGGACCAAAGCGATAAAACGAATTCAATGTTTCGCTTGAGATTTCTCATCGTTCTCTCATATTCTACTTTCTTTCAAAGACGATAAAAAAAAAAAAAGAAAAACTTTTCGTCTCCGCTGTTCTCATGTTAATGAATCGAAATATTACTTTTTACATCTATTTATCTTCTCTCACGTAGCCTCAAGGTGTGAACGTGTTCTTTATTTATATGAAAATTGTATTTCAATGGTGGAATACTTCATAACGCACCAATTGAATCAGTGTCGAATTCATTAAAAAAATTTGTTACATCCTTTTAAGCATCGATCGATGGCAATCGATTGGAGGCCAAAAGTTGGTAATTGCGTTGTTGAAAATAGAATTAATTGAGTGAAAAGTTTTTTCACTATAGCTGAATGGATTTTCAGTGTTTCTGAAACACTCTTCCATTAAAAATTGTTTTGGTTTCTCGACTAATTAGTTCGAATTGTTATTTTTCGTGTATACGACACATCTGTGGTTTCACTCGATTGAAAATTTTCTCATAATTTCGATGTTATGGAGACCTCAATTGAATGCAGAAGAAACGAAGATTTTATTCGATCTATTTGAATGAAACGGTCAAGATTTTGCGAGCCACGAGATGAGGAGTCTCGTGAAACTGTTGGATCCCAATAAAAAAATAAAGTCTCGAAGTTTGACTGGAATATTAAATATTTCATAATCGATAAAAGTTGGTGAAAACGCTTTTAGAAACGAAGCACTGATTTAATTAGTTCGTTACGTCGGTAGTAGTATATTTCGACAAGTTCAAAATATATAAACTTTGTACAAGAGGAGTTTGCCATTTATTCAAACCTCATAATTTAGGCGAAACTCCAACTTTGTCCAAATATTCGTTAAAGTGCATTTTCACGAAGAGGTTATAACAGGAAATATCAAAAAGTTTCTGAAAGTTTTTCAACGCGATTCTCTTCCGATATTTAGACAATGGAAAATTGCTTGATGAAATCTTCCACCTAGCATTTCTCACGAGCGATAAACAGTAACGGAAGGTAAAAAAAAAAAAATGTAAACAGGAAACGTTTCGTCTTTTTTGTTTTTTATTTTTTCGAATTCTTCCTCCCATTTCGTGTTCTCATCCTGCCCTGCTCTTTACCTGGGATTTCCTCGGATCAATGGATATTTCGCATTGTCCGAAGGTCTTGAAACTTTTATGAACTCCTCGCTCGCACGAGGCAACAACTATTTATCGATGTATTTCCCGGAACACCGAGAATCTCATCCGGATCAGCGTGAAAAAGAGAGAAAGAGCGACCAGTTTTCATTTTTTTTTTTTTTTTCGAACTTTCGAAAAAGGTTCTCCCGGTAATGGGAATGAGGAAAAAAGCCAAAAAAAATTGGACAGTTGAAAAACAAAACGAAGGAATAATGTATTCGTCTGGCGGACGCGAGAGCTCGCGTCGATGCTTTTCTGTCTCTCTCTTTTCAACCCTCGTCCTTTTCTTTCTCTTTACCGCGTACTCGTCTGTAACAGCGCGTACAAAGCTATATGACGAAGTGCCTCAGGCTCGTTGAATATTTCATGGAAGTAGCCGCACCATGGAAAACCACAGCTTCCTCTTCGTTCATCCCCATTGCTGCGCTACTCTTCATCTCTCTCTCTCTCTCTCTCTCTCTCTCTTTCTCTTTTCACATTCACACATACATTCGTGTACGCAGGAGTATTGTGCTGAAAATATACTGCACCCTTTAGGTCTATAAGTTGCGGTGCAGCTTCGTATGCACTTCTCTCTCGTCAATGTCCTGGCCCACACGAACGAACATCACGCGTTTGTACCCCGAAGTAGTAGCTCTTCGGAGAATTCGGAAATATCTATCTCCGAGCTCCCGGTTTTGGGATAGGAATGAGGAGGGACCATGAGTGGATGCTTGTGGATGAATTTTCGACTATTTCTCGACCCTTCTCAGTCGAGATATTTCGTATAACGTTGCGGTAAGCTCTTTCTCTCTCTCTCTCTTCCACGATCCGTATCGCGAGGGACACTTAGCCCTTGTCGCAGGGACGGTATATGTATTTATAAGCTCTAAAATCATGGACAACCGCGTATACAACAGGCTTTTCTTCCGAAATTCAACTAAATTTTCATTGGTCGTTGGTCATATCATGCGCGATCGTAAATCAGATTTTCAAGAGAACCTTAAATTTATGTTCTCTCTCTCTTTTCATCCCAAATTTATTGTTCATTTTTCACGAGTTATTACTCGATATTTCAATCGTGCTCGTATCCAATAAAACCAATTAGAAATACATTTTTTATCTTCGCGTTAGTAACATCATTTCAAGGCGAGAAATGATTCAAAAAATGTTTGATGTTTTCTCGATACATTTTCACTTATTCAATTGAATGAAAAAAAAAAGCTTAATTGAATTCAAACTTAGCAGAGAAATCTTTGGCTTATTGAAAATGAAAATTGAAATTGAAAAATCATTGAATTATTTGCCTCTCAGTAGGGATGTAAAGCTTGAAAAAAAAATCTAAATTTTAAGCCAGACAAGAATTTTGTTCCATTTTGGATGAAGAAGTCAGCGGACTAAGCTTGCATGTACTAGCAGTAGACTCTGGCCCGCGAGTATACGAATTAGGATTGAGAGGATATTTGAAGCTGTCGAGCGATGGTCCGGGGCACACGAGTGTATAAGTTGCATCCAAATAAATATGAACGTACACACAGGCACAGATTTATTCATATACCAGTGTCGATGGAGTCAAGGCTTGCTGGTAGGATTCCCGATGCCAAGGGCAAGGGATTAGGCTCTTCGTAGTGCGTTATTATTCCCTTGTCTGTCCCCAACCTACTTCGAGGCCTCTGGACGCGGGGATCAAACGTCGAAATTTAGCGTATACGCGCTCAGCCTTAACCCTCTCATCTCCTCCTGCACATTTTCTTCCCTTCGTATTTCATGGCTCCGCCTAATCCTCCCGGACTTTCCTTTTACATATCTATGATGGCTCTGTCCACCGGACCTGCTACTCAAAATATATCTATACGCATATATTTATCGAAGGACAGGACACGAAGGGACGTGACTGGAGATGACTTTCATGCACTTGGCAAAAGGGAACTTTGTGCCCTTTTGTAATTCATGATTCTAATAGCATGTTTTTTGTTCGAGTCACTGGCTTAAAAGTTATCCCATATATTTTGGGATGACGAGAACGACTCCGTTATATACATATATAGATATACGTGGACACGAAAGTGTCAGAGGGAGCTTTGCCAGTCGTGGTTTTTGAACTTTGTTATCGAACTTTCGTGTATACCACTGTAACACCAGCCTTTCAGGGCTGCTGGAAGAATATTTTGCCAGTTATATCTGTATATATATACGAGAATATTTTACATGGATATGGATTATGTATATGCGTATGGTATTACGTATACGTGTTTAGCAGGGTATACAACGAACGTATATACGTCTAGAAAATATAAGGCATGTTTCCAAGTCATGTCAGCATCCTGGTAATAAAATGGCCAGACTCCCATAATTGATGTATCTTGCCTTCAATCTCTTTTTTTTTTCCTTGTGCATTGCAATTTTATGGAATTTTCTCGAGATATAAAATTCCCGGGGTGCTGTTCCTTGGGCAGAAAAAAAATGAGGGATATTTTTTTCCATAGATTATTTCTTAGGGTATTTCTTTACTGAGGAGAGAGGTTCGTTATATTTTATCGTTCGCGATCATTTTCGATGGAGAACTTCGGTACGCTCGATACCCGCTATTGTTGTCATTGATAATTTAATGGGCTTTCAATGGGTTTACGCAAATTTTCATATTTGTGGGGGAAAAAAAAATTGATGACGGGCTTCCGGGAACGAAAATAAATAAATAAATAAAATAGTATAAAAAAACGAAAGTTCATATTTTGCGAAAAAAAAAAAAAATAGAATTCTCTGCCTCTTTCCAGAATGATGCATTGTTTGAAATCCCCGGGCGTTGGTACAAGGGAACTGACAGGGATTGAAAAAATAAGGGAAAAAAATATATAATACACGACAAAAAAAAAGTATGCGGATGGAAAAAATTGGGTACGAAACACTCCGAAAAAAAAAAAACACACACACACGCGATCGCGCGTTGATCATAGTTTTGGCTGCACTCTTTTGTTGGTTCTATATTGAATCAGATTTCACCTGTATTTGTGTTTATATGCATGTATTAAAGTGTTATATATAGATAAAAGGATCGGAATGATGGATGAATACGCCTTGTGAATGCTCGACGACAGACCTCGTGTTTGACGGATCTTTTATCAACATATTTCGCAAAGAGAAGGAAAAAAAAAAACAAACAAACAAACAAACACATTTTTTTCATTAGTTTGTAAATGCTTCAAACGTGTTTTTGATCTTTTTGAACAATTATAAATATTGAAATCTCGTACGATCATTTTGAATTGGCGAATTCACTTTGATAGAAACTCTTTCAATCCGATTATTTACCTGATTTTTGCCCTCGGAGTGTCGAATTTAAAGCCGTGTATGGTAACGTTGCTACGAATTTTCACTGGCGACGCTCGTAAAAATCTAAAATTCATAACGTCGTCGTCTAATCGGTAAAGCAGAAGAAGAAGGAAAATGTATTTTTTCCCTTTCGCCATGAACGATATCTTGGAGAGGAATTTCAAGCTGAATGGCCCTGGTATCGGCCAGAATTCTCGTTTCCTCTCTTTTTCTACTTTCTCTTCATCCCTCTATCTGTTTCTTTCCCTTTTCCTCTCTCTCCCTCTCTAATGCCCGCGAAAGATTCGACGGAGCGTACAATTTATGTTTATCGTGGCGCGGAGGAGTGCGCTCGACGTATAGAACGTAAACGCGTTCTCGATTTTACATTGAAATAACTTACCGGATCAGACGCTCGATATTACCTATGCGGAAAACGATTACATCGATCGACGCCTCAGGTCGCGAGGCCACTCGTTCGGGGCTCCAAGATTGTCGCCTCCTGTGACACTAAAATAGTTACAAATAAATTGAATAAAAAAATTAAAAAAAAAAAAAAAAACAAACAAACGTTTATTCCAAATTCAGAGTCAGTTGGGACTGTTGAATTTTGATTGAATTCATTCCGCGAAGACTTTGAATCGGTAAAATCCTGAGAATATAAAATGAATCAATATTTCAATGAACGAATTTCATATTTTCATCGACATTCGTTCACTTTTCATCAAATTTTTTTTTTTCGTTCATCCTTGCTGTCAAAAAATTATCCACACGCTTTGAAATCATCCGCGTATCAGGTTGAGATCGAGAATTTTTCGAAGATGCTAAAGGTTGCAAGGAGCCGAGCTTACTTGAGATAGAATTGAAATGTTTTTTTTTTCCAATAATCTCACCGTGCGGATCACAAACTTCGGGGAGAGAATATCGAATATGAAATTTTTTTACATGAGAGAAATTTTCCTCGGAGTTAGAAAAAGTATCGTAGTCGGAGTTAGATGAGAGGCTTTTGCTCGCATATCTGTATATATGCACAAGCAACAACCGCTGCTTTTGTCTTCGACACAATTTCTTACGATTTTTCTCTTATTGTTTCTCGGTAGCTGGAATTTTTCGTTTCTTCGATTTTGAATTTACATTGAAACTCTCGACGAGCTCGATTTCATGCTGTACGATTGACTGTTAGGTGTGAGAGAATAAAATTTCGAGGTTCGTTTTTCCAGAATTTAAGAAAGCAAAGCTCCCAGCACGCGAAGATGCTCGATAAGATTCGAAAGATTTTCGCCATTTATAACGCCGGTGGCGCGGCGCGTTATATTTCCTCGTAGATCCGGCAGGAGGATGGACACGTGTGTCTTATTCGAAGATGTTGGAAATCTCTGTGGCTATTGATATTACGCTAGAAGAGATCTCGTTCTTGTCTAGGTCGGAGCGATATGATTCTTGAATCGGAAGTTCTCGAGAGGTGAGAAGCAACGAGTGGAAACAGAGGAGCGGGGTTATGTATATATAGTGGTTGGTAGAGTAACACGCCGCGAGTATGAGGTTTCCAAGATATTCTTGCCCCGAGGGAAGAGCCGCCGCCGCCGCCGTCCCGTTATTGCTTCGAGTCGAACAGTTCACCCGAGTTCTTTGACGGGGGCCAAAACCCTGGACGAATCTTCTCCGCACGGTATCACGTAATATTATTTCTCGTGTATATATATACCATAAACTTTCTATGTTCCTCTATAGATGGCTCTTCGAACGGATCACCAAACTTTAATCTTCCGCGTATTCGTCTTTTAAATTTTTCGCTGAAAATCATTTTTACAAGGATTTATGTTGCAAGATTCTCGTCAGACTTCAATAAATTGGCTCAATAAAAGCTACGAAACATTTCGTTCTTTTTTTCTCTCATTTTTTATTAAAAAGAAGAAAAAAAAAACGTTTTTATCCATCTCTATATAACGTTCAAGATATTTCCTATAGCCAGTCGAGAAGATTGAGGCAAAACCTCGAGGAAACTTTAATCGCGATGTCCGCATGTGCACGGTTCAAGAAACACATGCCCCCTCGTACAAAAATGGTTTTGTACGATATATATGAGCACTCGGGTTATCGGGATTAGCTGGAGCGGAATGAAGAGACCTCTCCCAGGATGTTGCTTTGGCTCCCACATTTTATAAAATGTTCTAAAAAATCGTTTCGACTTGAAAATCGCAAGTAGATCGCTAAACGTTGTTTTATATTCCGCAAAAAGAATCTCTGCGACGAGTGACGGTGAATGACGAGGGA
Source organism: Campoplex capitator (assembly GCA_037576405.1). NCBI lineage: Eukaryota > Metazoa > Arthropoda > Insecta > Hymenoptera > Ichneumonidae > Campoplex > Campoplex capitator. Next base: position 3,251,348 of record JARBWI010000001.1, read on the forward strand.
CTAGGCTCGTGTCGATTTCGACTCATCGGGGATTGTCGTCCGTTGATCACTTGAATCGTTGAATTCTGAATGAAATGATGATTGCCCAGTTTTTTTAAGTTTTCATTCTTTCGAACTCGGAATTCAAAGAATTTATTGATGCTGTTGATCTCAATGAGGATTTTAGGATTAGCCTGTACACAGGAAGTCCAAATCTCAAGGGGATGAGAGCCATGAAGCCACATAGATCTAAAGTATTCGGGTAAAGGAATCGTTCGAATTGAATTAACTCGGGAACCGGCCGATTCCCGCAACTTTTCTGTACATCGATATATATAAATCGATGTGTATTATGTACATATACAATCGATGTGGCCGATAGTATATATGAAGTAGCCGAGCTGATAGAGCGATCGCGTGGAAAACTTTTATGAGGTCAAGTATACAGCATTTATTTCGAGGTAGTTTGCTAGCGTTGGAGCAATGGATCGGGGCTACAGAAAGTTTACGCGTATATGTAACGCGATAAATGACAAACAAAATGGCGCAACGAGAACGATTTCAACGTCACAATTTATGCTGCTCGAAGCCTTTTGTTTGTTAGCCAACTGCTCTGTTGAGTCGTTCACGAGAACGAACCAGCACCTTGAAACAGAGTGAACTCTGTGGTGCACCCTCTTCCATCCTCGGTCGCTCGTAAATATTCCTAGGCAAGATTGGCCGATAAATTTTGCAAAGTTTTACCTCCCCCCTCCCCTAGCCCTCCCTCCCTTCTGCTAGCATTTTAATGGGGTGTTCAACTTTCTTTCTTTTTATAAACTGACATGTGTGTCTGTGTCTGTGTGTGTGTGTGTTGTGTAACGAGAAATTCTGCATTTTTCTTCTTTCGCTTTCGAGCCAAGATCGCGTCCTTATATTTCTTTGGTCTCTGCTGGCACGCGCCAACCGATGAAGGTATCTGGTGACACGGTGCTGCTGCTTTTTTTTTTTTTTACGTAGAGTCTCTCGTCTAATGTACTTTTATTCTGTAGATTTATTTTATACAGTTGCTTTTTCCAGTATTTCTTCTGTCCTTTGCTCTGTCTCTATCTCTCTCTCTCTTCCCCTCGCTCTTCGTCTATCTTCATCTTCGACGTTGTTTCTCTTATGGGAAAGCTCAACTCTCTGACACGGAAATCCTCTTTGGGCTCCATCTTCGTGAGGATGAATCGGCGATTCTGACAAGTAAAAATCCAACCGTCAGCGACTGACAAAAAGCTCGAGTTATACTCCTTTCTGTTGATTTGTTTGCCATTCGATATTCATTCGTTTGCAAAGGAATAAATTACGATTCGTCGCTAATCATTTTATTTTTTTCGTTATGGAATTAAATTATTTTTGTTGTGAAACTTTTAAGGGTTTCGGTACAAAAGGCAAAATGTTAAGAAATTAATCAAATTTGGTAATAATGTTCTTCAACATCAATGTACGAAAAGACAAATTTTTTCAAAATTTTCTTCTACTTAGTTATCGAGTAATTATGCATTAAAGCAGATTTCTTATGCCCGAAGTGTATACCTATATATATGGAAACGCTATTCTTATACACGTGAACTTTAGTCTTCAATTACTCGATAACTGTGTAGAAGAAAAATTTGAAAAAATTTGTATTGTCAAATTTGGCACTAAAGAATATGTTCACCAAATTTCATAAAATTCTGAACTTTTTGAAATTTTTTATGTTTTTAACATGGTTTAGCATGGCAACATTGTATCGCCTGTACCGAAACTCCTTGAGCGAACATATTTTTCAAATACAACTATGAATTGTCCAAGTTTTTCGTTAAATTTTTTTCCAATTTCTGAAGCGGGGAACAGCGACGCAGAATGATGCAGATGAAAAATTACAGGCTTCTAAAATCGGTGGGATGAGTTTTTAAAAAACGTCTTGAACCAAATAAAATTCAATTGATGCAAATAAATCAATTGTTTGTATACTATCCGGTAATTCACAATTGGTTTAGAGTAAATTTGTGTTCGAAACCAATATTATTTTTTCATGAAAACTAATATCAAATCATTGGAAACAATGGACCTTCAATAGACTCGATTGCACGATTACTACAAACAATCGCCGGTCGATTTAATTCGGTTAAATAAATGAATAATTGAATAAAGCTTTTGACTACATAGTTTCCATAAATTGAACTGTTTTATCGGTCTGAATAACTGTTCGTACTGACGCAGGTCATTTACTATAATTTCTATTATTTCGATCAAAATACTAATTATTTCGATTAATGGTTTTACTTTTGTACCACGCTGGATGTAATAACCGTAAATTACTTTTTTCCAATGCGTTGAGCTTTTCCAATAAAAAATATTACAAATTTCTCGTGAATAATTTTAATTCGTGTTGTTTAAATAAAATATTCCAACCAAAAATATCAATTATCTGCAATTAAAAATTTTTCATTTTTCGTTCGTAGAAAAACTGCATTTGATTCAAATAACTATAATTAGTTTCAAAGACCTCGATTATAACGACCGATTCAATGGCTACCAAGAAACCGACTTGCTAAACGCAACGTGTGATTGAATTCAATGCAAATGAATATAGCTTTGTCTCCAGTAAATCGAACTCAAACAATTCGAATTACTCGAGTCGAGAATTTTTTTTTTTTTTTAACAGTGTGTAGGATCGCGTGTCCCGAAGGCAATAATTTCCGATGGAAATAGAGAGATAGAAAGAGGTTTCGAGAAGGACATCGATACTGCGGGTACACGATAGTATAGGCATGCGAAGGACAGAAACAAGAGAAATGGCATGCAGGAATGTTCGATGTGATGCGACAGTAAAACGCTGGCTGCGGACGCACGTGCTATCAAATATCGTGTTGAACGTACCTTCCAAATACTCCCTGACAGATCGATGAACCAATTTCCAATATTGTACTCACCTCGTGTATCGAGAATTTGGATTCCAATTCGATCTCATTCTCGCTCGCCGCACCTCATTTCATTGGTTCTCAATCAGAATTTAATCAGAAAAAAACAATTCATAATTCAATCGGTGAAGAATTTAGATTTCAAAGATTCGTTGGGACAGCATCAAACACGATTATTCAACAAAAATTTTTTCATCGAAAAGACGAAGAGAATTAGGATCAAAAGTTGAACAGACTGGAATTTTTCAAATATTCGTAATTTTCAGAAATTTCTTTTATTCCCTCGATGTTAGCATATCGATGTAGAACAATATAATCGTGGCTGTAAACCCGTGTCGATCGAACTCGATGCTGAGTACATTGATTGGCCCGGACACTCGTGTCTGAAACCAGAAATTCGTCAGCATATCATTAATAGAGGTCTCTCGCCAATCCAATGTGTACACGAACCTACATACGTTACAGCATTGGCTGCTCACCATTCGACACTGCTTTCCGTTAACTTCGTTTCGAGGCCCGTCAATGTCCTACTAAATTTATGACCTCACCACTTCCCATCCATAGTCCCATTCTCCCATAAAATATAACTTCATGTACTACATCGGTGTACACGTATATCTGCGTAAGAAAATTCATCAAAGCGCCATTACGATTGATAATATGAAAGTCAGAATTTTCCCAGCTACTTTTCAGCTCGATTATCGACAGTCATTTTTCTTTTCAACTTGTCAATGATTTGGCACTCAATTCTGATTGCGACTCAGTTAGAGTTTACTTTTTTTAGGGAAAATTAGTAACAGAGTTTGAGGAAATTGTGGGTAAAGATCGGGATCAAAGTTAATGCGACATTTTTCTAAGAATACCGCAGGTACACAAAGCTATGTATGAATGTCCAGGGAAGGCGATTGAATACATTTTTTTTTTGCGAATGGATATGTGAAGTGACGTTTTTTTTTTTTTTTTTGATTGACAGGAATCGAGATATTGTATAATCGAATGTGTAGGAGTGCTTGTGCTGCTGACACAGCGTTCAACCGCGATCATACTCGAACGAGAAATATTGTCGACGAATTTGGAGCAATGTGATAAATTCACCAGTTAAATCATTCACGCTCTGTCACTTTCTCTTTGCTTGATTTTGTCGCTTTTAAAAGCTTATTTTTGTTGATCCATTTTTTTTTCTTTTGCTATACGAAATGATTTGTAGAACTGGTAAAATTTGACTTGTTTCGATTGAGAAATTGAATACGGTACAGCAAATGCTTCTTTGGCCCAAAAGCTGGAAAAGATTCATCACTTTTGTGTGAAAATCGAAGATAATTGTTTCGAGAATTCTTCAGTTTATCAACGTCGATAAATCCTTTTTCAATATCCTTTTTGTTTAATCTCAAAAAGCTTTTTTTGCACGGTTTTATGAAACACGTAACGAGCTCCGTATTTTTGAGTTTAGTTTTCTGGTTAAATGTGCTCCTCGATCGGATGAGAGACTCTCGCGTATGTTTCGTGATGAGAAACGAACCAATTAAGCTTTCTTGTCGTACAAGGGCGTGCATTCATTACCGATTTCGTGCTCCAGCATCCGATTTCTCTCTCTCTCTCTTTCTCTTCTCTCGGTAATTCTTGAGTGAGAGTTTCTACGAGTTCTCGTACGAAAACGGGTCCATTAATTCGCCACCAATTTAAACTCGAGATATATCGTGCACATGAAGGAATTCCACGCGATTCATTGCTTTTCAATCAAACGCTCGATTGCGAGAATCCAATGGTAATTCATATTCAAACAGCTCTCTATAAGACGCAAAGCCAGAACAGATTTACCTTGAATCAAAACGTCAATTCGTCACTTACGAATATTTATCATACAATTTTCGCATATCGCGCGAAATATTTGAGCGATTTTCCGAATACATTTGCATCGAAGATGGAAGAATATATCTGAATGAAAGCGATTCTAAAAATTCCTCATTATTAGGATAATCGAGCCTTTTAATCATTCATTGCAGCGATGAAAGAGGACGATTAATTATTCGTCAATTTCGTCCTCTTTGCCAGAGATTCTGACTAGCTCAACGTTTTATTCGTTGGAATGACTTTTCCATACAAATTATACATCGAAATAGCGGTGGAAATATCGATCATAAAAAACTTCAATAACCGGCCCCAACAATCGTTCAATTCTTCAAAGTTTTTATTGATCGCAGTTTGTTTCTTTTTTTTATCAAAAAATGATTATCCGCACCAGAATTAAACGATTTTCTTCTCCATTTCTTCAAATTCTTCTGGTCTTTTCAAAGCACACAGCCAAACACCCAACTACGCGAAAGAAATTTCGATCGGGTTTATTCTCCGTAAAAGTAAATGAATTTGCCATCGTTGCATTGAAAAAAAATGAAAAATTTGGCAAAAAAACTCGAGAAAACTTTTATCACAAATATTTTCGAGTTAAACAAAGTAATTACTGGCCCGAAAATGCCTAATTTGGCATCGCAAAGGCGTCATACATATGTTCATGCTTATAGATACGAACAGGTCCTCGGATAGGTCCTGCCAAGTTTGGTTTGTATTCGGGACAATGAGATCCGCGGAAAGCGCCAAAAAACGAAAAACAGAGTGGAATATTTAAAGAGACTATCGTCTCCGGTCGTGCTTCTCTCTTTCGGTGAAAGGAGAATGAGAATAGTCGCTGAACGATGGAAGAAGAAGAAGGAGAGAAGAAGAGGAGGTGAGAGAAAGCTGGGCTGGAAGCTTCCGGCTGTTTCTCGGAGTCTCTCAAGGGCCACGGAAAGGATTTCCTCTTAAATTCCTCGAGCGACGAATCTTCGTATAAGCTTTCTCCTCTCATTTCTTCCTCACTCTCATTTTCTTTGACTCTATTTCCTTTTCTATCTCTTCGCAAAAGTTACTTCCGGTTTCCGTCTCGCAGCTGTCTTATACCGGTAAAAACCGGACGAGCACGTATACCTCGTTAGCAAATCATTAGCAGACTCAACAACCAGAGACGGATGCCAAAACCGTTTTTAAGAGCCTTCCCTTTTCAGCCAACTACTTTAATTTTTGTTATTTCTTCGGTTTTTTTTTTTTTTTTTCAAGTCAAAGGAAATGGAACTCTTTTCGTAATTAACAAATTTGCTGTAATCTACTGCTCGGATTTACAAAGTTTGAACGAGTTTATTTTTTTTTTTTTTTTCAAAATTGAACGAGACTAGAATTTCCTGAATGATAATTCGCGATAGGACCAGTCACCGGGTTAATTGGTCTTGGTTATTGAAAGTTTTTTTATTGCTCGCATTTTATTTTTACAGCAATGACACATTTCGATAGAAAAACAATTCTCGATTCACGTACGTTTACACAGAGCATTATTTCAGGAACTAGAAAGTTTGTTGAAGAAAAATTGTTCCTTATCGGCTTATCTTCGGGTACAAATCTCTGCAGAAGTTTCGTTGGAGGCATTGAGAAAATGTTGAGGGGGGGGGGATACAATTTTCAGGGTGACAAAATAAAAAGAGCCGTTGTCTTCGTGTCCTGACCGTGCTATGTGTATACGCGGATGAAGAGAGAAAACTGGAAAACTCCATTCACGGTTCTCGCGTCTAGTTTTTAGTTTTTTTCAAAACTTTTCTACGGTGTTTATACCGAGAACTGTATATATACGTGTATATAGCTTTAAAGAGGCTTGTCTTTCTCTTTCTTCAGCACTGAAAACTAATTCAAAATCGCTGCGCGAGAGACGGCAATCCCTCTCCTCCCCTCTCTCTTTCTCTCTCTCTCTCTCTCTTTCGCTCTTGCCACCTCGTTATACAAAGTATGAAGAAACTTCCTGTGTACGGTACACACCGGGGAAGTTTTTCGTGAAAAGAGGGAGGGAATCTTTCGAGAAGGATCGTAAAAAGGGCTTTTGTTTCTTACAGCATGCACTATATACTTTCTGCCGGAACATGTTATTCCATCCGCTCAAGGAAGTGACGCACTTATATATACATTTAAATATGTATATATAAATCCACATAAAAAAACCGGAATCTTCACCACTAAAAGTATCATTTTTCTCCTAAATTCTTAGCTGACCTCGATTCTCTTCATGAACGAGTGAAAGAAAAAAGTAAGACAAAAAATGAGCGACCAAAAGTTTTCGTTAAATTGAGTTATTTAATGAAAGAAAAAGAAGAGAAATTTTTTGCGGATATTTGAGGAATTAATGATGCGTCGAATTCTCATCGGTTCTGTAAAGATAATTTTTAATGAAATATCAATATTTTAGGATTGATTTTTTAACTTTTGGGTCTTCGGATCTTTCGTTAAATAGTATTTCCAAGCATTGGATATTTGTAAAATGCAATCGATTGAATTTACCATGTAGAAAAAAAAAATCAATTTCTGAAGCGTCGAATTTGATTTTCAATATCTTTTGTTATGAATTTTCGAATTGTACTTTGTACAGTATGGATTCGAAGCAAAACGATTCGGTCAAAAACGATTTATTTTATGTTGGAAAAGCCATGCGTGTGCATGTCGGAATGTAGGGGGCGATGCGTATAAAGAAGGAAGGAAGTGGATAAGGAGAGAAAACGTGATCTGGAATGCCGTGTCTCGTTTCTGTCTGTACGTATACACGTATCTCGATAGAATCAAACGGAATCTCGATCTATTCTCGTAGAGCAGTAAGAAATAGGAAAGTTGAAATAGTATGCGAAACGGTGAAATACTCACAGGAACTACCTGTTTTATTTTTCTGTCGCCTGTATATATATGATACTGTGCACTGTATATAAAATATTTTTTCCGGATAACACACAAAACCAGTAGCTGAGGTCGCATTTTTATTTAAATTTCACCGGGATCCGTGACCGCCCAAAGGCTCTTTTTTTGCATCTATTTCATCGAATCCCACATCCGAGATGGAAAATTTCGACCGAAGAATTTTTCTGCTTCGTATATTCGCGCGCGAGTTTCTCAATCCCGATGAAATTCTTTGGTGAAAATCAATACGACGGATATGTTGAAAAGGAGTTTTGATCTGGTAGAAAAATTAATTGAATTATTCAGTTTCAGGGGAAAAGGAAAAAAAAAAAACAGAAATTAATTCATACAGTGCGTGGAGAAAGAAAGCAAATTGATGGATTCGGGTAGTTCGCTGATTAAAATATTAATTAATTGGCTCCAAGGGTAATTGAATTATTCAAATTTATTGGAAAATTTTCGTAATCGGTCAAACGTGAATATAATTGATATAATATTCGTGATGAAATATCGAACGAAATAACTCGGTATCGAATGAAAATTTATGCGCGCGTATGTGACTCGACTGCCATAATATTTTGAGAAAAAAAAAAAAAATATATAAAATCCTCGTTTCGGTGCTTTTCGCATTGCAAAAGTTCGTATGATTTCACGTACGGACGAAAGTTTGCTGAGTCTATAAAAACTGCAGCGAACTATAACTTGAGTAAATAACCGTCTAAATCACCAAAGTATATTTTACGAAGACATACGAAAAAACAGAAAAAAAAAAACAGAAAAAAAAACAAAAGCTATCGACTTTAAAACCGGAAATTTATCTTCAGGGCTGGGAATAAACGTGAAAAAGAGATCGAGAAAAGAGAGACAGAGAGAGGGAAAGAAAGACAGGAACTTTTATATCCTGGAATCGAGGGCAATCCCCCTATCTGGCTTTTCTCCTTTTCAGCCATCTTCCGCCTCACTAGCTTTCTTTCTATTTTTCTTCATTCATTTTCGACTATCACTCCGAAGAAAATTGGACCGAGTCGAATTAACTAAGAGTTCTTAAATGAGGACATGAAATTTAATAAATTATCCTCCTATCACCGAACTATTTCACATCAAATAGCATTACTTACTCCCGAGCACAATTCTCGAGGTCTTTGAGGATTTTACCAAAAGTTAAACAATCCAAATTAGCAACGTTAGGAAGATTTTTTATTTCTAACCATCCCATTATCTCGAGGCTCTCAAAAATTTGTTTGAAGTAACAATAACTCTTGACGTGATTTCATTGATCAATGAAATCGATTTTTTTTTTTCACACTCTTTTTGTGCCCAGCTTTGTATCTTTTTTTGTTTTTTTTTCTTCGAAATAAGGCGAGCCTTTTTGGTGAAACAAGAGAAGAATGAATTTCGGTAGCGGAATGACCGTTCATTCCCCCATCGGCCTTATCGTTGGTCCCTCTCGAGGAATCCCTTTCGCGCTTTTCTTATACACCTCTTCGCATCACCACAACAACTCACGTCGACGAGATAAAATAGCAATGAGAGAGAGAGAGAGAGAGAGAGAGAGAGAGAGAGAGAGAGAGAGAGAGAGAGAGAGAGAGAGAGAGAGAGAGAGAGAGAGAGAGAGAGAGAGAGAGAGAGAGAGACAAAGGAAAACGCGAGGGAGAGAGAAGAAAAGGGGAAAGAAAAAAAAAAAGAGTGAAGACTCTGTCTTTGTAGGCATTACTCGTGCGGCTGTGGAACTGGCGCCGCGTGACTAGGGGTAGTTTTCTCACACCCTTCTTTTATTTTACTCACTCTTTGTATTTATGAGACGCGCGGTTATCTTCACGGGCCGTTATACGCTTTTTTTTGTTCGTCTCCTTTTCGGGAATGCCATCTTTTATATGCTGCTCGATCGTCTCAACCGGCGCCCCTTAGTCTCGCGGGTCAATCTTATTTTTCCTTCAACGAAATAAAACCGATCTTCTTTTCGATTCTATAAATATATTCATATATTTACCGAGAGTAAATTAAGTGTCTCATAACTCCCTCGGTTCTTTTCTATTCCTCATTTTCTGGCTGATTTCCAATCGATATCACGTTTCAATAAAAATTTCAGAAAAAATAGGAAAAATTGTTGAAAAATTTTTCTCGATTCGTATCTCTCGTATTTCGTCATTTCGAATCTTGGTCTGTCACCCAATAAAATTGTGATTCGATTCCCAAAATCATGGTGAAGCATCTTTTGACGTGGGAATTCGAAAAAAAAAGTTGACAAACGGATTAAAAAAAACTGATGCGCGTTAACAGAAATTCTGAAGAACCGATTCCTCGCGTTCTAATGATAAAAAGAATTCGATTGACAGCATTATTGCTACTTTTCATGATTCAAGATGTTCGTATTAGCAACAAAAAATGAAATATATGACAACGAAATTGATATGGATACGGAATATCCGACAGCGAACACACGGAATGAAGAAATATATCGATACACAGGTAGAAAAGCAAAGGCCGAAGGAACGGAGGAGAAAGGAGTTGGGTTGGGTGCTGATAGTTTTCAGCTAATTTAGCACCCCGTGGCTAAACACACGAAACCCGGTCGTTCATCAAGCTGCTTTTCTCTCTCTCTCTCTTTCTCTTCCTTGGGATATATCCTGTGGGATTGTAGAGGCAGGGAAGGATATGGCGGAAGGTTTGTCGGAGGGAAAAGTAACTCAGCGGGTACGGGAAAGGGGGGGGGGGAGTGGAGGCAAGACAAATTGCGTTGGTTCTTTGGAGGAGAGGGAGAGAGAGTATATCTTGGGCAATTGGCAAACGTTGGGATTACTGGCGCGAGTGTTTCTTTTTCTTTTTCTTCTTTCCCTCTTTTGTCGTCCCTTTATCGGGGGTTGATATGCCGTTGGTGATTACATACTTTCTACATACACATATAAAAAGTGGTGGCTTGGTCGAATGAGGGAAGCTTCGAAAGGCCAAAAAATAGCACATTAGTTTGCGACGAATACGCCCTTTTGTGGATTAAGAGGGCAATACGAGCCCGCGTGCAATCTCATTTGTGACATCTACAGAGAGCAAAAGCCCGCACCCTTATACCTGAACGTGTGTGATTGCGGGATAGACGTTCTTTTTCACGTTTGTTTGCACCCTCGTCGCTAGGAGGGTACGAATAAAAAAAAAAATAATAAAAAAAAAAAAAAAAACAAAATTTCTTTTTTTTTCTCTTCTTCCTTCTTCTTCTTGTCCGGAAGAGCGGACGATTTTCTCCGATCGTCCAAACACACCGACGCATCTACACATATATTCAAACGCACATACTGATACCACGATAAGCGGCGTATATACATTGTATGCCCAGCGAGGTTTAAACGTTTCTTCGAGAGAGAAAAAAACGCAATTTATTGCGAGCCGAAGAAAAGCACAACGAAAATAGAGACATCAAACTCACCGGAGAGTTTCGTCGTTGATCTTTTCGAGCGTGCTATAATAAAGACGATGCTCCTTTGGGGTACGCCTCTGTATACATCTATATTGAAGTTTATACACACATCGTAAATATATTTATATATATATGTGTATCTACGTTTCTTCGTTGAAGTACGAGTAATATATCCTCTGAAAGAGAAAAACGCGAGGAGCTGCCAGGGGATTGAGCTTTCGGACAGACTCGAAAGATTTTATGGTGAAAATAAATAAAAGCCCGGATTCTTCGGGGCACAGAAATAAAGAGACTTCCTCTGATATCAGCTAACGCATCAAATTTCATGCATATCGTACATATTAAAAGTCAGATGGCCGTGTGCTGCCGCGGTAATTTCATTCTTGAGACTTTGTTGTCGCATGTGGCCTGTGACTCGTCATCAACTTTTTTTTTTTTCTCATTTCATGGTGGTACGCGATTATTAAAAAACTGATAACGAAATATTGTTGAGACGATAAAACATTTTGGTTCGTGGACAAAATATTTTGTTGGACAAAAAAAAATATTTTAAGATTCGAACAAAATTTTGTTTTTAGCGAGATTCACCGTCGTGTAGTTCGTTTTTTCTCGTAAAACGAGCCTCAGAGAGCCGCGTTGATGAAACTTCATATTTCTTTAAAAAATTCGTCTGTACGATTATAAATGAGAATTGAATTCGACGGAGACGATGAGCATTGTTCTGTAAATTAGGGTGAATTTTATTCGACGCACGATTTCCAGTTGGCGCGATAAAAGAGTCCTTATAAATACGAGATTTTTTGGGAATAAAAAAAAATTCGACCAGAAGAAACAAGGCACGTACGAAAAAATTGGCTTTAATGAAACGGAAAAAAAAAAGAAAATTTGATTCTCGTTCAGGGTTGAGAGACAGGAAGGAAAAGGTGAACGTGAAGAGGGAGAAATATTTTCAAAGAGAAATGCGAGGATGAAGGACGAGTGAGAAAAAGAAGAATAAAGTATATATATATATATATTTTTTTTTTTTGGGAGGGAGGGGGATGAAAATGGGCTGTGTATAGAACAACAGAGAGCAGCAGAATGTCTATGTCCCATTGAAATCTCTTGGAAGCTTTATCTATCCCGAAAGAGGGTGACATGGCGTGACCACCATCCGCGATATCGGACCTTCCAGTGTTATATCGGTCGATGGTCGATTTTTGCACGGCCTTAAATTGTCTCTGCTCCTGGGCCACGAACCCTCGAGAATAATCTATTCCAATGCTCATCCCTCTGCCTCTCACTTTCTCTCCCTCTCTCTCTCGATGTTCGTAGACCCAAGTGCCAGTCGGTCGCGACAAGCTTTTTTTTCCCCATTTCTTCTGTACATAAAGTATATGATAAAGAAAAAAAATAAAAGGAAGAGGCGAGAGATGAAATGTCAGGAATATTTAACGATAAAAATGAAGGGTCTGCCGTTTATGAAACATTTCATTCTTTCACCCCCTTCATTTACGAGCTCAATTGCTACTTGATTCCAAAGCATCTCGGCCCTCTTTTTATTTTATTAAAGAAAAAGAAAAAAATGAGTATAATCGAGAGCGTTACGGACTTTGTTCTATTGAGAGCTTTCCTCCTGGGATGAGAGAACCTTCGAGTCTGCTTTTTTTTTTTTTTTCACATTCAAATGTTATATCGTTGGAGGCAGGACACGAAAAAAATGTGGATTCTTCAAATTCACTTTGTTTCGGTGACGATATAATGACATTTTGCTTTCCATTATCAGCCGAACACGATGCGCTTCGGGCGAACGAAGATAGCTCAGGCTGCACGTGAAACGTGCTTCGCCGAAACTGTACATCGGGACGATGGGAATAAACATGCTGACGATCACCCTTTATTAAAGAGCGAGAGAGAGAGAGGGCCGAAAATGATAGAGGCTTTATATATCAAGTTTGCAAACCACGTGTGTGACAAACTTTGTGTTTCGCTTGCTGTTAGACCAAGTTTTGCGGTGGAAGGAGAGATGAGGGCTGCTCCAACGATGGGGCTCAAAGTCTATATTCGCTTTCCAGTGTCATAGCTGTCGTGTGTCTCTCTCTCTCTCTCTCGTCACGCGTCGCTACACTTTCAAACCACAAACAATAGTGGATTAAACATTTTTTTTTATAAATAAACATAAATTTCGTTTAATTCGATTTTTCCATTGGTCCAAACACATGTTCTGTGAGAAACTGAAGATCGTTTCGATTCGTCAATATAGCTCAATTGTGAAACTTCGATCTGCGAGTCTCGGTATCTCTCTGAACGATACTTTTAATGCAAAAAGAATTTTAACCCAAAAACTGAATACAAAGCTTTCGTTGGCAGCAGCGATAGATCGATGTTTGATAAGAAAAAAAAAGGATTTTCAATCTTTGAGTTATATCGGTCTCCGATAAATAGCTATTCGTGTTCCTATTGAATTTTGGGGCATTAATACATCTCATTATGAGGCTATTCATGTCAAAAGGATAAAATTTTGCCCTCCTGACATTCTCCGATGACCTGTGGCCGACCACGTGACCACACGCGTTTTCCCTCGCATAGAATTTATGGTGGAGGCTCTTGGGCGAGGTGCGAATTGGTTGAAGGACGACGAGAGAGAGAGAGAGAGAGAAAGAGCCTTTTGCATTAAACCGGAGCAAAAGGATATGAAGGGATGTGCGAGGTCGACCTCGCCATCTCGTCGTGGTTATTCCACTTCAATCTCTCCCTCGTTCTCTCTCTCTCTCTTCATCCCTCGTCTCCTTTTTATATCTCTTTTCCCATGTGATATGGGCAGTAGACGAAGCTTTCCTGGAGTGACCACTGAGTGTCGGTCCCTGTTCACGTAAAATCGTTTCCCATCTCGGTACGTGCTAATGCATGCATTTTCCCAGCCACAAAAGTCATCTCTCGTATATCTATATGTATGTATTCGTCAATATAACTCGTGGCAGTTTAAATTTTCCCTACGAATCCTCTACCATAACAATAGAAGCAATTTGATCCCTGAATCTAAATCGATCTCCCGATCCTACTTATCACACAAATTCGATTTCCCAGCCATTCGTTTTGATTGTTATCCAAAATAGCTTCTGCTCGTTCATATTTTCGTTTTAATTTCAATTCATTTATTTCTCCTCCCGATCCTAATATTGTTTTATTGCTAACTGTTCAAAGTTGTTTTAACTCTGACTCAAGGTTTGCTATCACGCGAAGAAAATATGTATTTCAAAGTAGAGAAATGTTGAGCAATAAATCAAAATCATTTTTGTTTTCTCTTATAATTCGAAAAAAGAAAAACAAAGATGCGAGTGGATATAAAGATAGGGAGTAATAATTTTACGTGGGCGAATAAGCTAATAAATAAATGTGGAAGGTTTAATTATTCACCGCCTCTGGCGGAAGACTGGCGGTGGTATATAACTTCATTATCACGTCGCTATATCAGAATTAGTGAGTGAACGAAAAAAAAAGGTAACGAAAAGCTCGTGCGAGAGAACTGCTGAGAAGAAAAAATGGCGTGCGAGAGCAGCGTTGCTCTTCGTTTCTTTTTTTCAAATTTATTTATTTATTTTGCTTCTTTTTTTTTCGTAGTCCTATTTGCTGGCAAAAAGCCGATGGAAGATAGTCGCGGAAAAATGAACGATATACGTTCGACGGTTAAAAATATATAAAAGTTCCGGGGCCGTGAACCGGTCCTCTATTCCCCGTCAGCTAGGCGGTCATAAATAAATTAATTCGCGTGGTCCTGCGCGGCTAATTGACAAATCGGTAATCTTGCGGCCCGTTACGTCCGGAATCGTAAATGATGGCGCAATAAAAGAGAGCTGCCTTCTGGTTCACGAAAGTGTTTGAGAGACGTAAGAGGTACCAAAGCGTGGATAGAACGACGAGAGAGAGAGAGAGAGAGAGAGAGCGGAAGGGAGAAACTTACCCTCGCCATGGGTGGTCTTTTCCGTTGAGTAAAATCGGTTCAAAAGTACGTTTTACATCGGAGACTGTATTAGGCATCGTTGTAACGTATATACAGGGTGTTACCTGATGAATATTTAGCACGAATTAAGCTCCCGATGAAATTTCGTATCGGAATGTTCGCATTGAATGGTTATCGGAGCTTGAGCTTTGCGGGTTATCAATAATGATGAATAAATCTTTAAATAATTCATCGGTTTTATCAATTATTCTGGAACATTTATGAGAAGGGAGGGAGGGGGGAGGAGTCTGATGGAAAAAGAAGAGTTTTAAAGTTTCGATTAGAAATTTGATCGCGAAACTGTACACTTTGGGAATGAGCCACGCGATGAAACATCCTGTATATATTTTGTACAGGAGAAAAAAAAGGGAATTTACCACCGAAGAGGGCAAATGGCCAAAACGGTAATGTGCCATTGCCTGAGAGAGACAGAGAGGGAGATCTCGTTCGTTATAGGGCTGGAAAAGCTTGGACGTGAAGAGCGTGGAAACGAGAGAGGGATGCATGAAGTAGAGACTGCTGGTAGTTCTCATTTCCGGTTTTGCGGTCGAATTCCCAACCTCCTTTATACGTGTATACGTATATTGAAGATTTTTCGAATTTTTCATTAAATCGATCTCGCGATCCTATATTACTTTGTTCTTTTTTTCTCTGTCTCTTTTCCTCCGAACGAAGCTTTCGAGCCACTCGTAGACAGAGAAATTCGTGGCGCCAACTGCTCTGGAGCAATTGATAAAATTTGACATTAATTGAGAAGGTTTTGCGGCTTCGAGTGTGTTTTCGACTCGAGCTTTATTTTTCGGTGAAAGATTATTTGTAGGAATATTTCAGCCAATGGAAATAAATTCTGATCGATTGAAATTTTCTTCAATTTTTTAATAAAAAAAAAAAAATTCAATTAATCAAGCTTCGTCGATTGCCATTCGATTAAATATCTTTTTTCGAGCGAAGTTTCTAATTTAACTATCGGGATGATTTTCGTTCTGGTAAAATAATAAATTTTTCATCGATTGACTTTGTGCAAGTGAGTCATTTTATTTTGATGAAAAAAAAAAAGAAAACAGTAGATTCGTGAGACACAAATGAATTTGAAAAATATCGAAAGCTTTTCACCAGTCTATTCGAATGTCACGATGCTGGAGAGTGAAGTTTTTGAGATTCATCTCATCGTCTTATCCATTCGACAATATTGCTATTGGACCAATCTCGTTTCGCTGACGTTGACTAGGCAGACATTGATTCGACGAGCTCAGGTTTGTGTTGTGCACAGGTCGTCACGTACGTAAACGCACGTACGCAAGTTACCGAGGGACTGAATAGAGAGTATTCCTCTACGTGTATACATTACTTGGATGTGAATATATATACATGGGAATGTCGAGGCAAAATGGGACATTGAGGAAGAAAGGGAATCTTTATGTTCATTGATGATGTTGAGTGCGTTTTATTCGAATCTATGAACTCCTCGTAGCAAAACGTTTTATTCAAATATTACGGTGATTTTTATTTTTCATTCAAGGTGAAAACTAAAAAATATTTTCTTTCGTTGATCAACTTTTCATTCGAATCTCGATAAAAAATCTTCAAACTCATCTTGAATGTTTTTTTCAACATTTTTCGATCCTCTGCCCAGTTTTTCGTTTTCTGGAAAATTCTGGACGGAAACTATCAGCTCAGAACCCAATAACTTTTTTTCATTAAATCTGGAATTGATTTCTTGTTTCGAATTTCTCATGATAAGGGGCTCGGAACCGTAGCATCGATAAAAACGTGACGAAAAATTATGAACAAGGTCCATTTTGTCCACATGTTGGTTGTACACGTAGACGTGAAGAGGGATTAGTTCGGCGGGAATAAGAGTGAAGGAAAAAGCGGCTGGGATGGGAGTTAAGGGGGATAGAGGGCGTAAAAAAGAAGGTAAAAAGAAGCAGGTACGGGAAGGTTGATCGTTCGAGAAGCGAGTATTGTGATTCAATCTAGTGCGCGACCTCTCAATTTTTCCTCAACCCTGTTGGCCCCATGTGAACAGTATTGGCATACAGTAATATACATATGTATGTATCTTACCTTATATGGTATTAGAGGCGATGGGGCGCGCGTTACAGCAATATCGGGAGTGCGAGAGAAAGAGAGAGAGAGAGAGGGAGAAAGAAAAAAAGAGTAAAAAATAGGGAAAAAAAGAGAGAAAAAAAAAAAAACTGACGAAACGACTTTGCTTCGGTCCGAACAGCCTCGAACCGGATGCAAACGGAATAGAAATGTCTATTTACTATGTAAAGTGCCACTCTCAGTTATACGTGAATGCAAAAAAGAGAAGAAAGAGCGGTGAGAGAGAGAGAGAGAGAAAGAAGAAATGAAAGAAAAACTCTTCTCGTATGCCCAATGCGATAGTGCGCCCTCTTTTTCGCCATTTTTTTTTCGAGAGAGAGAGAGCATTCCGAAATTTTGCAAACTCTCATCTCCTCCTATTCTGCGTTAAAACGAGAGTGATTTATTTACTCCAACGATATACAAAACACACGTCTCAACCTTTTTGTTATCGTCCCGAGACACTTTTTTTTTTTTTTTTTTTTCTATATATTCGTACTTCAGTTTTGTCATTGTTGATTTCTCTTCTCCTCTCTTTTTGACGCGATAATCGATCACTTCCAATTTTAAGATCTCCGCGTCGTCCTCGTCGTCCTGTCCATGGCCCATGACGAACTTCGTCACGGGAGGCTGGGGACTGTCTCGCGACTTTACCTCGTCTCTTAACTCTTCGGGCTTCTCGCCCGGCTTCTGTCTCGCTACACTCTCCGACAACATATTTCATTCACGCCCCCGGGAAAACGTATGCTTTCACGTATATCTTTTATATCTATATACCCTAGATTACATGCCACCTATATATGGATATATTCATTTATGTATAGCATATATATTGTAGACACAGCATAGAGTGCGCTTTAAAACCCCCCTCCCCCTTCCCCCCGACGTTGTAATATAGTACCTGATAATATATTAGAGGGTTTATCATAACTTTTGCCCAAACTTTCCACACCAGAACTAGCAAAATTCTCGTAATTCTATGCTCCCTCTTTTCATTCTCGTATTGTTCAATTTATATTTCTACCTTTTCAACTACTTTGTATTTTGATGAATTAGCTAATCGCCGCCTTTCGACGAGAAAAGTGACATTTTTGTGTTTTATTATTCTTCTGTGATTTCTCGACGAATGAAGATTCGTCGAATCTGATTTTTTGACAGCGAACCTACGAGATGTAATTTCTTCACGATTTTTCGTAAAAAAATGATAGCCGAGCCGAGTGTTCGATGTTTCTGTCTATTCGAGTAAAATATTTAGGCTATTTTGATGCTCGAAAATTTTGCTCGCTTTTATATATCTGGATGGAAGATCTTTCGGGGTTAGAGTTGGGACAAATGTGCAAGCGGGAAAACGGGGAAGAAGTAAAGACAGAGTCAGGGGGTGAAGGGTTGTTGGCGGGGCGGGTTAAAGTCGTTGAAGTATACAGGAGGTTTAAAGTGGCGGATTTTGCTTGCTTACGTAAGAGTCCGTACGTACGTGTCCTGGATATATATGTCTGGTCTTCTCCGCTATCCTCAGGATCTCGTTATACATATATGTATATCTATGTATGTATAGACGTAATATATGTGTGTATATATATATATCGAGACGTCCGCAAGAGCACGAGCGAACGAGGGTGGAAACGAGCGAGGCGATAATCTCGTAGGAATCCCCAGAGAAGTCCTCGGGACACGCACAACGATATCCTCCCCTCCCTCCCACCCTTCCTCCCTCGTCCTGCACATTTTTACTTCATAGGACACACTATTCTGCTCTTTTTCTCGTAAGTAGGAAACATCCGTGCGTAAACGGACCTCTCGGGTTTTGGCTTTACTCGAGCGCGCTTTGTACACTTACATCGCCGGATTATCAGGATTACATTCATCTTATTTATCATTATTTTCTCATTACTTTTCACATTTTCATTTATTACTTTACTCAACGTTTATACTCGCGAGGGAATTTTCGAACTCGTCATTCTGACAGGAACCGAATTAGAAATTTAAATTGAAAAAAAGATATTTGTAGGTTCAACAAATCGTGGCGATGAGCCTATTGGAAATTGCTGATTCAACAAAATTTTCGTTGGTTCAATGACGCTTTCGTTGGATCGCGAAATATTCATTCGAACCATCGAACCAAGTGTTGGAATCTACCAAATTTTTTTTTGTTGAATCAAAACGAATTTCATTTCAGTCTCACACGAATCGTTGATCCAATAAAAAATGGGTTTTATCAACGAATTCCTTTTCTCGATGTATCTTTTCTCGTTAGCCAAATAATCAGGAGAGGAAAGCAGATTATTTTTGTTGAGCATTTTCTCTCGTTTAGGAGGCATTAAAATTGGAAAAAAACGTTTTTTTTCAAAGTTTGCATCGGTTTAATATCTAGTTGTGGGTTCAAAGTTTGAAAAAAAATGTCAAAATGTCGAGAAAACGTTTGACTGTATGAAACGACAGTTGGATAAAAGGGGAATTGGCGTATCCATTTTCTATGGCTGACTTTCCGGTGTCCGTAATACACTTTGAATAAGCGATTTATATATGTCTGTATAAGCAGGGTTCGATACAGCTTTCAATGTTTCTGCCTTTTGGTATCGTCGAAACTTTTCCTCTTTTGGAAGATCAGGTAGAGGGTGTCAAGATATCAAGAGGGTGAAAAAGAGTAAGAAAAAAAAAGAGAGATGAAGAAGAGAGAAAATAAGTATAAGTCGAAAGAGAGAAGTCGTATGGAGGCAGGGAAAAATGTCACAAACTCGTATAGTCGGATCAACCGGGTAAAAGTCTGACGGTTTTCTCACCGTCGCCGCCTCTCCTGCGTGTAAGCAGGGGGGTAGTGAAAAACGCAGCAGCCTCTTTCTGTATCCCTACTGAGTAAATATTGATGTGACGTGTGATATTCGATCTGTCCTGTGTAGAATAAACGTCTCGAGCGTGTTAACGGCTTCTTCCACTAAATTTCAAAAATATTCTCTTCCCTTATTCATACGTTTATTTTTATCCGTCTTTAAGGGTATGGAAAATTTATAAAACGTTCTATGCTTTACGTGCAACTATCGTCGTTTTGTATTTTATGTGTTTTCTTTATCGTTACTTGATATTTTGTGTACAATATTTGCTGCTGATTATTCTACGACTTTTATCGTCATTCGGTTTGGAAATGACAGTGAGAAGAGGACAGAAAAGCTTTTTTTTTTCTCTTCTTCAAATCTAGAGTCGCGGTAGCGACTCGAGACAAGTACATTTACGTTATTATATATACGTCTATACTATGTCGAAGAAACGAGTCGCTACAAGAGTCCTTACAGCAAGCAGAGCTGGTCGAACGTTTTTTTGAAATCCTTGAAATTTGTTTCGACGATATTTAATTAATTACAGCGTTTTGAAAGATGCTGCGCATTCACGTATTTTTGATTTATTTTTTTCTTTCGATCGTGACTATTTAGAGCCCTGTAACCTAACGCATTTTGTAGATATTAATTTTTTATTTTTTCGAGGCATTAAAAAAAGGTGGCTTTTTTCGCACACTTTTTGACGTCTCGCAGTTTCTGTCTAGTGACACTAGTTATAACTAGAAACATCTGCTGATATGTGATGAAACTGTTCAATTGATTGATGTGTCAAACGACTTTTTACATTACAGTGACAGATATGTTGGAAAAGGTTATAAAGATCGCGGTCACGAATTTGGTGGTAGTCGTGAGATTGAAAAAAGTGAGGTTGTAAAAATCGCGGCTGTGAAATTTGACAGATATTTTTTAAATTCGAATTCTGTTAAGTCATCAGGGTTATGACGGTTATGAGGTTGAAAAAAAATTATGAGGTTCAAAGTTTATATTTTAAAAAATGACTTGTTTCTGTTAGAGATTTCGGTATTGTTTGAATCGAAGAAATTTTTAAAACCTCGACAAATTCCAAGTATTCAGTTGCGTGAGTGATGAAAATCGAGCAGAAAACTAATAAATACATAAAAACATGGATGTTTACAGTGTATGTTGTTTATGAATACATTCCAGAAATAAAAAGAATTTTCCTCAATTGTTCATCGGCCAATGGATATTTCTTTTTTTTTCATCAACAACTTTTTTTATGCAAGCCCCTGGGCTCTTTTTTTGCAGTTCTTCAAAGGTGATGACGGTTATGTCCCAAAGCTCATGTACATGTCAAAATGATGAAATTGATGAAAAATATTTGGCGATGGTACCAACGGTGTAAGATTTTCCAGTGCCGGTGTTTTCGCAACTCACCGGTGTTTCACAAAAAATTTTTTATGCCACCATCTGAGATCCTTCCGGAGCCAATGAAGAGTCATTTTGCTTTCATCGACAACTTGTTTGATGCTAGCCTCTGGACTCTTTTCTTAAAAATCTTCAAACGGTGTAAGATTTTTCAGTGCCGGTGTTTTCACAACTCACCGGTGTTTCACAAAAAATTTTTTATGCCACCATCTGAGATCCTTCCGGAGCCAATGAAAAGTCATTTTGCTTTCATCGACAATTTATTTGATGCTAGCCTCTGGACTCTTTTCTTGAAGCTCTTCAAAGGTGATGACGGTTATGTCCCAAAGCTCATGTACATGTCCAAAGGATGAAATTGATGGAAAATATTTAGCGATGGTACCAATGGTGTAAGATTTTCCAGTGCCGGTGTTTTCGCAACTCACCGGTGTTTCACAAAAAATTTTTTATGCCACCATCTGAGATCCTTCCGGAGCCAATGAAAAGTCATTTTGCTTTCATCGACAACTTGTTTGATGCTAGCTTCTGGACTCTTTTCTTGAAGTTCTTCAGAGATGAAGACAATTGTGTCCCAAAGCTCATGGGGATGTCAAAAGGATGAAATTGATGAAAAATATTTGGCAATGGCACCAACGGTGTAAGATTTTCCAGAACCAGTGTTTTTGCAGCTCACCTGTGTTTCACAAAAGTTTTCTGATGCCACCATCTGAAAACCTTCCGGACTCAATGCTTAAATCAACGATCTTGTATTCTTTATCGCTGAAAATCTTATTCTCTTCAACTTCAACTTTTTCGCAGCGATTCAGTTTTTTCGATTTCTTTAGTGTTCTTTTTTTAGACATTTCTCAATGATAAATGATAGACGTCTTAGATGTTTCTCGTTTTTTCTTCGTTGTCCACGTTTTTGATAAACATTTTTCGCTTCTGGTTCTCACTGTCAGAAACTTTCATCTTCCTCGGAAAAAATTTATATTGATGTCAAATAAGGGAAAATCTGTGCTATTTTTACTATGACAAACATTTCAAATCTCATAGAAGCAAGTCATTTTAACGAAACAAAGTCTTGAAACAAAATCGTATACGAAACATTAATGTATTCTGATAAATTTCTACACATTTCTAGAAAAATTCAAATTTAGTTGGAAATTTAACATGCGAAATCATGTCGTAAAATCTCAATGAAATTTTTTCATTTTCAAAACCTTTTGTAGCAAAGGTGCAATATTTAAAAAACAAATTGAAACGATTTGATTGAGAACATTATTCATATTTTTGAAATCTTTCATTTGAAAATAAAACAATTTCAAAATATATTAACAAATTAGCATTTGACAAATAAATACTGAATCATTTATAATTCAGTACTTATTGAATTTCAAATCGTACAACACATTAGCCCTTGAAGTGAATTTGGGCTAAAATACATATAATATAATATCAAGAGACGCGGTAGCGGCTCGACGCCATGTATTAAACGAAAAGAAAGAGCCCGCGCGAGACCTGCCACACTTAAATATACGCGAATATGCCGGTTCTATGACGTAATAGTAATAATAATTATGAAATTAAAGTGACGCCAAGCAAATTCTGAGCTGAAAATCAAACTTTTTTTCCCTTGAAATTGGAGGTTTCCTTTAAATATGTTAATTCTTTTTTGTGTTCAACGAGCTGTCATGTTTTATTAAGGGATGAGCATTAAAAATTTGTTGTCAAGTTTGAAAATTCATAACTTAAAACTCAGAAATGTTTTCAGAATACTGTAGTAACTCGAATGCCGAAAGGATTCTTTTTCGTTCTACGTTCTTACTTCTGTCATACGAGTCTGTAAATTGAAGCATGTATTTTGTTTCCGGTTCATTTCAATCATTTGTTAACCCATCAATGTGCAAAATGACAATTCTGTTCACGCAATTTCAAGTACACAGTTTGAATTGACAAACAACAAAAAATTCCTCTAAAACCTCTTCCTCGAAAACGTCTCCACGGAAAATCTCTTAAAAAAACAATAATCATTCAATATCCCTTTGAAAATCTGTCATAACTAAAAACTCCAATCGAAAAACCTGATTCTTCCAATAATTCGCGATGATTACAAAAAGTTGTTAAATAATCACAAAAAACAGCAAAAATGCTGTACAAAAAGTTGAGACAAGTACATTTACTCCCCCGTTAAAGGAGCCTTCCCTCTAAATAATTAGAACCTCGTAATAAAACATCTTTAGAAAAATTTCTCCCAACAAAAAACACCATTCAAGAAACCAGATCTCCCCAAAAATCCACTATTAGAAAGCAGTTCGAATCTTTCCTTTTAAAGTAACCTTAAAAAATAATTTATCATGAAAAGTTTTGAAAAACTATCTTGAATGAAATTTATGAATAAAGTCATGAAATCGTGAAATTAAATTCTCGCAAAGAGTTGAATTAAAAGATTACAAAAAGTTGTCAAATAAATATGGATGTGGTCAAGTACGTCAGATTATAATGTTAACAAAAAAATTACAAACAAAAAAAATTATATACAAAAAAATTACAAACAAAAAAAACTTGAGAAAAAAAAATTTCGGCTGGTGTACTTGGCGAAATGTGTAATTTACTTCTCATAATGTACTTAGACCTCATAGTTTTAGTTACGAACTCGCCAAGTACACCAGCCGAAATTTTTTTTTCTCAAGTTTTTGTTGTTTGTAATTTTTTTGTATATAATTTTTTTTGTTTGTAATTTTTTTGTTAACATTATAATCTGACGTACTTGACCACATCCATATTTATTTGACAACTTTTTGTAATCTTTTAATTCAACTCTTTGCGAGAATTTAATTTCACGATTTCATGACTTTATTCATAAATTTCATTCAAGATAGTTTTTCAAAACTTTTCATGATAAATTATTTTTTAAGGTTACTTTAAAAGGAAAGATTCGAACTGCTTTCTAATAGTGGATTTTTGGGGAGATCTGGTTTCTTGAATGGTGTTTTTTGTTGGGAGAAATTTTTCTAAAGATGTTTTATTACGAGGTTCTAATTATTTAGAGGGAAGGCTCCTTTAACGGGGGAGTAAATGTACTTGTCTCAACTTTTTGTACAGCATTTTTGCTGTTTTTTGTGATTGGGTTATACGTGAGAGGGTACTTACGAGTGAAACAAAAGAAATATTAAATAGATTTTGAAACCATTTAATGAGTTTTGATCGTAATGCGATTCGAATGACTCGAATAAGTTAAGGGATACGTTAAGGGGGTTGGCTACACACAACAATGTTGCCATGTTAAAAGCATAGGGAAATTCGAAATGATTAGAATTTAATGAAATTTCGTGAGCATATTCTTTTGGATTAAATATGAATATAAAAATTTTTAAAGATTTTTCTTCTGCATAGTTTTCGAGTAATTTAACACTAGAGTTTACATCCGTAAGCATAGGATTCTGATATATATAGGTATATCTTTTGCATATTGTAAACTCCAATAATTCGACAACTATGTAGAAGAAAAATTTGAAAAAAATTGTGTCATTGCATTTGATGCTAAAGAATGTTATGACTAAATTTTATCAAATTCTTATCATATTGTCGTATGTAGCCACCCTCCTTTAGGGAAATTTTGTAAAATTGTACGAAATATTGAAAAACTATTTGATTTTATTGTGCAAACAAGAGTAAGGCTATCCATCGGTTTTGTTGAGGATTTGCTTAAGCGTAAGAGAGACTGTGTATGAGAAAGAGAGAAAAAGAGGAAGGCTTGAGGACTAGATCCGGATGAGGGGGATGATCTTGCCTCAAAGCAAGACGCGTTGTCGTGGAGGATGAGGAAACCGATGGCGTTGACGTCTGAGTGATGAGACCCAGCTCTCTTCCTCTCTTTCTCTCTCGATGATTTTCCAATACGACAAGCTCTTCATCTCTTTTTCTCCTCGTTTTTTCAAACCCTTTCTCCCCCTCTCTCTTCCTCTAGCCCTTTTTTCCTGTATCTTCTTTTTTTCTTACTTACTTTTCTCCCCATTTCCGTCTCTGTCTATCAGCCTTTCTTCTCTCTTTCTAGCCCTGTTACGAACTTGTGTACGATTTTCAGATTCTCTCCCATATCCCGCTGGCTTCACCGCAGTCGTCGAGGGATATTGGATATCAATAACAAGAAGGGATGTCACCGCACGCTGCGGTGACGCTGAGAGCTCATGATGTTCTTTATTCCACGTAAGAAAATATGGATCGAATTGCGTCTGGTTTGGAAAAAAAAATAAAAAAATAAAAAACTGTTATGTCAGGTTTTCGGGACTTGAAGTGTCGAGCCAGTATTCATTTATTTATCAAGATTTCTTCAATAATTCTCATATTCCAAGGATATCTATTGATATTCCTTTCGTTCATGAACATTTGAAAAATTCTGTGTGATGCCTTTGGAGATGAAAATAAAATTGAAGGAAAAGTGAAACGAAGTAGGAAAATGAGTAAATATAGCTATGCGGTTGGAGGGTTCTGAATTGTTTATCGCATATATATATATATATATTTGATAGGAAAATAGCCAAAGTTCAATTTCCATTTGGAGGCTGAGCTTCGATTTTGAGATTCCATTACCGAGAGCAGAGTATTGCTGGTTACACAGCAGACGTGAGAGAGGCCTCA
The DNA here is from genome assembly GCA_037576405.1 of Campoplex capitator. Taxonomy (NCBI): domain Eukaryota; kingdom Metazoa; phylum Arthropoda; class Insecta; order Hymenoptera; family Ichneumonidae; genus Campoplex; species Campoplex capitator. Next base: position 3,277,307 of record JARBWI010000001.1, read on the forward strand.
CGAAATCAATATTTAAATCTCTAATGGAACTGGCTAGCTGTGAGGCAATTAGACCTCAAGAGCCACTTAATTCGTAACGTAACGTCGTTTTGCGATTGCGAAACTCCCAATTCTCTTCTCTCATTTTGCTCTTCGCCTTTCTCTCTCTCTCTCTCTCTATTTTCGTCTCTCTTAATTCATTCTCTCTGTCTATTCGTACAATCGTTTCGCAATTTCGTATCTCCCCGATGGCGAGAACTCGCCAATTTTCGTAGCCATTATGATGAGTTTCACATATATATTATTATCGCCCACTGAAATTGCTTGAGCCTCGCGAATAAAAAAAAAAAAACAAAAAACAAAAAAAAAAAATCTCTTGAGAATTCCATCGAAGCGATCCTTTCGGGAGTGTATTAAAAGAAAAGCTTAGAATGGACTCCATTCATGAATTGCCGTTATATAGCTCTCTTCATTGAGAAAAATATTCATCAAGTTTCTCGTCAAACGTTTTAAAGAAATTTCTAATGAAAATTAAATTTTCACCGTTTTCTTTTTTCCCCGTTCCATATAAATTAACCGTCCTGCTCTCGAGAGTTTATTGGACATACAGGAACTCGATTGAGAGTCTGGAATGTGTATATTATTTTAAAAAGATTTTTATTTTTTTATTATACTCGACTCACCATGTTAATGGAAAAATGATAATAAAAATGGTGAATCGAGACTCCCTTGCTTCGTCTATTCGAAAAAAGTCTTTACTCATTTCGCTTTTTCTCCCCCCCCCCCCCCTCTTCCTCATTCCCCCTCTTCTCCTATCCTCTTCTCTTCCTTGCTAATGAACTTTTGTCTCGCTTTCATTTTCTCTGTTATTTTTATCTCTCTCGCACCCCTTGTCCATGTAAATTGTCGGACGATATGATTTAACGTCAATTTGAATGGAGAACGTCCATAATGTCGGTTAGCATATATTTGAATAAATTGTAAGTTACGGCTTTATTAAGCCCCGGACGTATTTTTACAAGCTCCACTTTGCTGCCAGTGCCTCACTTCTTTTATTCCTATTTTTTTTTCTTCTTCTTTTTTTTTTTTTTTTTTCTATACAACTCCACCTCGCATCAACCGCAACTTTCTTACACCCCCTCTGGCTTATAAATAAAGCTCTCTTTTTCTCCTGCTCTTCACTTCTTTGTTTTTTTTTCTTCTTCTTCTTCTCACTTTTTGTGAACCTATGTCCCTTCGCAAGCTCAGCTTTTTTCTTGTCCCAAAGGCCTTCTCTCTATTCTCAAAAGTGCCCTTTTTTTTTTCTTCTTCTTCTTCCCCCTTTTACGCTCCTAATTCTCGAGACCCTTCATCCCTCAAAACTCTCTCCCTCATTCCTTGCTAACTTCGTCAAAGAAACGCTATTGAAAATTCTAATTACTCTAACGAGAATACCTAAATCCCTCCGGCTAATTCATCCATCCAGGGGTTTCTCACACGAGAGTTTTGAAATTCATCATTTTCTTAGCCATACGAACTTCAATTTGGATCGAATTAATTTCTCGTTCACCTTCAATGCTTTCTTCTTTCATGAATTTTTCGCACGAGGCAAATTTTGTATTAAAAAATTACTGCTTCAGCCGGAAATGGCTGATGGGTTGAAAAATATTAGTTTTTGTATGATAAATAAACATATGAATCCCAGTGACGAACTATTATTTGATAAAAAATCAGAACGAATTATAAATACTGTTGGAAAATTGATCGGTTTTATCGAAGTGTCGAAAGGGAGGAGAATAGCTTCGGTGAAATAGTGACAAGAGAGAGTTTAGCTCTGTTGTATCGTCTGTTATGGTGGATTCGTGCGTGGATCAATAAATCGCGCGTAGAGAAGTGGTTTGGGCAAAGCTTCGACTGTGGAGACGAGACGTCGCAAGAGAGAGAGAGAGAGAGTCTGTCTCTCCTACGTGGGAGAGGGTGAACGAGAAAGAGGGAGAGAGAGAGAGGCAAATTTGAGCGAGAAATTCCCTACTCCGGAGATCCTTTCTCCCTGTTCGAGGCCAGACGAGACGATGCTAAATCTCTAACTATATGTGCATCTCGTGTATAGAGAGATGTTCCGAGTTCAGGGAAATTCATCCGATTCCCTTGATGATACGAAGAGTCCAGTCAACCAACCCCCAAACCATCTCATTCAAGGTTTCAGTCTCTCCTACTTTTTTTTTTCTACTCTTTTTGTTGTTACTGAGCAACTCTCCGTAATTATATCGCATTATGGTCGTGTAATATATTTTCGAATACTCGAAATTTATTCAGCTCTAATCCTCTCGCCGACCAAATCATTTTTATCCTCCTCACGAACGTCTGAGCTCCTTCGATGCAAATACGGTATTTGAATTTCTACATTTTTGTATTCGAGTACAGTCAGCTAGAACTCTGGAATATTCAGCTTTTGGATTTTTCGAGTTCATTGACTTATCGAGGCTCTGAATATTGACAGAAATAACTAAGGTCACAGGGTCACGATTAATTCGAGTTTTTTAAACTTAGTTTGGTAGTAGATCGAAAATTTGAGTGAATCAAACGACTGAATTTGACTGGATAACGAAGGCGAAATTCTCCTAATATTTGATGATTAATCAGAGTCATTGATCGTCGGTAGAATCATCTTTCGTTCAATTAATCACGAGTAAAAATATCGATCAATTTATTTTCTTCAATTATGTCTTTTATGGGTTGAGAATTATTGGTTCGAAATAGTAGTGAAGAAATGAACGTGAGCTTTAGCCATTAAAGAAATGAAATATATAATACTTGATTAAAGGCTTTCGCTGGAGTGCACGAGTCAAAACACCTTTTTAGTACTTGTGTATATATGATAAATCTCATTCGTCTACTTGGCTTTATCCGGATAAGGATTTACGTAATTGCTCGATCATCCCAGGTATATATGTTGAAATAGAAAGAGGGAGATGGAAGATAAAATGGAGAATGAGAAAAGTGGAAGAGCAGACGCTACCGGGGATTATATCTCGGCTATCGTTTTATTTATACGGATTACATTACATCCAACCCAGGGAGGAATGGATCCCTTGCCGATTTCTTCCCACTCCTCTCCTCGGGGTATCGAATTTTTTTGTTTTCGTTTTTTTCTCTCTCTCTCTCTTTCTCTTTCTCTTCTTTTTTCTTCTCCATCGCTTATCGATTCAATCGACTCATTTCTCAAAGTTATAGCGTTGAATCTTTCATGAGATCGAGCGAGAATTTCTTCGATTGTTATACGCGTGTGTTTTCTTTTGGTGCTGGTCGACGACGAAAAAATACGCGATCGAACTATTATTGGCCGACGGATAAAGCGAGAGAGAAAACAGAGAGAAAGAGAGTAAAGCCTTTCGAGCGTTTCTGCACCCCCTTCCCAGGATTATGGAAAACACCACAATTTTATTCCGGCAAAAACGAATGAAAAGAAAAATAAATAAAAGGAAAAAAAAAAAAAAAAAGAAAGAAACGCTCGACTCCGAAGCGGAGGAAAGACTCGAAATTCTTTCACTATTGAAATAGTTTATCGTAAGCTCTTCATATATAGCTTTTACGTTGTCGTGCAAAAAGATAAAAAAAAAAAAAAAAAAAAAAAACAGAAAAACATTTCATCGAATGTGCCAAATCTTCTGAAAGATAAATTTTCTCTTCGGGGCTGAAAAAATCCGAACATTTATATACATTGACCTGAAGATATTGAAACTAAAATTGAAGAAATTCATGCATGGTCGAGCTATTTTTTTTTTTCGTTCGAAACTGATTACTTCGTTTCGCGATTGGTTCTTTGTACCGCTGCTGATTAAAGAGTAAAATTTTTCTCCCGTTTTTTTCAAAGCTCGTTTTTTGAAAGAGGAGTTTTGAAATTGAATTTTTCGAGAAATCGATTTTTTGAGGATTTTTCATATAACGAAATAGTTTCCAGTCGGGCAAATCGAACAAATTTTTACCTTATTCAATTATACCGTTCGCTTTTATCTTTTTTACTTTTCCCTCACCCTCCCCCCTCCCCTCCCCTCCCATCCTACCCTTTTCCATCCTCTTTTTAGTCGCTTATGGCATTTTCCTTTCACCACCACACGCGTTCACAAGATAGAAGCTGCATGAAAAATCGCTGCCGGTGGAGCCAGCACACAGACCTCCGGGAAATGAACTTTCCTCCCTTTTATATCTCGTGGCAAGAGCTAATTAAATGCCGAGCCTGCCTCGAGCGTTTTTGCCTCTATATTCGCGTGTGCGCCCGACCGACCGTTTCAGCGGCATGTTTCACGAGAAAACGGTAGAAAGAGAAAGAGAGAGAGAGAGCGACGATAGAGCGAAAGAGAAATATATAGCATATACGCGGGTTGAATCGTTTCTCATGCTTCTCAGTAGTTGGTTCTTGAAAATTGGGTCACAAGCGACTAACTGTACGAAGTTTAGATGCTAATCGCTTCTAATCCTTTGCGCTCTAGTTTCGCTTGTTTTAACCATTTCCTCGAAAATCGCAAACAAACAATCATTTGAAAGAATAAAAAGAGTGAAAAAACAAACAAACAAAAAAAAAAACCAATAAAATCTGTAACAATCGATGTGGTACAGAGATTTATAGCGAAAACGATGGTTTCATTGAAAATTCATTTGGTTTTATTGAAACATATTTTCATTACTTTTTGTCCTTTGGACCGAAACTCGTGTCAGTGATTATGAATTCATTCGGTTCAACGAAAATTCATATCGTTCAATTAGAATTCATTTATTTTTGTTATTCAATAAAACTTTCACGTTTATCTCGTTGCGTTTTGATTAACTTTTATAAATACTTCGATATACGTAACTTGTTCCCATCGTGATAATTTGCACCCCAAAAATGTTCCATCAACCTACGAGTGTCCATAAAGTGTTCGTGCAATATTTCTATCCCATGTAATTTCACTTTGAAAAACGAAATTTTTTTTGAAGCCTCAATATATTCTGTTGAATACGTTCAACAAAATATTTCGACCAGGCAACGAAATATTTTATCGTGTCGACAAAGTTTTGTTTCAGTGTTAAGAAGTTTTGTTGTAATCGAAATTTTGTTGCCTAAAAAAAAAAAAATACCGTTGAATACGTGCAACAAAATATTTTGATATTTTAACAAAATTTCGTTTTTCAGTGTAATCTGTACGTTTATTTGATAAATTTCATAACGAATAGACCGATAATTATGCTCGGCAAAAGCATCGACAAAGATATGATCGAGCTTGTATTCTCGATGTCCGGTTGGCTCCGAGGACTCGATTCATTGCGCATATTTGAGTAAACTCGAAGTTCCAGTATCGGATCACTGTCGAGAGGCTGATCGATGTGCTCGATTCTTATTATAAATAATCTGCCTCCGTAATCGGGCTCATTGTTTTCATACGGTCCGGGAAAAATCGAGGGCCCAATTGGTCGTATTCCCTGGGAAAAAAATTGTAACCGTGTCATGGAAAAGACTAAATTTTTCGTAGTTTTTATCACTAACTCATTCAAGTTTCAACAAATTTTCAATTTGAACGAATTTTTTTTAATCATTAATATAGCAGAATCGCTGATCCTTTTTTACCTTTTTGATTGGACAGGTCTCTCCCTCGAGTCCCAAATAAGTCATCGCCATATATTGCCACTCCAATATTATCGGATCGTTGGATTGGATCTCGAGAATATCGCACAGGTTACGTCCATCTTCGGCATCCGAATCCGAAGAAACGTCTTCGTCTAAAAATATTATGCGACTCTTCGCCCGGACAGAAATAAAAAAAACCAAAAAAAAAATATATCAATGAAATTGGATTTAGAACGTGGATAAAAATGACTGTGCAATCATTCACGTACCATGAGCTGAGACTCTGGATTGATGTCTTGTAAATATTCAATTCGTGCTGGATAGCCTGAGTCATCGGGGGACAATTGTATGTATGGGTTTTTGGATGCTGTCACGAAAGTGATGTTACTTTGTTCCAACTGTAAAACGACAGTATTTTCCATTTACGTACAATAATAATTTACATTTTTTAGGAATCAAACCTCAGAATAATAATAATAATAATAATAATAATAATAATTATATTTAAGACTAATCGATGACACGGAAAAATGTTTGAAATATTCACTTTTTTCCCAAAGGAAAGTGTAACAAGCCACAAAAATACGAGACCCAACATTATATTTTTCTTCCACGTTATAACACTATTTCTATTCTCACATATTACTGAGCACAAACGAGCAAAAACGTTGGCGGTTTCTCGATACGCGGTAAATGCAAAATAGAGCATATTTGAATGCCCAATTATCTGATAAGATTAGACTCTGTAGGTCAAGTGACGAACCTGTTTCGCGGTTACTGTCCAAAGGTCTTTTCATACGACTGACTCGAAGTTATTTTGAAAAATGATCTTGAAATTGATTTCAGGGCTTAAAACATTTTTTCTGTTCACCGAGAATGATTATTTTCATGATTTTGAAAGCATCCGCACAAGTTTTCTCGTTTTCCAATTTTCTGCGATTTTTCCAAGTCATCAAATCAGCATAATTTGTATCGCGAGAAGCGTGACCGATAGAAGTTACACCTTTTGTTATATACACCCACGAATCGTATGTAGACGAGGAAATGTGTGCGGCGATTCGATCCATACAGTAGCAGATATTAACGGAAGAGTCGGTTGTGTTTGATAGTATAGAGTTTGGTCGGTTGCTGCTGCTACTGTGTCGGAGGGCATCTCGTCCACTCAATTTGCATGGGAAATGGCCAAGGATCGTCCGCATCCTCTGACCCAATAATACACCGAACTGCGTTGTGTTCCGGTCGTTGTGTATTGTACGTTAGGCCGTGTAAGGGATGTTCGGAGAAGCCGCGAAACGATCGCACCCCAGTTGAAATTCAATTACGCGAATGTACCTCTGTTTCGCCAAGTTGGACCGAGATAAGCCTTATATACGCACGGTTGATACATTTCTATCCGGAAAAAAAAGGGAAATGATGGAACAAACTTTGGAAAACCCCAATGGAACAGATTAGAGAAAATCTATATCTGGTGTCTGGGAATCGTGATTGACTTTCATGGAATGAGACGAAGGACGACATTCCGAGTCAAAAAGTATTCAGGAGTTTATCGAAATACGACTAACATCTGATGGCTTCTTGATAGTTGAAGTTGAACCAATAAAAAGTGCTGGGGATGAGTGTTCAGTGACGATTGGTCCAATTTTAGCAAAATTTCGGAAGACTATTCTCGTTCCTGGATCTCGCTATTGATCTTCAATTTACGGACACCTGTGTGGATATAATTACGTAAAAACTCTGGCCAAGATCAAGTGTTTTGGGAAAACCGTGAACCGATAAATCTGGGTTAGAGAAGACCGGTTATACGTTCTGTAAACTTTCGATTCCAACAAAGCCGGATATCGGAGGAATGTTTGGTTTCCTCGTCCGAGAAAAACATCCTCGAACCATTCCTGTCTCTGCGTCTCATTGTTTCTTCTTCGCTTCTTCGATATTCGAATGATCGGTGGTTTCTGTGTAAATTCAATTTATCCGGAGCGTTCGCGATTTCGAATATCCGGTTCGGTTTACCTTTCGGGTCTTCAGGGGGTTTTGTCTTAGAAGCAAAATCATGAGATTGCTGAATGGCAATTTTACGACCAAAAGACAATTCGGAGACTGGCAATTTTTTATTTATTTTGCTGCGACTCAAACGTCTCTCTTGGTTCAATAATTTTTCTTGAAATGTTAAGTCAGTCGTGAATTCTCATGTCGTTTAATATAGATTTGAGGTGTGCAAAAGTCAGTGGATCATTGTTCAGTTTGGAATATCAAATGAGAGGCCAAACATCGACGGAAATGCCGAAAATAGAGTGCATCGATTGATTCAGGTTGCGGGGTTTCGTGTGCACAAAGTAGGGTTCAGGAATTTCGTGTGTATATATATGTATATACACGTATATATAAAGAGGCGTATGTTTTAGTGAATCTGTATACGCTTCTCTTGGGCTCTTGTTCGGCGCATTACGCAAATCGTTCAAGGGACCCAGCGTACTCCATTACCAAAAGCTCCCTGGACGAGTACGAAATTGCTTTGGCCAGCAGGTGAGCGATTATGCGATGGGAAATTGAAACAATGCTTTGGGAAAACGGGTTATATGCCCTACCGAATCTATCCGCTTATCCATTAACCGGAACAAGAGGAAGAGAGAAGGGAAGAGAAGAGTAGAGAGAGAGAGAGAGAGAGAGAGGCAAATGAAGTTTTTCGCCGGGGGATGCAATGAGGAACGAGAGAGATAGAGAGAGAGAGAGAGAGAGAGGAAGACAGATTTCGTGTTTGGCCTATATAGAGGGCGCTTATATTTGATGATCCGAGGAATCCCCGCCATGAAGCCACCCTGTGTGAATAGAAATCACCAGGGTGGAGAAAAAATAAAAATAAAAGAGGAGTTGCTCTCCCAGTGGGGAAGCCTGCTAAATCTAAAATATCCGATTAATCTGCCATAAAAAATGCACTATTGAATTCAGCGGATGTAACCTTCAGCCTTGTCGTTTTGCTGAATATATAGAACGCTTGGCAAACACACCGTTTTGTCCAAGTTCGCTGGCCCTTCAAAATTTTTCTGGCTTCATTTCCCTCCCTTTATCTTTTCATTTTTTTCCATCCCTTTCCCTGCATATGCATGTGTATGGGAAAGCGTCTCGTCTATTTTCCAAAAAATCAAAGGGCTTCTGGAATCCAGCCAACGGTAGAATGAGAAAGCGAGTCGCGTGCGAGAGCTCGAGACATTGTTCGAGAGTTTGCGTTCTTTTTTTTTGTTTTTTTTTTTTTTTTTTTTCACGAAAGAGTTCGCCAGTCTGACTCGTTATTTTTTTTTCTCTTTTCATCCTCCTTTCTGTTTAGCTTTCCAGAATATTTTTCTTTTCAGCTTGTTTGTCCGTTTTTTCTAATAATCTTTTCCTTTTTTTCTTTCTTTTTTAATCTCTTGTTCCTTCGTAATTTTCACACGACATCGTTGTTACATTTCTTTTGTCGCATAATTTCTTAGCTGCGCATCATCACTCCCGTTCTACCTGAATGTCATTAAGTTCTGTGGAAAATTTCTCTCATGAAAAAGCGTCGTCTCTTTGTTCAATTCCAGTTGGAGGTAATTTAAAATTTTTTGCATACTTAACGAGTTCCAAAATACAAGATTATCTTCATTATATGCAACGAGCACCAACAAAAAGTACCTTGAAATCTGAATATGTACATTTATTATTTTTTATTGCCTCTGCCTATATCTTTGCCGGATTTCACTAGCACTTTACCGATTCCCATCTGCCTGAGTGTCACCGAGTGTTGCCCACGATCACGTATTCGTAAGCATTTGCTGTATCGCATTTGCACGGGGGCCAAGGGAAACTGTCGAAAACCCGACTGACATAACCGGCCTGTATTTATATATCGAGTTTCAATCGTTACCAGCAGAAACTCAAAAAACCTTTTTTCGCAGGGTTATTCAGTATCCCCTTCGTTAATAACAATTCTATCAAATATTAGATCCCGAACAGTCAATAATCTGTCAACGTTTCATAACTTTGATCCTGGGATTATTGGCAGCAAGATGAAGCAACGTTTTGCTCAGGTGAAATAGTGAAAATGTCGTGTCGAAAGATGATTCGGGAGTTTGAGACTAGCTACTGGAATACATAGACTTATCGGCATAAATGTATATCCATGTAAACGGAGCAGTGTTGCGATATGTTTATATTTATATGTGTATATTGCAACCGTCGTTCATCATGTGTATAACGTTTGCGATGTTTCTGCTGGAAGCAGCAACAGACAAGCATATCGGGCTCTTGAGCCACCGTCTCTTCTGCTTTGTGAGCATCACCTGCGCGTCTCTAACACACACGGAAACTCTCTCTCTCTCTCTCTGCTGTCTCGGAAAGAGCCGCACAGTACACTCGTTGCTGAAACGTGCAGCTCCAGGGCGATTTTACTTCTCGCTACCTCTTGTCCTCTTTGTCTCCTCCATTTTCTTCTTCTTCTTCTTCTTCTTTTCCTTCTATACTTGCTTTTCGCGAACGATACTTGTGCAACGTAAGCCCGAGACATACCGGATGAGAGATCGGTGGAGTGCTGCGGCCACGACCACGAGTGCAGTGCACCAGACTAACAAATATATACATATACACATTGTATATATGAAGGAGTAAGAACTAGTACGAGCTACACATTTCGAGGGGTGTCTTAATCGAGTATCGAGAGTCTGGCTCACGTACTCACTCAAATCCTGTACTCGTCATCACACCCAACAATCTTACTTACGTTTTCATAGTGTTTTTCTTTGCTCTCTTCTCTCATCGTAGAGTAGCAAATCCGATGAGTCCAATGATAATTGTCTCTCGAAAGCTAAATAAATACAGAACCAGTGGAATAAAGTGCTATCGATTTGAAATGCATGACGGTTAATTCGAACTGTTACGAAATTTAAAATCGCTGAGATTGCAAAGGATCTTCGTTGGAATCGTTTTTCTGGCATTTTCTAAATAAATTTGTGAGAATTTTCCCGTCTTGACGAAATAACTCGTATTCAATGTCGATAGCACCGAGTTTTTATTTATTCAAACAAAAAACATGTGTTTTAGTTCTTTGAGTAATTACGGAGGTCACGTTTCGATTTAATGGACATCGAGTGTGTCAGGGGAATGAAAAAGGGGTTGAGCAGCGTAGCGATGAACAAGGCTGGAAGTACCGGTGCAGGGAGTGAGGAGATGGGATTGAACCATTTCTGAGTCATCCCTCGTCCTTTATATCCATTATATATATATGGCTATAGAAAAGCTAAGACAATGAAGGGCTCTGGTTTTAAGTTGTATTATTAATCAAGGAGGGCAAACGTTTCTACGTGCTCGAAAGGCTGCTAAAGGAGGGAGGGGGGAGACTTTTGGTGCACCCCTTTCATGCGGTCTCTTCCTCCTCTTCTACCATTCATTATTGGATGCAAATACGTTCGTTAGCCTCTCGGTTTTTGAGCTCCGAAGAACTCTCTCTCCTTCGCGTCCGAAGGACCAAAGGGGCAAAACTCCCTCAATTCTGGCGCGTTTTCAGGGCGACAGTCTCGAGGGCTCTTTCCCCCTGGAGCACGCGCTCTCTCTCTTCAACAACGTAAACTCCACTTGAATAACAACAACTACTTGGTTTTTTTTTCTTCTTCTCTTCGATACACGTTCTATGATATGTTTGTATACAGAAATTATTTCGTAGAGATTTTATAATCGAATCACATCACATTACTTTTTCAGACAGAACAAAAAACAAGGAAAAACTAATCGATTTTTTTGTTAATAAATTTGATATGAAATTCTATAAAAATGAAAAAAGAGAGTGCTTGAGGTCTTATAAATAAAAAAACCACTCCAAATTGTGCTTATAAAAAATTAAATATACAAATGATAAAGGTAATAAGAAACCGAAGCATCGTGACGTTATCGTTCAATGAATTCGAGTTATACTTTTGATCATTCCGTTGATAACTTCTTCGATAGCTTCCATCCAGTTAAGACGTTAAATAATAAAATAATGATTGCTCAGCTTAAACTGTCTTGCTAGCTTTATTTCGTGACCTGCTTCCCGACATAATTCAGTCCGTTCCAAGCCAATGGATTCTGAATACCACCGTTTGATTGGTCCAAGAAAAATGTACATTTTTCGCAATGAACGATTTTCGATTGAGAACGATAAAAAATTACTGAATTTTGTTTTCATGCTCGAGAAAGCTGAAATTTAATTTTCATAAAATATTGTAGCATTAATTCGTTAGTTATTGAATAAAAAAAATATATAAAGCAACGCGGTGCATTGACAATTAAAAGTAATTTGGAATCGTCCGATGTTCGGTGGGCTTACAGAGTATAATATGAACGAACGTGATTGAAAATGCAAATGAGATTTTCCTGGCTCGTAAGCATTACAATATACATATATGTATCGATGTATATGTATGCATATAAGGTCGATCGCGTTCTCTTGCGTCACCATCAGTCTTCTGGCTCGTCATCCCGTTGAGTGGACGATCGAGAGTCGAGCGCGCGAGAGTGGCTGGTCGTGCGCGTCGAGAAGGGCGAGAGTGCGAGAGAACCGACGCGACGAGACTGAAACCGGAAGTAGACGCGATCACGTTTCATCGGATGTCCCTCGCAGAGATATATATATAAATATATGTATTTGCAGCATCGATCGCCGGCATACAAAAGTGTGCTTGACACGTCGAATCGCACAAATTTGCGCCCTTCTGCTTGTCACCGATCGAGATATCAATCCGAACGTAATATCTATATTTATGTACATAAATACACGAAACTCTTCTCGCTAACTGAACATATGTCGTTCCATATTTCACGATTCATGACGTATGACCTACTGTCAAGCAAAAATCTTTGAAAAATATGTTCTCGCAACTTTCTTTTTATCTTCTTTATCTGTCGCGAAATATTCTCTCGACGAAAATAGATTCGATTAACATTCAAATGATTTCAATCCAGTAACAATTTTTTGATAACTTTTCGTATACGATTTCAGAGTAAATAATTATTCATCCGTTAAAAAAATCGTTCTTCGATGTGCGCACAATGAATATACAAACATCGATTGCTCCTCGAAGAAATTAAAAAAAAAAAAAACAAAATTCATTGAAACGTCATCGAAAAAATCATATTTACAAGCTTTACGCTGTTAATGAATTCTCAACATGGAATGCCCGATGTATTAGTGTATTCCACGATGTCCGGCGCCCGGACAAAACGGGAGACGAGCGGCAAATAACGAAGGGGGATATCTGTGACACCCTGGCACTTCCTGCTTCTCTCTATTATCATGTATAGATATATATAAAACGATACGTGCAAGCTCAAGCGATGCAGACTCGACCGTTTGGGATGATAGCAATTTGCACTCGTCCATATCCTCCCTCGCCCACACTCGAGTAGGAATTGTTGGACGTCTATAAAGAAGCTTCATGTATACGTGTGTGTGTGTGTGTGTGTGCGTGTGTATATATAAAGTTGTAATCTACACCCTGAGAAGATAATACGAAAAGAAGAGAAATGAGAACACGTCAAGATCTCTTTCTACCTTTTTTTTTCATTTTTCTTTTTCATTCCTCTTTTTTCGCTTCGTCTAACCGAAGGAAAAAAAAGTGGAAGAGTGAATTTTACGCAGGCCTCCGAATTGAATATTCTTCATTCCTACAAATCAATTGAATATGATCACACGATGATTTTCATTTTTGATAATTTTTTCTATGCAACAAGTTCCAAGAAAAATTATTGACCCTCAAAATTGAAAATCGATTGAAATTCACTATCATGAAACATGCTTGAATGTCACTGTGGAAAAATTCCGTCAGAAACAAACGATACAAAGAAAAATAATCATATTGGCCACGAGGATAAGAATATTTCAACTGTGACTTTCAAGATTGCAGTCATTGAATTGAGGGCTGCTGGTGTGTTAGTAGAAATTTTGAACAACCAGTGGAAAGTCACGTATACAAACACTCGTACATATAGTATATATATATATGTATATAAATTATATCTGTATGTGTACAGATATTTGGTCCATTGACATCAGACATGTTGACGTGATAAGGGATGAGGGTGGATGCTCGAGAGAAACGTCCAGGTCGAGCGGGTTCATCCCTGTATGCACGTTTCCAGAAACGTGTTGCGTTTGCCTGTACAATATTGCTATGCTCAACGCGCTCAACGCCTGTAACACGTGTATGCGTTACACACATATATGTGTATACATATATGTATATATATTACATGCCAAAGACGATGCAGCTGCAAGAGCTTTGAAGCAGCAGGGAATGGCCACTGTTAGACAGTTACAAAGTCATGGTATCCGCATATGGGACATTCCACACAAATTGTTTCTTCTCTTTCCCTCAAACCCATTTTTTTTTCTCTTTTATTCCAAATATTTCGTAACTGTCACGCAAGATTTCTTATTTTTATTTTATTTTTTCCATGGATTTTTGTAATTTACTTTCAGATTCGATGAGATACTTTTATTTTATGAAAAATAATGTAAATGTGATTTTGAAGATCGATAGAATTATCGATAATCCAATGAAGCCTGTGATAAAATGATAAAAATACGACGTTTCAGTATTTTTTTAGGGACAGTGAAAATATCAAACGAATTTTTTTTCTAGTAAATTCATTTTTTCGTGTGATAAAATTGTTACAGAATTTTTGTTCTGCTGTACGTATCAGTAGAAAAGTTTCTTTTAGTGCTTTTCGAAGACTTTTTCGTTATCAGGCGCCTAATCTCAGCAGTAGAATGGACGACTTTGAGCACTCTCCGGAAAACATCGGTAATTCTCGGAAGTTTTGTCTCCATAGAAGTGAATAGACTTACATACTCTGCAGAGAATGGAAAGAACTTTCAATTATAGTTGATTAAAAGTTTGCATGAAAAAAAAAAAAACATGGCTGAAGCTCAAAATTGTTGTGGTGAATTGGAATTTTCTTTTACTTCATCAAATCAAATATTCTTTACATTTTATCAAACGACTCATTTTCTATCAATTGAAACTGGACGTTAGAGAATCTCGAAAAAATAAATAAAAATCGCAGACCAGCCAAAAATTAAATTTCAACGATATTTTAATTTCTCATAAATACAATTTGTTATTTTGATAATTAATATGCACATTTTGATGATATTCGGGGACTCGAGTACTGTAAGGTTATATCCGAAGGTTTCGACGTACAGGGGTTCATGAAACAGACACAGTATAGAGAGGCTCAGTGTGTTCTCCAGCTCTCAAGCCAGAGGATGGGGATCCTCGCCCATTCTGATGGGATGATGGGACACCGGCGCCACATCGAGGGGTGCCTTTAGCTGGGCACGTATAGTCAATAACCTCACATAGTAATTCTTGAGCCTGGCCTATCCTGCAAGTCCCATGGCATCGTTGCATTGAAACACGCATTGTTTAAGGGTGCAAGAGACCAGAAATGGGCGAAGGGACTTTCTCGTATTAAATGTTACTTCCCCTTATTCCCTTTTTCCCCCCTCTTCACGCTCTTTGTCTTTCTTCTTATTTTTTCTTTGTCTTCCTTATTTTTCGCCATCCTCTCTCTCTGTCTCTTCGATTCTATTTACGTTTTTTCTCTCTTCCCCTTTCATACTCCTCCCGAATAACCCTCCTTATTCTCAACGAATCCACCCTCAACTACCCTTTACGAATCTTCTTCGCCCGCATACAGCTTTGTCTAACTCCGACAACGGAGTACTCGGATCACTTGCCAACGATTCTCCGTATCCCTCAGCAAACGACGATCCTCACTCTCCTCATAATCGCATTGTTAGACCTCTGTACCGGGGTTGCCAGGCGAAGAGCCACCGAGAATGTCTCTTGATACCCCAACAGAGAGCTTCCTCAATGAGAATGAGAAATTCTCGATACAGGAGAAACCGAAAATACATTTGAAATTATTACTTTCACATCCTTAGTCTTATAATTTCATGTCGAAAGTTTATTTTTTTATTTTTTATTAGTTAGCTAAAAGAAAGTGAAATGGTGTCGTGACCATTTATCGAACGTTGATGATTGATCGATTTTCCAACTGATTGTAAACGGGAGTTTCCGAAACGAGATTTTTCTAGTGTTCTCACAAAAATATCCGCATCGAGGAGAAATGAAATTGTCATTTTTGTATCAAAACTGATAAAATGAAGTTGCGAAAAAAAGAGCTAAAAATTACAGAGCTCACGACATTTTTGTCGGTGTTTAAAGTCCAGGATCATTGTCAGCTGGATGCTGCTTTCATCGTTCGAACAAATGTACAATTAGAATATAATTACCGATCGGAATGCAAGAGTGTCCCTTGATCTTGGACTTCTGTGTAGATTCCTCAGGGAGAATTGAGGGTGTACGAATAACATATGTATATGTATGTACATCCGGAACAAGATGCCTTGTTCTGGTGGTGAATGTACGGGGTTGGTTGAATAGAACATCGTTATCTAATAGACCTAGAGAATTAGATCCAATTTGCCTCTGGTTTCACTCCGTCTCTTGCTTTTCTCTCTCTCTCTCTCTCTCTCTCGGCGATATACGATACACACAATGCGCAACGCCCTGATAATAGAGTGCTTTACACACGTATATCTGTATATATATATAAAGAGGTACGTGTACTGTGGCGTCTAAACAAAACATTTGTCCGTGCAATGGTCTATGCAGCGACCACATTGCCACCACAACCCACACTGTCGTCTTAGAGACCTGGAGAAGCTGCTGCTGCTGCTGCTGCTTCACACTGAAATTCGATCCTAAACCCTGAGTGGACCTCGTGCACTTGATGTCTGACTCTGAACAGCACTCACTACTGAGAGCCTTCCTCTTCCATGTATTATTACAATTGGAGAATCTTCATCCACCTCCTTCTCACCATCATTCTCAGGTGCTTTTCTCAAACGAATATATATTCATAATCCAACGTGTCTCGATCAGTCTTTGCCTCACTCCAATGAAAATATCACCAATCTCGTAACTACAAGACTCCCTATTCAATCCAGCTAGCTCTCAACCACTAATTATTATCGTGTACTGTCAATAGTTATGTAATAATTACGTAATTTATATTTATCGGTGTCATTGAGGAAAGTAATTTGCTGATTCAAACAAAATGTCTGTTGGTTCAACCAATCGTGGGGAAGGAACAAATTGAATTTGTTGATTCAACGACAGAAATTTTTGCTGATTTAACAACGCTCTTGTCGCAGTGAAAAATATTTATTTGGGCCAACGAATTGAGTTTTTTAATCAACCAAATTTTTGTTAAATTCAACGAATTTCATTTTGTTCACCAAGATTTGTTGGTCCACCAAGAGCTTCGTTGAATCACCAAATTACTTTTCTCAGTGATACAAAAATGACTGAAAATCTTATTTCGTCTTATAACTTAGCAGCAAAACTGAGTATTTTGATTGAATAAGTAAAAACGTTTCGATTTGTTTTCGTCATAATTATCTTGTAATAAATATTCAAAGAGAGTTCCTTAATGGGAAATATCGATACGATATAATATTAACGAAGAAATAGTTATAATAATGATTGAGATTAAGTTCTCAATTTCGATGCGGTAATTGAATTTACACACACAGACACACACATATATATATATATATATATAAACGAAGTTTAATAGTGTTGGCATCCTCTTGTTAGTTTGTTGATGAGCGAATAAAGGTCACCAGGATTTGGTCCGTGTGTAACGAGAGAGGAAAACGAAGACAGTGAATATTCTCTTCGTCGCCTTGAGGTCTCAGTACTCGAGGAACTTTGCCATAGCTTACTAATCGGAACTTGTCCTTACCTAGCCACACAAACTTTCAAGATCGCCTCAAAGTTGATGCTTGTAACACGAGGAAGCTCGGAGAAACCTCGTCAAGGCGAGAGATACAGACCGGGTGTCTCTTCATCGCCTCTCGTGTGCCTGTGGCACTATCGAACTTCTTAATTATCTAATCAATTCGTCACCGTTAATACTAGCCCGACTCCTCGGTCTCTGTACAAAGAGACCGCCACTTCATTCAACGACGAGTTCTCTTTGACCATTTCGATAACAAAAGGTGATACACGTCATTCAGATTCATGCTGATTCGTCGTTATCATTTATCGATGAAATTGCTGATCATTTTTCGTGATGATTCGATTTCGGTGGAAATTGGCTCGAATAGATACGAGCATAAAGAAATTTTGTCTCGAATATACTTGTGTAATGATAAAAACTTCGAAGAATTTCAGATTTTATGGGAAAATTTTTTTTTTTTTTAGTGAAAATACATTAAACCTAATTTGAACTTTATTCAAATATCAAAAAATCGTTTTATCGCCATTTTTTTTTGGTCCCTCGAGTACAAAGAACGTTGCTGTGAGACTAATATAATTTGCCATCGTATTATGATAATCAGGTCGATTAATAATTGCTCCGTAACGGCAAAGAAGCTTTGAAAAGTTTTAATTAGAAAAATTTCTATTTTATCGTTGGAATATAAATTTCGTCTTTTTTGATTTTTTATTCAAATGATAGAAAATCGTTTATCCCTATTATATTTGGTCTCTGGAGTGCGATGAAGGTTGGGAGGCTGAAATAATGTAGTTGACATCGCGCGTTATGATAATCGAGTTTTATTGTAGGTGGGGAAAATTGATGAGGGTATAATAGGAGCGATGCGACGAGCGCGGGGGCGACTTACACGTGGAGAATCTCTGTGATTATTCAGCTGTAAAAATGACGCGGATGAACGGCCACGGGGGATGGAAAAAAAAGTGTATTTTCGTTAAACTTCCGGGTTGAAACATCCGAGCTTGAAGATAAAAGAAGGAAAAAAACAAAATGACAAGAAATTACGAAGCGTTTTATTTTATTTTACGAGAGGCGTTGTGATCGCGTGCAACGAAACGAGGTCGGGAGTCGAGGGCAAGTTTTCCTCGGAGAAGCCTCCAGCGGTGGTTCGTCTCGCGCCCCGGGACTCCGAGTATAAAAGCCAAGCGCACCTGTTGGCAACGTAATTTTGAGCTTCTAATTTTCCGTCCTTCACGCGTCACTCCATATGCGCGCGCGCGAGGTCTGCATCAACTTTTTCCTTCCTCCTCCTTTTACCTCACCTCCGCTCCATTCCTTGGGGGAAAAAAATTAAATCGGCTGAAGTAAAAGAGAGAGAGAGAGAATTTTGCACGAAGACCGACCCTCATTTTCGTATATCCATATTTTCACTCATGTGTCAACTCGAGGCCCGACTTTTTTTTTATACGAAATTACTATCATTCTTTTTCTCTCTTTTTATTTCTGTTTTCCTCCCCAGCCCAGGCAAACCCTCAAGTTCAAAGGTCACTCAAAATCATACCTTCGTTCATCGATCATCAAAAGTGCTCGCAACGAATTTACGCTTTTTTCGTTTAGCTCTGAACACGTATTTGATTCGATTGAAAAAATGTCGAAAAATTCATCATTTTCAATAATTCTCTACTTCCTTTTAGCTCAAAATAACTTTCGAAGATTCGCCAGGCTCGAAAAAAAAAAATGATAAAAATACGATTGAAAATTTCCATCGAATGTTCCGTCAAAATCAAATGACAAATCTGATGATATGATCGAGGACACTTGGTCCATTCAATTTCAGAGACTCTTTCCTTAAAAGTGTACTCATCGAGCATAAATATATAGCAGATAAAAATTCGTAATATTTGAAAATTTTTCAAAAGAATTTCACCAATTCGTTCGGCTGTTTTGAATATTTGGGATTTTCCAGCGAAATTCTTTAATACCGCGATTCTTTCATTGGGGAGAATAAATATTGGTACGACGAAGAGGAGGGGTGCGACGAATATAAGGCGCACGCGTACGAGTATAATTGTAGCGGGGAGATATTTTCCCCTCGGCGTTGATCGGGCGGTCGCGTTGTTTTCGGTGGGTTCGAGCGAACCGCGCCGCGACGACGTGACGTCGGCGTCGGCGCCGGTCCTGAAAGCGCGCGCGACCGCCGACGAGAGCTTTACTATCTGCACTACTCGTCTCGGTGCGAAACTCGCTCGGAGCGCTCAGTACGTCCTGCGCCGTTGTAAGTCGCGCCCACGCATTCGGGACGACCCCGTAGCTTAGTCCGCGCCGTTTCGTATTACTAAACTCGACTTTGGTGCACGAATAGTGATAACGGTCTCGAATCTCGTCTCCCAAAAGCAACAAATCTTGAAAATAAAGAAAAAAAAAAACGGGGAAAAAAAAAAACTTTCGAACGAATAAAAAAGAAAATAAAAAAAAAAGCACGATCCTTGGGTGATCTTCTTTCGTTTAATCAAAAATAATTTAACGCTCGGAGTGCAAATTCGGTTGAGGTTAAACACCCTACGCTATTACGATGACATTCGAACGACCAGCTGCTCGTGACGTAACAACGACGCATGAGATTTCTACACGAGAAACACCGAAACAGGTGCTTAATTTTATTAAATCTTCAATTTTATCTTCTCACCTTCCTCTCTATCAGATTTCGTATGTTTTTTTCATTCTTCGTACTAAGTGGTGCATACGTGTGAACGTGCGTTTGAGTGAGTGCTGTTTTATCAAAATTATGAGGCTCTATATCGACAGGAATTGGAAGGGAAGCAACGATTTCTATCATGAAATACCTTGATTCTTTAGTTCATGTTCACGGTTCGTTAGTGCTGTATGAACTATGAAATGATTATCAGAAGTGGAGATTCTGAGGAACTTGTTAGGATTTTGAAATGTCGTTGACATCGACTTCTCAGCTGTAGACAAGTTGAGCTGTTTTTTATTCGGATGATGATTAACGTTCGTGATTCAAGCTCTATAATTCGTGTAAATTTTTCACGCGAGTAAGTTTCATAGTCTGTAATTCAACTGAAAATTCATCATTTTCAAGTATATTCATGATTTCACTCGTAATTAACGTGACTCTTGATATTTAATTGGCGAGCTAAATAAGAGGAGTAAGTGGAAGATGAGACTGATACGAATTTTGATGCTGCTGGGCTGCTCCTAAAAGCATGCGAATGAAAAGAGAGGAGAGAAAAATAAAAAAAACTGGTTGAAAAAAGTTTTGGTGAGCTGGTAAAGAGGTAAACGAAATAAAGTAACGGCGCTTAATTCCGAGGAGAACTGCAGACTTACAGGAGAGTTCGCATAAATTTGTATTTACAACTGCAAACATCGGTTGCGCTAGTTAAAGCGAGTGTACACTGTTTCGACGTCGTGATTACATATTTGTTTTCTTGCATTATCGCCGAGACAGGTTTTCAGCTCTTTCTCTCTCTCCGAATACTCGTTCGTCATGCAGCCAAGGGTTGGTAAATTCATTCAAAAGTTTATTCGTTGAGAGCAAATTTGAAGAATTTATATCTGAAATTCTCGATAAAAAAATGGGCCAAATATCCACGAAATAATCTATACTGACGATGAAACTTGGGATAAAAACTGTCGTCTGGTATTTTCTCTATATAGAGACTATCCTATCGGTAGAAAGTTTGCTGTGAAATTTTTTTTTTTGCCGGATGGTGCACTGGGAGAGAGAACCCGATAACGAGATTTCCCTCCCGGCTGCGACCGAACGAAGAAGGATTATATCGTCACTCTCTCTCTCTTTCTCCCCCTTTCGCTCTTTATCTTTTGCCTTCCTCCCTTCTGATGCGGTTCAGTTTTCGTTTTTTCCTTCAATTTTTTATTCTTTTTTTCACCTCCTCGACGTTATGTGTGTCGCGCTTCGGTTCTCCGACCTCATACATCAATGTGTCGCGGGGATAAAGAGAAAGAGAGGGAGAACAGTGCGCGATCTGCAACTCCAAAACGCCAGGTGCACATGATTCCTGAGAATTCAGGGCTCGAAAAAAGCGTTCTCGTTGCTGTTTTCAACAAATTTATTTCCATTTTTCCTACGCACGAAATTTCGGATTCATAATCATGATAATTGATAGAAAAAAAAATTGGTTTTGTGTATTTTGATTCTTGAGGCTGATCGTTAACAACAAATAATTCAGTCGACTGAAAAAAATGCTGTTTTGCTGCTCGTTAATTTTTCTTTTCGTGACGAAAAAAAGAGTCCTGATTTCCTGGAGTTCTGAGGCAGTAGAACGTAATCGTCTGACCACGACGTACGTTTTCTACTGGACCGGGGATTCGGATCAGTGATCGTAGCGTTTCAGTCGTTGATCGAGTCTCGCGAAGCGTTTTCGATACTATAACGAAAGTCGGTTGTACGAGTAACCACCAAAGTGGGACACTGCGGGGGCACGTTTTTCGAAGTAGTATAATCTCCCCCCTGTTTCCGGACGATGATCTCTGTCGACTTTTCTTTTCTTCCGCACATATCTCTCATACGTTTTTTCTCTCACGTTGCACGTTTTCGTACTACTTTGCTGTTCGCTCTGTAACTTTCACTGATAAAAAAAAAAACAAAACTGACAAACAACTTTTCTCATATGTTTCTGTTTTCGCAACTATTCCCTTCGGTGTGTGTATTGGCGGTGAAATACTTTTTCGAACTTCGCACTTTTCGAACGAGTTTTGACAGTATTTCTATTCAAGATTAATCACGAAATTAAATTTCCAACGAAAACAATCAAACGCTCGAAATTTCGAAAAATAATCTACAAAAATTCGTTTCAATAATTTTGCTCATCGATGACGATGAGATTCGAAAAAAACTCCATAATTTTGTACTAAAAAATAAAAAAATCAATCGAATCGATGGAATCAAGATTTTTTTGGAGGTTTCGATTTTGAAACAATTCGCTTTGGGTTTTTTCGGAAAATATTTTTGATAAAGAAAATGGATAAATATTTTTTAAATCCTTGATAAATTTGGATCCAGAACGAAAGATGGTTCAGTCGCATTTATTTGTAAGTAAAAAAAAAAAAAAAAAGTAAGAGATTGCGCTCCAAAGTAGTATGTCTGTATCGTTTATTTTGGTATACAAATTCAACGGAGCATCGTCGGCTGATGTAGTTTCCGTAGTACGAGAGTTTTCGGGATGTTCCACGAGCGCGAAGCTTAATTGAGAGTCGTCTCTGGGCTTCTCACTCGCTCCTGTATAGCTCTGTACATGTCTGTGGTCGTGTGTGTGTATATATAGTTGTGCGCGGGCGAGTGCGATAGAAAGTTTGTGCTCACGTGTCTGGCAGGTTTATATATCACGGGCTGTCGAGTTAAACAAAGTTTCTCGATTGTCGTGTACATGTGTCTCTCTATCCGTGTACGCGTATAAGTGTCATTTCGAGTTTCCCCGAAAACTCTCTAAATAATTTTGAATCAATGAGAGGTTGACCGAAAGTTTATCCGACTGTCGGATTCATTATAGTTATCAAAGCTTTTATTACAGTTTATGTGTTTCACGATTATTTTATATATTTCGTCACGAATCTTATTGTTATTCACTAAAGCTACTGTAATTTTGAATTTAGCATTGTTTCACCAATTCGAATAAAGTTCAGTTTCAAACAGGGCGGATTTCGTTCTCATTATTTTGAAATATAGTGTCACAAAAACATTTTAAACTGTCGAAAAAGCTCATGAAGAATCCCCTTGAATTTCTAGTCACAAATATTTTTGTTAATTAGAGGTATACCGGTACAAACGTACTCTCTCTATATATATATATATTTTTTTTTTTTCATGACCTATATTTATCAAATAACAAATATGCTGCAGCAGGCCGTTGATTAATCAGTTAATTAAACGGTATGTAAACATCCAGTCCCGGTGCGTTCATGCGGGTATTTCCGGCAATAAATATTTCAATGGTATATGGTACGTTCGCTATTTTCTTTCGGCAAACAGACTGCTGCCGAAATTCCAGTAATATATCGGCAGAGCTCAGCTTTGAAAAGAGGATAAAATGGAAAATGATGGGGAATAAAAAATGAAAAGGAGAATAAAACTGTAAACATTTTGGTTAAATTCTACTTTTTTTATTGTAGAATTTTTCCATTTTCAACAAGTGTCATCGTTTAAAATCGATCGTCATGCAATGAAATGGTGAAACGAGCACGGTGACAAACAAAAGTCTCGCGCACAAGCTGCGACTAAGCTCGAAAGGGGCTTGTTTCACTTTCTCTCCGCCTTGTCCTCTGCATCGACCATTCGACGTCAATCTTGGTTCGCATACAGGCGAAACAGCACTCCGGAGCTTACCGGTATTTGCAACGACAAGGGTACAAACCGACGTTTGTGTTTACACAGCACGTTTAACTGACACGAGAGCACAAAGAGTGAACTAAAATGTTTTCTACTAAGAAAGAACGAGAAAAAGATAGAGTGGTGAGAGGGAGGAGGAGGGGGAGGGGGGAAGCAAGAAAGAGAGTTGTAAAAGCACGAGAGTGCGTTGGTAAAACTTTTGGCTTAAGGGCAAACAGGAAATTCCGGAGTCCAAATACTGAGGAAAATTGCAATGGTTGGTTGATTCCTTCGATTTTTGGTTGTAAGCAGAGGGAATTTTGAAAATGCTTTAAAATTGATGAGGAACACAGACACACACGATTGTTTAAATGCTGAAAATGAAAATTTCTCGATTACTTTGATAACGGTTCAAAGGGATCGATTCTCGACGATCATTCGACTCGTTCATGATTCAATTTTGAGTAAAAGTCATGAAATTTTTTTTTTCTCAATTTATGAGTTTATGAATATGCGAGTAGAAATAAATATATAAAATAGGCATAAAAGCTGGTGAAAGTGTCGTGAGAGTTGGCATTGTTAACGCGTCACCGCGAACCTCTCCCATTTGTGCTCTCGCTCGCTCGGGAGCTAGCAGCCTTCTGTGTTTTTCATCCTCTGTATATAGCTGGCTTTCCCCCCCCTTCGCGGGAAAACTCCCGATGCGAGACGACATCGTGCGAGCTTTTTCCCTGGAAAAGCTTCAGCGAATTCGTTTTATTTTTTTTTTCTTTCTGTTTTCACGCCTTTTTTCAGTCTGTTTTATCTCGTTGAGCGATGCAGTCTCTCTCTCTCCCCCCCCCCCCCCCCCCCTCTCTCACTCTTTTATTATTTCGATATTTTTGTCCCTCTGCTTGAACCGCAAATTTCAGAGCTGCGATCGCACGGAATCGTTTGTTCAGACGCAGCGATCCAGCGGGGGGTACAACTCTCCGCTGCTTTTTCTTTTTTTTTTGCAAAATACTCGCGAGATATTCCCCTCAAAATGCAGTTATCCCATTAAAATTTTACTAATTAGATTTCTTTTATATTGAATCGTGAGTAACCAGGAAGTCAGAGAGTCACGCAACTTCTCGACTGTAACGTTGTTGAAGTTTCTGCGTTCACTGATGATTTCGCACGAATTTAGCATTTTTTGAAAATTTAATTCACGGTAATTCCTAAAAGGCAATCATCATCTCTCAGTTCCTCGAAGAAGTAAAACGTACTTTGAATTTGGATTTTATCGAACTTCAATGAATAATTTCATCAGTTTAATGACGCGGTTAATGAATTTTTCTCACCCAAATTATCAAGAGCTCGATCACGCAAGCTCCAATTTCAATAATCCGAATATTCATTTAAGCCGAAGAATAAAACTATGAAAAAGTTTTTTGAAAGAGCTCTGTACGGCTTCATATATATTTTGTTGAACGATTTTGGATTTCCTATGCGGAGATGAAGTCGTGACGTTCAACGTAAGAGAGTCGGTGTATATGAGCCATAAAATCGAGAGCAACGAGGGATAAGAGGAGTGCGGGGGGAAAGGAGGGGGGGGAGGAGGAGAAGGGAGAGTATATATCGAGGGTATTTGTTCTGGGGGAAGTTACGGGGTGAGCCTGAGCAGACCGTTACGTGGTGTTATGCTGCGGTACTGTTGTTGCTACTGCTTCTGGTCATACACACTTTTACGAGCTATAAAAGTCGACCCGATACCTGACACGAGGTCAGGTGTCGTCTGAACTTTGGAGCAACCAACGCGAATATATATATATATATATATATATATATATATTTATATACGAAAATAAATATATTTATGTATGTATAGACATAAAACACACATGTATATAAATATTTTTGAAGAAATACAGGCTTTTCTCGCTTCCAGTTTAGGTATACGCCTTCACATATAATCCGTCCGGCAGTCGATTTAAGCCCACCAGTATCCAATTTCCGTCAAATCCGTCAATGCACAGTCTCCTCTCGTCGTCCCTCGGTTCAACGAAAGGGAGAAAAAGAGAGAGGGAGAGAGAGTGGGCGAGAGAAATCCTTCGATAATCCCCGGGCGAGAGGATTTATTGAATTTATTTTGTGTAACAGGCTCTTGTCCAAAGTTTTTGCAAGCTTTTAAAACCTATATATAGATGTCACACAAAAATACACCTCGTACACGCTCGACAGAAAGAAAAAAAAACCCAAAAAACCCAAAAAAACCGCTGAAAATTATTGCGATGCGAATTAATTGTCAATAAATGTCACGAGTTTTTTTTTTTTTTCTTTTTTTGACTCATTCATTCCACGACTTATTCGGGTTATTTTGGTCATCCGTTCTCCCGACGGAAGAGAGAGAGAGAGAAAAATAAGTAGAGCAAACTTTTGAAAAATAAAGTAACAGAATATGAGGAAATAAAAAGAAGGAAATGGAAATTAGTGAAGCGTTCTCTTCTCTCAGGATGTAAAAAATTTGCTGCCTTCCCTCTACCTTATTTTACGAAAGAGAAAATTAGTATTTTTCTCTGTGAGAATTTCTCTTTTCATCAATTTTCTTTACGACCCCGGATTCACGTTTGCAAAACTTCATTGACGTGTATATACATATGTATACGAACCTCATGGAGGATCGTTACGAAAATAATAATAAAAGAATAGAGCCTCACGTACCGTGAATTATATGTCCAGCGTTTTATGTCCATAAATGTTTTATTTATTTATTTTTTTTTTTGCAACAACCAAGATATACACGGAGAAAGGGGTGAAGAGTTGAATAAAAAAAAAAGTAGCATCGTAAAAGTATTGTGCACGTAAGGGGCTCGCAAAAAAACTGACAAAAAAGAGAATATGTTTTCCGGACTGCATATACAGCCATGGAATTCAAGCATTTCGCTCTTCCTTTCTCTGAATTCTTTGCTCCAACTCCAGGCTCTATTTGCACATAGGGGTTCGCGTAGAGAAAGAAAAAAAAAAAGAAAAAATTTCATCGCCTGTACACGTACTTCATCAGGATATTCGAGCACTATGATTTAAATAAACCACACCCACTCTCTGTACAAATACAGTAGACTATGGAAAAGGAATAACGTCGTCTCGTTTTCGATAATAAACCAAAGGGGAATAAAGCAGTGTACATTACCAAGAATTATGAGAAAAGAAGAAAGGGAGAGAGAAAAAAGTCAGCGGTAGAAAAAAAAATTGCGTGCTGGATAGACGAGCTCAATTTTCTCCAGTCTTTCTCTCTCATGAATTGCAGATTTTATTTTATTTTATTTTTTCGAACGAATCAAACTTTTGCGTTTGCGTGTGGCAAGACCTCGAGAACTCGAGAGCAGCCTCCGTTCTCTCTCTCTCTCTCTCTTCCCTTTTTATATTTTATCTCGAGGTGTCTCACGGACTTCAATTTATTCGATTCCTGTTATTTTTTCAGAATTATAAAATGTTCCTCGGCTCAAATATACGATTGATATATAGTCGACTATCGATTTTCCTTGGAATGAGTTTCAGCTCAATGAAATGCGTTCGATCGAATTGCAAATTATGTCATTAAAGTCCCCGTATAATACCTTTTATTTCCGATTCCTCATACATTTTGTATGACTCACGAACTCAATCGTTTTTATTTTTATTCACTCTTAATTAAAAACAATTTATGATAATGCCACATTTTTAATGAGCAGACACTCTGATTTTGATACTTTTTTCAAATTAATTTATATCCTCGATTAAATTTTTTGAGTATCGAAACAAGTATCAATCATTTCTTAATTGACCAGTGAAAACGGTTTTCATCCCAGTTTACAAAATTGCGATTAATATCTATACATCACTGAATAAAAAAATAAAAAAAATAATTTTAGCTCAAAGATAATGGTCCATCGACTAAATTCCGTAACAATTGGATAAAAATACATTTTTTGTGGGTCAGTAAAGAAGTCTTTGTGCGTGATTGGAATGTCACCGTTGAAGATCGAATTGATTCACGTTTGAGTTAACCCCCTTTTCTCGGGGTCATATATACGTCCCGATCACACGATTCTTTTCCAATTGTCCAGGCTCAACGAGGGATGTACAAGTTTAATTGAGTTTCTCTTTGAATTTAATTAATTCGACGTACATAGCCGGAGGGGGAGAGAGAGAGAGAGAGAGAGAGATGGGGGAACGTTCGGTCTGGTCCCCATCGATCTTGTGTTCGTTCCGGAGTATAGATGCCCGAAAGAGCGGGAGAGAGAGAGAGAGAAAGAGAAAGAGAGGAGAGAAGAAGATACTCTTACCCTTTTTTTGCCTCCCCCTCCCCCTCTCTCTCTCTCTTTCTTTCTTTCTCGATTCCCTACTGGCATTGTTACGAAAGCTCACGTCTGCGCTTCTCTCGTCTTATCGTCGACTGAAACTCTTTCGCTCAAACTCCAGAAAGTCGTTTGCAAAGAGCTTTTCTCAAGCAATGACTCAAGAGAAAAATAAGAATCGAATCTTAGCCCATCGCAGTTACTTTTATCCCATTGGAAAAAAACTTTCGATAAAAAATATATCTGACATTTCTAGCTCGGTTAATTATCTTGAAAAAAATAAATAAATATAAAAATAAAAACGAAATCATTATTCCTCTCTCATTGATAATGTTGATTGATAAATGTTCCAGATTGCTGTAACACCGACAGGGGAAAGTTAGTCGAAAAAAAAAAAGAAAAAAAACGAAGAAAAAAACGAAAATCAGCC
The DNA here is from genome assembly GCA_037576405.1 of Campoplex capitator. NCBI lineage: Eukaryota > Metazoa > Arthropoda > Insecta > Hymenoptera > Ichneumonidae > Campoplex > Campoplex capitator. The sequence continues at coordinate 3,305,719 of JARBWI010000001.1, forward strand.
AAAGAAGACAAACAAGTGAAAGAAACAAAGAGAAAAATCCTGCCAAAGAGACTTCATTTTAGTGAAGAGAAAGGAAGAATAAAGTGAGCAGGGAGATTAAAATAAAAAGAAGAAGGCAGAGAGAGAGAGAGCCCGCATCAAAGTAAGTTCCAAGGTGGACAAAAAAAGTACGGGAAATCAAAGATCAACAATAAAGTGACGGTCGTGAGAGACGTTTGAAAATAAGCGGAAGTAGCCGAACGAATATCGGGTATTTTTTCTTTCGTGTACCTTTTTTGTGTGGACTTTATTCGAACGACTTTTCCTCCCTCTCACTCTCACTCTCTCTTTCTCTCTCTCTCTCTTTATTTTCTGCGAGAGTGAAAGGGCAACGTGAGGCCAGTCGAGATGAAGGTACCCGGAGGAGCGTACAAGTGACTCTTCTTCTTGCCTCGAAGCCAAAGTGGATCAGGCAGCGGAAGTTGAGTGAAAAGAAAAAGAAAAAAAAAGGAAGAAGAAGAGGAAGAAGAACAAGAAGAAGGCAAGAAGGGAGATAAAAAACAAAAAAAAAAAAAAAACAGGAAAGGGATACGAGAGTGGCGGGCTCGGCGGCGGCCTGGCGGCCAAAAGTGTTGATTCTTTCACTCGGGCAAAAGGGCCCGTGTGATGGTCTCGGGGTGGTGCCCGTGCGTACCTCTGGGGCGCCGGGAATCCCCGCGCCCACAGTCCAGCATCCATACAGGACACAATTCAATCGGTTATCATCACGGTGGCCCTTATACCGTTAGCGCCGCCACCGGTAACCCGGAAATGGTTCAGATGTTCTACTACGAGAATCGCGGCAAATGCTGCAAAAAGTTACTACGTTACGACGGATACCCCAACAAAGTGAGTCTAAACATTTTTTTTCAATCATTTCGTAACTTTTTATTGGACTTTCAGTATTTTTTAATTCACCGGAAAACGATCATTCTTCTTTTTCGTTCATTTTAACAATTTATTTAGCAACGTCATCGTTCGAATCTTTGATCAATGTTTTTTCTGTGCAATTCTCTCGATTTTATGGAACGTGAAACTTTTCTTACGTTTAGGGATTTCGAAAACGTGCTTGGAGAAGGGAAAACGTCAGATTATTTGAAAAATGGAACAGAAATAGCTCATGAATATTTTAAAACTGTATTGAAATAGTTGAAAAGTTCATATTTTCGGATCATTCGACTGTAATTTTAGAAGGTGAACGTTGTAGCTTTATACTATGGCTTATATCGTTTTATTTGGAAAGTTCTCGGTTGAGATATACTTTGCGAAATCGTTACCAGACACGAATGTTCTTTGGCTTTCTCTCTTCAGCTTTATTTTTCATACCCTTCGCGTATACCGTGACGTTGCCAAGAACAAGCATTAAGGAAAATTCTGCTTCTAGGAGTTCCTTAGAGCGGCGGGGGCGATATCCTCGTAAATTTTCGACGTTTCGTCGGATAAATTTTATCGATGGGTTTTCACTTCGCCGCCATTGCTCTCCTTCGTCTCTGACATTTGGAGGATTCGCAGGGGTTGCCGTGCCTCACGGCCAAACATTTTCTCGCGCATTCGTCACTACGATTCTCCATAATATCGAGTAAAAACATTGCCCAATGCTAAAAGTGATAGAGAGAAAGAGAGAGAAAGGGGGGGATAGAAATATAGAAAGTTGGATAAAAAAGAAGAATTGGAATAAAGGAGAAAATGTAGGTCGGAGGAAAATGCAACCGAGAGAATAGCCCGGAAAAATAAGTAAAAATGCTGACTTCGTGATTGGCTCGAGCCCTCGGTACGGTTACGAAATTCTTTTTGTCTCTTCTCCTCCTCCTCCCTCCTCTTCCTCCTCCTGCTCTTTTTCTCTTCGATCTTCTTCTTCCTTACTCACCACGAGGACGTAACGGGTGCTCGGAATTTCGCTAAAATCCTCAGGGTACCCGCGAAAGAATCAACGAGACGAGAATATCGACGACGTCCCAGATAGTTGATCCCCCTTTTATTCAAACTTTTTTTTTTCTAATATCATTATTATTATTATTATTATTATCTTCCAGCCAATAACTCGGAAAATTTCATACGAAATTGGATGCAATGGTGAATGGAAAGTTGGGGAGATATACGAATGCCTCAGGCTTGACACAAAGTCTCCAATATCTTTTACTTTTTCCTATTTCATACGTAGGCTATTCGAAAGCTGTTCGACCATTTTTTTTCATGATAAAATTATCGCTTTTTTTACGAAAAAAAAAAAAAAAAAAACTTATTCCAACGTTGAAGTATCAATTCTGAGAATCGAATTGACGACTAAAGTTACAAAACTTTATGTTTATACTTAACTTTCGTGTAGAGTCTAATAAACATATTCGTAACTCTCGATAATCGATTATTGATTCGTTGATGATTGATTTTTTCGAGAAATGAAATTGTTTTTCAATTTCGAAAATTCAATTTGTTGACGAATGTTGACGAAACGTTATTCGATACTCTTAGTGCTCGAGTGAATAATTATCTAGAACTTGGATCGTAGTGGAAGTATAGTGAAGAGATCGAAGCGAGCTCAATTTGGCACGAAATGACCTATACGTAGAAATAACCTCTTGGCTAGTAAACTGAAGGTTCTGCGGAGATGCGGAAAGGTATTCTTTGAGAAGGCTCTCTCCTTCTTGGCAAGACGTCAGAGGCAAAACCACCGACAGAAATTCAAATGAGTGCTCGGTTGCTTTCTTGAAAGTCGCGCGATGAGAAGAAATAGAAGAGGGATGAGGGAGAACAGGAAGAGGGGGAGGGCGAAAGGCGAGGAGTTAAGATGCGAGAAAGGGAATAAATGTGCTCTCGTTCAGCTACAAACGACAGGACTCGCGTATTTAAAATAGACCGCGAGAGGAGGATCGAGGAGGAACGAAGTGCGGATATATACAGAGAACGTTAAATTCCATCGGGGAAACCCTCTCGTGGAAACTTCTCAGACGGTTTTTAAGGACGAATAAAAATGAAATTTCTCGTTGACAATTTTTTTTTCTCCTCTTCTCTTGTGCCCAACCAAAGAGACAAAACTTTTGCTTTTATTTTCTTTTACAACCGTTCTTTAATAGCAAAATATGACAAAACTTTTTTCGTTCCCCCTGCGGAATATCGAGAAGCGTGTGTCAAATAATTAAAAAACGAAAAGAAATAAACGTTCAAACTCGTACACTCGTTAGTATTGAGATGAAAAATATTTGTAAAGTTGTGCAGCGAGAGCGAGGAGAAAATCGAACGTTAAAAAAATCAATTTGATGCGAAAAAAAAAAAAAAATAGTGTCACAACGTGCGCCTCGAGCACAGAGAAGCGAGGAGTTTTCAGCAATGCGAGAGTTACGAAATGAGGATAGCGAGCGAAAAAGGAAAAAAAAAAAAAAATAAAAATAACGAGAAGTGAAAAAACATCAAATAAAAAAGATTCTTCGTACATTTGCTCCTGCCAAATATTTCACTCATTTGAATAATTCAAGCCTTTCCACGGGCTTTTTTTCGCTCTTGGTTTTTTTTTGTATTCCTCCTCTTTCTCCCTTCTGGCACTGCTACCCTTTCGGCGTACTTTTCGTACTGCCTCGCATCGCTTTGGCCACATGACCGAGAGAGAGAACGGGGCACTAATTTCGCACGAGAACACGCTAAAGCAGCGTCGAGAGTCGAGACTCGTCAGAGAGTTAACGAGATGTCGCGCGGGGGGATGCAAACCCTCTGTATACATCTATATTCATCTATATCTACATGCATGAAGCGCTATGGACACGCCAACTTCCTGTTTAACGACCGTACGCTTTGCCGAGAGTTTCCGCGCAGTCCAGTGGCAGACAGCCAGATGATAATACACACATTTATAGATATATACGTATACGAACAGTCTCTGAATGGGGGAATGAAAGAGAACTTTTTTACTTTCTCCCCGTCATTGTTGTCGATTGAAATCCGCTTAGTTTTTCCCGACTGATTGAATTTTCCTTCATCGTCCAACTTATTATAGATTCCTCAGATGAAAGGATCGACCCTAAAACTCCTCGAGGCTTCCATTAAGAATGTAAATTTTATCGAGTACGGTTTTGCCTCTCAACGTGAAACCTCCCTCAATTCCTTTTGAAGATGCAGAAGGGATGATATATGTAGATAGACAATATATTTTGCCCGATTTGAAAGGTCTCAACCTCCAAAATGTAGTAGGGAAAGGTGCGCAATTTTACGCCCTTTCATTCTCGAGTAAGATTCGAGGCTGCGCGACGTCTTGAATACTTGGGTCCTCTGGCGGTGGCGTTCTGTATCAAAATGTCCAGGATGCAGCGAGAGATTGTAACTATATACTTGTGCTTTGCGGCAATTCTATGGGGCGGATAGTAAACCCTTATCTTTCTCGTCTATCCTCTAGCAATGCCAAGAACTCTAGTCGTCATCCTCGTCCTTGTCGTAGTCGTAGTCGTCGTTGAAGAGATATAACCAGAGGGGGGCCTTGTTGGAACTCGGTAGGAATATAGAGAAGGAACTTTAGTTGCTGAGTTGGTAGCAGGCAGACGAAGGGAGAGACATTTTCTTAGGTAAGGGACTTGCAATAAGAGAGCAAGGGAGAAAGATACGGGGGGAGGGAGAAAAGGAGATTTGAGGGTGTAGCATCCCCTAGCCGCGAGGGAATAAATCGATTCTCGAGATATCTGAATAGCCATTATGTGCTCAAGGTAGTCTCTCTCTGCCTTGGTCTATCGCTCTTTCTCTCTTTCCTCGAGAATTGACGTGGTCGCAAAGAGCCATCTACTTCCGGTGTGTAGCGGGGTATTAGAGTAAGTCACACTGGTCTGTTCCTCCAAGTCGAAGAGTGTATACAAGTGTGAGGACGAAGGTAAAAACCCCACGGTTCTATCGCTCTCCTTTTTCTAACCCCTTCCCCCCCCACTCTCTCTCTTTTTCTTTCCCTTCCTCTTCTGCTCGCTGATATCACCGGTTCACTTGGAAACTGGGCTAATGCTTTTCCTCACAGCATGAAGCCTTAGGTTAGAAAGTGCAAGAAGGTGAAAGACGAGAGTTCCAAAGTCCTCTCATATCGGAGGGTCCTTTTGCCAGTCACACTTCTTTTTCTTCCTTTTCTCTCTTTCTTACAGCCTTTCAATAATGGTTATTATTCAACGGGATCATTTATTACCCTCCGAGATATCCCTCTTTCGAGTTTACGCCCTCTTTTTTCAGCTCCCTCTCTCTCTATCTCTCTCTTTTTCACGCTCTTTTCCTTCCCTACCTACCTCTCTTCTTCCCCAGAGAGGTTTACCTGACAGTGTACTTTAAGCTCTACTGAAAATCCGCCCGGAAGCTCTTTCGCTCCTCGTGAACCGAGACACAGGCTCACCTCGTTCGTTAGAATATACTACTGGCTTCGCTGAAGATGAGAGAGAGCTTTCATCAACGGGGTGTCCAGAATTCTGCCTTCTAAACTTGTCCAATAAAAAGATTATCAAAATCCAAAGAGAAGTGTCCTTTTGCATTTTTATCTCCAGTCAATCGTTGACGAAATATCGATCAATCAGTGACAGCGAATCAGGTCCGTTTGGCTGACCACGCCCACTACGATTCATCAGCGCTCCGGATTGGTGATGAACCAATTGATCAATATCTCTTGAACCATCAAGAGGAGAAAAACAGTTGTAGGGACTTTTATCTTCAGAATTTTGCAATCTTACCGTTGTCGGCAATTCCACGTGCGCTTTTTGCGACCTCCTATATATCCATATAAATTTCTATCTGCATGCTTGTATACGTATATATAATCGGACGCCCAGAAGCAAAACTGGAGTTCCGTGTAGTGGCAGGATCTCGAGCGAGGATTTTTACGAGGACGATAAGTCGCCATACGGCAACCTCTTTTCCCATGGAATATCCAGTCCTGGGAAGCTTACTCGTAAAACTTGAGATTACGTGGTGTGTGCTGCAATGTGAATGCTCTTTATACGACGAGAGAAAAACCCTTTCGAGATGTACGATCTTATGCCTTCTCAAAACAATATCTCAAGTCTCTTGTCTTTTGAGTGGTCTTTGATGATCCAGTCAGGAGGAATTGAATATTTCAGTGCAACAGATACAACGTAATCGGCCTTTTATTCTCACATTTTGCCATTTCTTCGGATACTACAAATTTTATGGTCTTTTGTTTCTTCAAAGGGTTTATGAAACAAGGAATATGTTTTTTTCTCGATAATTCTCATTGGTTCAGGTTCGTAATTACAATAGCAAACATCTTGAAATATTTTTTTTTGTTTTCTACTTCTAATAGCAATAGCGAAAATAAGTCAAATCTTTTTTTTTTGGCAAATTTTACTCTATCATTGTGTTTCGCAACGATTCGAAATAGTTTTTTTTCGACGAACACTCCAGCAGCCCCGGTAGCTCGGAAAAAGAGTAGTGAGTGGATTCGGAGTAGAAAAATCGAGAGAGAGAGAGAAAAAAAAAGGATTTAGTGCTGTCGCAAGTAATTTTGAAATTCCATTCTACTGAGTCACCGATCCGAGACCAGGCTTGCGAGCGAGAGAGATCGTTTTCGCTACGAGGCGGAACGGAATTCCCGTAACTCAATTCATTTTCCACAGGCTCTACGGAATAAAGAGAAAGAGAGAGATAAAGAGAGGGAAGAGAGAGGGGGGGGGAGGGCTGAACAGAGGGACGAAGAACGAAAGAGAAAGAAAGGAAGCGAGTGTGCACGAGCAATCTCGTTTTCTCGCTGGTCCTCTCGTGTGACATTTCACTTGAGAAAAGTGGCCCAAAAGTGTATACATAAAGAGAGAGAAGGGAAAAGGGCGCGGAAGGGAATGAAGCGTATGATCGTGTTGGAAATCTATTTTTAAACGGTTCTATCTTTATGTCGAGAGTGTCTTTAAAGCTTCGCGACACGAGACCGCCCCGTTTGCAACTCTCGTGCTAATGCAACCTCCGTGATTCGTCTGTCCACGCCGCCACCGCCGACGACGACGACGACGACGACGGCAATGAAGACGACGGCAGCAAAGACACGCTGGAACACGTGCTTTCCGTTTTATAAATATACGAAAGCCACTCTTCGTATATAGAGTCGAAGGCTAATTTATTTATAGAGCCATCGTGCAAGAACGCTTTATCAAAGGACTCCTCCGACACTTTTTGCTAATATTTTATTATGAATTAACTCTTAAACGAATATATCTTCACCGACAGATCTCTCTACTTAAATTCTAAATTTACATTCATCCTTTTAATCGTAAACAGTTTTATTTATTTTTTCAAAATTCACTTGAACCTTCCACTGTTCGTTGATGATTTTCATTGTTTTACTGTATACTTTACTACGAGAAACGCCACCGTCGATTTTGAGTTGGTTACGTGAGCTCGATGACTCTTAACTTGATCAGTTTCTCCAGTTATAGTACTGCTGAACGCAGGTGTTAACGCAAAAATGTGAGAGAGACAGATAGACAGAGAAAAAGAAAAACGGTCAATGAAAAGTGTGTTACAATGCTGGATGAGCTTCGTGAGAAACGACATCGGGCTTTTCTCTTTACTAGAGAAAGAGAGAAAGAGATAGAGGGGGAGGTAGTGTGTGTGTGTGTCTGGCATACATATATTCACGGTCTCAGTTGGCTGGATTAGAACTGTAGCTACGATGGGGGGGGGGGGGGGGGGGAGAGAGAAAGAAAAGAGTGAGAAGAAGAGAGAGGCAAGATCTCTGACCCTAGAAAAGCAGTGTAGAGTTCGCTGTTACGGAGCCATTCCCGTATTCTCGATTGTTCGAGGGGGAGAAAAAGAAAGAATAAAGAAAAAAAAAAAGACGCAAAGAAAAGTGTATAAAAGTCTCGGCTTTGGATGTTGGGGGAAAAGAAAAGAAGAAAAAAAGGGGGGGTCTGAGGGTGTCCACACGTCGAGACACAGTCGCCTCCAACCGGCGCTATGTGGTCCAACTCCTTTTTTTCTCTTTCGTTTCTTCCTTTCTCTCCTTCGTTTTCTTCATTTTTTTTCTCCTTTTCTTGATCGCGCGGGAGCCCACATGAAAGACGGTACCCTCTTTCCTTCTTCTCTCCCATCCTCCCTTATTCCCCTTCTGTGCAGACCGAAAAAGATTTAGAACCTCTTTCATGGACCTTATCTTCCTGTCACTTGAAAGCATTGTCCTCCCGATACTTTCCTCTTGGTAGCCACACCGTATGAGTACTCTCTTCCTATACTCTTAATTAAATCTTCGATCATCCATCGACCCTTACCTTCATCCTCTTGATTTAATAAATCTATCTCCTCACATCCAGGGACACACGTCCAATCCACAGGCTTAGGAAATGGTGGTGGACATCACTTTTAGGCTTCTTTCTATTCCTGTTCATACTCAGCTGGACAATAATAACAGAACTTTGATTTCCAACTGGATTTTTTACATTATGACCGGAAAAATTGGTTCGAATTTCCGTTCAATAGGATCAAGTCTTTGCAAATAAAAAAAACACCTTTTTCTTGCTTTCGACTCAATGACAAAAAGATCCTTTTAATTTTTCATAGGACTTTTAGGAATTCATTAATTCTTCAACATGGAACATCTACAGAGTGATTGTCTCATGACCTCGCTTCAATTATTCGATCATATATACGAAGTACAACGTCATTCTCATCCCTGTACGTGATTAATTACTCGTAGCTGACCGGACTTAACGTTCCCGGGACATGTGTTTCTCTCTGACGAGTCTCATGGCTGACACAGCCTGACTCCTGTGTATACCCTGTTCTTAGTGGCGCCCTCTGGGTCACCGTCAAAATCCTTTGTGATTGCTGAATCCCTAGCTGGAGCTGAAGTACTTTTCTGTCTATTCTATACACACGAATATATACGTATATAAATTTATATATAGATATAGATTTATTAGGATGAATAAAATATTCCGTAGGTATAGAATGCGAGAGTAGAGAGATGATTAATCGACGAGTCTTTTCGTTCATGTGCATGACCAATACGAATCGGGGAATACCTAACGTTCAGGGGTTGGAGGATTTTGGAGTTGAGCGGACGGCGGTCGTTCCAGGGTTTTACGTCCACTTTCGAACCCATCCGGTCTACCTCGGCGTTATTAACGATCGACTCGGTTTACGCGACACTACTCCACCGTACTGTCCCCATTCTGCCTCTATTCCTCTCCGTTTATTGAACACTCTTTTTCTAGTCTATTTTTTTTTTTTCGTTTTTTTTTTTTCGAGTAACGGAAAAAGCTTGCTCGCACGTGTTTGTCGTGATCCGAGTCAATTATTTTGCAGTTACTCGTGTAAGAGTTGTACCGAATATGGGAATAAAAAAAAAAAAAACAAAAAGTGTTTTTGGAGCACCATTCGTCGATTCTGGCGAAAGATTTTTTGGTTCCTTCGTTTAAAGCTTTGATTTGGATAGACTCATCCAGTTTTAGTGGCTCATCAGTTGATCGACGTTCGTGGTCGTTCTATTTTTGTATATTTACATGAATGGAGATATCATTTCGAGAAGAAAAAGAAAGAAATCGTATCAGTGGACGATGGGAAAATTTCGCTAAACTTTCTAGGCGTCCAAACGATCTCTCGCCCTCTCTCTCTCTCTCTCTTTTTCTCTTTCTCAGTTCAACCCCTTTATCCCGAAACAAGACTTTTCCTATTTTCTTTTTATCGCTGTTTCGGAGTACGAGGCTAGACGAGAAAAGTATAGGTCAGGAAAGAGAGAATAAGGAGGAGGGAGAAGAGAATAAGAGGAGAGGAGGTTGGTGGTGGTCCGTTGGGTTATCAGTGGTCGTATATAACCGGATCTTCTTTCCACGATTTCGAATCTTTTACTCTTCTCTGATATTCTCTCCAGACATACGCGCGGTGACCCCTTCTCCTTTTTTTTTCTTTTCAGTAAAGCTTTTCTCACCGTCTGCTCTCATTTTCTTTCTCACTTTTTTTTTCTCTCCATTTTTCTCTCTTTCTATACCAATTTCGTAACTTTTCGCGCTTGTCGTCGAAGTTTACCTAAATATCTTTGGCCCCTCGGATCATCTCTGTAATCTCACCTTACATTGCTATTTTTTTTTGCCACTAGTTTTTGCATCGTTTTGCAAATTTTACTTCTTCGTTATCATTTTTCATCAGCATACGTCAAAACGAAATACAATGGCTATCGCAATTTTTCACGCATGATACAACACAGGCCTTTTGATGAAAGCAACATTCACGAAGTTACCTCAGGGACTATCCTCGCTCCTCCCATAATTTTTTTCTCACTCGTTCTTATCTTTAATAATTCAAAACTTATTATGGACTCTGGACCTTGCCCCTGATCCCCGAGGACTTATTTTTCTTCATAACATTTTCACACTAAGCGTGTTTCCCTCATTCGCCTTTCGTGTTTTGCTTCTCGCTTTCTGGTTTTTTTTTTTTTTTTTTTTTTTTCCTGTTGTTGTGTAGAAAATTTCTCAACAACCCCCATCTCATTTCCGTTCACCCACGTAGATACCCCTAAACCTTTTTTCTCGCACCTTGATTTATTCGTTGAAAACGAGCATCTTGTTTTTTTAACGCAGTAAACTTTTATCAAGCTCTTTTGAAGAGCTTGAGAATTTATCCGACTTTTTTTTTTCTTCGTGGCAGAATAATTATGAATAAATATAAAATTAAATTTGCCAATAGGATGCTAGAGGCCATGAGAATACTGCGAATAATTATTAGCTTGATGAAAGTTGACGAATGGAGAAAGTGGCGAAATTTTTTTTACTAACATTCTTTCGTTCTCGTTGATAAAATACTTTTCACTGGAAATATTAGTTGAATGGCGCACTTGATTTCATATTGATGCTCAACCGAATTAATCGGGCAATTTAAAGGTTTGTTTGCAAGTAGGTCAAATGGAGCGAATAAAGAGAACGATGTTTCAAAGTTCTTAATATTTAAGTAGAACGAAAGATAAATAATTCCAAGGTCTTTCTCGTATTTTCTCCAGGACGTTATATCATGTGTAGCATAAAACTTGCCACGAGTTTCCTCCGTGAGTTTATTTTTTTTTTTCTTTATCCTTCTGCGATCTCTTCGCCGAGAATTTTGTTTGTCGAGGATGCAGGTTCTCGCTTCTCCCGAGGTAATCCAAGAGTTTCGGCAAAGTAATTACTTTTTAACAAGCGTGTGGATGAGCTTTGGGTTATGCTTGAATTTTCGAGCGTTATATCGACGCGTGTGTATCTTTGTGGCTAGTTTATTTCAACATTTTCAAACAGTCGGCCATTTTAAAACTTCCGGGACTTACATGCCGACGGTTTAATCCTCGCGGTTCGTTGAACGATGCGAAGTATCATAGCTTCGCCGAGGCTTTTTTTCAGTCTTTAAAATACTGTTCCACGCGGCGTATTCTGTGAGGCCGCGTTTACAAGAATATTATTGTGTTGTGCCTTGCGGTGTGGAATTCTTCAGAGCAAACGTATCAAAGAATCCGCAGAGGAAAGTATTCGCGGGGTTGGTTGTAGTGGCGCGTTCCCAGAAGGGGTGTTGGGACAAAATACACGCCGAAGAGAAACGAGTATTCGAGAAAGAGAGTTGAAAAAAAAAAAAACGAAGAAACTGAAATGGCGTAAAAACAATAACAAAAACGAAATGGCGAGCGTGCGGCTTGGAAAAATAGGGAGTCGGCATATGTGGAGGGATTTAGGCGGAAGCCAGAAAGAGAAGGGAGCTAAGAGAAAGAGATAGACAGATTACGGACGGGGATGGATAGCTTTTCTCTGAGCGGAACTTTCGAGTTGAGGGAACAAGCGGAGAAAGAGAACCATAGAATCTGGACCTCCGGGGGATATGTATGGGCGAGGAGGAGGAGGAGGAGGAAGATGAAAAAAGAAAAGTGTGGCTTGATTCCACAGGCTAGTGAGAGAGAACTGCTGTTCCTAGCGTCAGGAGCTTGCTACCAGGGTGCGCTTTCACTAACCTTCTCTCTCTCTTTCTCTCTTCCTTTCTCTATGTCTCTATCTTCCTCGCTGTTCCGTTAGATCGCCATGGCAACCGACCCTGAACAACCCTCCGGTCGACGTGGCGCCTCTCTTCATCCCCTTCACTCCTCTTGTTCAACTGTACACCCAGCATCGGGAGCTTTGCTTTTCGATGATAGTAATAATGTATCCCCAGCCGCGTTGATGTAGGTCGCAGGATCGTGGTGCTCACTGCCTCTCTCTGATTCGTTCGTACTGATCCTATATACACATTTATACACACATACTTGTATATATGTTTATGTATATAGATATACAGGAACAGCGTGAGATACATGTACACAGATAAAGCTGGAGGTAAAGCTGATACTACGAAATTCTATGGTCGAGATCGTTTGGCACATAGGTCTCCAGTCAGCTATCCAGAACTGTCTCTCTCTCTCTCTCTCTCTCTCATTCCACTTTGTCCCTTTTTCCCAACTGCTCCCTTTTCTCGTAAAAATCATCTTCTCGATCTCTCCTATATCATCTATACGTATTCATTTTTTTTCTTCTTTTTATCGATGAACTGATATACTGAGCTGAGAGGCTTGAATAAATGGAACAATTTGGACTGTATGAATTTGGATTTATCTCGGTAGGATTGACGTATAAGCTAGAATTGTATGGATCACTGAATTTCATGCGTGCGGACAAGGAGTACTGAGCAAATGATGATTCGATTTATTGAATTTTCTACAGCTCATACGCTTACTTTAACTTGATAAATATCGTTTATTATGATTTTAATAATAATTGGGGTTATTTGCTCGAATACCGGTGAGCATGATTATTTTTCGTCAATCGTAACTAGACTCGAATTTAATGAATGATTATTCGCGGAGGAATTGCATTTGGATCGAATAATTTGCATCTTGCTCGGTTCGACGCTTGAAAATATTCGTTATGAGGGTCGGGCGTGCCTGTTTTAATTGCGTTGTTCCTCTTGAATTTTTTTATTTTTTTTTTTTTGTTAAACGACAACTATTTTGTTTTCTTTTTTATCTGAATACGTGTGCGAGAGTATTTTTTTTTATTTTGGATTTTTCTTTCGTTTTTATTCCGACGATGAAAAATGGGCGACGCTTGATTCTCTTTGTATGGGCACGGTCAAAGGTTTCCTTGTCGTGATTTTTAGTGGCGCAAAGCATCGAATTTCCAGTGCTGGACTTTACCCACCCGGGATATATAGCAGTTGATTTTGGTGCAATGGCAGAGAGAAACAGAGAGAAAGAGAGAGGGATGAAATTGGGTGAGTGCAAACCTTTCCCTATTCCTCCCTTTTCCCCAGCCCTTTGCTTTACCGTGTGTGGTGGCCGTATACGAGCAGCCTGCATTTGTCGACGTTCCAACGCCTTCATCCCTTTTCCCCTAACGAGGGAAAGAGACACAGAGCAAAAAAAAGAGTGAGAAGGAAAGAGAAAATGGAAAGGGGAAAGCAATGAGAGCTTCGGTTTCAAAGGATGACCTGGCGGCTTTTCTCTGTGCCTCACTATGGAGTTAAACCGTGGAGTTTCGAGCTTTAAACCTACGAGAACTAACTTGTATATCCACTGGAAGACAAAAAAAAAAGAGAAAAAAACAAACGAGCTCCGGCCAAGAGTACACGAAAGAAAAGAGCGATTCGTCTCTTTCTCTCGAGAAAACGTCGTGGTCTGGTCACAACAAAAAGAGAAAAATAAAAATAAAACGCAAAATAAAACAAAAAAACAAAAAATACGAGAGACCAAGGCGACGAGGCAGTTTTTTCCGATAATGTTGATGATGCTTCTACTTTTATCTTCATTTTTTCCCTTTTTTTTCCTTGGTGGAAAAACTCCTCTAGAGTCATTCCGACATTTCGACCAGTGGAAAAATTGCACTCCGTTTTTTATCATCGCCATTTGTTGCAATAACTTTAGAAACGTTTTTTTCTCACCAGTCAATTCCTTGTCGTGAAATATTACCGAGAGCTGTGCAACGATCGATGAGCTTTGGACGATAAGAGAAATATATATATATATATATATATATATATCTATACATTGACAAATATCTAAAAGTAAATAAGGGTTGAAATATGAAACAAGTGTTTTGGTGGAGAAGCGAAACGAAAAGATAGACTGTGTTGGGTGTTTGTCGATGCGACGAGTAGTAGTGTCGGCATTTTCCATCGCCGCCACTTGTTTCTAACGACCCTCTTTTGTTTAAAGCCCTCTCTCGCCGCGCACTCGAGAGAAAACCAACCCCCCCCCTCTCCTCCCCCTGTGCACCCCTATCTAAAGCGGTCCCCAACGCTTCGCTGTAACGGCTCAGCACAGCTTGCCCATGCTAACACGGCGTCGCGACGACGCCTCCTTCCATATTTCATATATACACATGCACAATAGCCACACAATTTCTACCCCTAAATCTTCTCCGCAATGACGCTTGTCCCATCCTCGACACTTTTTCATCTTTTATCTCGTATCTCTTTTTATCCCCATTCCAACCATTTCCTCGTTCACGTATGTATTTTTTCATCCTCACGGATGACCGGACACGATTGTCGCTCGACCCTTTTGACCAGGTCACTCTTTTATGACGGTAAATTGAAAAATGAGATTTTCGGGTATGCTCCAAAATGACTTCAGAAAAAAGGAATAGGATATATCTCGTCTCTATCGTCACGAATATACTCGCATTTCCATTTAAGGGAATTTCGATCCCGTATTATTATTTGAACGTATTTGAAATTCTTTTTTTTTCTTCTCTATTCCTTCGTGATTTGAACGCGGAGCCTGGAATTGGAATGTTTTTAGGAGAAAAGCTTCGAATTCAACGCAGCCTGTAAAATGGCTCCAGATTTTTTTCATCATTTTTATTTCTCTCAATTTTTTTTTTTCATGTTCCGAATATTGGTTCTCGTTAAACGAATTTCTTCGGCGGAAATTGCGGGGTAGATTTTTGTCACTGCGTCGCTGATTGAAGTTGGTCGTGATAGGAGGCGTCAAAAAATGAGGCAAAAATTTAGTGATTGACGAGAGTAAAACATGATAACACGATGAGAATGAGGTAGTTGACAAAACGGGTGACGTATGAGAGATGAGAAGAAATATAAAGGGGATGATGGAGGAACGAGAGGGACGAAGCGGTGGTGGAGGAGATGTCGGGCATGCTCGACGCTTAATTGCTCAACGCGGAGAGACGGGGGAGAGCGGATACACACAGAGTGATGTCTCGTGGTCCTTATCCCCGTGTCGTAACGAGGGCTAACGAGCGTCACGCGTACGTGTTGGGGATGCTTTTTCCACTTTTCCTTCACTCGGGTTGAAAATCAGTGCTCGGTAAAAATTGCCATCTCCGCAAAAAACTTTGAGCCCTATTCTTGTTTTATCATTTCCTGTCTCTTTAGCTACGTCTCTCTTAAATTCCCTCTCGTACCAGTGTCAAGAGGGTAGGAAACAAAAAAAAAAAAATTAATTAGAGAAATCCGGATATCCTGAATTGAAATAACCAGCAGAGAGACTATAGTCGTAAAAAATATGTTTCTGCTTCGTCTCGATGCTCGTCGCAGTTTCATCTTTTCTTCTCCTTTTGGTCACGTATATTTGAAGAACGTGGCTTAACTTACAATGAGAAAATATTTCATTGCGACCTTATTTTATGGCCCAACGAGTTTTATCGAACATAAATTTTGTTCATTCCTATTTTTTTTCTCTTTCTTTTTCATTACATCTCATTGGACTTCGCGTCTCCGATGTCATCTCTGGTTCGTCGATAAAACGGTGCAATGTGGGGCTTTAATAACGTCGGTACTTTGTGTCATACGCTTCGTTGGGTTGCCCTAATTTGTCCCTTGTAAATGAATTCCTCCGCTCGTTGAGGTATAAAATTACGTTTTCCTCTATATCTATATACATTTTTATTGACGGCTGTTTGATAAAAGGCCACAAATCGAAATCCCTAACCAGGAAAATTCTAGTAGTTACGACCTCTTATTCCCTATAAATATGTGAATACAATATATATATATAGCCATTGGAATCTCTCATTTGTATGCGTTCATATAATCATGTTGGTAATCTTCCTTCGGCGTGTGAACGAGTAAAGCCGGAACCGTTGGAAAACGAGGGTATGAGTCCGATAAAGCTCCTTGGATGAGAGACTTTACTACGAAGATGAGACGAGCACAAGGTGAAAGCGAAGGATGAGATGGGTGAGGGAGTATATATATGAAGAGAAAGATTCTCCGGATCGAGCCTCGGGCTTGAGTGGAAAACGTCAAGGCGTCAGTAAAGAGGGCCAAGAGGAGGGGGGGGTGAAGGGAAAAATAAAAGGAAAGTCAGGTTGCAGAGGGTGAATGCGAGGCAAAAGGATTGATTGAAATCAATGACGAGAAGCTCGGAAGCCAGGGTGCTCGAAGGTCGTGATTGGCAAAGCGCGGCCGCCCATCCCGGATAAACGGAGAAAACTCCATGATATATGTATATAAGTATACATCTATGTAGGTATATATAAAACATACCGTGATGGAGAGAAGCCACGAAAGTTTGCTGAACTTCCCTTTCTCTCTACCTCTGTTTCCCACGGTACGAAGCAAATGGCTGAATCCTCTGAGATTTTTGAATCACGAGCCCTCTTTTGCCTTTGTGTCTCGATCTGATGAGCTTTTCTTCGTGATCAATCGCTCGAAGAATTTTTAAAAGGTTATTAAGCCAACTAAGGATGATCCCTTTGGGAACGGAATTGCTTCAATGTATTAGATGAATTTTTTATTTCCATCATCACGAGTTAATTGGTAATTGAGAATTTTTTAAAAGTTTACACGTACTCGACCAAAGTGTACTTGTTTATTGAATTTCTTCAATGAATTATTCGCTCTAGTGGATGAAAAACGAGTTCTAATTACAGAGGAGAAAAAAAAGTGCTCCTGTTTCGAATCGTGAAAAAATGCTGCTTCTAAATGTCGGCTATTTAACGAGTAATAAGCAAGTAATTGATTAATGAATAAATGAGAGGCTCTTGATGGAAGTTGGGAAATTTGAATTTTACGAGAGCTCGAAAAACGCTGAATGTTAAAAAAGTAAATTTCTTTTTTACTTTGAAGCAGAAAGAAACATACATGAATAATGGTGGATGATTGCCAATCAAGTAGAGTTCCGAGTCTGCGGTTTTCTGAAAGGATTTTCCTACATTCGTTCCCAGATTTATTCTGGATGCGCCAATAACGAGAAAGAGAGGATGAAAAAAAGTGAAAAGGGGGAAAAGGTGGTTGGATAAAGAAATGGAGTACTGGGTTAGTAGGGCTCTGTGGCAGTAACTTCCGGTAAGCCATAGTTTGCTCCGTTGATCAGAGTGAGATAAAGGAAGAGAGAAAAATATATATACATATATAATATTGGATAGATATATATATATATATATACATCGCCTATAAAGATCTAAATCGAGAGGTGGAAGCGATATAGCTTATTGGGAAGGGATGAGAGAAAGAGGATATCTCACCCGAGAGGGTGAGATTTATTGCCACCCTGCTTGGGCTATTCAGAGCAGAAAAAAAAGCGACAGCGAGTAATGAAAAATATAAAACCGCGAGTCTTCAACGTCATGGAAGCTGCACACGGTAGAAAGAAAGAGAAAATGATAAAAAAAAAAAAATGGGAGATGGCGGAAGCAAAAAGGTGGAGGGGGAAGTTTTATTGGCAGATTACCTGGAATCGATCTATATTGATCGACGTCCTGGAGTGTGTTGTGTATCACCGCTCCATATATCCTGCGGTGCGGATTAGTCTGCCAAGTTAATTTCGTCATTTCGTACCAGGGATCTAGAGCCCTCCCCATTGGTTACGTAACGTGTATATAAAAAGATAAGAGGCGGTTGGGAAGTAGAGGCCGTTAGATTGCTGTAGAAGTGAACGGCTATCACACACGTTAAAAGATAATCCTTCTGGTACCTTCCCAATTAGGTTTCTCGACGGAAACCAGGTGCAAATTGTAGCTAACCTGAAATTATGTTACATACTTCCTCTTTCGCCTTTTCGTCCTTAATATATATTTGTGGAAAGCGTTATAGATGTTCATTACACTGGTCCATCTATGAGGACACCGGAACAGGAGGGCTGGAATAATAGATCACGATTTCCAGGATTTCTAATCCCATCCAAGACCAGAGTGGTGAAGAAGAGCGCGAGGCAGACAAAGGGAACGAGCCCAATTTCTCTATCTCGTAAGTTTATATATTTCAGGCGTTCTAATTGGCCTCTTTTCAACGAAGTGAGAACGGAAGAGACCTCTTCTTCCACTCTATCACCCTCCATTCGTCGTTATTACCAAACGGTATATCAAAGGCATTAACTCGATATAGAGGATCGGTACGATCGGGCGAGCCAGAGTGAAGGAGAGAGATCAATATAGAGCTATCGATGTATGTAATGTACTTTTAATTGAGGCATACGAATTTTATTCATCGAAGCACTCTCAGGGCTTACTTCACTGGAAATATAAAGTGGTTAGAAATGTGACGTCGAGTGCCTTTGATCGAAATTCTCATGATTTTTCAATATGGACCAGATCGAACGAATGAGAAACAGTGTTCCGTTGATTCAGTTGGCAGTTCAAAAAAATTGAGGAGAATACTTGAATAAATATTATGATATTTTGAGTTACGCGATAATCATTTCATCGCTTATTATATGTGCTGAGACGAATCGATACAAAGCACACCCATAAATGGGGCCAAATTAATTTCTTCTCTTGATTACTTGTTTTAGTATAGAACAGGATACTCTAATCAAATTGATTCATCTCTCAAATTACGTTATGACAACACGTTTATAGGCAGTTCCTCGATAATGTGACCCAACAATATGCACATGGGGCGTGTACCAACCCAAATCAGTGAGCTATTAGACGATTAGGTAGCAAATTGCTCGAGAACGAATAGATCCCTGGCCTAAACTCGTAATGTTCTCTGCAATACGAGATCCAGAACATGCTCATCCGCACGAGCCAAGCGTTACAATCTATAGCTGAATTATCGTTGTGTTCAGAAGCTCCAACTGCGACAGGAATATCAAACTAGAGACGGGAGAGCATATTGGTGACGCAGGAAACTTAACTTACAAATTCTGCAATTGAAAGGGCGTAATATCTGATGTTTCGCATGCAAACTTGCCTCCTTGTCATCGAAATTGACTTTGAGCTCGACCAATCAGTAGGGCGTAATCCGTCGAGATTCGCTTACAGGGTTAGGCCCTTACCTTCAGGAATTGTCTCTCAGTTTCAACAAGTGTAAGGGCGTAACGAATTAAATCTGACATGCAGTGTTACGCCTTTGATTTTAGAAGTTGCCTTCGTCTCCCAACAATCGAAAGGGCTCAAAATCTGTAATTTTGAATGACGTGTTACGGCTATGATTTTGTGAAAGGGAGCAGGGTTATCGATTACTCCACGGAAGCTGTTACAGGCTACAGAACAATGTTCGACTATGTTAATGATACAGCCCGACTGTTTGGTTGATGTTACTAAATGCAATTCAGACAAATCTTCCGTCTGCGTCTCGCATATACTTATGAGATGCGCCTTAGACTATGATGAGCTTCAATAAGCACGTTTCGTTCCTTTTCCTCTTCTGCTGCCTCTCTTCTTCTCTCTCTCTCGCTCTCTCTGGATTTCTCTTGCGGAGCTACTCCTTTGAAGCTCAATTAGTCCGAGTCACGTTTCTACAAACGTTTGATAGATTACAACGAGATTATCTCATTTTCAACTCGAATACCCTGCGACAAATATTGCACAGTCCATAAACATAGTGAACTTAAGTAGTTGCCGACAGAAGCTATTCGTCAGATCTTTCTGACGATTATTCCTCGCTGGTGGATTTAGACTAATGACCATGTGCAGTCTTGATTTTTCCACGGATTGTCTGAAGAAACTCTCTAAAAACCCTCATTGATTGTTTTTTTTTGAAGAAATCATTCTTATCTCTTACGAGGAATCAAACTTTTGAATTCCCTGTAAAATTGATCAGAAAGCAAATTATTTTTTATTACTCAGAGAATGAAGAATTCTGTGTTGTTACGAATCTGTGAATTTGCATAGAATTCCAGTTTGTTTTAATTGAAATTGCTGCTCGTTTTGTTGCTGGATTTATTAGTCTTATAACTAAACTCTGAAAACTACGATAGCCGTTACATCGTCGTTCCTAAAATACATTAAATGCAAATGGCGCCAGAATTTTGAGTGTAAAAAGCCGGTGTAGCGTCTATTCGTGACCCAGTAACCGCACGATACCGGCGTGGAGGATCCCTCGGTGAGTATCTGCTCTTCTTCTCTTACTCCGATCTCGGTTCTCGGTTTACCGGAACCCGAATCACGGGAAGTGCGATATATTGAATGACGCTTGTTGCCGCGAACGCGTCATTCATACGACCTTCGGAGTTCTCGACTAGCCACAGGTCCGCGGGATCAGGGTACGCTATTAAATAACATCCTTGATATACTAGCTCATGAAGGGCTTCTTTTAGCGTTTCGGAAACATGGATTGCATCGATTCTCCGATGAAAACCCTTCTGCTGAGATTTTAATTACAAATAAATAATGTTCAGTACAGGATTCTAAACTTTGAACGAAATGTCAATCAACGAACAACGAAATTCAATTTTCAGAAAAAAAAACTAAAATCACAGAAAAAAAAGAGCAGATATGTGATTCCTTCAATTTTTATTGACGATTCATCACTTTTTGTTAAATTCCCATAATTTTGAAAGACTCGGACACTAAAAAAAAGCAAATATCCTCGTTCGAATGTTTTGAGTTTCCGGATTGGAAACGAGGCCGTTATAGAAACGAGAGTTGACGATGGTGACCGATAGAGCGAGAGGGAAAGATGGACGTGAGGGAGGATTATCGGATTAAACGGGTACAGGGATCGTTCGACGGGATGCAATGGTCTGATGGGTGGTTTGGAGGGCAGAAAACAGAGGAATGCTAGAGGCTGGTCAATTCGGTAGAGAACTCGGCTCGGTGGTGTTCCAAGCATGAATAGAAACGACGATGCGTGGCTATCATTCACTCCCGATGTCTCCTGTCTCTTTCTATCTATTTCTCTCTCTCTCTCTCTCTTTCATTTTATCGTCATTCTCCTTCCATTCTCATATGTTTTCTCTCTGTTTTTTCGCTTCCATTTCAGTGTCTTCTCGTCTTTTTGCTCGTGCCCTCCTTTCTGTCTCCCTTTTACCAGTGTCTTTTTTCCCTCTGCATTTCTCTTTGTGTCTTTCTCTTCTCTGCCTTTTTCGTTGATGTGCTTCGCACTCTCTTTCTCACTCGCAGTGTTCCGTCGCTTTCTATTTGTGTCTTTCTTTTCCTCCTCTGGATCCTGAAACCGTTCGATGCACGAAGCTTCGAAATGCTTGTAGATCCACGCTTCAGGAAATACCACATCGCGTTCAAGCATTGCTTTCGTTCAACTGTACAGAGGACAGAAGGGAGAATGAGAGCTGCTTCACGCGACAGGCAAATCCAATCGAATTTACATTCGCTTCTGTGTGTACCTAGTTTGGTACACATGAGCTTTCCAGAACACATCCAAGCGAGAAAGAGACCGGGTACGAGGAGTGATAGAGGGCGTGAAGGCGATGGGATGAGCTTCTTGATCAGAAACCTCCAGGACGAATGAAGTGGACTCCGTTTACAGTTGAAATCCTCACTTCTCAGTTGCCCAAAAGACGAATTTTCCTAAATTTAAATGGTATTTCTATTCCAATCTCGTCTTTTCGATTTTAAATGCATTATTCCTAATACTCTCCTAACCGGAATTTGTTTTGCCGATGTTCCCTTGAATTCAATTCGAAACTTCGATCGAGTATGCATCCAAAAAAAAAAAAACGAAACAAACGTATATCCGTTCTCTCGACTCGGTCTTCTCATGCAAGTTAATTAACAACAATGCAGCAGTATAACTCTCAAATTTTATTCAAAATGTTCCGTTTAAATCGGTGACTCTGAAAAATTCTCCATTCAATTCGATCCATTAATTTTGTTGCATTTAAATCTTTACATGGAGCATGGATCCGAATAACTCGCAGAAAGGAGTGCTCTATCGAGTTTCCTATGAAAAATTTTCGTGAGTACGGAGTAGTAATTGAAGAGCTCGGAATATTCCCAATTTTTTAGTTTTATTTGCCATTTTAGTTTATTTTTGAGACCATGTACTACGAATTATTTCCGGAATTTCAGTGAGAATTATTATAATCCGCGTGCTATACTCGGGTAATGCATACCCACTCGTGTTACATATACAGGCATATTCATCACGCGGTACATGGGAACATTTCCGCTTCAATGAAAGTGTGAGAGAAATATCAACGTGCATATAACCTCGTATAGAATTTTGTGAACTCCGTGGTGCATATATATATATATATATATATATATATATATATAGAGAGAGAGAGAGAGAGAGGTAAAATGGAAAATAAAACCTGCAAGTGAAATTCGCAGAATATCCGGGAGCGCTGAGTTCGATCCAATTTACGGAAAATTCGTAGTGGCTGATGTAAATTGCGATTCCATCTATCGAGGATATACTTCGTGTATGCTACATTCACTCACTGATGGTCCATCGAGCTTTGACGTGCGCAGGCAAAAATACTGCGGTATGAAATTCCGTCAATTTTTTATTTTTATTTGTTAAGCACGACGCGTACGTATATACGTGAATATCGGTATGATAAAGCCGCGAATAATTTTGCGAAATCTTCGTTATTTGCTGATACTCGTAACATTTATAAAATAAACGTATATTGACACGAGGTACAACGGAGGTAAAAAATGCACAGCATCAAAGTGATAAAAAAAAACGAGAGTCATTCATGCGAGTAGAAAAAGCTCTTTGGTATGGGTTAGAAAGGGTCGTAGGAATTCCCCTTGGAAAATCTCCCAGCGAGTACATCTGAAAAAGGAAGAGAAACAGAGCGAGAGACAGAGGGGGAGAGAGAGAAGGAAACAGAAAAGGAGAAAAGGTCCAGGGGTGGTGTCTGTGGAGCTGGTGTATGCAGGGTGCATGCATCAGGGTCACGGTGTGCTCTCGAACCTTTTCCTCTCAGCCAAAAAGAAAGAGACCGAGGGAGAATGAAAGAGGAAAACTCGAACCTCCGGCAATATTCGTAATTGCGATGAGAGTTGAAGGTTTACACCGACTGCTTGGCATGTTTGCCAGGACGTTGCATGTTGAACTCGTTGCAGATGTTACGCAGGCTACGATGAAAGAGTGGAAGAGATATGAGAAGGAATATATATCCCATGAAGGACATTCCTTGCCAATTTGGAATGAGTTTGAAAATTAGCTGGGATTGGAGTCGTTTCTTTTGCTGGAAATATTTTTTTTTCATTTGTTTTTTGCTTTTTCAACTCTTTTTAGACTAGCTCGATAAGAATTTGAATAGTTCTCCGGAATGAAAGGTTTTTAAATATAAATTTGCGAAAATTTCTTGCGAAAAGCTCTCCAGTATGATTCGAGTATGAAGTGAATTCGAAAAATCTGGAATAATTATTTTTCTGTATATCGAATACTCTTAACAGTGTTTTATCCTTCGTTAATTGAGTTCTTCAATTTTTATCTTCCAGCGATGAACACAGATACATTCTTGAGTTCATAGCATGTTTTGGCTTTGATTCAAAATTGTCGTAGCAAATTTGAGCGTCATCGTGGCTAAATGGCTTTTCGTAACACGTCCCGTGGTTATCGTAAGTGGATTAAAGTAGTTGAGAAATAAGGAATATATTTTTTCTTCGATTCCTGTGTGACCATTTTCGTTTTCTCGTTACACTTTATTTATTCAGGAGGGATGTATAAAGAGAGGAAGGCTTTGCCAAGACGAAAAGCGATGTTAAATAGCGTCTGCAGCCGTTTTACTTGGCTGCATATAACTCAGCCTCAATCTATATCGTACACAGTCCAACAGCTCTAGCAGCCCTCTCCGGATGATTTATGTACGCGACCCTCGCTGCGAGCTGTCTGGCTCTCGTCTCTCGACGACTCGACGTTTTCACTCCATAGTAACGACGACAGGAACACTGAAAACTTTTTGCCACGTCTCTCAAACGTGACGAGCGATCTTGTGCTTACTTATATCGATATATACGAGTATGCATGATACGAATAAACAGTATACAAATAAGGACGTAAGTCGCATATCTTCAATCATCATATTCCGCGAGTAAATTTCTCTTTACTGGTCACTATATAGTCTACGCATGAATCCACGTACATACGAAAACAAAAACATGTTTTTTGACAGCTAAAATAGCTTCTGTGTTTCACGTCAGTTTTCGCTGTCATAAGTCCAGACGGTTATTCATCCATATGTTTTTTTCTTCACGTGTACAGTGTAACGGATCCGGGCTTGTAACATTGTACACAAAAACGATGCTGTGGAACTTTCGAGCTGTATTTTTTTTTTCAACTCTTTCTCTCCGGAGAAAGAATTTTTTTTTTGTTTTTTCATTAATAATCCAATAAAAGTATCCGTCGAGGGTTTTGTGATGGAAGAAAATATCGGTGAAAAATGTATCATGACATTGATACGACACGTTTGCAATGTCGTGAATAAAATGTCACATTTTTCGAGATACGTTTTTTTCCCTTATAAACTTTAGTGTTTCGTTGTTGAACATTCGATCATTTATTCATTGTCCGGAGGAAAAAAAAGCGTTGCCCGTTAATGCTCGCATTATGCTTCTCGTTTTACATTCTACCCGAGTATATACCGTGAGCTAAAACAAACTCGCGTCTTTTAATCGCTTGAAATATTTGCGTAGGTTTCGCTCATCGGCTCGAACACACCGAAAGCTTTAAAGTTTCATTAGCTCCGGCGGAGCTTTTCAATTTTATGCATCCTTTTTCATATACGTATTATGTGAATTTGTAAATATATATGAACGAGAGAATATTCATAGAAAATTGATGTATCAGTTATCCGGGGTAATGTGGGAAAATAACGGTCTCGCGAGGTTATTCAAATATTTGCTAAACTTCGTCAATTATAAAATCCCTCTGGGATTTACCTACCTATATACAATACAACGAAAATATCGACGAGGGATTTGTGAAGTTGAAGCAGGGAAAGGACGGGGGAGACTGCGAGGGGTGAACGCGTTATAATAATGAAAGTGGGAACACAACCCCGCGAATGACGATGGCGAATAAACGCGCAGATAAATCTTGCTATCGTGTAACTCGGGCGGTTCTCTCGCGTCAGCAAATTTTCTCTCTCTCGTTGTATGTGTGCTACGTATATGGGTGGACAAAATCGTAAACGAGAAATTCGCGACCCTTCCTCGGATTTATCTCGGTATACTTGTTTACTCGCTTGATCGGCAAAATTTTCCTTACAAAAGCGAACAAACTTGTCAATAAAATTGAGTCAAATACACCGAAAGTATACGCGGAAACGGTTGCTTTGCAACTGCGAATTTTCTCTACTCGAATGTGTATACATGCCCCCCCCCCCTTCCCCCCCTCATGAGTTTGATACACGATAAATCGCAACCGCACCAACTTTTGGCTAAGAGTTTCTACCGCTGAAAACCTCTGAGTTTCCTGCTCGTTGAACATACAGACTTCCTTTTGCGGATCATACCTCGGAAAAGTTTGCAGATTTTCGCTGTATTTGCGAATAAATTTAAATCCTCCTCTCCCGAATTGAGCTTCTTCTTTGTCTATTATTGTCTGGTGCTTCGTGTTTTTATACCCGATCGAATTCAGAACTATTTTTACGTTTTTGTCAGATCTTTATGAAATTAATTGATCAATATTGAATCAGGAATAAACGATTGATAAATTAAAAATCGTTTTTCAAATCGAACGTACCATTTTTCGATCGGAAATATTATTGAATTTCGTTCTTCGAATTGGTTGTCAAAAATGCATCATGGAAATGAAAATTGCCCGGTGAAAATTGTATCGAAAAAATCATTGACTCTTTCGTTCACCTCTCGACATCGGAAAAATAAAAAAAAAAACAAAAAAAAAATATCGAATAAATGCAGCCGCAAAAAAGAGTACGTAACGTTTTCTCATGAATCATGTTTTCTCGGGGAAAAGCCATTGAAAATCGTGTACCGAGAAATCGTGCTTTTTTGGGTTATGGCTGGACTATATTTCTCGAGATGCAGGCGAGAAATACTCGTGTTAAGAGTACTGTATATACGCGATACTAAAGTACGGATGTATACGTCGTATATACAGCAATATAAAAGCTACGTGTGTTCGAGGCACGAGAAAGGACTCGTGACATAGTAAAAATCGAAATGGGGTGTGCATGTATGAATGTCGCTGAACCATCACAACCCACTTTCTTTTCTTCTCTTTCATCTCTTCTCTCTCTTGCTCTCTCTCTCTCTCTTTTTCTCTCTTTCTCTCTCTTTCACTGCTATTTCCATTCGGTGTTACCGAGGCAAAGCACACGCGCGACTCGAGGGAATTCCAATATTTCTGCCACACCGTCAACCCCGTGGGAATGTAAGGGACTGAAGGTGAAAAAAAAAAAATAAATAAATAAGCATAGGAAGAAAAAAAAATCGAAGCGAGGAGAAAAGAATAAGAAAAGGATGAGAATCGAAATGCGGAAGAGGTGATGCGTCGTTCTTCCTATACTATACCTTTACGATTTTTCCACCATCCTGAGCGTGCAAAATATATTTCTAAACTCATTCTCCTTTCTCTAGGCTCACACATTTTTCTGCCTTCGAACGTGATACATTCGCGCGAACCTTGATAAAAATGTGAGTTGCCAGTGCACCTTGTCGATCGCGTCGATTGGAATTATTTTTTGATGAGCTACTCTATGTGTTGAATGAGAAATT
Organism: Campoplex capitator; assembly: GCA_037576405.1. Classification (NCBI taxonomy): domain Eukaryota; kingdom Metazoa; phylum Arthropoda; class Insecta; order Hymenoptera; family Ichneumonidae; genus Campoplex; species Campoplex capitator. Next base: position 3,332,517 of record JARBWI010000001.1, read on the forward strand.
TTTTTTGTAGGATCAAAGAAATTTATCGATGGAGCTATTTTTTCAAATGTTTCATCGAGTCTCAATATCTTCTGGGATTTTAATGTAATTTTCAAAAATCATTAATCAAAGCGGAAAAATTGATTCAATTAAAAATTCCAGGAAGCAAAAACAGGCTTTGGAAAAAAATTTGATTACAAGAGGCGTCGATCCGTTCGCAAATATAACGAGAATGTTCAACGACGATAATGGCCACATAAAACTGAATCAATGAGTTATTTGTTAATTAAAACCGCCAATTGATGCAAGTGCAATTATCGCGCCAACAATTACTGTAAAATAGGGCCGAGGCCAAACATTTACCAGGTAAATATTTATACTTCGCGTGAACCTGAATCGGCTGAGGTTTTTTTGATTGCGATGAAATAACGGAGGAAGAAAATGTTGAAGTTTCTAATTAATCCACGTTTATTTTTATGTGTTTTAAAATTGTGACTCTCCTGATTCTTCGTTCTGGGAGTGACACTTTGTCGATGCTGGTATTCTCGAGTTTTTTTTTTCTCCTCCTGTCATGCATTTATGCATGTTTTACGTACCTGGGTCAACGGTCCGTGAGCTTTTTCATATTTCAAACATTTCGCAGGATGACGCATGTGCTTCCCAACTTTTACTAACCCACTCTTTTCTGTATATTTCCCTGATGTATTCTCGAGATCTAACGTTCATATATATATAAGCATATATTCATATGTAATATTTTGTATGTATGTAAAAATATGTATACATAGAGTTCGTAAATCGTATCTTGGATAGACACTCGACCTCGTCTTCATGAATTAATACTCTACTTTTTCTCTTCTCTGTCGCTTGTTTAAGGTACTTCTATTTCCTGACGAAGGTTGGGCAAGAAGCGCGAGTAGTTCCTACTGGACTCTGACACCATTCTGGTGGAGTAGAAGTCGGTGCAAAGTCGTCGAGGTCGCTGGTACCAGGAGGTAAGATGAGAAACGAAAAAAATAAAAATAAAAAAACTTTCAAACACCAGGAACACCACTGCAAAATTCGTGGCTGAGCAATCCAATTAAATTTTGTGTACTTTTGAATGAGTGCAACTCATTTCATCAGGTGAAAAAAATAAGTTTTCCAAACCGTAACGAACGCCAGTTGTGCCCTAACTTTTTGTGTCCGTTACGAAAAAATAATTGTAACGACGAAAAACTAAATTTTACATCCAAATACTCTTCTCGTGAAGAAATAAAAATAAATAAAGAAAAAGCAGAGTTGATGTCGCAAAACTCGTAAAATTTTCTCATTCAAAGTTCTCTCGCTGTATGATGGCTCACGCGAACAATGTGAAAATCGTAATGGCGGTGAGCTCGGTCCATTTCACCTCGAATTACATATGTTTATATATCTATATACACCCTATTATAGCAGTCTTACCGTTGTAGTATATATATGAGTTATACTTTCATGAGAATGATTCGTGTCGTGAAACTAATGGGGTCAGCTCGAATGGGCACGGGAATAGACAGAATATGTATGTATACAGGTGTGAGGAGCAAACGAACATTGTTACAACGTTCCAAAGGTACTAGTCGGGTTTCAGTCCTCTTGGATGTAGTCGGACATTCGGCTTTCTGGCAGTCGCCAGCCACCCTAAAACACCCTACAATGGTACGTGCACTGTATATTCAACCGAACGTGGCCTCAACACTATTCCGTCGCCCTCCGACACTCTTCTCTCTCTCTCTCTCTCTCTCTCTCTCTCTCTCTCTCGTTTTCTCACCGTTGCTTGAAATTGCTGAAATTCGAGTAGTTAAAATTCTTGAGATTTTAGATTGTCATTACTCTGGAAAATTGAGATGCAAACATTGATGGTGAAAATTTTGAGAGGCCTTCGGTTGATTCAATGGTTGGAGCTGGAAATTCAACTTCCGACAAATCTTGTCTTTCAGTTATTTTGATAGAGGAGCCAGAACGTTGGTGAACTCCGTTTTAGTCACTGTTTCAACTTAATCTTACTCTTCGGTTGGGAAATCAAATTCTTAGTGGATAATTCCGGTTTCCAATTGAACTAGCTTCAGCTCTCAGTGTTTTTTTCATTTTAAGGATTCTGTTGAATACAGATTGGCGATTGATCCGACCAGAGATCACTTTTTGTTCCGCAGTTATGGAGCTCGATAAAGCACACAGGGGGCAGAGTATTGCGAATCTTTCCGGTAAGGTAGCTATTTCGATAGGAGCTCCAAAACCACAGGAAACGATAGGGCCATATAGAAAGGTTATTCGTATGCCACGGTCTCCAGCTCTCTCGCTGCGTCCATTCGTGCAAATGTTTCCCAGGATGACGATTTGCCCTGGTTGTGGTAAGGTTGAATTTAATTCGAGGCACATATGATATCGAACCCTTGTTCCAACAATTCCTTGCCCTGCAATGTCCATTCAAGGGTATTTGGTTCTTCAACCCATTGGGGGGCCGCCAAAAACTTTTTGGTTGTTGGTCACGTGCCTGTTGTATACATGAGATGAATATGTTCCCGAAATACGAGATCTGCCACTTAGGAGGAGACTATTTGTCTGGGTTTATGTGTTTCTAAAAACGTTCTATGATTCGTAGATGGGAGGTGACGTATTATGGGGGTAACAGTACACTGTTGCCATAATTCTGAAAGAAAAATATGATATCGGGGGTCGGATGAAATAAGAGAAAATGGAGGTTTTTCAGGTTTGTAATACCTGAGCATTTTTCTGAGCACCTCGAGACAGAAGAGGAATGTCAATAGTGGCGTGTGCTCAGATTCAGTTAGTACAAAGTTGCATTAAACATGAGACTCTGTAACCTACATCTTTGTGATTGTCTTGGCTGTTTATTTACTCTTGGTGGATTATTACAGAAGTCTCCTTAAACTAAAGTAGCCACACCTCGTAACCGAATCAGCCATTACGCGTCAGTTAGGAAAACCATGGTGCCCCATCTTTCTCTTCACTTGGAAGCTGTTCAGTCGTAATAGCAATCTTTGACGACATCCAATAAACGGACGTAACCTGATAACGCAACTATCTCGACTTGGGAGACTAGAGTTGTACAGTTTTCATGCACCTCGGGTATGCGAAACATGCCTGTTTCGATCGGAACACTTCTGTATCGCTACGATATCAAACGATCCTTAACTATTTACGAGGCTCTTCCCTCGTTCCCTCTGCGCCTATCTGTCCTACGGGCAAAAGCGGTTTGCATTGAATTCCAGGCACGCTATACCGATTCAGTAGGTAATGCTGGGTCGTAACATTTCGTTGGGTTGCTCTTGGAACTTCTGTACACAACACCCTCTGGAATATTCGTTATCAGGTGACTCGTATGCTTTGAGGTTGCTCCCGTTCAGGCTATTTTCTCAGTCTTGGATATCTGTTCTCATGTCCTTTCCGAAAATATATAAATATGTATATGTAAGAGCTTTGCGAGTTTTAGTCCCGTGAATCGAGCTGCAGGTTAGCCATGTCCTAGCATTGAGTAATTGCTGAGAAAGCGATGATTTCTCTTGATCCTCGTCTAACCCAGAGCATGGAAAGGACTGGGTCGTTTTCACCAGAGACAACTTTCTGTAGAGCTTTGACTCAGTTGTGTTGCCTTCACTCGTTATATACCTACGTACATACACATCACCCATCTTTGCCGGGTTCTCTGGCACGATTTTCCTCACATAACCGGAACTCATCCAACTTGTGAAGGTCACAAAGGGTCGCTTTCCGAGCTGAGCACATCAGCAAAGGGCAAGATTACGTGGTATTGCTTTGGGCCAGCTAAAGTTGATCCTTTTGTCTCCCGGTGAATTCCGTATGACCCACAATCGTGGCTGGGTCTGCTGGGAATGATAACGACTACCAATTTCGTACTTCACGAGCTTCTCACACACTTACAAACGCAATACAGATTCATCTGAACCTTCGACTATCTCATCCTTTCGTCCTACATCCTCATATGTTTTCCTCCATCACTATTTCGCATCCTCTTCTAAAAAGGTGTCGGTTTCCTTTAGAGCAGCAATCAGCCGTGCGGTCTGATTGCCGCTTCAACGATCCACCCAGGAATTCTCCACTTTTCGGTCATAAATTCTATGGATGTACATGATGTACCGATTAAATGGGAAGACGCCTCGTTATCGTTGAAGTCACGTTGAAATTTCTTTCAACGAGGTGTCCTCTATGACATCGATACTAGCTCCGAACGTTTCAGGAATTTTCAGGTCATCTAAAACAGACAATTTCAAAAGTGCTGACTTAAGGCGTTACTAGCCAATGTTCGTTGATTTATGCTGATAAGCGAAGAAAAACATCCTTCAGGGGTGAATTTTGTATGCTAACAGGGGTGACTAGGAACGCTTAGCTGAGGAAAAAGGGCTTAAAGCATGAGTATGGTAAAACGTTTCTCGGTTCGAAAACAGTCTGTGTTTACAGGAGTCATCCGGTGGATGACGCAACGCAGCTTTTGTTCACTCTTTCCACATAGTATCGGAGAAGATATTGTTTTTTGTTTTGCTTTTCCATTCTTCTTCATTCTCCCTCATTTCGTTTCATCCCTTATTTAATTCTAGGGTGAAACTCGAGGTTTACGCAACAGCTCAGAGTATTTCAGGCTCTCCATTATCACTTCACTGCTTCTCTGCCTCGCCGTCGACAAATAATGAAATCACCGAGCGGAGAAGTTGACAAAATTTAAATGTAATTCGTAAATTTTCCATCAATCACAGATTTTCAACAGTTTCAGGCAAAATGGAATATTTAGCAGAACAATATCACAGTGCTGCTACCTCTTTCAATTTCACTTCTCCCTCCCTCCATAAATGTACGAATAAAGCTCGTGAGAGCCAATCATGAAATCGTTGAGCCGTGGGGATCCGATTAGCTCATCCAAAACGAAACGATGGAATAATTAATAGATCGTCCGACTGGTGAAACAACCGGAGGATGATTATTATCCGGTATATGAACAAAAGACAAACCAACAGAATTTATCGATATGCAGTCTTTTCACGAAATCATTAACCACTTCGACCCCTGCCAAATTGACAGAACAAATATATCACGGATTATTTTCGTACCTGTTCAGGCATTGTATCGAGATTTCTTTCTGCGCTCCATTTAACATTCTAAATACACATATGAATGCACATGCAACTCGTGGATTATTGACAAAACTGGAAAAAAAAAACCTTTTTTTTTTAATGCACAGAAATTTCACCCTGTAAATTGGATTAATTTGTCTCAAGTCAAAATGTAACATCCCTGCAATAATAACTTGAAGATTTCTGTCAAAAGAAAGCGACCCATAAAAATTGTTTTCATCCAATTTAGTGCCAGTTGCGTCACGAGTATGTATCCGATAAGGAGTTTTTTAAATAGAAAAAGAGAGGGCGAGGGTACATAAAATCTTGAGGATATTTTATTCACACTTTCATTTTCTTCCTTCCTCTCTCTTCCTCTCTCTCTCTTCTTGCTCTATCATACACTCACAAGCTCATCTCCTTTCTGCACCGTAAGATATTAAGATCAAATCGTGTCTCGTTAAAAGGAACGCTTCGTTAAGCGGAAACGTTATCGTCGTTTTATACGCTAAGAGTCACCTTGACAAGAAGAAGCGCCTGAAGTCGTTTTCTCATTCGTAATACATATACACATACAGATATGTATACAGTTGGTATATTTAATGAGTCTCCTTGAGCGAGGGGTTGGTTTACATAAGAACTGTATATATATGTATGTATGTATATAAATATATATGGTTATATGACTTAGCGTTGGCGTGAACTCTTATTTGGCTTGGTCGCCTTGCTGAAAAGGTGAAAACCGAGAGAAGTGACAGCTTCGTATACTACTTTTCGTCAGAAAGGGTTAGATTCTCCTTTCTCGAAAAAGCCTTCCACAACGAAGAAAGCTCTCGCTTCCTTTTCACGCTGGTAAACCAGTGGTGTGAACTTCTTCACTCCTTTCAACCAAAAAAGAGAGCCTCTCATGGCTCTCATCTATTTATACGTTAGTTGCAAACAAGTAGAAGGCCGTAAATCACATCAGCTCTTACCTTTCAATTTCATGAGTTACAGAGGCTTTAAGGTTTTTAGTAGTAAATTTACCAAAAGCATGGATATTCATAGACTCCTATCTTCACATTCTTCACTGTTTTATACAAAGTGCAGTCTCTTGAATTTCGGCAACAAACTCGTCCAAAGAATCAGCGTGTACAAATCTACTTTCAGCAGACGAATGGGCCTAACCCACTTTTTATTTTCTCATATAATCAACGTGGCTTACACGCTGCATCGTTATGCATTCTGACTCGGAGAATTTAGAAAATAAATGTTACGTACTACTAGTTGGAGCTAACGAAATAGCAACGTTTTCGTCTTTTTCAATTTACATTTAAGACTGGCTCGGCTTTAAAGCTCATTTTGGACGTATTCATTCGTTGATAACAAAAGGGTGTAGTTTTCAGCTCTTTGTGTTTATTACAAAGTGAATTAAGCCCTTATACTTTATGTATATATAAGTACACATTCAAGTTCGAATAAAGAAAACGTCGTAAGACAAGAAATTAAACACGTAAAGCTTCGTGGTTAACGCTGTTTTACTTGTTATCCGTCGACGTATCAACGTAATATACATCGTTCTCTCTTCACCGTAGGCTTTGGACTACGTTGGATTTAATTTTACAACGCGTCATGTAAGAACCGCGAAGAGCGGAAAGGCACCGGGCGCAAAAGTACACAGGGACAGAGGCAGAAGCTGCTTCGTTTAAAATTTTAATGAATGGAAAGTCTCGTAAAAGCGTATGCCGGATAAGCCCATTACCGCGTGGACTTTACCGTCCGCTACTCCCGCAAACCACACACTTCACGTCTGACTTTCTATCCATCTTTCTTTCACTTTTGCCCTATCTCACTTCTTCTCTTCAACACGTGAAATTAAACGCCATGGGGGATGAAACAAAAAAAAACGCGATAACACCTATGTACTACGGGCTTTTCCGCCGGACTCACCGTTGTTTCGTTCAGCTTGACGTCTACTGTACGAACTTTAGAATGCTTTCCAGGCATCGTCTTGATTGTTTCAACCGTTCAGAGGCAAAGTTTCTTACCGTCAGCTTAGAAAATGAGAAAAATAATTGATTTGCTCTAAATCATTTTGATATTCTTTCTTCTCGTTCTCGAGGTCACTCCAATTAAACATTTTTCTCCTGATGTTTCTTCTTCGTATCGATAGTAATATATAAAACTCTTGCTTTTCGATTCATGTCTTTCACGTTCTGTCACTCGCGACTCAAAAGTCTCTCGCACGATAACAATTAGTTGGCATGTAAAATGATCGTTTTTTCGAGTCTTTCCCATTTAACGCGCGAGGAGCTAAAGCGTGTACCAGAGTCAACGTTGAAAGAGACGGCAGGAGTTATGAGTCAAAGGGATTTCCTATATATAACAGGGGTAGTAAAATTTACGAAGCTCCACAGGAGCAAAAGCATCGCGGGGATTCACGCTCGCACACTTCAATACTAAAACGATTAAACTTTTAATGATGGTCGTTACCGGTTTGAAGTTTCGTCGGAATAAGCCCACGGTCAACTCTTTCTCTTTTACTTTTTCATACTGCCATTATTATATTCGAGAGCTATCGGATGGAAAATTCGTTTTTAACAATCGACGAATAAATAGATGGGATATTTTTTTAATCTTTTGTTAATGTTTTGTTTTTTTTTTGTTGTTTTTTTTTATCACATTGAGGAAAAACATTCGAACATCAAATCGGCGGGAAATTTTAACAAAATGAATGAAAATTTTGTTTCGTCATAATAAAAACATCCATTGATGATAAAAGTCGTATTCGTTTCAGTCTTTTTTTTTCTATTCTTTTTTCTCCCAATCGGGCAATTTCTTTTTCCATTTTTTTTCCTCTTTGTGCACTCAAAAAAGTCATCGACATGGAATTTCCCGTCCCTTCTGGTTTGTATCTGGAACTGCTGACGTGTAGATCCTCATCTCACATCGCTTGGGCACGAATAGCAATTAAATTATTACGGAAACTTGAACTCTCCCGGACTCGAGATATGAAATTCATCGGGCAAGACTCTTGATCATTCTTTGCAAGTTAATGTTCTGGAACTTGCCAAAAAGAAGAATAAGAGGAAGAAGAAGAAGATGAATGAGCTCGGATTGAAGTTGGGAATAAAAAAAAAAAGGTTCACTTTATTAGTATCGAGAGTTGAGACGAAAATTTTATAATTACCTTAGCAAATACTTGCACTTTTATGAACTATTTTTAATTATCTTTTTGTGCGCCCGAGTAAATTAAATTCTTGTTTTTAATCAACCAGATTTTTTGCCCCGTATTCAGGTCAATTATGTTCTGGAAGGTTGAAGTGTCATTGTAAAAATGTTTCGCCGAGAGATTTGACGAGAAAATGAATTTAACAAAAAAATAGTTGCATGCACCAGCCTTTTTATTTATTAAATTGTTAATGAAATATGAATTAATTGCAAAATTAATGAGAAAGCTTAAGAAAAAAAAAAAAAAAAATAGTCAACAGCAAATATTCAGAAAATCTTGTGTAATTACAAATACGCTCATAATTGGGAGCTTTTATTCGTGTTCAACGAGTCGTTTACTCCTGCACGATTTTTTACACGTGGGACTGTACACGGCAGTTGATTTAAAAAAAATATCAAAGCTCACACAGGCAAACGCTTCAGTCGAAAATAACAATGCGGTCGAATCGGATAACAATGCTTGAGGGTAAAAAAGAAATATTTATAATTAACGAGGGCTTGGGAGCGCTCTTCTCGCATTGGGTTATGTGGAACGTGATAATTTTCCATTATTTATCGGCGAGGCAAGCCCCTCGATTCCACGCTTTTTAATCTATCACAGAAGCGCGTTAATGCACCGTGACATCTGGCCAAAGTCACCCATTGTGTGAAAATTTACTGACGATAAGAGTTGAGAGAGCGGGAGAGAGAGAAAGAGAGAAAGGCACAGAAAAAGTTGCTCAAGCTTGCATAAAGCTTGGTCGACGCTGGACCATGCAGAATGCATGCATATGCATTCGGCTTTTTCTTTATACAATGTGCACCATATACATATCCATGTATATTTTTAAATGAATATACAGCAAGCTTCTATCGAAGAATTCAATAGCCTCAGCTGAAAGAGAAAAAAGATTGAGAAATCAAATAATATTATTAAATATTCTCCTTTTTTTATTACATTTTTTTACACGTCAAAAAGAATTTTTGATCTAGCAAAAAATTCGATAGAATTTCATCAGTATCGATGAGTCGATATATTATAAAATAGTCAATGTCTCGTATAAAATATGTTCAAAAAAAATATATAATTAACAAAGTAAACAAATTTATTAAATTAACAACGAAGATTCGAAAACGATTTTGATCCCGTAAAAATTCAAAAAAAGTTACATCGTTAAATACCGAATTATTTCAGTAACGATCACTGAATTCGTAGTTGGTTATTTTCTTCACGAGTGATTTTTCTCTCGAAAGAGAAAATTTAAAAGAATTCCTCGGATAGTAGAGGATAGTTCGTAGGACACAGTAAGGAAGTAATTTGAAAAAGCTCCATCTCAGAAGATCATTCGGAAGCTACAAGATATTCGGGACGTTATCTTGTCCTCCGCACGAACTCCCCTCGATTCTTTCAACACGCTTGATCCAATAACTCGAGCAGCATCCTTGATGAGCCTGTGAGAGCATCTACGAGACTCGAATAGAGCAACAGCTTTACACGCTGTGTTGTATATTACGTAACGCGAAAATTGCCTGGATCTTATCCACCGTCTTCGTTTATATAAAAATTTATCTTTTTATTATTTTTATTTTCATTGCAATCACATAACATGAAAAATTAAATTTAAGAAAAAAACAAATATATTTAAACGCAATGAATTCGATCTACGAATTTTTGATAAATCATGAATAATTTAAATGTAAAAAAATGACAGTCGAACGTTTTCTTCGATCGAGACTTGGAACGAATTTAATTTCTTTTTTTTTTTTTTAAATGGAGACGCAAAACGCATTGAGCTATTTTGTTGATTAACAGTCGACTGAATCTCTCGTTTTCGAAATCCCGGGTGTTTCTGTATAAATTCATGGAGAATCTTCGGCGTCCAAGAGGCGCACAGTAGTTAGTGTCCGTGTTGGGGCAGACCACGGGGTACGAGCTCGATCTAACTCACTCCTGTAATTGCACTCCAGTGTGGTGGTAGTGGTTCCGAGTATCCTCGGGGAGTCTCTCAACAAACCACGGACTAACGTAGTCTCGTGAATTTTCGGAGAAACGAGAGTTACGTATATAACTTCGATTTCTCGCGGCACAAGAGAGAGAGAGAGAAAGAGAGAGAGAGAGAGAGAGAGAGAGAAAGATAGTCGAGGAGGAATGTCAAGAGAATTGGAGCGTTGACACAATTGAATTGGCACAAAGTTATCAACGGGATTGAAGCCAGATCGAATGCGCAATCAAATAGATAAATTTTCGAGAATATCTAAATAATTAACAGAGTTAGAACCTACATATCTGGTGAGGAAAGTGCTGAAAGATCTATTTGTTCCTCTGGCGAATAGCTGTTGAGAAGATTTTAAGCTAAATTAATGATACCGAATGAGGTATACCGATGGAAAACAGGTGCAGCGATCGTGGAACACTGATTCATCTTCTCGCAATGAATAATAAATATTTCAAGAACAGTTAATCGCACAGAAAAATGCCTGGAGCTTATCTCCTCTTCGAGTAGCGATCTCGGTGCTCACTAAATCTCGAGAATAACTTTTGGTGAGCGTTTCGTATGCTTTTCTGGCAGTCGAAACGTGTCGCCGGATACATTTCGAGTGGTGTAGACCGCACATTTGTCACCGCTTAATCGTAGCGAGCTTGTATACGAAGCTTGAAGCTCATAGAAACGTAAACGCAGCGAGACCTGTGCAGTAAAGCAAGAGGCCAAAATCTCGTGGCTGTAGAAGTCACGGTTCGAGGATCTTCCCTGGTTTCTCTGGCATGAAACCGTTTTGTAATTGAAGCAAGAGAATAGCTCGCATCTAAACTATGTTTATCGATTGTTTAAGCTCTAAAGGACGTTTGTTACAATTGCCATAAATAATTAAAAATAAATAGTTACGCCTCTGTGACATTGAGCAGAGATTCATGTGTTGATATTCTCCGGGTAGGTCTTCGGGGTTGTTTGTATATATGCCGTAATACATACAGAAACATGTAGGCACTGGGAGTAGCATGTTAGCCTGGAGCGAGTGTCGGTCGAACCGTCGTTCCGTAGGTGCTCGTTCCCCTTTGGGGCATACAAAATTATTGCGAAATACGAGAATCCCTGCAACCTCGCTGCTTGTTATACTGTACCAAAATGTTCTCTCTCTCTCTCTCTCTCTCTCTCTCTCCCAATCTCGATCTCTGCTTCTCTCTCTCTCTCTCTTTCTATTTCCTTTTGCTCGAAAATCGTAACGTTGCTAATGTTGCGTGTATCATACGTACATACGTGGTCGTACGTGGGAGTTGCAGCCTCAAGGAGCAATATATATGGATATTCGTAGATGTGTTTACCACGGTAGATTTCGTGGGGTCTGGAATCGCATAGTCTAGAAATGATGTAGGTACTAGTCTAATGCGTGTATACCTTTTTACATCTCTCTCACTCTCTTTTCTCGTCTGTCTTTCTCTCTCGCTCATTCTCTTTCGCTGTGGAGAAGCAATAGGTAGTCTCACCTATTTGTATCCAGCAAATAAGCCTTCTCTTCATACACTCCATATATACGGCCTCTCTGTGTTTAGTTAACAGTAACACAACTAGATGGAGCTGTGCTGAATTTACGTGTGGAATGTACCATGCGTGTAGCTTGAATGGCTCTCGTGAGCCCGAGTTATCAGCAAAATGTTATGAGGTTTATTTTACCCGATGGGGAGAAAGAGAGGCCAAGAGAGAGAGAGAGAGAGAGAGAAGTATTAGGGAGGGGCAGAAATTCGCAGTCATATTGTTCGCTCCACTGATCCTTCAATTACGTATACGAATCCTGTACCACAGCATGCTAAATATACATCCGGGAATAAAATTCATTTTAATTAACCAAATGTACGCTCGGGGCATACGAGCAATTTTACAAAAATAAATATTACAAAAAAAAACACACACACACACGATTCTTCAATCGCTATGAAAGCAAACTACACTAATTATACGCTCTTTCGTACAATGAATTTTTGCTTTACTCTCAATAATACACATGTTCGTTATTGAAATAACGTTTCAGTTACTGGTTTATTCAACATCCCGTGTTAATATGGTTTTTCTTTCACTCCCAGTAGCAGCTCATCGTAATAACGTGCTTTCTGTTTTTCTATAAAATATTTTCTTCAATCGAATACTTGTCAATCCTTCGAACTTTGCAACAAACAGTCAATTCTCTTCTGACATCGATCACATATTCTTGATTCAAAGTTTATAAAACTTCTGTAAAAGTGTTTTAAAGTTTGTTGTAATTAACTCAACTATAATGTTTTTCTTGTATTTATTGTTTGATTGCAGGTACAGTACGCAAGCGAAAATGGTCGACACGGGTACGGGGACTCTTTACATCATTGGATCATTCAAGAGAATGACTGTTGACCCAGATTTCAAGGTACTTTGAAACGTTGAAGATTTTTCACGAATATGAAAACAAATGTAATTTCCGAAAAAAAAAACTTTTTACAATCTGGATTTCAGTAGATTTATCGTGAAGTAACAAAAAAATCAGTTTTCTCGAAATCATTGATAAATGCTCAAGAAAATGGAAAACAGTGAAGGACTTGGAAAAAATTTGGCTACGTAAAATTTAGTGTCGGAATAAAATACATTGCACAGTGAATGTTAAAGCAGATGCTATTGTACGTTGAAATACCTTACGGAACATCGTACATACATAGCAGGTGACACAGGATTTTACGAGAGTACTAAAATGCGCGGGAAACACCGTCGTCCTTGTCGTCTCTCGTCTCTTTAGTCTGACTCGAAACTCACCTAAATTCGTTCACTCTTTTTTCCTCTTTCTCGTTCTCTCCCCCCCCCCTCTCTCTTTCTCTCATGGTACAATCTCTCGCTCTATCTCATTCGCCCATTGTGCAAGCTCTTTTCGTATGTGCTTTGCCTTGAAACTTCTCTTGTTTATGCATTCCCGTGACCTGCTATTCCAGAACAACTCTATAGTAGAACAGACTGTAGCACAACACTGCACACGCTTGTGTAAATATCGACTGCTAATAAACAAATAGACGTAGCCCTGGTTGCTTTACGCATTGGATCATAAAATTTACGCCTTTTTATTTATTTTTGTTCACGATGGCACGTGAGAATGAGCAGGATGTCGGGATCTTAAGGGCCCAAATCTCGAGTGCACACTTTCGAGGCAAATTCAAATTGAAAAATGATTTATTCAAAAAATCTTGAAGCTCCTGGCTTCTACGTCGATCGATCAAATTTGTTAGACTTGAAGTCATTGGAAGTGTCGGCATCCGGAACTTTCGTGCTTCTCCGACGAGTTCAATACAAATTTATAAAATTTTATTCTTACTGCCACTTCAACTAAAATAAAGTGTGAAAAAATACACGTTTTTCTGGGTTAAAAGTCATCGAGTCATTTTTCGTTTCTCAAGTTGTTTTTCAGCACAACAATTACGAGAATTTCATTATTGAAATGTAAGCCACACGTAAGAATGGGTGGAGCTTGGAACGAAAAAAAGGGAATGAAATAAAACGTGAGTTGCGATATATAGTGAAAAAATCTTTCATCCAGGATTTTGCTGCTGGCCTCGTAGAATTTCTTCTCTCGCATATATATATACAACACGCATATATAAGCCTGTATATACGCTCGAACGACACATGTTCTCGTCTGCATTATACGTCTACATGTTTACTTGACACACATAGAAACGTACATATATGCAGACGTGTATATGAACGGGTTTCTATGTACTTTGAACTTCATATCGTGCAGTTACGTTTCGAGTGTGTGTTTTCACTGCTACAGACATAAATATACGTGTATACGGAGTGTACATTACTCGTTGAAGGATGCAGTCGAGGGTTGTATACGTTACGTGTAATAAGTACATCGGTAAGAGACCTCGAATATGTGCACAAATGTTTTTGACGTTTTCAACTTCCGGCCGATTTATTTTATTAACGTGGCGGTGACGTATTTGTTAGTTTTTGGTTAATAAATGTGTTGCTGCGAGTCGCATTAACGCATGATAATATCGTTTATGTCTACAAATGTTTTTATTTCATTTTATTACACTCGAAAGTTACTAGCTCACACGGTTTATTGTCACAGAACACTCGATTATGTCATCCAGACATAAGAACACAATCCTCTCGGGCTGTTCCCTACCCTCTATAAAGGCCCAGCCTTTTTTTCCCCTCGAGTAAAAGGGAAATGGAGAGATAGAGAAAGAGGGAGAGGGACAGAGGGATATGAACGTAGAACAAACGTATCACGTGTCGAGTCGTACTCCAGGGAGATAATTCGGATTATTAATTGATGAGAATTCAATACCGAAACGCTGTTTACATTGGGCTGGACAGAGTGAGACTTTGTCTTTCACGATTATTACGTAAATTCGATGCATTTCCAATGAACTTGAAATTATGTTTGATCAGAAATATCGAGGGTATGGGGATTCGAGCTTTGTTTGAAAATTTTGAATTATCCAGTTACGAAGATAATATTCGAATGTAAGATGAAAGAAAAAAGGATTTAATGATTATAATTGCAATAAATGTTTATCGTTTTGTCGACAGTTGTATCTAACATCGAACGTATCATCGAGTGACTTCAACATGGGCTACAGCATGACAGGTACCCTCGAACGAGGCTGCAAAAAAACGAACACCTTTCAGATGACCCATTTTGCAGTTATACGAAGACGCGACTACGAGAAAGCCTACGAGGATCCAAATCCCACCTAGTGTCCGTCCCCACCCGCACTCTCCGAGTGTGGGGATTACGAGCACTACACGTAGGGTGCGCGTCTTCAATTCTCATAAAAAAAGAAAAATCATTGTTTCTTATTTTTTTTCATTTATTTATTTATTTTATTTTATTTTTTTTCAATTGTTCAACTTTTATTTTTCGCCTCGATACTCGGGCTCGAACGATATTTCAACTGTCAAGCAACGAGGAAAGTACGAAACGGAGTCGTTGCAGGAAAAAAAAAAAAAAAACAAATATCGAGGCGTACAAGTGATTCAAAAAGTTTGCTAATCAATCAAGCTCTTTGCTGCCAATAAAACAAAAGTCATTAGGAAATCGAGCAGAGACGTTATTAATCACGAGTTGAGAAAACAATTTTGTAGGGTTAGAAAAACAAAAATATTGTTTTTTATTTTTTAAATTATCATTCACGATTAATCGACTGGTAGAATGTGAAGATTTTCGCATCTTTGTCTCTTTATTTCACGTAATATTTAAATGATAATCGAAAGATTCGTTGTGCCATAAAATCATCCGGTGCGACAGTGAAAAGAACTGGAACTGTGAATATGATTTTTGGAATTGGAACGTGTAAAATATACGATTTTCATCAAAATTCAATTTACAAATTTACAAAATGTACTAAACAAGCTTCAGCAACACTGAAAAAATACTCATTTCGTATACGTGACGTTTCGTTGATTTTTTTCTTCAGGGAATGAGATAAAAATCAAAAAAGTCACAAGAATTTAGTCTTTTTGCTTAAAAACAATTAATTTTAATGAATTAGTGGCTGTTTTTGTTCGTAAATAATAGCGATTATTATTATTATTTTTTTTTTTTTATTACGATCATCGTGATATGAAAATGGTATTTTCTCGGACAGTCACGTTCGTTCTCCATTGTTTCTGGCACTCGAAAAAAATTCACAAAAATTCCAGATCTGCCATCGTTCCAAAACGAGATCGTGTCCTTTATGAAGGAAAAGAAAAAGAGACAAAGAGTGGAAGGGATTAAGAGGGAGAGAAATGACAAGTCGTACCGACGTGTCTCGTTAATCATGGTCCACTCTCTTTCACTATCTGTCATCCGGTGGATTATTTTCTCCAATTATATATCTCTCCCTCTCTTTATCATGAATTCTCGATCAAATGGCATTTTCAACGAGTCGATTTTTCGCTAGTCCTCTCTATCTCTCTGTCTCTATAAATCTCATTTGTTCCGCAGACACAAGACTTACAAAGTGCAGTAATATCAAAAGAATAAAAAAAAAAAAAAAAAAAAAAAAACGAGTGCGGAAAGACCGCGAAATTTACGAAATTAAAAAAAAAAACGAAAAATTCTAGTAACGAAACAATTTGAGTTGATTCATTTTTAACAGCGCGAATCGCGAGTTTTAGTCGTCGATAGTAGAGTGCAGAAAGCAAAGAATTAAAAAAAAAAAGTAAAATAGTCTGATATTGATGATTTATCTGGTCTCGAGAAACGAGAAAAAAAAAAAAAAACTTCAACGAGTCCGAGACACCCCAGCAGCTACCGAGCCAAACGTCCATTGATAGTCTCTAATTTAGATGGAATAAATGATCGAATTGTTTAGGTGGATAAAAATTATTGTAAATGTTTAAGTGTGTAAAAATTCAAATTGTGCGAGTATGTCTGCATGGGAGAGAAATGAAGAAGGATGAGAAAAAAACAAAAAGAAAAAGAAAATCAGCTCAACGAGCGCAATTACCTAACGAGCCGGGACGGGCGAAAAGTATACAAAAAAGTGATTGAAACTTAACCAAAGTATTAGCACGTAAGTAAACGAGCGAGCCAGGCATTTTATCCATTTATTTTGGCTCACATCTGAGCTAATGAAAACGAAGAAAATGTGTACGAACGAAGAGAAGAAAGAAAAAAAAAACGAGAGAGAGCTCCTGTTCAATAATAATATTATAAATAATAACGATAATCTTAAGTATAATATAAACATTAATGAAGCAGACGCCGAGAGCTTATATATGTAAAGCGTAAAGCCATCGAGAATGCAAAGTGGTTTTTCTTAGGCGGCTGCTCCATCAAAGCTTTTTCGTCGATGAATCACTAATAGACGAGATATAGTGTAAAAAAGTTATAAAAAACAATAACTCAACTTGCACTCGATAATTTATTTTTGCTAATGTGTAGACGTTCGCGCGTTTGATCCGCGAAACAATCAAAAAGTGGAGTGTGAAATAAAAGTCGAAGGAAGTACATCAGACATAAATTTGCTCGATGGAAACGATGTTTTCAAGAAGAATTTTCCAAAAACAATTTTAATTGCTCTTCGGTGTTTATCCGTAAACAGAAAAACCTTGCTGATCCATTTTTCCCCGGGATTCTTTTCAGAAAACAGTAAAAAAAATCATGAAAAATTGAAACATTGATAAAAAAAAATAATTTGCAATATTTTTTATCAGTCCTTTGAAAAATTGTTTCAACAACGATTTCAAATATTTTTTTCAAACGTTTCCATCCTGCGAGAAATTGAATTTTCGAGTTAAATGCTTAAGTGACACTCCGTGGTCCTCGGAATTTGACGAATCGATGAAATCGTCTGTTTGAACGTACATATTTAAAGTCCTGATGGTTGCATCCCTATATTGCTACAGATTTGATCGAAGGGTGCACACACCATCGATTTAAAATGCCACCATTATCCAACCTAACCCGCCCATTTCGTGATCGTTTATTGTAATATAGGTGAATTCTGACCCGTGCCAATAGAATCCACTACACACTAGTTCAAATCTATTCAGAAATTACTCTTTTGTTCAGAATCAAATTCCCCCCCCCCCCCCCCCCCCCTCCCACCCGTTGATTGTTCAACGAAATTAACGAACGTAATGCTAATCGAATTTTGCGAATAGAAACGAGCGAGCATTTCATCAGGTATAAATTTCTGACGAATAGATTTGAAATAGTCAACAATTTATATATCGATGAAATATTTTGGGTTTTCTGAAATTATGTTGAAAATAATGTCCCTGATTATTATTCTAATCACGATCTCTTTGTTTTTCTCGAGCTGAAGTAATCAACGTTAGACAATTCTTTTATAACGATTTCATATTCAACAACGGTTTATTCCTGACAGCAAAAATGAGAAAAGAAAACGAATGAATGAAAAGTTTTGTCTCGCAAAAGTAGTCCGATGCGGATTCGTCGAGTAATCCTGGTTTAAGAAACATAGAAAAATGCTTTACGATGAGTGGACTAAGAAAAGGAAAAATAAACAAGTTTTCTTGTCGTTTAGATCGCGGTTAATAAAATTTCGTACCGAATGAAACGCGCCTGTGGGTGTAGGGATATTGGAGTGTGGATTCGCGTTACAGGGTTTAAGCGAGTTAAGCTTGACGAGATCGATCTGAAATTTCTATATAAATTATGCAACGATCGGCCTCATCGCCTAATCCTATATATACATATATATATTACGATAAAGAGATTCGAAGGAAGGAGGAAGAAGAGGAAAAGAAACAGAATCGTAAATTATTTTTGTCTCTGTGACGAGTGAGTGTTGAAAATGATTGAAAACAGATCGATCTCGTCGAGAAGAGGGACAAAAGGTGGTAAAGATCTTTCAAATTTTGAGGCCATTACTGAGAATCGCTGCTGCAATTTGTGTCAAAAATTTACAATTTCTTGTAGATCGGTAATAACGAATCGTTAGCGATAACAGAAAAGTAATTAAATCGTATTACGATATTTAGATGATTTATCTGTCGGTGTTTAGGAATCTCGTTGTGAAGCTTTACACTCACGCTATTTCTAGTCTCTCAGTAGAATTGAGAAATTCGAGTTTCTCGATTGGACGCGAAAGTATCAGTAATTTTTTTTTGTAATTTCATAAATATTCAGTCGATCACAAATAGAACGATTATTGGAAGAAAAAAAAAGAGAAATGATTAAATTCTTTTGAAAAATTAACTGAATCTGAATCGCGAATAAATTTTATTCAATTTTTACATATAAAATTTATTTTCTTCATAAAAAAATGCCTGAAAATGATTAAAAATGAATTCATTAACGATTCGATGCTCAATAATTGTCACCGAATTCATTTTCCCTCGATTTGAATTTGTTTATTCGTTGCAGAATCTCCGCAGGTTTCATTCTGCATTTCTTTTCTCTCGAATTTTCATATACTCTACCTTTTCGCATTTTCATGAGTATTTTCTTTGCCATATAGTTGATCGTAATACCGCAAATTTCACCGCTAATGGTCACGTCAGAAGTTCTCTCTCTCTCTCTCCCTCCCTCCTTCCTACTCCCTCTATCCTTCTCTCTCACTTTTGGTCAGCGCTCGCGTTATTTTACGCCAGTAGTTACTACACGCCACCGTGTCTGACTCGCGGGCAGATAAATTCGCGTTGGACCATTTGCATTCACGGATTAACGCTCTCCGCTCGCTTCTTCTCCCACGTTTACGTTCACCCGTCCGTTGTGGTTTGTTACCGGAATATATTATACTCGATTTAACGATGCATTTCATCCGCACTCCGAGAGACAACGCAACTGACATTTGTTTTTTTCGCGTTCCTTTCCCACTGGAATATCCTTCTTTTCACGATTAATTGAATTTTCCTTAATCGAGATATTTCTTTTCTCACCTCGATTCTAATAAATCGGAAAACTTTTGTGGTCGTAAATTTGTTCGGATGTCGATAGAGCAGTGTTTGGCACTGTAGGAAGAAATTTTCTTTGACTTTTTTACGTGTATGATTTGAAATCTTTTGAAAATAAATTTTTTGTTCGAAATACCGACCGAAAACGACCCGATACCAGCCTGTCGAGAGACTCGAAATTTTTTTCCATATTTTTGTCCCGTCATATCCGCAACAACAATGATGATAATATGAAATTTTGGCAACTCGCAATAATCAAACGAACACGAGTCCGAGTTAAATGAGAACAGTCGAATTATCGTGGCATGAAATTGGAAGGTGTAATCGTGGGTTAACGTCGAAATTTCGAGCTCCCGATGGCTATAGATACTATTTTCTAATCAAATAATTTTCGTTTGAATGAGATAGCAAATCGAAATTCTGTGCGATATTACGAACGCGTTAAATTATCACGAGTATTCGGAAATGCTCGATAATCACGTTTTCACGACTTATATATACATAATATATATATATATACACGCCTGTGTATATATATATTTTGTATACATACATATAATACGCGGGTAAACCCGATACGAATAGTAAAAGCGATTGGGGAAATGTTACGAGCTTTCCCAGTCAAACGAGGGCCAAAGTTCATTTATATAACAAGTACCCTTGCACACGTAACGAATCAATTAACGAGACTCCAACGTCACGTACACGCATTTATTATATGTATTTCACATATTTATCACAGAAAAAAGTATTAAGAAATGGGAGAGTGAGATATTTTTATTTCAAAACTTTTTCTTTCTTCGAAGTTCGAGAGACTAGAATTAACGTGAGTTTCATTTCGCGCTTAGCTAGTCGCCTCTTTTTCGTAATATGAAGTCGTAAAAAAGGAGAAAAAAAACCAAAATATCATTGCGCAAAATAGAGTGTAATTAAAGCAGGTAAAGTAACGCCCAATTTTTGGCTCAGTCTACGTAGTTTCGGTGTTGCTTAGCGAGTATTTAAAAAAAAAAAAAATACACGAAGCTTCATCTCGTCGTCTAAAAAAAAAAACAAAAAACAAATGATCATTAAAGTCCGCGAAAATTTTTCACTAGTCGAGTATCATAGAAAAAAAAAAAAAAAGAAGAAACAGAAAATGAAAGTGCATTGAACACATGCATTTTTCTATTCTTTCGTCTAGTTTTAAAACTTTAGAAATTAAAAACGAAACGTTTTTCCTAGGATGTTTTTCGATGATAAGTACACGTCCGATATCACGGTCCCTCCTGAACTACTTAGCAGTAGACCAGACCCAAGAAATGCACGCTTTCCTCGAGACGATTTGAAAGAAAAAAAAAAAAAAAAGATAAATCAGTCGCTAATCTTCGTCAGCTGATGCACTCGGGTCTTCTAGTCGTTTTCATCTTGTTTTTCAATGTTTTTTTTTTGTACTTTATTCTCTTCAGTAACTTTTGATGTCTCAAAGTGAACGCAATCCCGTTCCTACTTCCGTCCAAATGGACAAAAAATTAAGAAAAAGCTCAATTAAATCGATGCTAAATTAAGAAAGGAAAAGTGTTTATTCGAGTTAGACGTTTTTAGAAAGAGTATTTTAGATGATGGTTGAATATTTCGTTACGTTTTATAACAATTTTGTTCTCCAGTTAACATTTTGTACAGACACGTGTATGGTTTGTAGCGAGCTTTGATATCAGTGAAAGATTTAAATCGATACGAGTTTGGTCGGAAGTTTGAATCGGAATGATTCTGAACCGCGAAATGTATAGATTAGATTCTTAGATCGATAGTGTGTTTTAATCAATGTGTATTCATTCGTAATAGCGTCGACATTGATCGTCCGAGTACCCAAAAATTGAAATAGTATCCAAATATCTGAACGTTGCAGATCGAAAATTTTTATGTTTTTTTTTTTTTTTACTTCAGTCGATAAATCAAAACTGATTTTTGGGACTTGAACGAACATTGGATTCGATAGTCTAACCGGGCAAAGAGTGCAATTGGAAAATACTGCCATGAGAAATAAATAAAGATCACTGGATTGAGAAACATAAAATCAAAGTATCGAAAAGTGTCTAAAATTTTTGAGAAATCTTTGCGGAAATCAAAACATCAAAAAAGAAAAAAAAAAAAAAGAAAAAGAAAAGAAAAAAAAACGAGAAAAGGAACGAAGCACAAAATTTACTATCGCAATCCAGCGTGTCGAAATTAGTCATCGGTGTGTAGAAATTTTAGCAACTTAAATAATAGAGAACTGAATTTATTCTTATCATTATTGCTATAAAGTTATGATACTTGGTAAAATGATCTTGCGAAAGAATAAAGAAAATTGCGAATTTTTTGCAATTCGTTTTTTTTTCAATATTCGTATTCAAAGCTATGGCTGTGATCGTAATATTAATTGATAAAACAAGAAAAATAAGATTAAAAGCAAAAAAAAAAAAAAGAAAAAAATAATAAAACGAAAGGGAATGAGAGGAAGAGATAAAAGTGGTTCATATATATGTATATTATAATGTATTCGACGATTATGCGCATAGAATGACGTTGTACAATGTACATTAAACGGGAGACGATGATATAAAAGTAAACAAATATTTTGAAAACGTAAGCGTTCAATAATAAGTTTTTTAATATACTCAAAATTGAAGAGTGATTCTTTCCATGAACATCTACGACTACGAAAAAAATTCATTTATCCTGGAAGAGTCTAAATTTGAGAAGAATCACTCGATGTTTTTTTTTTTTTTTTTTTTTTTTTTTCGTTATCGAGAACTATTCAATTTTTCATCTCGAAATTCATTGGCGAAATGTTGAAAATTTTTTACGTTTATTTTATGATAAATAGTTGTAAACTGTAAATAAATAATGTCCGAGATCTCGGTGTCAACGAAAGGAAAAGAGAGAAAATTGTGGAAAAAAAAAAACAAAGAAAGAAAAATTAATGGTTTGCGGTGTAAGAGAATCAAAGGGTAATTCAAAAGATTGTACATCGCTCGACGAAATCAAATGTGTAAATAGTTGACAAGTGATCCTCTCGATTCTGCAACCGTAAAATTAAATTTCAGAGAAAAAATTAACGATGGAGTCAGCTTAGTCTCCTTCGATGCGCAACGAATGACGAAATTTTTGATTCCTAAAAACAAAAATAATAATTCAACGAGCGTATTTCGCTCGTTAAACGATTTAACTTCGATTTCGTCGTTCGTCGAAGCTAATGAAAAAGTATTAAGTTGCAAAATACTACGCGCTCAAATGAAAAAGAAAACCAAGCGAAAAACCAAAAAAAAAAAAAGCAGCAACCAAAAATCCGTAAACGCATTACGAATCTTGGAATTATGAGTTTTCTTATGTGTTTTAAGTAATTTTGAGTGACGAAAGTTTGCCGAACGAGCACCGCAAAAACGCCCATAGAAAAAGCACGCTATTTATTAACAACAACAAAAAAAATCAAATCAACAGGCACGAAAAAACATCGAAAAAAAAGATTGTAAAAATTAACGAAATGAAAGAGTAACGGAAAACACGTGCGTCTAATGGTCCATGAGCATCGATCGACGAAAATGCGTTTACGTGAAAACAGAGCCAAATACTTCGATGTATTTTCACTACAGTCCTGTCTACAGTCAATTCATTTTGTATCTATACCTAATCTATATGTATCTATTGTCATAATTTAATGCCAAATAAATGTTACATTTACGCAGACATCGATATTCATTTTTGTTTATTCGAGATATGACCATTTTTTTATTTCTAGAAAAATATCGAGAAATGAATTTTGCTGTGGATATAAACAAAAAAAAAAGG
Organism: Campoplex capitator; assembly: GCA_037576405.1. Taxonomy (NCBI): domain Eukaryota; kingdom Metazoa; phylum Arthropoda; class Insecta; order Hymenoptera; family Ichneumonidae; genus Campoplex; species Campoplex capitator. The sequence goes on from JARBWI010000001.1 coordinate 3,355,975, forward strand.
TGAGTTACGACTAAATTAAAATAGGAATCTGTGTTTTGATGGTGTTTAGGTATAAAAAATATTCTAGTTTTGCGTACAGGTTATTGCGAGGACGTTTCTAGTTTGTGAAGTTGTCATCCTCGTCGTCGTCGTCGTTTGGTCCAATGAAACGCCCGCGTAATTAGGGTGTACCTCGTTTGTGTTCAAGATCCTTTCTCTCTCTCTCTCTTTTCCTCTCTTGTGAAGGGAACAAACGACAAAGTTTTAACTGAGAATTGTGCTCAGAGAAGAGTTGACAAGAAATCTCGGCTGGAGCGACGGAGGGTGGCCCAGAAAATCAGGGAGAGAAAGCGAAAAGCAGAAAGGGAGGAGAGGGGGGGGGGGGGAGAGAAACTCTTGGAAGTGTGTATGTCGAACAGCATCCGAGAGCTTTGCTCCAAAAACTTCGCAATCGTATCCGAGCGCCTCAAAGAAAGCCTCTGGATCTTTTTGCACCGAGACATTTCTACGTGCCGCTTATTCACACCCTTTCATCCATCACCGATATCTCTTTGTTTCCCAAAACTTCAAGAGTTTCTCAAAGTCTCGTGTGAAAATGAATTTACGTAGCGCTGGAGCTACTCCACCTCTCTCTCTCTTCTTCGCTTGGAAGATAATCAAGTTGTCACGATCGTGTGTCAACAACGAATCTGTTGAAATCAAGACGTGAGAAGACTAATCCGACACAAATTAGTTACTTCAATTGGCGTTGAGGTATTTTTGCAAATGGATTTAACTCTCGATAACGAAATTTGTAAATTTTATTAAATCCAGTCTCTTCTCTCGATTTCTGCTTTCACCAAGGAGATGATCGAGTCAAAACACTTATTCAAGAGTCAATAAATGGTGAGTCAATTGATTCCGATAATCATTCAGGTTTTAGACTTCGATGATCCCATCGAATTAATCATTTTCAGTGTATATGAACGAGCAATACGTGAACGAGCTTTTCTCGACGATCGCAAGATTTATTTTAACGAGGGTATAAGATGAACGCTTATTCAACGAGACGTAACGGATATCTCGGTTGTAACCAAGAGGCTTTGGTGGCTCAGCTGGTGGCTCATGCGAATTCCACGAGCTTGGAGTAATAGCAATGATCCGGCAGCGTGATGGTATTAGTAACAGCAGTTGCAATAGTCGTTAGCTTGTGTTGAGTATAGCACGTGGTCGTTGCTTCGTCTCTGGTCCTTTTACAATGTGAAGCAGTGAGAGAAAGATAAAACGTGACAAGAAAGAGCGAGAGAGAGAGAGAGACAATGAGAAGAGGAAGGGAAGTAGGAAGAGGATGCGAGCAGGAGAGTTCCCGAGAGTGAGATTAACGAATATAGACTGTGAGAATCGGTGTAATTAATTCGGCGTAACGTCATTTGCCTCAATCTGCCTTAATGAAAAACGATTTGAAATATACTCTCCCCAATGCGTATAAGTCTACGTAGCTTTCTATCTCTCCGGATTTCTCTTTTACCTTTTCTAAACGAACACTTGTCGGATCTGATCGATTTTACCCGATTAATTCAACCTCCGCATTCACTGATATCCACGTTTCATCAAGGCGAGTGTTAATTACGGTGAGAGTGCAAAGAGGAGGGCTATAGAAAGAGGAAGAGAGAGAGAGAGTGAGAGAAAAGAGGACTACCAGAGTGGAACTGCGAACAGAATCCTTAATTACTTCAGCCAATGTCTATCCGCAATCGCATAAAATTGAGCATTCTCTATTTTTTTTTCCTGCCTGCTATTCACTTCGCCTTCATTTCGCATGTATAGATATATATAGTATTTGCACGTTCACGTACACTATATGTTCAAGTTTGTCCCATCGGTGATTTAATTGGCAGGTGACGCCAATCACGCCACCACTGGCGCGTTTTTCTCAATAACTGCTTGCTGATAGCGACGTTATAGCGTTGCAGATGCTTCCAGTGGTTAACCCTCCGCCAATATTTTATAGGATAGCACGAAATTAAAAGTAAATTGAATTATAGATTGAATCTCGGTGTGTACAACCGCACCATACTTTTCCAACGTGACTTTCTCTCTCCCTCTTTCTTTCCCTCTTTTTTTTTTGCTATAGTTTTACTGGAAAGCTTTCCGCGTGGCTTGCTCGAGAATCAGCGATTCAACGCGCAATATACGAAAAACATAAATCTGAAGAAATTTACATAAACTTGCTCGACCCCGTTGAATTCGAGCTCTGGAATACTTTGCATACAAAGGTTCTACTTTCTGTGTGTCTCTCTCTCTTTCTCTCTTTCGTCCTCTTATTTTCCTTGCCTTATCCCTGTGTTCTTTCAACATTCATCTCTTCCTCTGTCACTTGCTGTTATTTCTTCTTCTCTCACACGCTATATTTGTTCTCCCTTCAATTTCTGCGTCCTGGTAATACGGGGAACACCCCTTTATCCGGTATTCCAACGTTCTCTCTCCCTTACAACGTCCACATTGTTCGAGGAATAAGGGCTCAACCGACATAACTTAACCTATTAATTCCATTCGAGATACGACTTTTTATTCATTCCCTATCCAGGGCACACACATATTCTTGCATCAGCACTCTACTTACGTCCTTAACGTACAATCGCATTATTTCGAAACTTTCTAGGTCCAACGCCCAACCCCGTGCGGCGACCCTTCACTGCCTATTCTTCTGGATTTATGTACGTGTAAATGTACATCCTGAAAGGACTATTACGTAAGGGGTTATTTCCATACGAACACATTTTGTGTACACAAGTCGTTCAATCGTTTCGCATATTCAAAACGTTTGAACTTGTTGGATGCACCTCAAGAGTGTCGAATGAAAAAGATATGGAAATCAATGAATGAAGAATTTTAATTGAATAATGTAGGACTATCGGTGAAGCAGTTCTTTTGAAAATATTTATTTACACGATAATTTGTACATTTTAAAAGTCTGTTATACACGCGAGATAAAAAAAAGTCATAGAAAATGGGCATGACCCGCATTGCGGTAATGACAATTCCGGCTGTCTTCTCTCACAAACACGCGATACATGTACGAAAGCATAAATTATCGTGAGAGGAGCATAAGCGTGACGCATAACTCGTTATTGCATATATATGTGGACGTATCTATGAAATGTTGTCGTGCCGGTTATCTGGCGCGATTAAATCGCTTCCACAGCCAGGAGAGCAATACTATTACGCAAGAGATATCAGAGTGACGAGTGCCTCGTTAAACGTTCGAGGATTTAACGCGTTTAAGTCTAATCGACTAATGAGTTATGCGAGCAATCGTCGAGGTCTCCGAATCTGTGTAGAAAATCGAGAGATCGATATTTATTGTGCAGATTAATTGTTCCACGATTCTCGTTTTTCTCGATGGACAATTCATGATCGACGCGTTCTAATTATTGCGCAACCAACGTTTCATATAAATTTTCTGACGTCATAGGTTATAACGATTTTCATATCAGGATTCAATCATCGCGAATCAATAACGCCTCGTGGCTTCTGTAAAAATTATAGCTTCAAGGTGCAACCTGAGACAAGTAAACGAGACAGGAAGTAGATTCACTGACACAGATTGGCCGTTGAATTTCCTGCGTAACCGTTGCTCACCTGTACGTGCTCGAGATAAGATCTCTCTTTCTCTCGCGCCTCCCTCCTTCCCGCCCGAATCCTTAATGGGATCTCAACGTGACGCTGGTTTTACTCTCGTGAATTTATACTTATTACATCCCTCGTTCCCAGAATGCATGATAACAGCGCTCATCGTTTATCGTACATCGTTGGCAATTCGTGTTTTATACATGAGCTTTCGGTATCAAGAGATGCGGTAGCGACTCATCGCAGAGTAGTAACAAAAATAAATACTGCGGCAATAAGAAAAAAAATTGTGACAATTTATCGACGTCTTTCGATCGAAAGAATCGAGTTCTGCAGAATTTTCAATCATAACTGGAAGCTCAAGAAAGTAGGAAACACTTTGGCATCAATTAGTTCTCGGAGGGTCGCAAGCTGATTTGTAGAACGTTGTCGATTTGAATATTTAATGGTTTTTTCGCATGGTAAATTTTGTCTAATAAATTGTGAAAAAGCCGGTTGATCCGGCTGTTTCCAGGACAATAAACTAAGGCAACGGGTAAGTACCTGTCAAAGTTCTTTCGTTTTTCTTGAAATCTTCCCTACTTCCGTTCTTCTCACTTCCGGGTCATCAACATTGCCCTTTCGGGAAAGATAGATTCTGATAAATAAAACGTGTAAAGTATTGCTAGTTCTCCCCTCGAACTATAGCTGGTGCTCAACAAAAGATCAAAATTTAGCAGCCAGCGCTCTCGAGGGAGCCCGGCTGTGTCAGGTGCGGGAAAATTCGTTTACTCGACAGAATGAAGAATCCCGTATCAATACTCACGACCCCAAGACTATAAAGAACATTTTTTTTTGCCCACGAGATGGCAGGATTGAAGAATGATGGCACATCAGTCGTTCCTTCATCGTTTGGTAGCTTGATACCAATAATTTAAAACGTCATCCAAGTTCTGATGATTGACTGATCGATAGTCATCATTTTCATGCAATTTCAATGACTTTTTTCAAATCTGCTTCATAAAAATTCAATGAAATCATTTGCAAATGTTTTATCGTCAAATTTGAATAGTTTGATTTTAAATCAGATTCGCTCGATCCGCTGAACATAATTATTAACATTTCTATATTCATAGGATTCGGTTAGAAGATCGAGGGTTTCACTCTACCGGGTATTGAAGTTCGACAAAGGTTTGCGCATCACTGTTATAAGCTCGACTAACAAGATTTTAATTAGATCCTAATTAAGAGAGAACTATCGAGTTCATAAACAACGTTACGCTGGAATTAATATAGTGCTTTAGTGGAGAAGCTATTGATGTCACGAATTTGTGAAAATGGTTGCTTCACATGTTCTCTGAATTTTCGAACGCCACGAAGGGATGGAAAGGCCGATGGGAAGAGTTTTGCTTTAGAGTTTCATGAAGGTAATTGTGATTTTCTAGAGATTTGATTTTGTGGATGAAGCATTTGCAACAACATCGTTAGGTATCTGTGAAATTAGTGTGCCAATTCAAAGGACCCGTATATTTAATAATCAAAGAGAATAAGAGCGAAAGAGAGAGAGAGAGAGATGGAGAAAGGAATAGTTGTGTCATGGATTAGCTACTCGTATGTGTGTACGAATATGCAGGGAGGGTTCAGAACTTTGTATGCTAACGATGGAGGTTCACAAAGCCCACGATCCCCACATATCTCAAACGACGTGTATTGCTTTCGAGAATTATTTTGATACTAATGACGGCTAATTTGTTTCCACGAAGTCTATAACATCGGTTGGTATCCAAGAACAGACTTCGAAGGCCCTAATCTCATCTTCATTTTCTTAACCAAACTTTCGAGGGATAGGAGTGGTGAGAAAAATTATCAAGAGTCTGAGAAAACTTCGAGCCAAAGATTCGGTCGATGTAGCAATCTGGAAGGTGACGTTAATTGACCATTAAAATTCCTACTCCAACTTGGTTGCTGGCTTGGATAATTGCACGACGTTTTTTACGTGACCAGTCAATTAAATTGAGTCGGAATATAACTTGGAAGAAATAACATCAAAGTACATTATAAACTCTCCTTATTTTTATCCCTCTCTCCATCTTTCCTTCATTTCAATCTGTATCAATGTGATACACACAGCTCCTTTAAGCAGTAGAATAAAGTCAGAACTCAAAGCTGCCGGGTCGCTCTCAAGAGGCGCCCAAATTGATATGCTTTTCGAGGTTCTTCATCTAGAAACCGCCGACGCCGCTGGCGAGTGTTCTCTGATGCGGGTTCGAAGTCTTCCCCGGAAGCGGAACAGGAAGGGAATGGATCGACCCTTCAAGAGACTTCCTCTTCGCTTATACACGTCAACTGCCGTGTAACCGCACGTCCTGCTACCGATGCTGGTCACCATCGTGGGAGGACGAAAAAAGGATCGTTGTGATCGATTCACATTTGATTGTAGCAGTTCTGCTAGTTCAATAGTTCATTATAACGACAAGGAATTATCTTGCGAAAGTATAATACGATGTTCCATCTGTTTTGTAAAAAAAAAATGAAGAAAATCGTTTTTTTTCTCTCAATTTGCCATTTTCATCTTTACTTTGTTGAAGTAACCCTTCCATTTCATTATTCCAGGTGACCAATTATTTTTTTAACTTTTTCCGAATCACCGATGAAGCTCTCCGGAATTATCGGATCACCATTCCGAAAGGTAGGTCAAATAGATGATCGGAGCTTGAGATCGAAGCAGAGATTGGCACAGAGGAGCCAAGAGGTCTCTGGGACATTCCTAACGCTCAATAAACTTCATAGCCCAGGCATTTCCGTTTGAGCCCTACGTAAAAGGTAGCGAACTGGAACAAAACGCGTTGGATGGGTTAGCTAGAAGTCTCTCATACAACTGTAACAACGATAAAGAGAGATCGAAAGAGGAAGAGAGGCCATCTCAGTGGATAATAGTTAAGATGGTTAAGCACCCCCAGCTCAAACCTTCTTCGATGAGTTTTCCATCCAAAAGTTCCTATCTCGGCCAATTTTCAATGCATTTTCGTACTTCGAAAAGAGCGATTTGCCCTCAAGTCAGTATCGAAGACGATCGTGATAATCGTCAAACTTTCTCTCTCCTTCACTTGGCTCTTTTTGATGTTCGCAATGGAATCCTACACCGAGAGTTCTAGGATTGAGTTTCTAGGATTTCCAACTTCCGTTCCCCATTGCTTAGTCCGTATTTTCCAATAGGAAATCATCTTGAAAGGGATTCCTGATAGTGTGAATTCGAATTGTTAGGAACATTGAGATTTAATCGGATTCCTGTGAATATATATTTGGACGAAATGACTCAAAAACAACTCTAGCACTCAGCGTTAACTAATGAACTTTGTTTTTTCGAGGTTTCAGATAGAATGAAAAGTCCCATTACTAATCCAGATACAAAGTGCAACGAGTTGAATGGCTAACGAACCAAGATGGGCAGGCATCCTGACTCGAGTTAGATGACAAACTAATTAATCGGATTAAAAATAGAACAACAACACTGTGACTAGTGTTTCTCGTTCGTTCGCGTAAATCTCGTTGAGGGAACTTTCCATTTGAAGATTAGAAGGTAAAGTTGATTTAAAAAAAAAAAAGAAAATTGTAGCTCTTCGGTGAAGAAGTTTGTATCGTCTTAGCGGTAGCAACGGAAGAAGCTTGTAACTCGTAGAACTATGGGAATGAAGGGAATTGAAGAGGAGATGTTAGCGAGATGAAAGTAGGAGAAGATTCTGTGATGTCGTTTCTTACAGGACGTATAACCACATCTCCCAAGTTGCTCCCTCTCAGGACGCCTTCTCACTTTCTATCAATGTCCTCGTGAAAAGTTTTCCAACGGTGCGAGAGCTAGCAGAGCCCAGGCGAGAGGTCGATTCTCGAATTTCCAAGCTTCCGTATCATTCTTAGGTTCAAGTCCGTTATATGAGAGGGTTCATATATATTCTTTTCTCGTTTCCTGTGCCTTCTTCTCGTTTTTTTATTTTATTTTTATTCTTTTTATCGTTTGAACCTTCGACTCTCGAGAGTCAACATTGATCTGTCTGGTGATTCAGTAAATTTCCAAGTATAAATCTCGTCTTATGTATAGTTACAAGTCTACATATATATACATAGATGGATCTCTTATGTACGAAAGGTGTAGATACCTTCGTCCATTATATATAGACACATATTTACTCGTAAAATCGAGTAGCGTATTCGTCGAGGCTACACGGAAAGGATCGATTCACTTTCAAAGCAATTCACGAACCTCGCACATTCTCAGTTGAATCACCCAATAATCCGGTAGGATGTTCTCCCGTTACGAAGTGATAAACCTGATGGGAATAGTCTTGATCAGGTAAACCTTGTACTTCTTGGTAGTGGAGATATCCAGGCATTTCTTGTAGTTCAACTGGGTGATGGATTGCTCGATCTGAGTGAACTGACCGATCGTGGTTATGTCCTTTTCGTAACAGGGATCTTCTTTATGCGGTATAAGGATCATGTATACATATATAAATATATGAGCAGGAGGGACCAACTAAATTATTGAACGTCCAAAGACCATTTCAGGATTTATTCGTTCCATTATCGAAGTCATGGTGATCCTAAAAATATTTTAGCGCCTTCTCTTCTCTTTGCAAGTAGTACAGGTCAGCTCCAAGTCAGACATTGCTTTCATTCCCATCCGTACAACTCCGGCTCATATATAACTTTCCTACGGGTTGCAGACCTCTGTCCACGCCGGCAATAAGAGCTTTACTTATAGCCCCATGACAGAGCTCTCTAATGGACAAGTGATCGATTGTGTACTACGGAATACCGACGGCCAAAGTACATCCTATCCACGCTCGAAAGCAGTTCGATGATGCTTGCCTCGAATCGAGAGTAAACTTCTACATACATGTGCGGTACGTATCTTCGAGCATTAATTCGCAAAAGGATCTTCCGGGCTTACTATCAACGTTAGCTGTCGAAATAAACTTTTTCGCCGACTGGATAAAAGAGTTTTCGGTGAAAAAGGATTTGAAAAGAGAGACTTTACCATTTTTTATAATAGTCAAAGTCGATAAAGCGTACCGGTTGATGTCACTCGGTGACACTGTAAACTGAGAAGAGTGGGAAGACTTTTGTTGTATTTTCAATGATATTCTATGAGATTAAATGGTAGAAAAATCGAGGTGAAATTGAAACGAATATTTTATTTACTACACCGATAGACGCTTTTTTCTCATTACATAAGTACTCATGAAAAAGGGCAACCACTTGAAGAGCTTCTGATTAAAACATCCAAAAGGAAAAAAAATTTCCATGCTTTTGCCCCGCACGATTTTTTTTTCGCTTTCATTACTTCCCGTTATTCTGTTATTCCTTTAGACTCATTATTATTGCTCCGGTTGGCTTTTTTTGCCAGGGCACTTGGCCTATATTTTGCGGAATCTCGCAGAATCTTTTTACTTTTCTCACTTTCGCGTCACACAGTTCGGAAGAAAATGGTACGCCTCGAGGACGCGTTCTCTCGCCTTGATCGTTTCTTCTTGCAAATCAGGGCCCCGTTTTCACGTTGAGGCGAGGCTTGCTGGGAGCTCTGCGAAAGAGATGAAAATTTTAACTCCATTCCTCATTTTCTCTGGCAACTCTCTCGCGCCGCCTCGACACAATAACTCATCGACCCAGTTCGAACCACCCTGTCCTTTTTCTTCGCTTCCCCTTTACCGAATCACCGTTTTATTTATCACTGGAGAACATGAAAATAAAAAAAAAATGGAAGCCAGCGTTGGTAAATAAACTTGCTATGACGAGATACGATAATTTCGAACATTTGTTCGATATCGTACTTCATTTTTTACGTGAGAGCTCAGAGGCCATATTTATGTGACGTTCCTACGGTACAGGAAAGAAAATAAAATCCTACAAACGATACAAATTCGCAGGTGCAAAAGCGAGTAAAATGTCTTGTTCAATTGGTTTATTCGAAAATTGCGTACTCCAAAATGTAACGAGAAATATGCACTCGATAAATTCTAATAGAATGAAAAACGCATATTTATAAAAACTTGAGTATTGTTTCCATCTCTGATCCATTTATCGTCTTTAACGACGATCTCATTTTTCTCTGTGACATGTGTTGCTTGTTCCCGTGCAAGAATAAAGAAGCTCGAAATAAAAAAGCACGTTCCCTTGTTTCCCGATGCTGTCATATAAATAAAGTGTAAAATGGTTCCCCGTTTTTCCATCATCTGGCTCGAGTTGCCAAGGCACAAAAGATTCACCGTCTAATTTGCCACGCACGACTTTACCTGTAGTGCTTGCAACATTCATTCGCTCGTTTCGCTCACATTTCTCGATGCGACCGAAATGGTTGGGGGTGAGTTCTTGTGAGAGAAAGAGAAACGCGACAAAGAAGAAAAAAAAAACGACGTGAGCCTGTGTACGAGGGAAGGCTCGTGCGAGAAGAACTTCTTTAGAGAAACTACGAGAAGAAAGAAAACAAGGTATGAGAGCGAGAGGAAAAAAAGATATACTCGAGAGTGAAGGGAAGCTGTAGGTTTCTCGCTGGCATAAACTGCTTGCGACGCCGAGGAAGCTTTCGCGGAAGACGACACTCTGCTTTTTTCGTGTGCCCCCATATAGATATATACATCTATAATGTACAGTGAACTTGTTCCTATGAACTCTCTCTTTCTCTCCCTCTCTCTTACAAGTAACTCTCTCCGTCCCTCATTCGTTCCAAGCCCGGCAAAAGAACACCCGGAAATAAGGAGAGCCCTTTACGTCATTCTCTTTTCACGAGGGAGTAAACGAGAAAAAGAAGGGAGGAAAAGACATTACGTATGTATAGTTACGTATACGAACTGAGAGCGAAAGGAATGAGGGTGAGAAAAAAAAAAGAAACAAGAAAGAAGAAGAGATAGTCAATGGGTAAGAATGAAAAAAGAGATCGCATGCTGGGCACAAAATTCCGAACGTCGAGCTACCGAACCTCTTTTTATTTCTCCTTGCTACTGGCGCTATAGCTAGCAAATCGTAATGCGTTATGAAAATAAAAAGAGTGTAATTTATTGTGACTCGCGACAAGCTTGCTCCAGGAACTTCGACCTTTTTAGGAAAACAGAACAATGAATGCATCACGTTACTGTCCAAGGGGGCCGAGGCTCGGAGCATGAAATGTGCCGCAATACAAGCACGTTTATCATTCAGGCTTGATTCTCGTTCTCTAGATTGTAGAAAAGTAACGCGAAATATTCTCGTCTCTTTGCTACGTCGTAATCGAATTTACTCCACTCGGACATGAATGCTTCTCTCAGCTGAGATCTCTTTTCTATCTTTACGTCGCTGTATGTATGTTTGTATTAAACATATCTGTGTTATATTAGGTCTATATGTATATCAGCCTTTGCACTCTCGCGCCGGAATGATGCTGCTACTGCTGGTGCTGCTGCTGCTTCTGCTGCTGCTGCTCGCTCTGCGGTCTCCGAGGGACAATAAAACCGTCCGGGGCCGTTACTTCACATCCGCGTAGAAGAGGGAGATAGAGAAAGAGAGAGAGAGAGAGAGAAAGAGAAAAGAGATACGAGAAACGAGTTTTTGCCAGTCTTCACGAATATTTTATGGTTCCGCGGATCTCCTACACCAGTATTCCTCGATTTACAACACACGAGATACACACGCGAGACCGGGTCAGTGCATCCACATATTCAGAACTCTCATTTTACTTCTATCTACTCTTTTGTTATGTATGTAGAAAATAAAGAAGAACAATATTTATATCCATTGGGAATAAATACCGATGCGTCTATGTATCATGCTGATGTGTACGAGATTTTTAATCCAGCTTTGTTCCGGTTACCAGATAATTTGTTCGCGGTAAGTGGAATTTCTCATTCCGCGGAATTGAAGCAATGGAAAATTGTCTTTTTTTTATGAGAAGAGATAATTGGAAATCGAAGGTATAGCCGAGATTTGTGGAAATTCGATATTAATGGAGGAATGCCAGTGCATAAATTTTGTTGGATGCAAAAAATCGTAATAAACTAGTTTTTAATTGCACTATTGCTCTCTGCTATTTTTCCGCTCCGTTGTTAAATCGATTTCACTTTGTCAAGTCATCCTTGAAAATTGATATAGCACTTGTTCTGCTCGTGAGTTGTTCTCCATAGACGAATTCTCTAGTATCAAAGCTTCAAAGGAAGTTGCGAACGATGCTTCACCTGTGAAGATCTCATTTTAACGTTCCAGTACATTTTCCCGAGGCTTCGTAGAAGAGGTGACATATTGTCGTCAAACAAGCCTCGATTTTACGCCTCTCTGGAGAAATGCCACTGGTTTCTCATGTGACATCATAGAGTGTCACTGCAAAACGAGAATGAAATAACTATGAGGCACGCGATCGAGGAGTGACGGCATGAAGTACGTGAGAGAAAGGGGAAACGACGAAAAGAGATAAAAGAATCGATCCGTAAAAATCACAACTCTTCGTGAGCACGCGGAAATTCGTCGTACCCTGTTAAATACGAGAATACAGAGCCTGCTGGACTTCAACATTTACAGTGCGACCGTTTTGTTTTTTTTCCCTTAACCGCGCATGTGGAATATATTTGGGGAATGCGAAAATTCTCTTTGGCTCGTCGAATTTGTTAAAACGGGGGTGCGCAAGCTTTATGCCTGACTCTTTTCGGATCGTTGAAAAATAAAACCACGTGCAATTGAGTTTGCCGACTGTTGCAATTTCGAGGCATGCCCCTGTACTTTTTAGCAAATCTGTCTGTATACGGAGTACGGGCACACACGTTTTTACTAACGAGAATCGCTGACCGTACTATTGTGACAGAATGTGAGAAAAAACAAGTGGAAGAACAGGAGCGAGAGAGAGAGAGAGAGAGAGGGAGAGAGGATTCCCTGGAAATGTATCACGTCGGACATGCGAGTGACGATTGCGATTTTATAAAAATTATGTTTTCATATTTTGCCAGTGTAGGTCCTATCAGGGGACTTTAAATTTCCATATACAATCGCATCTGTAACGTAAAAATGGTTGCCTGGAAAATGAATGGGAAGGAGGGTAGCCGCGATGAGAATGCAGGCAGTGGGAAAACGATTCTGCCATGTAATTCAGCGGGGAGCCCGTGGACGGTGCCGAGAGACATCCTATTCCTATTTAGATATGTATGTATACATGTATATCTGTTTGAAATACACCTCCATAGTCACCGCAGCGAGACAGCGGAAAAACGCGGCGTGCGCGTAAACTCGAATCGAATTTTGTTTTCTCTCTCTCTCTCTCTTTCCCTCTTTTTTTTTTTCTGGGATGTCGGTCTCGTCTCTCTGCGAATCGTTTCGTCTCGAGCGAGCATAGCGAGAGTTCGGCCTCACCCGAGTCGCGGGAGACGTGGTCTCTCTCTCATTCGAATTCCCTCGAATGAACGTGGGCTGTTCGATTTTTTTCTCGTTCCTCAAACTCTTTCTCTCTCTCTATCTCCTGTCCTCGAACGTGAACCATGGAGATGAAAGTAAAAAAAGAGAGAAAGAACGCAAAGGGCCTCGACAACTTCCACGGAGAACACCCTGCGGAACGAGCTTTTCAATTTCACGGTAGTTTCTTCCGCGGTTTAACGTAGTATTTTCTGTCTAGTGGAAATGGTTGCGTGTGCTCTGGTGCACCAGGCCCGCATTCTCCTTCTTTCTCGCCTTTTTCCTTTCTCCCCCACTCTCCTCTCTATCTCTCTCTCCATCCTTTACTCGTTTCTCATTACACGTTCCATGCTCCGTCTACTCCCTCGCACCTTTTTTTCTATACATACACAACGTATCTGTGACGTTAGCCTTGATTAAAATTACAATAATAGAAAAAATAAAAGAATCCTCAAAATGGGCAAATTGTATCGCGTACGATTTTTTCAGAATCAACTTTTTACAGATCGATAAAACACGAGGAAAAAAAAAGAATGTTGAAACAAGATTGCAGAGCTTAGATTGATTGGAACCTCGCGACGACTTAATTTTTCAATCGAAGTAGAAGTTGACTAAAATACTGAAGAACGTGTGGGATACCATTTTTTAGTGGATTTAATCAATCTGAAACCATACCAGGATTGAGTGGATTTCGTAACGCCTCAAAGACACTATTTCGTGTAAGAAAATGGAAGACAGAGAAAATGAAAGAGCTTATTCGAGTTTGTGTTTCAAAATATATACGTACGAGGGAATCCAGACATGCATTTCTTTCGAGCAGGGACCATCAACGGTACTTATAGTGCACTTGGCTTCCCTATAGAGTACCAAAGGTGAACATATATATTGGTCTGGTGGGGTAGACTATTCACCAAGCCAATGCATAATTCAGGACCGTTTCTCAGAGCTCTCTCTCTCTCACTCTCTCTTCTCTTGTACTGTGCAAGTACTGTCCAAGAATGGAGTAAGTAGATGTACGAGTACCTTTCAGAGGGCGCTTGAGCAAAGTCATGTATTTCGTGTTGTATATATTAGGTACATGTGGGTATACAATGCTTATTTATATCCATGTATTATGTGTGTACGTCATTGGAAGGAAAGATGGATAAGATGTTTCAGCAAAAGTCGAGAAATCCACTTTCCTTCTTGATTTTACGAAATTCATGGTACGTGATGAGCTCCCCAAGATGGCTGAAACATATTTTTGTCGATATCATATCGAAACGACAGATGTTTCCTTCTCGTCTTTCGTTAAATATAATTGAGAGATATCACTACTTCGCTTCAACTCTCACGTGAATCGTTCTTCCGGCCTCGGAAACTCAATATCGTATATATGCACTTATATATGGATATATATTATTCAGGAAAGGTAGGATATATAGAGAGAAAGGTATATACAAGAGTGAAGAAATATAAGGGAGCATGATAGAAACGACGAGAGGCTGGGTCACGAGTCCCTTATTCCTTGCCGCGTAATTGGCTATTCCAGGACGGAAGCTTCACGCTCGAGATGACTTTGTACCGGTTCGAATAGTATTAGGGATGTTGCTGGAGCGCGAGAAGTACGATAGCATGGAGAACTAAGGGAATGAAACTTTCTTCCTGGAATCTATTCGTTTCTGCTTCATGGCTGATCATCGAACCTGACTGGGTTTTCTTCATCTGCATCTATTAATCGTCATTTCGGTTCGAATATGGAAGGCATCTCGACAGAGACTCTCGTCTTCTTCAACGTGAAACTTCAACGCTGAAAGTTCACGTTACAATGGAACCGTCAAATAAATTACGTTTCTAGAATTGTTGATTTTTCTCCTTCGAAAAATAAATATGTTTCAGGAATGGAGGAGAAGCCCGAGGGTTATCAAAATGATCAGCAACGAGGTGCGAAGCCCCTTTACCCTGGGAATTTGAAATTTTTGTTATTTCCAACGTAGCGAGGGGTAGAAAATGTTCGCAGGATGTTTTTCGAGAAGAGCCAGCGAGAAAAAGAGTTCTCGGCGTAGATTTATTCGCGCGGAGATATACAGATGTAGAAAATAGGGACGGATACGTACAGGAAAGCGGGACCGAGATAAAGAGAGTTACGATAATTGCCGCGTAAAGAGGTCGTTTTCTCTCGTTTTCATTTTTCCTGCCCCTCGTGAGGTGTACCAAAAGAGAACGCGGTTACACGTGGAACGCTTGCGAAAGAACTATAATCGTGTGGATTTTGGCATGGAGGAGAATGGTAGGCTAGGCTCCCCAAACAGACACACACATATATATATAAAGAGGCGAATGAGGTAAAGGGGAAAAGCGACGAAGGGTCGTATAAAAAGGAAATGCTTGGCAGAGACCACCACGCGGCTACGCTCGATATCGCGATTTGTTGGGATTAGTGCGGTCGACGATAGCCGAGGGAAATGCGTTCACCGAAGCAAACCTCCCTGCTGAAGGAAAGGGTCGGAAAACCCTAAAGGCTTACGCTAACAGATGTGGTTCTTGCATCCCGTAAAATTATCCCAGATTCCACATTAAAGTGTTATCACTGGAGAAGTCGAGGCAAATGAAGAAAGGAGAAGACAGAAAAAAAATAAACACTTTTAGCAATCGCAACTTATATATCTGAGCTAACAGAGAAACGAACATTTTTCTGGATAAAATGTTTTTTATGAAGACTGGTTGCTCTTCCACTTTACTTGAGAATTTCTTCGTCGGAGCTCATACAATCGCTAAAATATTTGTTTTCCTTTTCGTTATCCTGGAGCTGAATTATCCTTTGTTATTCGAGTTCGCGGAACGAGGAGTGAGGGAATGTGGCGTCTACGTCATACATCCGCGACCTTTGAGCTTTTTGGTGAAACGTGTGTACCGGTGCAATGTCGAGCGAAGAAGAGGCTGTACTTTGAGACGATGGTGTTGAAGCGCGCGAGTTAATCAACTCGAGAAGCAGCAGCACGTCCGCAAGACAAAAGCCACGGGGAATGGATTGCGAGGTGTCAGTGGTGGCGTACGCCATACACACACAAACACACCGACGCACACACATGCACTTTGGGTTCTCCAGTTCTCTCGCATTTCTCACTCGTGGATTTTTCTGCCAAGAAGAACGCTCGACTCATAGCTCGGAAGATGAGTCGTGTTAGGGGCGAAAGAGAGTTGGCGAGAGTGAAAAGGAATAAGAGAAAGAGAGAAGGCAAGAGATGTGTGGGTTGGAGGAAATGATAGAGGGGTTGGGTTGGATGGTTTGCACGAAGCTCTAGAGCTACGAAGAGCCCAGAACGGAACTGGATGAAGCAGAGTAGTTTTCACACCTCTAGAAAACTCTCGCTGATGTCGAGTGTCCTTTGGTACTACGTCCGTTTTCTGACGGCAAAATGGGTGGAGGATTTAGCTATAGCCGTGCGAATGAAGAGCAAGGTTGGAGGAGTTATATCCCCTGAGGCTTACACAAGAGAAGGAGAGAGAGAGTGAGAGAGTGATGTTCTGAGAATGGTACCATCAGACCTACCGTAGGAATTGAAAGGAGTCTGCGATACGCCAAAAGAGATTTACCATTAGACCACCTGAATACACATATACAGGTAAAATTCCAAAAGCGATTTGGATCCTTCTTTCTGCCTGTTACAATGCGCCTCTGAGAGAATAGTCTCATCGTTGTTTGCCATGGCAGTGCCTTGTGCTCTCTAAATAAAAAGTCACATTGCCCACTGGTAGATCCATCAGTGAAGCGATCCTGACGCTTCTGTCTCTTCCGAAATTCCTCCTGGATAAACTCATGTCATACTGCGGACAAATAAAGCCACGTCAGCTATTGTTCAACGAATTCAGAGGCGGAGGATTCGCATCGAATGAACGAGAGATTGCATGTTGCAACGACCACGCGTTGCACTTCTCTCCGGTTTTACTACATACCCCACGTTGTATTGCTGCTCTGTTAGCTGCGAAAATACGATACGTTTTGGACCATTTAGTGCACCCCGGGTGGACGCGCGACACACGTAGGCAAACTTGCGATCGCACGCGCTCTCTACAAACTCTATTCATTATCAAAACCACCAGGGACTGTTGCGAACCCATTTCCCTCTCTCTCTCTCTCTTTTCTCTTTATGAGAAATTGCACTCTCGAAAGCTCTCTTCGACCCTATGTGCCTCGTCCTAGCTCTATATCCCAATAAGAAGAATCTTCGTCTAGCCAAGACCCCCTGGGCCGTGAATCCATCCAGTTCGTATTACTTTCTCCAATCTCCAGGCACACGCTGTTTCACAACAAAAACGCATCATTTCTAATCTGATTATGTAATGCGTGAAATAATACAATTGCGAGGGTCGACCGAACCATTAGCTGCATTATTAAACCTGATGCATTCTTGCACAGCATTACAACTGTCGATAGCAACTTTTTTTATCAGTTGACTTAAACTTGCGCCGACTCATTTCTGAAAGTGCTAAAATACAGAATTTACATTCTGGGCTTGTTGAAGGAATTAGCCATTGAACAGACCAATTACGATGAAATTAATTGAACGGATTACATGTGAATCAACCTGTACAAGAAAGTGATGAAATTAGTGAACCTCAACGGGCCTTTCTCGTAGACACAGGAAGGAGCTACCGCGATACGTTAGGTTTCCTGGAGGGCCGTGTTGAAAGCGATCCTCCACGAGGGAACGACAGAGATAGTGAGAAAACCTCGACTATTAATTCATTAGACTCTCATTCATTCGCGGACTATTACTCCCGACGACGTGGACTTATAGCTTTCGTAGGACTTGGCCGTTCAAACAATTATGACCTCTTGGAAAATTAGTGGTGACGATATCCAAAGTGGTAAGCATCAAATTGTAATACATCACTTGGTCAATCGAAATATGAAATTATGTTTACTACATTGTTGTAATTTCGAGAAAAAAAAATATTGAAAATAGATGGAATCGATTGTACCTTCCGAATCTTCACAAAATTTATATCATTCCAGGAAAACTATGTGACATTTTAACTTCAGTTTCGTGGAGGGACAACAAGCAAAAGTTGGCTCATCTTCGGTTGATGGCCTCCGCAGAAATCATAAAAAAAAAAAAAATGCCTGAATGGGAAATATATTTCACCCGAGTACCTACATCCTCAATGTCTTCCGTCTGGTTGGAAGGCAGCCGTTCCAGAGGTTATTCGAGTAGATGAACAAAGGGAGCCTACGGGGATTCGTGGGTTGAGTATAAGAAAAAGGGCGTACCACATCTACATCTTGTTTTTCCGGCAAATAAATATAAAAGTTTGAGCTTGAAAAAGGAATGCCTGTGATCTACGTTGTGCGAAAAGGGAGGGAGAGGGAGAGAGAGAGAGAAATACAGAAAGACGAATAGAAGCAACGGCGTAACTGGGTTACCAAGAACACCTGCGGGCGACCAAAACTTTCCGTCAAACAAAACAAGAATCCGAGAATGGTCTATTGGATCTTTTCTCATTGCTTTTCAACAAAATGAGTTGTTAGATGTTGAAATGTTTTTCGATTCATTGCATCGGTATTCTTCGCATGATGGTTCCTAGACAATTACGCATCTCTCAAAGGTTTTCTCTCTATATCTACCTCATAAGGTATCCTTATGTCTTTTTTTGAGGCTTGAAACAGGAATGTTTATGTCGGATGTTATTTAATACTTAGTTATCTGATCCGATGTTTCAGATTATATTGCAGTCGTGTACAACTTTGGGTGTAGATAAGTGAAAGTGGCAAAATGTCTGAAAAACAGTTCAGATTTCCATGATTGCGAATGCAGGTAAGTGAAATTGTCAATTTCTTCTCGTTGTAACTTTGTTATTCTGAGTGATTTCTAAAAAGATCGAAGTGATAAATTCATCGGTGGATTGTATCGTCCATGAAGATAAATGTGAATTTAACAACGTGGATTTTTGGGTGTTTTGTTGGACCTGAATGTTTCAAATTTCAGGACCATTTCGTTCATCGATTTTTTTTTTAAATTATTCAATCACAAAAATCACAGGCTAGAAGTCATTACTTGAGAATTTTTTCTTCAGCAATTAAGAGTTAAGAAAAATCAAGGCACGTACACCGAGCGAACTGGAACAATCAGTGTGCACCAACTTTATAACCCAAAGCGGTCTTTAACACAAATAATGATGGGTAAAAAAGAAAGAGGAGAGAGAAGTTCGGTTGTAATTACTTCTCTAACGAGAACATCGATACTCTATCGTTCAATTAGTTTCTCCAATCATACTCGGGCAGCCCGGACGAGTAATCGATTAATTTCTGATCGTTTAGTGAACGTGTACAGCTAACAATTTTGTTCACTCAAAAAGCTACGTTTCAGCTCGATCCGTTCGAATTTTCCAAACTTAAATGAATGTTCTACATGATTTGTAGAAATTATGGAGCTCGATCGATACATATTTCGTAGCGGTTTCTGCACGGTCTAATTTGTAATAGACCCAGCTAATCAATGGGCAACAAATTTCCATAGTGGCCTATTCCACGTATATCAAAATAATTGCTAGAATAACAACAAATTGTTGATATAGGAGTACTGGAAAAAGGTACACACGCGCATATGTAAATTCTCACTGAAACTCGAATTAATAACCGATATAAACGTATCTCTCAAATATGTCGTCATTATCAAGAAGCAAATTTGCTCTAGCATCAACATCCCATGAATAATTAAACCCAATCTCGATATTCAACCGAAATTTTTTCACGAATTTGGAAACGCTCGAAGGCGGAATCATCAATTTATGGGACAAGCTATGATCGGAAACTTTTGTAACAGGTATGGTAATTAAAAACTCTACCACCAATTAGTGCTGTTCTACGAAGTTAGAATGGCTTGAGGGCATTTTGTTGTTGATCGTAGTTATAAGTCTTGACTTTCTCCGGAAATTGAGAGCCCTCAGACGGAGTGTACCCAGTGGATAAAGTAGTGGAAGAAGATGAAGATGCGGATGTGGATGGATCGATGCTGCATAATCCTAGAAAAAATTGTTAAAATATGGATAGTTTGAAAATGATGTAACAAGTAAAGTTAGAACTTTGTATATCCAATATCTATTTTAATATATAGTGATATAGGCGCTTGTGTTTCTTTGAAAAGGATAATGGGAAAGGAGCTGTTGAATAATTTCTTAAAATATCATCCATTTACGTACGTATACGAGCGATAGAGGAATTTTTGTATCCTCATACGATAATGTAGACACATGTATCAAATATATGAAGCAGCGTAACAGTAAATGACTCTAGCTGTACTGGCGTCTGTTGCAAATGAGTATGTGCCTCAAGAGCTCAAGCCCGAGTATCGAGTTCTCCTCCTACTATCGTCTCGTTTTCCCTCTCTCTCTCGTCAAAACCGCTCGCGTCTGCATGATGCCCACACAGAGAGAAACAAGATTATCTTTGTATCATTAGCTTTTGACGCGAGTCCAAAGCCTCTCCTCCCTCGACAAGCATTCGGTTTCTCTTTTCACTCTCTCTTTCTCTCTCTCTTGGGTCCTCGTCTCTATTTGCATACATTGATGAAGTGAGCGGTGTGAAGCCTCCAGGGAGAAGAGAGAGAGAGAGAGAAGGGGGAAGATAGAGGGGGTAAAGAAGGGTGAGTTGGGATAGGAAACGAGCCGAAACAACGTTTCGCACGTCACTGGACCGGTGTACCAGACTAACGAGACCTACACGGTTTAATATCAGCGACAGGCTGGAGTGTCCTGAAGATAAACGGATATTGATACCGACACTTGATGCGATCGAGTCTAAACAAATTATTTCACCAGCTGCTTTCATTATAGTCCAATAGTCCTTGATTATAAAACTTTCAAGTGTTGAATAACGGACTTCTCTTTTACGAACAATTCATTATGGCACACGATAACGCGGTAATAACACATGAGTATACATATGGTTCTATGGGTAAGTTCAATTAAGGTGCGGTGACACTACAAAGGTATACATTTCCCTGCCAAGCAAATGATACTCGAACTGTTTTTTTTTTTCTAAACACACGTAATTATTACAACAGGTACGAAGAGAGTTGAGCGAGAACAATCGGATAGTTTGAGAAGGTCCATAACACGTCCTAATAACACCAGGCGAGGAAGAACCCGTTCGCAGCGTCTATATACAACGGAGCCGAAACGATGAAGCCCAAAAGTACCACAAACCTTTCTATGTACACCCCATATCCTACGTGCACCAGACTACATCTGTATAGATATATGTCTGCCTAGGTGTTGTATACATATATGGATGAACGAACATAAGAGCAAATGGTACAAAGAGATATACAGAAAACGTGGTGAAGCGAGCGTTAGAAACTCTACTCGCTTTTCCTTTTATTATAACGGGGATTCCCTCCCATGCTACTCGCCCGCGCCATCATTCGGACTCGGATCTCACTCTCTAACCTTCTCCACTAGCTCGAGCTCCTATCCGCAGCTGTGGTTCGGTGTGGTGTTGGAACTAGCGTCGTTGATACCAACTCAACTTCCTTCTTCCGTTGAACAATATACCCACACTCCAACAGAATCGTTACACGTACGTCCACAGGTACACGGGAACTAACGGCCACGCGTCCTTGCCAATTATCTCAATTCTCCTCAACTCAACCCTCTGACGGTGGCGTCGTAGAAGCTCCATTGTAACCCCCGCGGTCTACGACACGCCATTCATGCACCTGCGTGTTTGGCGAATTCTAGCGCGACAAAAAGACCAAATCTCCATCATTCCAGCTCTTATAGTATTCGAGTTTACGACTTTTCGTTTTGTAGCTAAATAAAAAAGACAGCGAAACAACCGAATGCTATGAAAAACGTGCGAATCAGATGGAACTTTCTCTGATTGCTTTTTACGAGTACTTTTTAGTGCTTCCCGCTAGAACGAATCAACCTATTGCTTTGTCACTGGGTTTTGTTTATATTTTTGGATCCACTGTTTTACAGATCAGAATACAATTTTTCGTCTTCCTGGTTTATATGCCATTTTCGTCGTAACGTTTTGTTTTTCATCTTATTGTGGATGTATTGCTTTCAGACTTTCATATCGCATCAGAATTTTTCGCGAGCTTTCTCTTTGTTGTTCCCGACTATGTTTACCAATTTACGTCCTGGAGGAAGTCGTTTTTTTTTTTGACAAAGGTTTTTGTGTGTCCTTTCATTGCTTTTGTCGCAAACTTCTGATGTATCGCGGCATTGGTTCGTTAAGGGGGGAAACCAGTTTAGGAGGCCGAAATTTTGTTTGTTTTTCGTGAATTTTTTACATATGGAATAAATAAACAGAATTTTTTTTTAATTTGAGAATATTTTATTCATGGTTTGAAATAGACTTGAGAATTTTTTGAAGCGATTTCCGCCGGAAACAGTGTCGCTAGATCATGGACGATTACCATCGGAGTATTTTGCTGGTGGGCATTCCTGTGGTTTCAATTTTCATCTGTAATCATCACAATTTTTTTTTTTCGTTAACAACATATTTCCTAAGAATATGAACCTGATTGTGTAAAAAAAAATTGAAAATTGCATTTTTTTGAGGTGTTTGAAGACAATGTTATGTTTTTATACCATATTTTTTCACCTTTTTCGCATAAAAAAACATATTTTTAATAATCATATAATTCCAGAATTAGGTTCATATTCTTAGGAAATATGTTGTTAACGAAAAAAAAAAATTGTGATGATTACAGATGAAAATTAAAACCACAGGAATGCCCACCAGCAAAATACTCCGATGGTAATCGTCCATGATCTAGTGACACTGTTTCCGGCGGAAATCGCTTCAAAAAATTCTCAAGTCTATTTCAAACCATGAATAAAATATTCTCAAATTAAAAAAAAATTCTGTTTATTTATTCCATATGTAAAAAATTCACGAAAAACAAACAAAATTTCGGCCTCCTAAACTGGTTTCCCCCCTTAACTCTCGCATGCAACGGGCCGAAGCTCCAGGTCAGTGTCCGTCAGGCTTTTCTCTCAGTTTTCTACTTTCTACTGAAATTCTCGACGCCCCCGTGAAGACAAATTGAATTTTCTCTGCATCGCTGGGCTCGGAATGAGGCCTACGTATAACTATGGATGTGTATGGATCCAAAAAGTACATCATGAGATATACTGCGAAAGAATATAACTGTTTTTGTTTCAGTATGAAGCGAGTAATTGGCTGGCGGAAAACAGTGAGAAATTGCCGTGTCCATCAGTTTGTATATCTTCAAAAGCAGCCCCTATCTTCCAAGATTTCGCCTCGTGCCCACTGACTCCACTCGAGAGATCTCGAGATAAAAGTTTTCAACACCCTTTCTCTTCGGCTCATGCGAAGCTATCAGCCAGCACCTTTGCACTCGAACCTGCTCTTTCTTCCAGGTTAACTTTCCGATTAACTAGAGAGAAACTCCGGGATCTGGCTTTCCACTAAACTTCCTGATGATACTCATTCGGAAAAAGAACAAGACAAGCACGCGAATAAAGAATTTAGTTGATAGCCTCGATCCTCAAGTTCCCATTGAACCTTCATTATCCGAGCGATTCTCACGTTGATGTCTCGAATTTTAATCAACCGCTATCTATCTCTCTTCCTCTGTTTTTAGGTTTCTGTGAAAATATTTCCAGGATACATGAGAGAATTCAAAGATTTGAAAACAGAGAAATGAGCATCGGCAAAAATAAGAAGAATCATAAAAATTGGTCGAGTTAACTTATGGTTCGAAGCTTCGAGTTTGCAGACGTTGATGACAATTAGATTGGACGAGGGTTAAACTTGCCAGGTCTATATATAATATATACAGCCATGTATCCAATATGTAATGCCCGACGATACTTCCTCCCAAATACCCCATAAGCGTCCAAAGCTGCTGGACTTTCGGTGTTCCCTCAGGCGCGATAGATAGCATTATTGGGGAAGGCTAGCCAGAGATGTCGAGAAGACTGACGCGTCGTGCACAACGTGCGCGTGTTTCGGTTTATGATGGATCGAGCGTCAGCACAATTTAGGGTCCCTATAAACCCTCGTATCAACTATTAGGGGGTGCATAACTTTCGAGTGTCCGATTTCAGCCGATCTCTTTTTTTATGTGAATATCAGGTTCCTATATTTTGGTTTTTTTTTCTCTTCATCGATTGAATTATGAATGAGAAAAAGTCTTCAATAAATCACAGGATTTTCAGTGGAAATTAAATATTATAGAAACTCCATTTTTCGCAAGATATTCATATAAATCTCTCGACAACTCAAAGTCTACTGAATCATTTATCTAATTTTTCTACGTTTTTTATTTCGTACTAATTCATGTCTTGGTTGAACTTTAACTATTATTAATTATTATTCGTTCGAAGGGTGTTGGCTTATTCGGGGGCTTTAGTGAAATAACCTTCACGCCGTAAATGGGGGGTATTTATTAGAGTTATAGGCTGAGGATAATTAGTCGGAAAGTACGAGTAATTCAGGGTCATTTGAGGACTGCATGAGACCATGTAATTTATTAACAATCTGATGACCTTGAGTGCCATTAATTCTTTGTTCGAACGTTAAGATTTTTTTGGAAAAAATGTTTTATGGGTTTCTTCGAAATATGAATGTTCGAGTCCCTTAATGGTTGTTTCAATTTCTCACTAATTATCCTAGCGAACGATGATATTTGTCAGAGGTTGATTGAAACTGCGCATTCTTGTGGAAGCCGAATATATACGTGTTTATGGATAGGCCGGAATCCGAGCAGGGTGGTCGGCTTTCAATGGTCCCGAATATTAAAAGGCCAGACCGCCACAATTCCGTACTGTAACAGTACGGAAATTGAGCAGGAAGGATATTAGTTCGGAATGAATGGGAATCGTTTTGATTAACGACCCATGGCCCATGGGCTTTTGCAGAGAAATCAGAATTGCTGGCAAGGACGAAACTCGCCGTCGTAACGCCGACCATTTTTTAATTGCTCTCTCTCTCTCTCTCTCTCTCTCTCTCTTGCTGCTATCCCAACGGTGGAGCAGTGATTCGGGGAATAATAACGAGACTTTGTGATTAAATATTGATCTCCCCAATATATATGTATATAAAAATATATACGTTAATGGAAGGTAGAAATTTTTTCAACTTTTTTCACCGTTAACGAATATTTTTTTCTGCGCCTTTTTTATCCGAAAAAATTAATTCAGAATTCAGCTCGTTTTTGTTGAATTCTCAACAACCGACAAGACTATATTCAATCATGAGTCTGGTATCTTCTCGAAAGGTTTACCACGAACAAATATAATCCGCAATTGCACGGTTACTGTAATAAGGACTCAAGATAATTGTCTATCGAAAAGAAGTAGGAGATTGAAGTTGAAAATTTTTTTACTCACAGAACAGCGTTGTTGTTTTTTAATTCGTTTTTAGTCATAAGACTGATATGCGACGATACTCAGGGATTCGACTGAAAGCGCCGAGGCAAATGCGAGAGTGGATTCTGCACAGCGTGAGAGGTTTCTCTCTAAAGAGCAGAAGGAGGAAAGTGAGAGGGAGATGGAACAAGTTTGAATAGAGCCCGCATTCCGCATCGAATACCCGAGAAACTCATTTGTGAGTTACCCCATGACTGTTGGGACTCTCGTCAACGTCCTCTTTCCACCTCTCTCTCTCTCTCCATCTCCCTTTCTTTCTCCCTTAATATATCTTCGTCCTTCTCATCGCAATGCAAGAGTCGAGCTACTCTCCTCAGCTTCTACCTGCTTCCTGTTGTTCACGCTGCTTACGCGTAACAACCGCCCAGAGTCTACGACGTTTCTCGTTCTCTCCTCGCTATATACATTAAACTACAGAAATATGCAGAAATATACATTCAGCCCGAGAAGAGGGACTAGCTGACGGGCGTCAACTTAAGTAGCTGTCGTACCACTTGCGCAACCATCTATACTGTGTTCTACATTGCTCATAGTCCTTTGTCATGGAAATTTGACAACGCGTCCCGAAATTCCTCCTCCTTGGTCCATAAACAATCTGGGAACATGCACGATTCTTATCCCTAGAGAAAATTTTAAATAAAAAATGGAAAGAAAGCAGAACGTCGTATTCCCGAAGCCATGATAATTCTTCGAAGCTAGAACTAGCATAATAAAAATATTCAATTGTTAATTCGATGATGGTTGACTGGGATAAACCAATTTAGATTATTTCTATCATTATAAATGGATCAGACAAAATATTGTAATTACTTATGCAGTGGATCATCTGGTATCAAATCAAACCAGAGAACCGTAACTTTTCTGTGTACCATTCTCAGTGTTATGTACAATCAACAACGAGTTACGAGACATATGTATAAGTTAAGATCCCTTTGCTTCGAGGTGAATGGGTCCTTGAGGTATGTCAGGATCTCAACCTCTTCCATCTTCCTCTCTCCCTCTCTGTAAGAGTATTGCTGGAAACAGTATAAGGACGAGAACTCCTACGAGGTTCAAAGTTCTGGTGCAAGGATCGTCATGAACATTTCGTTTCTCATTCTCGCTCTTCGTGCGTCTCTTCGTTAAGGGAACGGTCTCGAAAAGCACATTGTCCTTGTCATCAGCTCGGGTTCCCTCTTATCTTTATGCAAATCATCGTTGTGCAAATAGTTTCCGACAAGAGTCTGTCTCATTCTCCGAAATTCTCTTGAAGAAAGCGATACCGTACGATAACATCGGTTAGTCAGAAGCCACATCGACAAAATGATTGAAACTTGTGACATTCTTTTCAATGAAATTCAATGTAATTGTCATTGTTCACTGATGAATTGATTCAATAATATTCGGTCAGTGGAACAACCACGAGATATTGAAAAATTGTTTCGCTGCTAGTCTCATGCGCTTATAAATTGTATGTAAAAATTTGAGTAGTCCCAGTTTCGTGTATCTCGTGACCAATTTAAACGTTCGACTTATTTATCATTGATGCGAGGTCATCGATGTTAAAGCGCTCGGACATCTACACATTTCTTTAACGGACTCGTGATCAACCCATGACTCGATGTTATGAAATGAATATGAAATTGATTTATCCTTTTTTCACCGCATATAGATAACACGTGCCGCCGAGTCTTGGCAGCTTATCTCGAAGATATTATCGTTACATAATTCGAGTAAAAAAAAGGGGGAATCCCCTTTAGTATCGATGTCAAATACAGTCACCGGTACTTGAAATTTTCTGCGCGATACACACGCTATTAAAAACGTCACAATTAACCATGAATCATCGAACTCATCTGGTTTTGATGGAATTCATTATTTTCATGTCAAGTGCGAATTCTCGATAATAACCGTGCAACAATTGGTATTTTCATACTTTCCTGACTGGAATAAATAATAAATATCTTCCTTGTGCTCGGCTGCGTTCATTCGGTGTCGATCGATCAGAATGGCTTTTCTCATTGCTACTTTTACTTCCGCTCGCGTTATTTTTCTCTGTCCATGTGATGTTTTCGTTATGAAAATATGATTCGTTCTCAGGATTCATGTTGGAAAATTCAGTATCCACGGTTAATATCCGAGAATAGAGGTTTGTGATGCAGCTGCAATGTTTCTGGTCGAGACAGGTCAGCTAACGGATGCTGCATACTCCAGGACGTTCCAAACTTTCAATGTCTCTCTCCTTCCCATTTTTTTTCTTCTTTCGTGAAATATATACGTGCATGTGTATTGGAAGCTCTATCAATGTTCCGAGATAGAAACAATTCCAGACTAACGCTCTCGACATATTGCTGTGCTGGGGCTATATTCGATGAGAATCAAAGCCAAACGGTAGCGAGACGAAATCCCGAATAAAATAATCCATATATAGATCCTTCCCTGTCTCTCTGTACTGAATGGCAGTTTCATGTCCTATCTCCTAACTGGGTCAAAAGACTGTACATAACATTTCTCTCTCCGGGCACTTTAGTTATGTGAGTTTCCATACAGTATTTGTACATACGCTATATAATACATGAGGCATGCCATGTCGTACCAACTGCTTCGTATAAACCCTCAACCCTTTCTATTCCAATTTTTCACTTTTGTTTCGATTCTTCGAAATACTTGAAAATACACTCAACATCTACGCTCACTTTTTTGTGAATACAAAGCTAAAAGTCCAATCAACTGGACGTCGTCGATTCATCAGAACTTTTCAAGTACATTTTTGTTGTCTTTCTGGAGACGACTGTACGTATTCGGATGTTTATTTCGTGTTGAAAAGTAACTTTTGATTATCAGATCAGATAATTATGAGATGATTTACTATCGAAGGCCACGAAAGGTCACACCTGATAATGCACAAAATAAAAAATAATTAAAAAAAGCACGAATTCGTCAGCTAACAATGCAAAACGAGAATCGTTCGTTTATTTTGATGATTTGTGTCAACAGTAGAATAGTTATCGCATCCACGAAGAGATGCGGGGAACGATAATGATAGTGTACATTTCTGAAACCTCCATATTGCCAGTGTCTATCCATTAGCGCTGGTCGCAAGTACAAACAGTGAAAACAAAAAAAAAAAAACAAAAAAAAATAGCGAGAATATTGAAAAGTTCACGATTTGAAAGCAATTTCTGAACAAAGATGCGAAACGCTAAAAAAAAAATTTAATAAGGATGGAAGAAAAGCTAAGGATCAATGAATCGAGTCGTGTGGTGTAAAAAAATCATGTTTTGTGATAAAAAAAAGTCATGTGCTATGAGAAAATATAGAATTAGATGAAAATAAGAACTAAGACTGAAAGGTGTTAACTGCGCCGCACGAGTGTCTTGAGCAAGCTATTTTGAGCCAATAATCAAATGGTCCCCGAAAAAACGAATGACTGGTGAAATAAAGAAGAAAATTCCGTAACAGATTATCACCGAAGCCAGATAAGTGTTCGTCGTTTATGGCTGCTAATCGTTGGATAAATAATATAGAAAAATATTACGTAGTTATTTTGTGGAAAAAAAAAACTGTAAACGGTTTTCAAACAGAAAAGAAAGAGAAAAACAACGATTTTCAAAATTCTCTTCTTTCAGTCGATTTCAAGTCGAAAAATCGGAACCCCGAGTAGAGAAAAAGCTATAAAAATAAACGAACTGTGTCGAAGAGTTAATAAAAATTAAGTTCGATACAGTGAATTTTGGAATAAAATAAAAGAAAAAAATGCACGACGACGAGCTTCAACTTGGCAAGTTTGACTGAGCTTTGAAACGAAAAGCTGCGGGATTTGAGGATTTGTTTCATGTTGGATAACGTGACTTCGAAAACCGACGCAATAGTCGATCAGTCGGGGAGATGACTGCAGGGATCTCTCTTTGGCGGAGTGCGCAATGCGACACGCAACACGGAACAGTTTAATTACTTAATTAAGCCGCGAGAGAGAGCATCAGAGGGATGAACAGGTAAGGGAGGAGAACGGGAAAGAGGAGAGTTTGGTGTACACATAGGCATGTCCAATTGCTCGAACTCGTCACTTTGATCCTATATCGCTCGCTTCGCCGCACTTATGTACATATCTATATATATATATATATATATATACGCGTATGAAATAAAAACATATGGATTGTGAATGGCCTAGCGATAGTCGATTAATCCATAATTGACGATACGTGAAAAAAAAAAGTTATTTAACTATAGCTAAAAGTTCGCTTTTTTTTTGTTGACATCGATGGAAACCCTCGAAAATTTTCGATTTCCAGTGATTTTGATACGGTTACGTGGAAGAGAAAGCGCGATCGTTTCGCAGTGCGACATTTGCTCGATTCGAGTTAATTGAAGGGATTTTTATTTTTATTCTTTTTAATTCTTTTGTTTTTTTATTTTTAAAAAAAATTTCGATCGTTTCGAACGAACGATTTAGCGCGATGCTTTTTTATCCGGAGGGAAACTCTCTTTTGGCTGATCGTGAAAAGTGCCCATGGACCGTGAATCTTCGCATGAAGCAATGCCAATTTATAATTATAGGCCTTGTACACTTGGCTCACGAATTTAGCTTACAAGTATGTCACATGCGACGAAGGCTCTCCGGCTCACCAACACCGGTACACACTTTTGACACAATCGATGCTACTTTCATCGGTGAATATTCATTCCTCATCGCGCATATATGTTCGTTTTGTGCAGTTGAATTCTCGTTTGCTCGTGCTATCGCAACAAACGTTGCTCAATGTCTTGATCAAAGTGTAATAAGCGTTCGATCGGAATCACACGGATAATAATTCGAGGAAGGTTTGATAAGATCCACGAGCCAGCTGTCAACACATTACGAAATTTCATAATTCACCTGCGAATTCTTCTGTTTCTTTACATATTTTTTTTTTCCTTTCTCACTTTCCTACAGATAATAAATTTCGTGTCTCGCCCAAAAATTCGCTACGTGTGAGATTACGACGGGTTTATCAACGGCGCTCGATCTTCAATTATCGCTTTAACATCCGGTTAAATTTTGTTTTATTGACAATCAGTTACGCATAATCGCTACTCATTTTTCATTTTTAATTTACTTTATCACCGAAGCTTATAATCGAGTGCTCGTACGTCGAGACAAAGAGATGGGGAATAACGAGGAAACCCATTAGATCGTTTGATCCGTTTTTATTGGGTCGTATTCGCTATAATGCAATAGTCCGAGGAGACGCGCCGCCTGACGTATTTCTGTTCGGCTCACGTGGTCGTCGCCAAGAGAGAATCGCGGGAAGCACGCCAGATATACAACTCTCTCGACTTGACACACGGGACAGAGAGACACGCTCTCGGATATATTTTTCGCATAAACGCATCTACGCGCGCACAAACGTCCAGTTTCTCATTGTCCCGCGGGGATCGGTTTCGCAAGAGTCTTCGTAATTGATTTTCTCGTCGATATTATTCCCAACAATGAAGAACAATACAAGTTTACTGTACGAAAATAGTGTTCGACGACTCTCAGGAAAATAAAAATATGTCGCATCGTGTGTGCTTTACAGAAAAATAAAAAATAAAACAAGATCAACGCAAAAATTACATGAATTATTAATCATCTGTTAGAGGGGAAAAATCAAGAATTCATTTGTTTGTGTGGGTGGGAGAACGAACTAAGGCGCGAAGTGAAACAAAAAAGTGACAAGGCAATCCAGTCGTTCAGGATCTTTGAAACTTATTGGAATATTTTTTTCCATTCGTTGAAATATGTACGGATCAATTATTACTTTGAATCAATTAATTTTTAACTCATTTAGCGTTTAAAATTTTATTTTTATTAGTATTCTCACATTTTTGTGTAAATTTGACAGTGAAAATAAAATCGAATTGTGCCAGAAATGCGGATGAATATTATGAGCTGTTACGCGATAAAAGTCGTTGGGCCTAAGTCATTTTTAATGAGATGTCGTATCACTTGTCGGATCAAGACGGTCAATTATTTTCTAACTCGAATCAACACAAATGTTTTTGACTTTGAAAAGCCAGACGAAATTATCACGATTATTAATATATTTCTGTAATTTTTAAACTCAGCACTATTTTTACGTTTTTTATAAATTGTTTTTAACAATGTATAAAAATCAATTGTTTTAATTTTTGCTCCAGTATTTCACAGTTGCTCCGTGTAGTGGTTGCGTGGAAAATCTTGGAATGTCAAACGAGAGTATCCATTTTGACGAAACAATTTAATTCTAGAAACTGTCAATTCGTGAAATTCGATCAGTATTCGAAGTCAAATAATTCACCGAGCTTACATATCACTGCGATTATTTTCTCAGATTATTTATTTATATCGTTTAAAATGTTTAATAATCACTTTTTGTTTTTTTTTTTTGTTTTCAGGTATATCCGAAAAAACGATTTATGTTAACCACTGTACCACGATACTTTTCGTTCGAAATGTTTGAAAATTTGGATCTCGACGCGACAAAAAGTTCTCTGTATAACAGATAGCGCGCGACAGTGAGAGAGCGCTGTTCCCGAGGCGGCAGTCTAATCGTTCTCAACGAGTTTCAAACTCACTCTTCGACTTCTTTTAGACGATTCGCGTTTGTCACCTCAAGGCTCGTGTGAACACACATATATATCAGTGAGAATGGTAGCGAATGGAATCCGAAATGACGCCAGAAATAACTCGATCACACGAGTCATAACTATTGAAACTCGTAATTTTCAGTTTTCTTTTATTTTTCGAAAATATAAATCTTGTTCTCCGAGATAACGTGGTAATTTTTTTTTTCTCGTGAGCACAGGTAATCCAAATAACGATGGCCCAGCTGACTACGAAAAAGCCATTTCGGCGACCGGTGAGTTTTATCATCGGCGAATAATTCACGAAAATAATTCAATTCGACATTCAAATTTCACGTAATATATATTTTTTTAATTATCGAAAAATTACGAAGAATTTTCCATTTTTAACCGCGACCATTGAACCATGGAATTTGAAATTTTTTGACATTTTTCGTATCGCGTCTCGAACCGATTAGCGTTCGCCTGTTTAATGTAAACACGAAAACTTTCGAGCATTTTTCACTAATAAACACAAGCATCCGATGAACTCGAAAATTTGCACAATTAGGTTTCGGTGCGTATAACATTATTCTCTTGCTGGCGACGATACCGGCCGGCTTGGCGAGCAATTTCGATTTGACTACTGCAGCATTCCTCTTGGCATCTGCCGAATGCGACCTTGAACTTACCTGGCTACGAAAGGGAGTCTTGGTATCGGCGGTTTACATAGGTAAGATTCATCCCAGTATCTTACACGATGAGCATGAAAATTATCATTAAAAGAGAGCAATTTTAATGTCGATTTCTTCATTTTTTTTTCGACCCACGGGCAGGAATGATCGTTAGCTCCTTCTTCTGGGGTTTCGTTATGGACAATGCAAGCAAAAAACCTTTTTTTATTCTCGGATTGTTGATCGATGTGTGTTGCAACGTTCTAAGCAGTGTTGTCGACTCTTACCAGCTTTTTATCCTCATTAAATTTATCACCGGTACGATGTGAGTATATTTTTGTTCATTTTATTGAACGGAGTCGATGTAATTTGTTGTCATCATTTATCAATGCATCGATTACTCAACACTTTTAAAATAGTTTGTAAAAATTTTTCAGATAAATATCTAACGACGTTGACTCATGATTGGCGTTTTATTTCTTTCGACGAATTGGTTGAGATTATTTTGTCGGGTATTTTCAAGATTTTTCACAATGCACTTGTAAAATATCAATTTTCATATTTCAATTAAAAATGATTAGTTTCGAGTCTCGAGTGTGCATTTTCATGAGTTAAATAGCTGTTGGAGAATGTTTGTTGGAAACGTCATGCTGCTCTGTGAATACAGCTACTGTGCGAGAAGGAATGATCGAGCTGAGATTTCAACAAATATTTGTTCTTGATGAAACGTGATATTTTTTTTATTTATTGCAGTGTCAGTGGACCATTTTCTTTGTTGGTCCCTTATCTCGCAGAATTTCAACCGTTATCTCGTCGAGCCAAGTTCGTCGGTTGGACTGGGTTTATTTATGGATTTGGAAACGTAATACCAGCTCGTAAGTTTCTTCTTCTTTTATTTCCTGTTATTGTCATAATTATTCACAGAATTAAAAAAATGTTAACTGTCAGTACGTATTGGAATTTTCATCAAGTTTTCTCTTTTTTTTTTTGCGTTTTCATTTTTTTTTTCGTCTCCGGATGATGTAATACTCCAGTCCACTTACTGATAATTAAAAATAATAAAATTTTAACTATCGTAACAGCTGACTCAGACGGCTTGTGCCCAAGTAATTAATTACCATTGAAATTAGCCAGTGAAGGTGCACCTCCTGCTGTCTGAGATTGCAGCACGTGTATATCGTTATATCAATTTGAATACTAGTCACTTAAGGTAAACTGGTTCGCCCATCATTAAAAAAAAAAATACACTCACATAACTCCATAACGCAAATGCACTATTTCTTATATCGATACCCGACTCCATGACTGCATTTCAGATGCTAATATTTTATGTCAAGTTCGAATTATTGTTGTATCGACAAGTAAATAAATAAACGGATATGCATGGCATGTGTAGTTCAAATTCTTGAAGAAAAATTTTTTCAATCACCAAATAACGACACTCAATTGTTGCAACTTGTAAATATATTCGGAGAAGAGAGTGAATTCGAAGGAAATTGTATTGAAATTTTATCGTAATTGATACGAATTATTTGACTTCGTATGAACGTGACGCGAGCTCGGTTTGAACTATCGAGAACGTTGTCGAATTCCAGGCTCGGTTTTCGTTACAATAATAATAATAAAAACGGTAATAATAGATTCATCCGCCTTTGACATCGAGGGACGAAAAAAAAAAAGTGAAAATAGCGTTGAATATTCTTGGAACGTTTATCCATATGACAAAGTGCTGGTATCGACGTTGATTCAAATCCTCAATATTTCATGAAAATTGATGTAAAAGAAAATTCATTATCGACCGACTATTATACGAAACGATGGGAATACACGGGTGTGGCGAGTGATAATCGTCATGGAAAATTTATTAATCGAATGAACTAACAACGATAATTCAATTGGTTGGAAATACGTCAATTAATTATCGTCGAAACAATTAAATTCTTCAGATCGATAAATTTGTAAATAAAATTGTTGAAAAAAAAAAACAAACACTTTTATTAATGTGTGAGAAGTAAAAAGTATAATTTGGAGGAGAACGATTTTTAATTAGTTGTTAACGAACGGATAAAATTAAATTTTAAATGACTTTTTTTTTTCTCACGAATACAGTCATTGGTGCGATTGTTTTGTCAATGACGTCACTCAGCTTTACCGTGTTCGATCGTTCCTTCAACGCCTGGCGTATCTACATACTTATTTGCACAACGCCAGCAGTCGTGGGCCTCGTGACTATGAGCTTTTTACCAGAAAGTCCAAAGCAACTTATGAATAATGGACAAACGGAGAAGGCTCTTGAAGTAATGAGGAAGATGTACGCAATGAACACGGGTGAACCGCCCGAAACATTTCCCGTAAATATTAACACAATATTTTTTTCAATCACGTAGCTTCAAATTAATTCGATTTAATTTATGGATTTTTTTATGATTTATCCAAACACTCAGTTTTCTGATATTTTCAATCATTTCGATGCATGTATCTCTTGGCTATCTCCGACAGATAAAAAGTATCATTGGAGATACGAAATCAATGATGGAAAGGAACAAAAGCAATTTTGAGAAAATTCGAGATAATTGGACCAATTTTAAAACACTCGCGCAATCTCCGTACCTTGGAACGTTTTTTGTTATCAGTTTCCTTCAGTTCGGTAGCATGCTAGGGTGAGTATATCAATTGAAAAATAAATCTTACGATTCGATGATACGAGCGAAAATGAAAAATCGAAAAATCTTTGTAAAAAGTAAGAAAAAAATAATAATTTTTTATTACAAAGCTCCATGAAATGTACTATCATTTTTGTTATCACAAAGTTAGTCAATTTGTCGTCTTTTTTTTTTAACTCTGAAATACTATACGCTCATTCGCTAGACTTGATATTCGGATGATAATAGAGACTAAAATTGTAAATCGTATTATTTTCGGAGTATAGATTCAACACGATGAGGCTTTGGGTACCGCACCTGTTCATGATAATAAACAACTTTGATTACACGCTGTGGGATTGGTCGCGTGGTATGCCAACCATGTGCGAAATGTTGATACCGGGTATAGTGCCACCGGGATTGGACGATCCTACCATTTATGCAAATGTCACGGACACCTGCATTCGGGTAACGTAAAACGCAACTGAAAACAATAAACTCATCTACGAAAACCCTCCACCTCTTGCTTTCTCTCTCTCTCTCCAATTTCCTTCTTCCCCGTCTCCCTTACCACTCGCCAATTTTCTCATACCCTCTAAGGATCCTCGTTATATTTGAAATATGAGCTTTTCGAAAACTATTCTCGTTACGATGAGTCGCTTCGTTAAAACAGCATTAAACTTTTACAGTGGCACATCAATCCCATAATATACGTGAACTCGACCATCATAGCTGCCTCCGCGGTTGGATTTTCTTTCTTCATTGTCATGCAGCTCGATACGAGAATTAAAAAAAAATTTATACTCCGTGAGTTTAAGAAATTGAATATTCAGCCGGAAGATATTCTCTGCCCAATAAATCAATGAATAAATCAAAAAATCAATGAACCATGTGATTGTAAAATCATCGTTGCTTTCAAAAATTTCTTCATAATTTTCAATATTACTTTTTATTTTTCATTGATTTATCGACGTTCTATTGGGCTATGAGAATGTTCGCCTGTTCACCTTGACAAATAGAATGCGACGGTTTTTCCTCCTGAAGGTTTCAAAGTGAAATTGTATTTTCTTTGGATGCGGCGCAGTCGCGTGTTTCGTTATAGCAACAATTAGCGGATTCGGGGCAAATTGGGCGCAACTAGTGCCTATAATGCTGTGCCTGTGCTCGAGCATTGCCGTTGTCTCGAGAATAACGGGTAACATAGTTATCGCCATTAACGCCATCGTCATTCCAGCCCAGTTAAGGTAATACTCTTGGCCCTCGAAGTTCGAGGGACTTTACTCTCGTGTCGTTATCGCTACGAAATATCTCTGTAAACTTTCGTCTTTTTATCATCAACTTTTTTAATTGAGATTCTGAGACACTCGTCTCATTCTCTTTCTCATATTTGATTCATTTTAATACGTTTAATTAAATTCTAATGAGATTTTAAGAGCGTTTAAAGCAAAGAGACGAATCGACCGTTTTTATGTAATTTTAGAATTACTAAAACTCGAGGAGCCAATTGTTTTTAATCTTTTTTCTTTTCCATTTTATTTTTTCAACAAATAATCTCATTGCAGGGCAACTTCTACGAGCTTTATTACGATGATTGGGAGTCTGGGCACCGTCGTAGGTAATCTTATTTGGTCGGCACTCCTCGGCGTCGATTGCGTAGCTGCAATTATGTGGATCGGCTGTTCTCTGTTAAGTGAGTATAAATTAAAGTCCTCGAGAATAAATAAAAAATAGGGGATTAGGAAAAACGAACGATTTTTTTTTTTCAATTTTAGTGTGCGTCTTCGTGGGCTTGTTCGCATTGAAACCACCTACGGTATCACCGGATCCAGAACCTGACGAGCCGAAAATGGTTACTAGATTTTGACAGTACTTAGTTTAGCCTTTAGAATCTCGATGGGATTTTCGAAAACAAATGTTTACTTTTTTACATGCAATTGTGATAGATTATTACAAAAAAGAAATTTGTACATAATTATATTGGTTACGAATGATAAAGACAATTCCGGACCAATGAATGTCCAGATGCACCTAGAACAAAAAAACTAAAATTATGAGTATGAAAAAAACCAGTTGAATTTCGAGATGTGCAAATAAGAAATTCCGAAAAATCATGGTTCAATTATATCATTGGAACAATTGTGAAAAGTGATTTTTTACTGGAAAAACGATCGAGAACTTCATTCTGTTTCGAAGTTTTCGATGTAATTGGTTTTGTTTTTTTTTTCTTTTAAGGAAAAAAAAATTCGACGGTGCTTGATAGAAAAAACTTAGAGTAATAGTTGAGTATATGAGAAGAAAATGAAGGGAGTAAAGAAAAAAGATGACGAAAGTTTGTACTTATCGATGGCGAAAATCGCCATTTCAAGATACGATAGATCGAATGAAAGAGAGAACGATGAAAGTGACAAAGGATTAGTTCCCATAGAAGCAGATAGAACGTCTCCGCGAGTCGTCGTCTGTATATGTAATTGGCAAGAGTTTGCAAAGCTCGAGTTTCATTCCCTATCGGAATTTGGATCTATCGGTGTGTATACCTTAACGATTATCCATCTATCGAAATCTCGGCACGATCCGATTTGCTATCGAGAAACTTACAACCTCACGAACCGAGCTCAACTCGACGCGACAATCAACTTCTCGTCGAATTCAATTACCAAGTAGAACAATAAATCGTGTTCGATTAAGATTCACGATTTAAACTTAAAATATTAACGATTTCAATGTATTCCTAAGCAAAATCCATTTTTACAATATCTCTCCACAACTTTTAATGCCAAAATGCACGTTTTACACAATCAATAAAATGGTATTTTTTTATTTACTCATTCCTCGTATTCAACTATTTCATATATCCCATCGATCCTCATTTTTTTTTTCTCCATCCTGTTTGAGACTATTTCGACAGGACATATAAAAGTAATTTAATAAGAAACATGACAAAAGACTGTTTCGTGATACCTTCAAAAATTTTATAGTTCCTTATGGCTATTTATTCGATGACAAGCAATTGACAGGCTTCATTCCTGTTTCTAGACCATTAAGAATTTCCCGAATATGTCTTAGTTCACCTTTTCCCCACGTGAATCCCTGTCGTTAAACAATTAATCTTTACGTTTTTATAGTGAACCCAAAATCCTAATCCACACAGAAAAAAAAGGATTGGTAAATTTAACTCACCATATGCGATCACCGAAAATTCGTTAAAATTGACTAAAATTAGTTTGAATTTAAGACACGGTGTTTGATTCAATGAAACTGGTTTAGTCATTTTAACTGCATCGTTTTTTTAACAGGAATTACCCAATATTTGTTTAATATTACTACATTTCGATTCAAATAATTAAATATTTGTTTGGCATTATACTATACAGGTGGCAACCGATTGACCGACGTATTTTGTTAAATTGAAATGTATATTGTGTTGCGCTGAATCAAGGGTTCAGCAAAATCAATTGACCAGGTTCGACAACAGGTTAAATATATTTTAGCCTTCATGTTTTTAAAATCAAACTATATATATAACCAACATAATACTGTATAAATACCACAGTGGTTTAAATTTACTACAATATTTTGTTGATATCCAAACAACATTTAGCCATCTTTAATTTACCGTGCACGTTTATTGAATACTGGATACTCAAGATTTAGTTGTTCTAACTGAATTTCGGGTGTGAAAGCTTCTTTGTTCAGCCACAGTGTGGCGCAAAGCGTTGAGATTTCTCATATGCAAAATGCGCTCCAGACGGTTATATAAGCAAGAGAAGCCAATGCGACTTTATAATACTGACTTCTGTCTCAGAAGTCAATAATAAATATTTTTACATACCATGGATGGCCAAATCATGACAAATGATTTATATTGTCTATCAAATTTTTGATTGCGCCATTTTTGTTCTTCTAAGGTTCAATTGGTTATTTATGAATCAAAGTGAAAATTTGATGATGACTAAGATTTTCTCTGCAAGAATAGTTCTTCCAACTAAATTATTCGAATACACGAAAAAATTTAAATAAATATAATTTTTTTTATCATGATGTATAATTGTGTTGATTTAAATTTTCTTGTGGTTGGTCAAACTTGATACGTTATTATTTCAAGTCGATATATGGTTGGGTCAACTGTATCTGGATGCAAAAATATTTTTTTTACACATTCAAATTAACTCAATACGTGAGTTAAATTAATGCCATATTTGTTTCGCCACCCGTTATCGTAATATTGGGTTGGTTTAATTCAATTTCTGTTGAATTTACGAATCCTTTTTTTCTGTGCAGGAATCTCAAATCTCTATTATTTCACTGGTTCTTTCGAGAGTTTCTTTCATTCAAAAAGAAACATTTGGCACGCACGTTTTCAGCTGTAGCCGTGACTCGTACACTTTCGCCATCACGATTCTCATCACAATAGAGAGATTAACGCGCCCAAATTTCTAGTCATAAAATCGCTATTTGGTCAAGTATAACATCGTTACTCCCTCCCTTGCTCCAGGTCATACTCATCCAAATTTCCCATATTTTCGAGTATTCTCCATGGACAAATGTCTTTTCTCCGACCTTAGCGAAATTGACCAATGAAAATCTGCATTCGAAAAACGACCCTTTTCATCAACCCTTCATTCTTCGTCAGAGTTTTATCCTGAAATAAGGCATTCTCGCACGAACCGCTGAACACAGAATATCTCAAAAAGAATTATTTTTCAAGTCTACTATTGTAATCCTTTTTGCATTTTCATCAAACTTGAATATTCAAATCTGGCAATGGCAAACATTTTTATCAGTTTTTCGACACTGGTTTCATGCTATTATTTTAAAATCCAGCTTACTATACCGGAGGTATTTTGGAACTTACATTTTCAGAAGAAATAAAATAACAATCTTTCGTGATTTCCATGTTACAAGGACGTTGCACTTTTGACTTACAATTTCCAAATCTCATGATTCTGTCCACTCACTAAGATGAAAGCTTGAATGAATAATGAATGACATTTCTGAAATCTAGACTGATTAAGATGATTGGACAGTCAGGATACGTATACATAAGCACACTTCAATTCGTAAACTGGATTACAAGAGACCTAGAGTCACGGAAAGGTGTCAAACATATCCAGGGACGAAATTTCATTTGGAAAATTAAGCGATAACGT
The DNA here is from genome assembly GCA_037576405.1 of Campoplex capitator. Classification (NCBI taxonomy): domain Eukaryota; kingdom Metazoa; phylum Arthropoda; class Insecta; order Hymenoptera; family Ichneumonidae; genus Campoplex; species Campoplex capitator. Next base: position 3,396,343 of record JARBWI010000001.1, read on the forward strand.
TGCGATAGTACGGTATGTATAAACACGTATAGGTAAAGCGTTCGAGAAGTCTCGGAGATTTCGCTCAGGCATCAGCACACCCGGCAACCTATCGTGGACCACGATCTAATTTGCCAGGAACGCCAAGGGAGATTGGGATATTACAAGTTGTTTACAGCCGCAGTTAATTAGCTCGGAGGCGCAGGCATCCGGCTGTTTACCCTTGGTAAGTTTGGCTGCTGGTGCTTCAAGAATCTACCTTGCTTGCTCTCACTCTCCTCTCTCTTTTCCTCTGTACAACATGAGCTGAAATGGTTGCACGTGTGGTATGGAAGCAAGCCATCGTTGATTCTACAGTGCCCTCTGGGCTGGTTGTACACATTTATTCGTCTCGTCGTCATTCACTACTTTCGAAGTATTATAGAGAAAGAGAGATGAGATTAAAGGGAGAGAGAGAGAAAGAGAAGAAGAAAGAGGGAAAGGGAGGAGGAATTTTGTGAGCAGTCAGGGTACTTCTGTTTTATACATAAACATCGGAAGTTCAGTAGCAAATTACTGCACCCTCTAGCATTATCACAAGCCCAACAAGGTGAGGAGAGAGAGCAAAACACAAGTCAGTGCTTTTGGAACTTGTTGAAAGGGGTCACAGCGTATAAGCCTCGTCTGTTCAGGCTCGTGTGAAAACAGAGTGCTACAGTTGCATTGCATCACGTTGCACATATTTGATCGGTAAATTTTACCGCTCGGTATCGAACCAGGAGTAGTTTTTCTCTCTACTTTCTATTTTTCTTTCTCTCCCGATTGTGGTTACGAATTTATGGAAGAAATTGGTGATTACTCCGAGTATGAATCTCGTAAATTCGACCAGTTTACTGGTGTGTCCCTGAAATAAAGTTTCGCCTCGAAACTACCCCTGGCACTGGGTTTTGTAAAGTTGCTGGTTTATTCGGAGTTTTCGAACGAAATGTGAAAACCTATTCGTACGTCTAGCTCGAGTTAATCAATCAAGCTTCGTTGTGAAGATCAGTGATATTATTATTGAACGAGTTCGAAACTCCACTAATTTTCGTCTTTGCGTTGAGTCTTGAAGGAATTTCGAAAATGACACCATTGAATACGGATCTTCTGGTCCATCGAACGGAGATTAGATGGAAAAGTGGATTATCGAATTTCACATATTATTATCGAGATCAATTAAGAGACGAATCCCTTGAGACAAAAAAAAAAGTGTTCAAGATCCGTGTAATTATATTCACGAGTATCTGGGTTGGGTTTCACGCGTGAAGTTTCAAGATGGCGTTGGAATTATCCCGAGGACGTAAACGAGCACAAAGTTCAGTGTACCGGAAGGAAGGTTCAATGGACAAGCTAGTGCTGCTGGGTTAGCGAGAGATGAAAATTACACATGCCCAGCAACACCAGACCAGTGTCTCATCTCGGTTATTTGAAGTATGCAAAGTTATGCACTTTCGTATTAAGGTATCCGCAAAAGGCTGCGGTTTACTCGTCTACTGCGACAAGGAGCCTTAAGAGGAGAGCGTCATTTCGCTCCGCACGACATTCGGGAATTCGTTTATGGTGGTCTCGTGCGAAAATGCAAATAAAACGGGCGAAATAAAGCTGAATGTTGAAGAGACAAAATGATATTGGAGAGTCAAACCACCGGGAGAGAATATTTCGAGGTGGAACTCGCCACGGGCCAGTTCGTTCAACTTAATACCCATTTATAATAATAGTACGGAAGACCAAAAGGACTATATCTTTAAATCGCGTTATTGCTGTAACGTGACGTATCTCAGCCACCACTTTTCTCCTCACATATTTTAACCCTCCTCGTTATTATCTTCTCCTTGTCTGCTTGTTAAATATTAAGCTAACTCCCTCTCGTTTCGTCGAGTTATGTAATCCCTTAATCTCCTACATGTTATCCCCCTGACCCATTTTCCACAACCACTAATATCGTAATCGTTCAGTCCTCTCTCGCGAGCTTCACCGCTCTCATTAATAAATCTCGTTACCTCCCCCTCCCCTGCCCCTTTAATTGCACGTTACATTGACGACCTAGCCGCTATTGAAGCTTTTCTACTTTTTATACCTTTCTGATGAGTTTTTGAAATTTTTCGGTTTTTACTGAGCTGGAAATCGAGTCCTGAAAGATAAATTATTTCTTCTGCGTTTCAAAGGTTGCCAAATGTTAAAAAAAATGTTCAATCGCTCGTTATCGTGACGAACATCATTCTCTTTCTCTACCATAAAGATTTTGAGTCAATATTTCGAATGAATATTGGTTTTATTGAAAAAAAAGCCAAGGAAATCGTCCCCCGTTCATTCCTTGGCGTAAGATCGTCAATAGCGATGCGAATGAAGCTCACCGATGTGGACTTTCCATGTTTTTACCTAATTCTAATCGTTTATGATTCTTTGGAAAGTTATTAGGGAAAAGAAAACTTGCGAGAAGAAAACTCATTGACAAATGGACAAAAATTCAAGTCGAAGACTTTATACTCAACCGACGGAAACACTTTTTCAACGGTTCGTTAACTTTTATATTTTTTTCCAGACTCGTAGGTATCGTGCAATCGTTCGTTTTCGAGACATCGCACGTTCTCTGCGTCCAACCAATAAATAATAAAATTATTGAAAAACAAAGAAAAATTGGGCGAAATTCAATAATTTGAATAATTTGGACAAAAATAATTGTTATCGATTCAAATCTTCCGATTATTTGATTATACATTTATTCGTGTATTATTCGTCGTTATTATTGAATCTTTGATTGCTTGAAAACAAATTTAGACCGTGAAATTGGATAGAATTTTTTGTATTCACTGAGAATCGAGTAGAAAATCGTTTCTCCGGTTCTGTTTTTTCAATTTCGTTGGAGCGAAGAATTGCATTGACCGACCGATGGTCACGCTACTCCCTCTGCGGGTAAAGCCGCTCCCAAGTGAGCTGTTGAATGATAAGTTCGGTTCCAATGTTATTTACAGTTGGCACGAAAACAGAACTCAAAGAACCGAGACGTAGAAACATATTTTATCGATTGACGAGCTAACACGTACCAAGACAGTGGAGCCATCGCCGTAGAAAAGTTATAACATTTGAATTGCCAAAGTACCACGAAACTTAACGAACGAGAAATGAACTGTAAAATGATAATAAATAAAGTAACAATCTGACAGTAGATCTAACGAGAGTTTATCCGCAATCGCAATTTGTACTCTCGCTCGATTTAGTAGAGGACAACATTAATGATGAGACTTTACGATATGAGCTTTAGTGCACTATATATTTTCAGAGAATCTCGCATAAGTGTGGGCAGCATTAGAAAATCTTGATCGTCACGAGAGTGCGCTGTAAAGTTTGGTCTTAAAGCCGAACTCCACTGCCACGAGATCCTCGGAAATAAATTTCAGAAACGTTTAAGGAGTTTCGATACAAAAGGCAAAATGTTAAGAAATTAATAAAATTTGGTGATAATGTTCTTCAACATCAAGTACGAAAACACAATTTTTTTCAAAATTTTCTTCTACTTAGTTATCGAGTAATTACGCATTAAAGCAGATTTCTTATGCCCGGAATGTATACCTATATGTATGGAAACGCTATGCTTATACACGTGAACTTTTGTCTTCAATTACTCGATAACTGTGTAGAATAAAAATCTGAAAAAAATTGTATTGTCAAATTTGGCACTAACGAATACGTTCACCAAATTTTATCAAATTCTTAACTTTTTGAAATTTTTTGTGTTTTTAACATGGTTTAGCATGGCAACATTGTATCGCCTGTACCGAAATTCCTTAACGACCGAGTTTCTTTTTTTTTTATCCTACAATGTAGTAAACGTCAATTTTCCACACGTTCCATGAGCGAATGAAAGAATTGATGGCGTTGTAAATTGTTCTTCGGTACCGGTAAAAATCGAATAACGAGCATGTAAAAGTAGCTGCGATTTCCGTAGGAATGCACAAAAAAAAAGCAAAAGAATCTAGCGAAATTACAAATCGAATTAATTCTTATTAAACCAATATTTTCGAGTGCCTAGAATGCCTAGAAGATACCAGTCCGCAAGGAGCATTATCGCTACCATTTTTTACGATGTAAAATGAATCGGAATAAAATCCTGAAAATAAAACGAAAAGACATAAATGCGTGTTCGATAAAAAGATCAATTAAGCGAAACATGGGTGTTGGTGGGATACGAGGATTTGTGATAATCCATGCACACGAAGAACGCGCATATAAAGGATACCCGAAGCGTGTACGCTAATAGATGGTAATTAACCTGAATACACTTTACGCGATTCCGTGATGTTAAAAGAGTAGGACAAAAAAAAATGTTTAGGCCATAAAACGCCGGCGACAGGACACTCCCTTTTTCTTCATAGCCCACGCATCGAAACGCATTAAGGGAGAGACAGACGACGGAACTTAATATTCGCGAGGATCTCGGGTTTTTTTTTTCTGTGCCTCTTTCTTTCGTCTCGTCACGTTAGATTCGAATTATACAGGGAGATTTGAACAAAAAAAAAAAAAGTAAAAAGAATTCGAAAGAAATGGTAAAAAGTCTTGAGAAGGAATTTTCGTTAATTCACGAGTTTGAAATGTGCGTCTAACGAGTTTGATAAAACGAGAGAAATGTTATAAGAGAGAAGTGAAAATCCTGTTAATTCCGAGTTGGTTAGAAGAGTCGTCTGGAAATGAATGAAAAGGAGGAATTTTCCCATTGGCGTCCGACAGAGGCTTTTCCGACGAGAATAAAGGAGGCGAATAGTACGAGAAGATCGTGTGTGTTTGTGTGTGTGATGCGGTCAGTGGCATGGTCTGCCGCGTGCGCCAGTAAAACCAGCATATTTTCGCCACGTCGGAGACATTTTAATTTTCGTTAAAACATTCCACAGCTAGGTGCGGAGGCACGCTCTTGATACCGGAAGAAACACGAGAGCCACGAAACTCTTTACGAGAGAGAAAGAGAGGCAGCAAATTGTATGGCACAATTTTCAAAATGAAAAATGTGTCATAACGCATTACGTTAAGACAACGATGTGCTGTGTCTAGTTCGGACTTTGTCCAGTTACACCCACCCGTTGATCTAATTAAAATTATAATTAAAACGAAACATCGTTGACCCCGTTTTCGAATGAAAAAAACATTTTTATATCTACGAAAAAATAATTTTTTATCTCGGAGCAACGACAAAAATCGGATGGAAAAAAAAATAAAAATTGTTTCCTCTATGTACGGCTTATAAGGTTATTTATGACTGTGACTTCCGGGTATGCATTTTATAGTAACGAGAGTAAAACTGGATGGATGTTAGAAAAAAAAACAAAAAATTTTTGTAGTCTTTCGAGAGCAATTTTTTCAATGAAATTTTCAAACGCTATGAGACTCTGGCGAACGAGATGCATACACGTGAATAATTCATGATGAGACAGGCTTCGAAAACTCTGCGAGCACTGCGACGTATGAATATCGAATGTGACCGAGAGAGATATGGGGATTGAGAGTAAGAGACAGAGAAACAGAAGAAAAAGAAAAAAATAAAAATATACAAAGACCATTTGGTGGGTATTTGTGAATTTGAAAAATTAACATATTCATTTTATACGTGTGTGGTATTTCGTCTCCTCCCACTATACTAAACAGCCGGATGATGAACGACACACTCGTAGTGTGTCGACAGACGAAATAAAAAAAAATATATATATTCGAGTCATATAGACCATGACACTCTACATAATTCGCCACGTCACAACTTCCTCTTAAGAATCCTTCGAATGGATGGCTCTCGAGATAAATTGAAACATTGCCAAAATCGCTCTTCATCATTACTTCGACTTTTTCTTCGTTTTCATCTCTCGTAGATTCTTATTTAACGACAAACTCGAATTAATCAAATATCAAATATGCCGCGAGAAAAGATTTGTCACAAAACAAAAAAAAAAAAATATATTCGTAATTCCATTAAAAAAATAGAATCTACAAAAAAAAATGAACGTGATTTTTTTTTCTCTTTTTCCTCGATCGTTGAAAAGAACTTACTCGGTTACCTAATCTCGTTACTCGGTGTACTTTTTTATTCAAGATTTCTTTCGAGTAATAAAGAAAATTTAAAAAAATAACTCGCAGGTGTCTATGAAGCGTTAAGGCAATAAATGCCAGACACGTTTTCAAATAACGCTCCATTAAACAAAAGCCCTTTATTCGAGAATGAATATGTATGTATGTATTCACCGGTCGAATTATCGCAGCCGGATACGAAGAGGAGCAAGCGAGTTTCAATTTTTATTATTCACAGCTTCTCTTCTTTCTAATTAATCCTTCCTCGAATAAAGAAAGGTGATTCTCGTTCGAGAAACATTTTTTTACGAGCTCAATTAACACCGTTACTAGAGTCCATCGTCGTTGGAGAATGGGCCATTGAAGTGGAATGTGGATACCAGATTTCATTTCATTTTTTTTTTTATCGCTCGATCTTATATCAGAGGGATGATTTCGATGGGTCTGACTCACCGGATTTTCCCGTTCGAGTTTCGCAACCCCGAGAAGCGGGAAGAACGGAAGAGAAAAGATACGGGAAAACGAGGATGACTGAGCCGTCGCGTTAGACACTCGGAAAAGTTGCAGGAAGAAATTCCCCGATGTCACCGAGCCACCCTCGTCTAGCACCATTTCCATACACATACATATATATATATAGAAATAAGTGTGTATATATACGGAAAGAGTGAATGCGTTATATATTCAATGAAGCGATAAATTACGTTGGAGAGACGAGACGCACGCGTCGTCGACCTCAAAGTCCTCTCGCCCTCTTCCTTCGAAGCTTTTCTCTTCATTTTTGTGCCTGCATGCCTGGAAAAACTACTAGCGCGTTTGTCTCTTTCACCAGTGATAAAAGCTTCCAATGTACATCTTCTTAAAAGACTTATTTCACGTTCTAAAAAAAAAAAAAAGCTTGAAATGCCACCGAAACAAATGGATTGTTTTTAGAAAAACTCACAGAAAAAAAAATACGCGAACGAATAATTTATTATCGTGACACAAAAATCTTGAATGCTGAATAGAAAATGTTTCTAAAAATACGAAGCTTCATTGCACCTGATTTGAAGTAGCATTTACACACGGATTCATGTACACTGAAAACGAAAATATTTTGTTGAAAGTATTCGACAAAATATTTTTAAGTTTCAACAAAATTTCGTTTTCAGTGTATTTAAGGAGTTTCGGTACAAAAGGCAAAATGTTAAGAGATTAATCAAATTTGGTGATAATGTTCTTCAATATCAAGTACGAAAAGACAAATTTTTTCAAAATTTTCTTCTACTTAGTTATCGAGTAATTATGCATTAAAGCAGATTTCTTATGCCCGAAGTGTATACCTATATATATGGAAACGCTATGCTTATACACGTGAACTTTAGTCTTCAATTACTGGATAACTGTGTAGAAGAAAAATCTGAAAAAAATTTGTATTGTCAAATTTGACACTAAAGAATATGTTCACCAAATTTTATAAAATTCTTAACTTTTTGACAATTTTTTGTGTTTTTAACATGGTTTAGCATGGCAACATTGTATCGCCTGTACCGAAACTCCTTAATACAACAATATTAGTGAAAAAATGATTTTCCTGCATTTGAAGCTTTGTCGAAAAAATTATCTATGCTTTTTTTCTTCTCTGTGAAAAGTTCAACGAAGATTGTTGAAGAAAATTAACGTTGTAGTTTCGATGCAGAGCAGCAGTGCAAAGAAATCGTTGAAGTTACGAGACCAAGCGTAAATTCACTTTATCTGAATAATTAATGGTTTTGGGCCGATAACTATATGTATATATGTATATATACATATATTTCGGAAGAATTGTGAGGATGAACATGCTAGTACGACGCCCACCTTCGCTCCTGTACAGCTAGATTACCGGGAATAATGATTGCTATATATAAAACATATACATGTATATATATATATATATAAATACCTTTACACAATTTCCAACCCCTGTGAAGTTTCCATACGAGCCCTCCTGCAAGAGTGTGTAGTCGCGATTACATTTTCTCTCATTCTTTTTCTCCCACAGGTTCAAACACTTGGAAAGTCTGGCTCCACAAGTTTGGTAAACTAAGCAACGCTCGATTTGAATGAGAGGTTGAGTCACGTGATAAATTTTAATGAAGACATTAAAGGAGACTTTGTAATTCAACGATTCAATTTCACGATGGAAGAAAAAAGCTTGAGCACGAGACTGGTGTATGACCAGTGGTAAGAGCAGCGAGCAGCGGTGATCGCATCACTCGACTCAACTCGAATAAAATGAATATTTTTTTTTTCCCGAAAGTCTTTCTATTTTCACTTGCTTTCCTTTTGTTTTCTACTTCGTTAGACTTTAATGAAATTTGGCAAAATCTTTAATTACCAAAGATCGAACGAGTCGGGACCGAGTCCAGCGTTCACGGCGCTGCTCTCATCCTTTTTCGTTCGTTCATGCTCTTTTGCTTGGCTGTTTCGATATTGCGGGGGCGAGAGAATAAAATGTCGGAGTTCTCATAATTTCTTTGTTGAAAGCTTCAGGATAACGGAGTATTGGAGAGTTATCCTGAAAATAATGAAAACTTTGTATGAAATTTGTTCCAAGGGATCGCACAAGAGCCCCGGAGGCCTCAAAACAATGGACGACTACGTCGATGACTGTTTTTTTGTTGTTTTTTTTTCTACAAATGGCAGAGCGATTATTCTTCGAGAATTTTACCCCTGCTCAGTTTTCCTCTCTCGGTATTATATCGCTGGTTCATGCTTTGTCGCAATCTCGTAATATTATTTCCGGTTGCTAGAGAGAACATCCTCTCTGTGCGGTGAAGTGAAACTTCATTAAATACGAAAATCTTCATGCCATTCATCCCAGTCATTTTTATTCCCGTCAACCCTCGTGTCCTCGCTCTGCAAAGGAACTCTCATTGTTGTCGAAAGCGCTCTATAGATCCCCGAAATTTCTATTCAGGCACGAAACACTAAAACTATTGAGTGGGAGACGAAAATATCCCACAAAACACAATCTCTGGATAACAATTGAATCGTTCGTTTCAAACACAATGAAATTACAAATTTTTATCCAATGAAAAACCAAACGAAACTCCATTCGGATCATAAATATTCAAAAAATTGAGACTCCCAATTTTCAGGCTTACGAAATCAACGTTCTCGAGCTTGATCTCCTCGAAAATTACTCGAATTTCTTCACCCTGACAGTAAAACAATCAGTTTTTGTGACTAGCCAAAACCAAAATTCGAATAATCTCCTTTCTCCAAAAACATAAAATTCCAAAATATCAAAATTGTGAAAAAAAATGACACTGATTTCCTCCTCGTCACTAACGATTAATCGAAAATCGATGAACTCATCCATTTGTTTGTAAAATACAAAATAATTTATGAAACTCGAAAACTGCTTTTTTTTTTTCAATGGAGCAAAAGGTAATCGATTATTTTAGTGACACCGTGACGAATGTGCGTTCACCATGGTTTCAATAAAACATGTGCAGTTTATTTGTGTTGTGTGTCTATACGCAGTGTGTCTGCATCATTGCTAAGGTTTGCGTGCAAGTTATCATTACGTGCAATGATCAAAGATGGTGGGGAACTACCCTCAACCAAGGGGCTCGATGTACTGTTATTCCTCCATACAAGACACGGAGTCTCTGTGGAACACGCGTGCAGCAAATTATCACTCAGGACGAGGGAAGATTACATTGCATCGTGAAGAAGTGATAAACGTTCGTGGAGGGATAAAACTCCGGGATATTGAAGCAGGCGAGCAGGATTCAAAGATCCGGTGATTCTGACTTAAAAACTTTGTATACAAATAATTTAGCGATTAATTAACCAACTGTTCTTCGTGAAAGAGCTATCAAGTTTGTTTTTTCGATATAAATATACGTGTATAATGAACCGGAAAAAGCTTTTGTTTACTGGCGTTTGCGTCAGACTCATTCATCGGTTCTGGTGAATCGAGAAAAAAAAAGTTGGAACAGTGCCGAGAGTCTGGGATATGAATTGGTAAAAGATTGTCATATCGGTCGAGTGTTCGAAGTGGTTCGTGAATCCGAATAGTCTTTTTCCCCAGGAACATTATCTCAGCATTTAATTCAGAATATTTCTTTTCACGTGCAAAAAAGATTGAATAAAACATTGGTTTGAAGGAAAGTCACGTTTCGTGAAGGTGATCAAAGTGAAAGAGTTTCTTCGGTCGTTCGGTAATACCGTGAGCGGTATTCAAAAGTGTAGAATTATGTTTGCTTAGGATCTGCGACGAAATCTTTTGCAGAACGATCCTAATTGGTCAATGAAATTGATGAGAGCGTTGAAAGATGGCTTGGTGATTTAGTGTCAAAATCGACGTGATCTCGCATCTCATATATATTCGATGAGGAAAAAGATCGCGGCTGATATTGTAACGTCATCGATGTAGTGGAGCAGGCGACGCGGGGAAAAACTCGACGACAGAAATAAATACGTGGTTGAACGAGACTCGGGCACGTGGATATACGGAGACGAAAAGTTAGAAGGGAGAGTAAAAGAGAGAAAAACAAAATAAGAGAAGAAGAAAAGAGACAGAGAAAGGCGCGAAGCTCGTGCTGTAAGAGGATTATACCAATTGAACGATCTCCTTAATCCATCGTACCATCGTTCAGTCACTCTGTTTTACTCCCCTTATTTATTTAACCACTCTAAATATTCGATCGAGAAAAAAAATCCCTCAACTCTCTTCTCGTTACTCTCGGCTTTTCAACATTTCCACGAAATACTTTCATCCCAATAACAATCCAGAGCCAAGAAATTACTAATCTCATTTCGTTTAATCGTTAAGAATGAAATACTCAAGTGCATTTATGGATCAAATTCAATCCAACGGAGCTTTCTTCCTAATCCTTCGTTTCTAATTAAACTAAACTATATCCATATTACAATCATAAAATACACCGATCCTTCGAGTATTCTTAACGTCAGATAATTTCTCATAAAATATGCATCTCATCATCTAATTACACGATCCACTGACTTTCTTTCTCTCTTCAATTCCTTCTCTCCTATACCTCGAGGATCACTGCAGATAATTTACGTAATGTAAATTTATGCGCATAATTTTTATGCTAATTATCTGCCAACGTATACAACATTTTTTAAGCCTCTTTTTTTTCATCCAATTCGACTACTCAAATTTCGAAAGATACGAAGACATTGTCGTCGTGATATTGTTGCACATAAAAATGAAAATTATTTAAAAAATTATCGAAAAATGATTTTGAAGGAAATTTGACATTTCTATAACAATTATTCAACGTTGTCATTGCTGTCAGAAGAGACACTTTGCCTTCACTCGTCAAAGACATCGTTTTTTTTTCTTCAATCGAACCGAGAAACCCAGATAAGCCCGATTCGATTTTTATCTCCGCTTTTATCATGATTCTAAATTCTAATTAAGTACAGACAACGAGAAATACGGATCGAAGATCTGACAGGAGAAAATTTTCGTGCTGAGATGTAGCCACGGATCGATGTTCTAATTGAATTAGAATAGAGGGTGATGACAAGGGTGAATGTTGCTTTTTGCTATTGACTGAAAGCCAATACCGCGCGGCGATTGTACACGTAAAGGGGGTGCGGTACAGTTATATACAAATATATACGTGCGGGATGCGCGCATGGTGACGGCTGGTCAAAGGTGAGAAAATGAAATCGACGCCAGAGTCCTGCTGCCCACGAATCTACCAAGTTCTGAACAAGTTAATAATTATTATTGACTGTAGCTGCTCCGGCTGTTTTTTTAAAAAATTGTAAAAAGTTTTATCTGCTTGAAAATAAAAAAAAAAATAAAAAAAAAACAGGAAACAAAGTAATTAATTTTGGTTTACGACATTTTTTTATATTTTTGAAACCGCAGGAATCAGGCACAGGAACCGTCAAGTGAGGGTAAAAATGAGATTAAAGTGATGGGATGGGCTCGTAAAAATCCACCGAAAAGGTGTACGAAGGAACTATAAAAATGGAATTATTCTTTTTCAACCGGAAATGATTTTGAAAATTACAAAATAAAGGGAGAATGGAATCGTGTTGAATGAATTTGTTAATTCGATATTTTTTTCATTGAGTTTTTATGAATTTTTGTACGAATTCATTGAAGGGATGAAGTAAAAGTGTAAAATTGTATGAAAAAATTTATTTCGTTTGGAAAGATCGAGGAATCAGTGAGATCTGAGGAATCTGGAATAATCTGAAATTAGAAAATAATTAGTCGGTAGTGAGAGAGTCTCGTTAAGAGAAGTTAAGTTGAGAGGGAAAGAGCGATATTCCCCCTTGAGCCAGTATTCTATGGCGTCCCATAGGTGACTACCGAAGGGCTCTCTGTTGGATGTCGGAAGCGTGTGGGGGCTGCAACTTGGCCGGACCGTGGTGGTGTACGTTTCCGGGGTGTGCGCAAGCGCGGAAAATTGTCTGATAACGCGGCTTGCGGGTGTCCCGGCGGAGACGTTTTAGTGCCGGCCGTAACACCGTGGCGTCGTGACGCTGAGACGACGATCCTCGATATCACAATTTGGCAGACTCGTCAACACGCGGCTTTACGATCAAAACATTACTCATTTTATTCGTCATAATGAATCAAAAAAAAGGAAAAAATAAAATGTGGACGATTGATGATTGCAATGAAATAAAATAAAAAAATAAACTGACGTTAAGGAAAGAATTTTTATTGGTATGGATCGAAGGAAAAAAAAAATCGATCAATTTATTTGTTATTGCATCGAGACTGAATCGTTTGTGTACGTCGTTGAATCGTTGTTTAAGTAAATTTTTATTTTTTGTTTTAACACGATAAATAATTGACTCAAAGTGCTAAAAAAAAAGTTTGTTCGTTTCTAAAAATTAATCGTTGAAAAATCGGATGATTCTGCGCACGCGAGTGACGATGAGTTTAAAAAATATCTCAATGATAAAAAAACTTTGGAGTTTGTAGGATCGATCGTGTGTGTGTGTTTTCTCGGTTACGATTCGTAGGTGAGAAAAGGTGAAGGATGTCGTTGAGTCTAACGAGTGAAGCAGAGAGCACGAAGAGGCCACGTGCGAAATCGTGTGAACATTAATTAAAAAATAAAAATAAAAATACAAAGAAGAGAGGAAAAAAGAAAAAGAGATAAAAACGCTTAGCAAAGGCTGAACTCGTTCGAAATTTGCATTCGATGGCCGGCAACCGGCGAACGAGTTCAATGACTCAACGCTGAGTGTACGATTGTTGGCCATTTCTCAAAAGCCATACGAGAAGGACAGAAAAATAAAAGGAAAAAAAGAAAACAGGAACGTGTAACTTTTCGTTCCTTTTCAATTCTCGTATTTTCCATCCAAAGAATTTTTTATTCTGAAAATGCTGGGAAACTCCGGAACATCGAGAGCTTCGGCTCCCTACCGATTGGCTCTTACTCTTCTCCTTCTTATTCTCTCAACTGCATTTGCATCAGGTTAGATCAAATAGTTCATTACATATTTATATCCAGCGAAAAGAAAAGAAAAACAAATAAAAATATGAAAAAGAAAAAAGATAATAAGATAAACATCGATCACTCGAGGATCGAGTTTTCTCAAATATCCCGTACAGCTCTACTATTCTGTCGACTTCGAGTATATTCTATGTATAATTCATAAAGGAGACGCATAATAATGTTCCCGTCGTAAAAGCCACCAGGTCGAACACAACAGACAACCACGAAACTACTCGTATGCGTCCAGTAATTAGTACCCTCAAACTTGGGGTAATAAGAATCCCTGTCGAGCCATATTGACCAATGATACTAATTCCAATACGATTTTAATAAGAGAGCGTGTTCGTGGTTGAATAATTCAAGCAAAGCTAAGTCCAGGAACCAAAAAACAGTTTTCCCCTTTCATGTGTTTTTGTTTCGGATTCATGTTACGATTTGAGTACGATCAAATGTTGTTTGGGATTTTTAAAAATTCATCAACTGTCTGTAGTTTTCGGACTGATGTAGAATCAATAAACTTATTAGAATTTAAGTTTGTGTCAATAATTTTGTCATTCCTTCGAAGTGGGAAGGAGTGAGCCAGCAGTTTGAAATTAATAGTAGCTCGTGAACAAGATCGATGTTTCGTGGAAAACTTAACTTCGGTGAAATGTTCTAAAAAGTCAGGAATTCGCAGACCATTTTCACTGCTTTTGGATCTTCGGGAAGAAAATTTCAGAAAATCGTAAAATTTCAAATTTTTTTTGTTTTTCGCAAGTGACCCGTGTTGGCCTCTTCTCCCCAGAAACTTAATAGCGTTGCACCGGAGTGGCCAGGAGTATAGAGACCAACTATACTGCACTATAGTCCATGCAGGTGCGATACATTCGTCCCCTCTTTTTTGCTCCTTCTCTCACTCGATCTCATTCGACTCTACTGAATATATATACGTCCACCCGAACCGCGATAGACTGTAATTTATTCAACAATACAGTCGAGAATGAGAAGCAAAAAAAAAGAAAAGAAAAATCAAATCACTTTGAATTCACGGAATTGGTTTTTTCACCTGGTTTTGTGGGTCATTTGTTTACTCCTCTCGCCATTTTTTTCCCATGTCAAACCACCGTGATGCATTTATGATTTTTCGAACAAGAAAGAAATAAAAAATACTAGAATCTGAGAAAAAAAAAAACATTCAAAAATCACAATCAACACGATGAGTTATTGGATTTACCATAGTGTTCGACCAACTCCTGAGAATCGTTTGCACCAAAAATCATTCGAAAATCATCTGATTCCAGTTGATTTCGAGCCCAAAATTCCTGAATATTTCATCACGAAATACTTCGAACCTAAAAACATTTGATTTTTAATATTTCTCTAGTGATAAATCGAAAAATGTATTTGACGTTAGTTGTCCAGAGAATCAGCAGATCCACGATAAAGATAATGATGTACACGGAGGGAATTCAGATACACACACGCGACACGCGCACAATATGGCGAACGAAATGCAGCACTCCGCAGTAATTAATTAAGTCGTAGGTCGCGAGAGCACGCGCAATGTCGCGCAACTGTCATTATGTATAGTATTATTAATGAAATCGGTTGAATCGGGTCAGTCAGCGGTGAGGAAAAAGTGACGTTGGATTTTGAGAATTAAACGATTTTTATGGAAAACCGATAATGTTTATAAGGCCGCAAAATTTATCGGGATTTTACACGTAATTAATCTCTGTACATGAATTAAAAGAGAGGATCCATGTGCATGAACAGAGGTATACATATATACGCAACAGGTTATCACTGCACAAAGTTTACAACGAATAAAGAACGCTATATTGCACAGGTGGTGGCGCGAGATTTTTTTTTTCTTCACCCTTATTCCACCCCTCGAGTATTCTCGCACGATATTAAACATAAAAATATATACATCTATACAGTTTAGACGCGTTTGTAACCGCTGTGTTATCGACAATGTTTCCCCACGACGATAAACCGAAATAACTTACTCAAAAACGATTTTTTTTTTTTAGTTAGCAAATGTTACGATATTTTTTTTGCCAAGCTACAGATTTCATTCGAGTGCTAAATTTGAAGTCACCGAAGAGTCGAATACAGTGGACAACGCATGATTAATTTATCGAAACTTGATTAAACCTTCGATTAACCGAGGCTTCAATACTTTTTGGTTGACTCAAGTAACGAGAACGAACTTGAGATTTTCAAATTGCTGAAATCATGAAATTCCTGAAGAAAAAATTTCCAAATTTTTTTTTCTACGATCAATTTTTGATTTTTTATTGAAGAGCCGATCCGATTCGCGGAGACAAATGCAGTGTAATAGAGACAGCATTGACAGAAGGTCCTGTAAGAGGTTCGACTGATCGGTGCACCGGATTGGCTGTCCTTGACGAATTAATATCTGCTCAACGATCCGGTGAAAAACATCGTTGGAGACTTTTTCTTCTCGAGAATTTAGCGATCCAACGAGTGGTCGTGGTTCAAGAACGTTTTCTGAAGGAGCCTGTAACGTGGGACTGTGACTGGTGTAGCTCAATAAACAGAGAATATGGAAGTACACGTCGGTATAATTGGATGATAGGAACTAGCAGCTTAATTACTAGCTGGCTCTTGTCCTCTCGTTTGTCCATCGGCTTATCCTGTCTTAGGTGAGACAGAGAAAGAGGGAGAGAGAGAGGAAGAGGGCGAGAGGGATGTCTTCGGTAATTCAGCGCCTATATTATACGTGGACGAACTGTGGGTTCTTGTCGTGTAGAATTTAATTCTCTGGAGGTAAACCCACATGGAGAACACAGCTGCATCACGTGTGTTAGACCAGGCTGTTATTAAATGGCTGGTTAAGATATGTCCGTTTCTATAATCCTCACAATGTGAGTTGGCACCTTTATCAACGTATCCGTTCGATGTACAGGCAAATAATTGTTTTTTTTTCAACTGACTGACATTTATATTCATGGGAATGGATTAAAAAATAAAATGTCGAATTTGAAACTCGTTTGGTTTTAACAAACTCTCGAAGCTTGAAAAATTAACTTTTATTAACGTAATAAAATGATAAAAATGTTTTATGCAATTGTGCTTGAATTTGAAGAAAATTATTTCTTCGAAATATCGAATTTTTTTCGATACAGAATCTTTTGGTTACTGATAAATTCTGATCTAATAAATGCACTCTAATTACTTCATCCGATTATCTGGATCAATCGAAAGCTTCTAACGAGCTTTCCATTCGACTTGCATTCATTTCATGGAATAATAAAAAAAATTTTCTGCGGGGATGATGAAACATAAAAAAAGAGAATAAAGATCGAGAAGATTCCATTTGCAAAACGACCCTGTAAAAAGAATCGATTTGTAATATCTTGTCGAACGATGCGAGAAAAAAAATTGGAAAATGTATCGAGCGTATCCAGTGTGGCTATAAAGATAATCACCTCGTTTGCTCTGTTCTTGCACCGGAGCACTCTCTCATCCCTGCTGAAAACACAGACCCTTTGCGGAGATCTCTTCGGTGCCTCCGACTCTCGCAAAATCATTTCTTTTTGTCCCTTTTTTTTTACGCTCTCACCAAACAAATTATCAGAAGCCACGTGGAAAAAGCTCGAAACTTCCTTTGTGTTTTTGCTGCTCCTCATCAGACACGTCGTTCTCGATTTTCGAGAATCACGAGAAAAACGCATTGTTTCGGTCGGCATCCGAGAGGGCGCTGAGCTTTTTGCCTCAAGCTTCTCTATATATCTCGTCGTAGTAAGCCCTGTTATACGCACAGGCTTTTTCGTGCCAAGTTAAAAACGATTTTTCGAAAACATTCAACGAAGTAAAATATCGAGAAATTCAAACGTTTCGTTCGGTTTTTTGAACTCTTTTTATTGGAGGATTTCAATCGACGAAATGTGGAGATCAAAATTGTGTGGAAAACTTTTCGAATAACGCTCGAAACCGATGAGAAAACCGAGGAGAAAACTTGAAAAATCGATTAAACGATGAGGACAAAAAAGTGCTGAGATTCCAACAAATATTTTTGGAAAAAGATGAAAGAAAGATTATTTTCAAAAGAGTCTGTGCGTTACTCACTCGCGTGAAACATCTCGTACGCAACACGTTTTTTCGGTAGCCTTTGGCGTTTTTGTCAGTTTCCCTGTTTTCTCCCTCACCTTTTAGTACGAAAGGAAAAAAGGCGTCCCGCAGTTTGTGCTGTTGGAAAGTCGTTAAGGCGCGTTTATATGAGACTGAAGTTTTTCTCGTTTATGCACATCCCGGGCGACAATTTTGCGCCTGGCATAATACACGCCCAAGGGTTGCTTGCGAGAGTTCCGCAAGAATATTACAACCGCAGACGAGAGTTGACGAACTCTTGTCGTCAAAATAATAAAAGAACAACTCTTTTATTCAACTACGAAAGATCTCGTTTTACATTTGAGGGTGGATGAAAGAAAAAATAAATATTATTCAAAAGCTGTGAAAACAACTTTATTTTCATTTGGTTTTGAGGCAACATTTAAAAAACAATTAAATTTATCATTATTTTTATCATTTAAGAATGTTTTACATAAATTATTGTTTCGAATTACACTTTGTTCGAGGTTTTTCGCCCGTAGCTTCAGAGTGAATAATTGGAGGAAAGAAAATTTCCTGAAATAATCGAAAATTCCATTTTTTCTCTCTGGAAATTTCAGAGAAATGAGCGAGTGTGCGATTCCAATGCTCTTTCGTTGACTCGTGCCGGTAATCGATTTTCTGAAATGATCGTCTAGCGATTATTGCTCCGTAAACTTGACTGACCAAGGTAGTTGTCCCTTCATCACTTATTTCCCCTTATTTCACACGTTTATTGCCGTTCTCAACTTCTTTTTCCTCTTGCTCTTTTCTCACTAGCGTCCCCTTTCGTATATATATACGCGAGTTTGTATAGTAACTGGAACCAATGGCGTTTTCGCCCTTGCTATTTTTTTCATTCGCGATCGAACCGCCAAGGGGTGAAGAAATCGTCTTATTGCTCGTGTCACGCTATCCACGCCTTTACAACGGCTCGATCTTTTCCTCCCCTACCAACGGGGTGCAACAACTCCCGGATCAACGAACGTTTAAACTATACGCAATATGGCTCAATATATTTTTTACAATTTCACCACGAACGTGAGAGCCAACTAATCTTTCAATCGATTAACACGATCAACGATTTTTCATTATCTTCAAAGTTGATTTCGATTCTTCCGTCGCTAATAAATTCTTCATTAAAAAATATACGAAATTAATCAATTTCAGATAAAAACGTCGAATCTTTAGAATTTTTTTCTACTTCGAAAGAATTCTCGTTTAATTGTAAGTATTTGCTTCAGCTGCAATTCGCTCGGATTTCTGTCTAACTAAATCAAAGAGTTGAACAAACAAATAAGAGAAAATTCATTTCAACATTCGTTGATTATAACGATTCTCGAAACTTTATTTCGTATAAGAAAATGTGTAGAAACAAGTAATTTTATACCGAGATTCCATGAATTTTTATTATTTTAATACGATACTAACGTTGTCGATCTCCGTTTCTGAAATATTTCAAAATTTTGTTAAACCGCTCGAAGGGATGTAAAACAGTTTGATTTTCGCGTTGGTAAATTTACCGTTCGAAAATGAGTCTGAAATGTCGTAAACATAGATTCACCGACAGGATTGATGTGCTGTATACAAACGTACTATACACCGAGTAGCTACGTACCCACTATCATCATAATTCACCAGAAAAATGATCCGGTTAACTGCTGTAGGACACGCGATTATTTTTTCTCTTTTTCTTTTTTGTTCAGGCAGGATTCTCCGTGCGACTGTATCGAGAATGTGCGAAAAAAACGTTCCAGGTTTCCTGGTACCGAGCGTATGTGGGAGGGAGCAAAAAATCAACGATGCTAGGTTCGACGAAAAATGGGGGTAGAAACAAAGGGTAAAATTCGCCCTCATCCTAGGGTGATAAAAAAAAAATTGACAGTGTCTCAGAGAAATTGGCAATTTCTTTATTATAATTTTGTTTGATCCAAAAACAACGAAGCCACGTTCCCCATGATTTTTAGTTTATTTCATTTATTCGACCCACTCTAACACACCGGAATTACATTCGATTCAATAATACCACGTAATTTATTCCATAAATACAAAGCTTCAATCAATCGCTCAGAATAGCAAAAAAATCGTATTTTTTTTTCCTCGGAAACTGCGCTTGTGATCGCGCGAGTGACGTTGTTCGATAACGTCACGAGAGTTACGCGATTAAATATGGCGTTTTACCCGAGTGGCCCTCGAGACCGCGTGGGTGTGAAAGAGCTACGGTCGATCCTCCGTTGTGTGGACAATCGAAAAAGCACAAGGCCACAACGTTACTCAAGGAAAATAAAGCGTGCGAAAGAGAGAGAGAGAGAGAGAAAATCCAAGCCCACACATACACACGAGCAAATCTACACCGAAAAAAAATCATCTGCTTGAACGATGAGGATATCGATGCGGAGAGATAACTTATCGTGCGAATAGAGAGACATTGATTTAGGATGTTTGAGGGTTGAAGCGCAGGAGGAATGATGTATTTGTCTGTGTGTGTGTGTGTGTGTGTCGATGACAGCAGCCAAAAACTAATCTCGAGCTATCGCTATCCATTCCGGTTATATTTATGTACCAATAAAATCATGATAATAATCATGAAAATATCATTGTCCACGGGTGTGTGAACCGCCCACCCACTTTCTATTTTACCCACGTTTACGTATACACTTCTAAATAGATAAATTTGTAGATATGCTAATAAAAACTGAGGCGCTCCATATACACGAAGTTATTCAAATTGACAACATACTTTATGTCCCTTTAGCAGTGTGTCGATTCGTGAGTTGTGTGTACTCCAGGTGACGATAAAATCGTGAAGGAGAGCGCAAAAAAAAAGGGTCAGTAACCGATTGCCCGGGGCTTTCCAGATGTTCGAGAACCACGACGACGCACATACCCCCGATAACCGGCAATGCCACATTGTTGTATGAAAGGGAACATTGTACTTTTTTATTTCTTTTTTTTCTCTCTCTCTCTCTTCATGTCCCTTGAAACTGACTGTTCGGGGCTCGGAATTCGATGAAATGACTCGGACGACATTTTACCAATTTCGGAACGAAGCGTTCGAAAAATGGCAGAGGTTCGGTCGTTGTTTCGAGTCGCTTCGAAATTTTGTCTCTTTTTTTTCAAAATTATTCGGCGATTGAAGTGAAATTCTGGCTGAAGATTTTCTCTTCGGAGCAATGAAAATTTCAGGGTCGTGAAAAATTTCTAGAACGAAGAAAAAAGAAACTCTGGCAACGGGGAAAGGGGGCACGTGGGTTTTGGATTATCGATGTATGAATGGCTCTTTCATTTTGCTACTCATATCTCTTTATCACAATAAACTTACAGGGCGGTAGGACTTACGGTAGTAGTAAAAAAAATAAGGGTCCAAAAGCCGATAGGACAGACTGCGAGACGCAAAGAACGGGAAGGAAGAAAAGAAAATAAGAAAGCAAAAACGAGAGAGAGAGAGAAAGAGATACGGAGACCAAAAAAAAAAAAGAAGGAAAGAAAAAACGTCCAGGCCAAAGGGAGAAGGCTGTGAAAAGATATCGATTGGAGGATGTGGTCTTGGGACGGAATATGTATACTGTGTGAATGGTCTAGTCTGTTGGAAAAATAACTCGTTGCTCAGATATTTTTTTCGCCGGTTGCAGTTCTCGGGTCGCTTATCGAAAAAAAAAATACAGATATACACACACATATATATAAATATAGAAATGAATGCAGCAGCTGTATGTCATATTGACGATTGTGAAAATCGAGAGGACCTAAAACCTCTGCAAATATTCCCAGCCGCATCCAAGCCGCTTTTGTCGTCGAACAGATAGAAAAAAAAATGTTCTTCGATTACCGGAAGAATGATGAAACATTTGTTTTTGTCGACATTCTGTTCTCTGGCCATTGCGGACACGATATTTTCACCGAAGAGGATTAGAGCTGGAGGCATTTTTCGTAGGTATTTATCTATGGAATGTCGGAATGTAACAAAATATTATTCAGTTTTTCATCTTTATGGTTGCTGTGGAATTTGTTGCAACGCTATGTTCTGTTCTGTTCTGTTCTACCTATTAATGAAACCCACGCTTCTGAGCTGTATCAAGTCCATTAGTTCGAGGTAATAAAGCCTCCGAATAATTTTGAACATTCATGCAGGAATTCCGAAATAGATTTGAAGGAGTTGATCCAATTTCTGACAAGCTCCAAGCTCCATTTTGCACTCCAATTACTGAACGTAATTCGTCAAAATGAGAGGATTTTTTTGAGGTTAAAAACACTTTGAATTTCAAATTATTCGAAGCCATTGAAGCATTTCAATATGCATTCGAACTATTTAATCATCCGAAAATGTCCGATCCCACTCAATCGACAATTAAAGTGGACTCGTTTGTTGCACTGAATTTCGAGGACTTGATTCGACATCGAAAACAAAAAAAATCAATTTTTCAACGATTTTTCACCCTTTTTTAACGAATGTAAAAAATTTGACATCCATTTCATAATCAGGAACAAAAACGGACTGAACGAAACTGATAAATTCTTAAAATCGATATATTTTTCATTTTTAAATATATTTTAAATATCGAAGAGTCTTGGACGAAGCAATTAAAAATATAATCTTCGTGCAAAATTAGTTTGATTTCTCACAAATTAAAATGGATCGGACGATAATAAAGTACGAACGAGTTTGAAGAAAAATTAGAAACGAGCGAGTGCAACCGATTACGTGTGCACTCGTGCGTGTATACCTATTTATTCGAATATATATATACACGCGTGTGTAACGTTTAATGTATGTATATACACTGATAATATGCTTGCATAATAAATATATGCATTTCTTATACGAGGCAGACTGGTCTGGTTCTGGTGGGTCGGGATCTCGCGATCTTTTAGCGGTTTGTATATATTTTTCATTTCGTACAATCTTAATGCCGGCAATTAAGCAAACTGAACCTGGGTAGAGACTCAAAACTCGCTCCCTCTCGCAGAGAGTCCATTAACGGAGTCTCTCCGGGCTGTTATCCTCCGCACCTTTATATTTTCTACACCGATGAAACTCTCTTCCCCCCCGAGGTTACTCTTTATTTTCTTTTTCTTTTTTTTTTCTCGAATTTCCTTTTTATTTTTTCGACATATACGTACACGGTGCTCGTGTTTGCTTCTCTGAATGTGGCGAACGTTCAACCGAGGTGAATATTGTATGCACGAGCTCGGACTCTCTCTCTCTCTCTCGTTCTGTTGCTGAAATAAATTATTTCCGCCCGTTTTCTCGACTTCCCTTTCCTCATCCTCTCTTTTTCTTTGAACAGATCCCCGTAAAAGCTTTGAGACGGTAGTATTTCAAAGACCTCTGAAATCCCAAAGTTGTACGAATCCTTTTAATGTAATTTTCAGACCGTCACTGAGGTGTAAACGAGCTAAAAATCGTGTGTGAACTCCTCCAAGACGCAACGGAATTTGAATTACAAACAGTGTGTCATAGTTTCTTACGCTAAAATACGTAAACGTTGTGTGTTATTTGAGAAAGGAAAAATAGAAATTTATTAAATGAAATTGAGCTGTAAATTTGGAGCGAGTGATCGTGAAACTTCGTCGAACCCTAATTCACGAGCTAATTTATGATCGTTCGAACGAAACACGCTTTGTTCTCTGTAATAAAAAGACAAATAACAATTTTTTCACTCACTTTCATATCTTCGCTGAGATATAAAATCGAAAATATATCTTTGAATGGAAACTACTGATAAAAATGTCGTTTGTTTCAAATCGCCAGCCGACGTCACGAGTTTAATGACTCAATTTTCACCACGAATGACTGGATCAAAAAGTTTGTCGTACGCAAATGCAGTGGCGCTAAAAGGTTTTGACCCTTGGAAAAAAGAGCTCTTCGGACTCAAAATCCTCATCAAATGTCTGGATTTATTCGACGATTGTAATTAATTAGAGTTACTTTGGAGAAAATCGTTGATAGAAAGGAGCCAGAAAGCTGCCCTTTGGCTAAAATGCAACTTTAGGGTATACGAGCAACGTACGTGGATTGATATCGAGTTGCGTGAGTTTCGTGACTTTTAATGTACGTGACACGATAAACGGGGGTGGTTTCGTGATGTAGAAAAGCTCGTGTCCTGGGTTAGCTGGACACATATCGATTGTTGAGGTGTATACTTAGGTGGCTTTTACGTAGCAAATACATATCCATCGGTATTTTATTTTCAAACGAAATACTCGTAGACGGTTTGTACTACTGTTCGAACTAATCATTCCTAGATAGCGTGCAAATTCCGTTGGATGGCCTTAACCTCGGTCAAAAGGTTGCGCCGACTCTCGGTTCTCCGGCTTTACACTCTTATTAACCGCGCAAATATCTATGTATCTATGAACTCATATATTTGTATATGAATCTATATTCCACAAATATTTGCACCAATCTCTTCGACGTCTATTTCAAAAGCTGGCTCATCATAGTTCGATGCAATCTCAGAAAAGCAGAATGTACGTTCAATGGATAAGCTCTTTGAAAAGCTCAAGAATATTTATCATAATTCACGGACTTACTTTTCGTGCACTCTAAATTTCAATCATTCCAATATCAATACGTAAGCGCACAATGTGCTCGAACCATGATCGAAAGCTCTCGCTTGACCTATTGCAAACTTTACCTCATTCGCTTGCTATATTTTATTCCTTTATTTGAGAAGAAAAATGTGATGTCGATCATCGATTCTGTGGCTCGAGTTCCAAATAGCTTGGAACTTGGAGCTTTTTTTTTTAGTCTGAGGACACTGGGAAGTTGTTTCTTTCGCTCGTTTCTTTTTTCGATCAACAATTTCTTGTTGTTTTTCATCGATTTAGAGAATATTCGATATCGATAAGTAGGAGCGTTCATGGCTAATAGCTTGACTGAAAATTCGGTGAAATTATTGTAAATTACAAATTCACGGTAGCGAGTAGGAAGATTCAGAGCATGGAACAATAAGACTCGGGTAGTGAAAGACGAACCGAACAGGCTGAGAATGTTTCCGATATAATCCGCAGGCAATGAGCGAGCTTGAACCAGGGTAGTTAATTCAAGCACTATGTGAAACGTTGTTATCATGCTTATCAAATTTCCCACGAAGCAATAACAACGACAAAGTTTCAAACGGTGTTGTAGCGGGAAGATACTGTTTCTGTTTCCAGTTTCCACAATTTTCAAGGGTTTCAAAATTCGTTATTAGAATTGTGAAATTACACAGAAATGTAGAATTTTCGTGGTAAAATATTGTTTTTGGGATATTAAAATAAAGAGATAAAGGCGGTGCAACATTGAGTACGAGAAACAGAATCATTTCGTTAATTTTAAATCAATTATTCATAAATCTCTATTTTAATTATCAACGTTAATTCATCGAAATTTCGTTGAGCTGCAGATCGATAAATCAGAATATATTTTTCGGTGAGATGGAAAAAGATTCTTATTAAATCCTGAATAAATCAGTGACCTTTCGAGTCTGGCACGGTTTGATTATCACACTTATTCGAGGGTCAAGTGAAAAGTGAGAGCATATGGATCAACTCACGGCCTTGTCTCTAGCCAGTGTGCGTCCAAATGAACTGTTTGTTTAGTACGGACCTCACACCACTCAGTACGGAAATATCTGGCAGTGTTCGAACGTGATTTCTTTGCTACGAATTATTTCTGAGCTTCCTTCGAGAAAACCGTGAATAAAGAGGTACTCAGACCCGATAAAATGAAAAATACAGATGAGGCGAAAAAGGGCATCGATTAATTGATGAATAACCGATTCGAATCTTTGCGCCACTTCAATCCCCGGGACGTTTGTATCGCTACACTCATCACTTTGACCTTTTTGGAATCGTCAATAGTTGTTCAAACTCCCTCGAATTAAATCGAGACGTGTTTTCCATAATTCGCCTACGTAAGAAACGTGACGAGAATCCAACGATCTCGTTAAGATATCGAGCCTTCAATTTATAACGAGATCCTGTGTATTCGATATATGCTCGCGGAATCCGTTGTGACGAAACGGTTGGAGACATTTTTTTGATTGACCGTGCCGAATTTTTCGTCCCGAAAGGTCATGGCGGTATTTGTGCATCTGGATATAAAGATCGAAGCGAAATTCGGTGTCGCTCGCCCACGAAATCGTAAAGTGTTGAGCATTTTATTGCTCGCGTGTGCAACTCTTGGTCGTCGATTACTCCCGACGACCAGATCATACAGTCGATCCATCAAAAGCATTTTTTTTTTCAGGAATGCGAAATGACAGAAACACGTTCGACATACTCCATCAGGATTTCAAGGGTTTTATGTACTGTTTGGTTTTGTTAAATTGATATTATTTCTGAATATCGATTTTGACACTTTTGTTCGAACTTTCATTGTCCCTTGACTAGATTTTCATTTGTTCATACAATTGTACAAGTATCGCAGCAGGAAAATCAACCTAAAAAAGAGATAAAAGACGCACGTTCGAATAGAAGTGCGGAAAACCTTTGATGAAAAATTTCCAATTAAAAGTTTTCGGAAGTGACGATGAGAAAAAACTTTGGATTGTTTAGGATTTCATGAAATCTTGAGATACTCGAGTTGAGAAACGAGGTTCGCAGGATCTTTTTATTCGTGATTTCTTCGGAGTGTCTTGATTTTATGGATACTTGATGGACGATTTTTGTTGAAAGGTGGAAAAAGCACTTGGTCGAGTTGATCGAGTCATAAATTTTACGGACGAGAAACAAACTTTTTAAATTTTCAATTTTCTTTTGTATTTTTGCTCGTCAATATCATTGAAAATGGTGAAAAAATACAGGAATGCAGTCGGATTATAAAATTTTGCTATTTAATCTTTGTTCAATTCATTCATCGAAAGGCTTGGTCATTTTTCATGGAACTTTCCAACGACCAATTAAATATTTTTCTCGTAATTAATTAATGCTTATGTATGTAATGTATCCAGTAAGGGATGAACGTAATTCGAAGGCTTTCCAACTCTCGGTCGTTTAGAAAATTAAGTGGTAAGGTGCATCGTTAAAAAATGTAACGTGTTTATGTTATGTGGGTGAAAGGGTACGCGACGTGAGGTCTCTGGGGTAATGAACGCCACGCCTAATAACCCAAATAAAGAAAAAATGATATTCCAGAAACATGAGATCAGCAGCGAATGCACATCACACATGTATTTCTTACGAAATGGCATTCAAAATTGTGCAGCTCATTCACCGAGAAAGTAAAATTTTGTTTCCCTATCATTATACTCGGAAGCACAGAAATTAGAAAAAAATAAAAATGCAAAATTATTTAATTTCATAATTCACACGTTTATTTATTTCTTCTTTTCCTCATTAAACGATATGAAAAAATGGTTTTTATTGAGGAAAAAGAGAAATAATGAAAGAGCCATGATCAAAAGGTCAAGTATTATGAGACTGTTGAATTCTCCTGAACTATACTCCATCAAAATAAAGTTGAAATATCGACGATACAAACCTTGGTGTGTTCGTGTCAACATCAGAAGTGTAAACTGAAACATAACGAGATACTCAGTGGCGTTCACCCATAATACTCTTCACCGGAGCTAATTGAATAGCTCTAGAGTGAACTCAATTCTTCTAATTAATTGGCGATATCCTCCGGTGGTTTCCCCATGAGAATTTCCACTTCAGACATAGGAAAACTAAATACGCGATCGATCCTATGCAACCGTTTGTTCTAAATATTTTCCTCGGACCTTCGGAAGAGAATATTTGAAGAAACGTTGAATTTTAAAAATCCATTCCCATCGAAAATGAACTTAAATTGAAAAAAAAAAAGAAAAAAACTAAAAGAAAATCGTTTAAAAACAATGAGAAATAATATTTTAAACCCAGTAAATAACTTCCCTTTCGAGAGTGATTTGAAATATTTTTCACGAAATTTTCCAGTTCTATATTCGCTCGAACGTAAAAATATCCCGGTTGAAACATTAGCGTTACTAAACGAAGAACCTTGATCGAGGAAGCATTCTGAAAGACAGATAGTTTATCGTTCTAAAATAAGTGCGACTTTGACCTTAATTTAATTGAAGACGTTGAAATGTTGTGCGAATTTACCGAGAGTATTCTAATCCGTCGGGTACATATGTAAACTCAGAGAGTTCCTAAATACGACTGAATGAAACTTTTATATTTATATATACGTATGGCCAAGGCGTTCGTTCCTCTTGACGAGAAACTCGTGTATTTTATGCTTGCCTCGTTGGACGCATTATGATGGATCGCATCTGTTTCTTCCTCACAATCACGCAAACACACACATACGCGTGACACGATATATAGATGTATGTATAGAAATAAAAATATCAGCCAAATGGATCAATGAGAAAAATGTCGAGGGTGGACAAAGTGGAATTAAAATTCTATGAATTTTAATGAACCGCATAAAACACATGCCAGCGAAAGTAAAAGTTGTTGCTTGCGGAGGAGCACGTGCCAAAAATTACACACGTATTTTTATGCGCGTATTCATATAAACGTAGACTTATATATATTTGAACGTTACAGGGTGAAAGAAAACCTCATTTGAATCGCCATGACTAGATTTAGCTGGTTTATTAATTCTGCTGGAGCAAGATGACGTGAAGGAAGTTTCAATACAGCTGATTTTTTAAATCGACCACCATAGCGTGACTCGTATTTAAGACAACAGAATTATTAACTCCGGCTTCATTCTCTCGTGAAATCGCTTCGCTATAAATTCCCCTCTAGTCCTTTGAACTTTCTACAGACTCATGATGGACCAGAACTCAATGTCCCAGTGGAAATCATCGGCTTTCTTGAGACTCTTTCAACCCTCACCGCGGCAATAATACTCCTACGATCTTACGTTTTATCGAGGACACGTGTACACTCGTCGATGAAAGTGAGAGAGAAATAAAGCAGGACCTGATCTTTCTTTCTGTGGGGATTACATTCGTTGAGATTCTTGTTTTAGGGGGGTGCCCACTTTCATTCGATCCTTCAATTAAATTTTTAACATTGGTATCATTTTTATTAGTCTTTGGAGAGAACATGGAAAACTGATGGAGATATGGATACTGCTGTTTATGATTATTTCATGGAATTTTGATTGATCCGGACAGTTTTTAGCAGGTGAAAAGAAATTAGAAACGAATTTGCTTCCCGTTTTTAGATGAAGATTTCGTATGAAAAATGGCGAATAAAAGTACGAAAGGACAGGTAAAATGTCAGCAATTAATTGATAGGAATTCGTCATCAGGATTTGTAAAGGCATTTCCTCCTGTTTAGCCCTCGTAAGTGATCAGATCACGATCACCTCAAAAATTATTTATTTTCTACTAAAAGTTTCCGCACCCATATGATTCTGAGCTCAAACTATTGATCCTGGAAAATGACGACTGGCACGATGTTGAAATTTGTACACAGTAAATTTTAAGGTTTTCCAATTCCTGGCAGGAAATCGAAACTGCCACACACGTGGACCGTACACGAGAAATATTTATCAGCACCCTCCTCAACGATTCGCTATCTTAGTTCCAGACTGTCGGAAATTCCCGGGCGAAATACGTGGGCAATCACGGATGTGCTCCAGTTGTAAAGCAACTGCGACTGACAACGAGCAAACTGAACCGAAACTCGAACAACAGATGATTTGCATTCGCATTTGAATTGCAGTTTCTCATGGGGATTAGAAAATACGTTTACTCGAGCTAATTTTATACGAACACATATGAAATCTCAACGTATGAAAAAATAATTGTCAGCATTTCGTTGAATAGAGCGGATTATTGTAAACACGATAGAAAATCACGAGTCCGACCTCTCGTTGATTTGCACTACTGATGCTCCATCGGATCTTTCTCTTTTCGAGTGGGATAAAGTCCACTTGGTTGCCAGGAGGAGAGTCTCGCGAGAGTAGCAAAAGTATGAACGCGCAGTGAGAGGACGTGGAAAAAAAAACGAGATGAAAAAATTTCATTTCCGCTGAGTAAACACGGGCGGCTGTAGGGTTGGAGAGAAAAGGAAAAAAATATTTTTCATCCGCTTCTCGAGAACGTAAATAAACGAATAAAGAAAAATTATGACATACTCGTAAATAATGTTGAAAATAAATAAAATTGAGGCGCAATGAAAGAAAAATTGAGGTTCACGTGTCCCAAGAATCGATGAAACGATCGCACTTCACTTGTTTTGTTTTCAATTGATCAATTCTGTAATCAAGAAGAGGAAATCCTGCTGATAAATATAAAAGTTTGCATGTTTGTTACTTCATCACGGATAAACTGTTGAACGGATTTGGATGAAACTTGGCACATTGATAAATCATGTCCTGGAATGAATGCCAGAATTCTTTTTACCCCGAAAAAAATAATTCTGCTATTACCTGTTCTTGCTAAACCGGCTGAACATATTTTGATGAAATTTTGTACGAGGGTGTCTCAGGTGTTGAAATAACATACAGGATACTTTTTATCCCGGAAAGATTGACAGTTCCTGAGGGATATCTATTTTTTTTCTCACCAACAACAACAATGACAAAACAAAAATGATTCGGATCACGGAGGTGATGTGTGGGTCGGAGAGTAACATATGAGCCACTTTTTATATCATGAAAAAATGGACAGTTCCTGTGGGATATATCTGAAGCGTAATTCTGTAATTACCTGTTCCTGGTGAAACGGCTGAACCAATTTTAATAAAATTTTGTATATGAAAGGTCTCACAATACTGTTGCTGAAACGGGTGAACAAATTTTGATGAAATTTTGTACGAAGGTGTCTTGGGTGTTGAAATAACATCCAGGATACTTTTTATCCCGGAAAAATGCACGGTTCCTGTAGGATAGTTATCCTCTTTTCACTCAGCAGTGGAGCAACGGATCGAGACGTTTTATGTGCTTGAAATCACACTGATTTTAAACGTGTGAAATATTTAGGAAAATTCATACCGTGAAAACACTTTTCACGCGGTCGAAGCCACGGGCACAGCTAGTTAATAATCGCCTTCCGAAAATGCATTTTACTTGGACGATGCTCGGTGTACATTATTTTTTTATATATTTCAGTTACATAAATAAAACACAAATTAAATATGTACTTACTCCCTCTCCGGGTGTTCCATTGTTGACTCTGTCATTTCCCTGTCGCACCGGCTAAAGTAACGTCCGTGTCGACATCCCTTCATACTCTTGGCAAACAATAAAAAAAAAAACGAGGGCGCGTTGAAAAGATCGAAAGGATGCGTGGGTTTGATGTGAACCGAGAATTCAACCCTCTCGATTTTATGATCCTCACTATTCATCGAGCTTCCCTCTGTCACATCAATTTATAATTTCATCCCTCTTTCCTCCTTTCATCGAGTATTCAAAATTACGAGCAAAATCATCGCTCGACTTTTTGCTGTTTGTGTTAACGATATAAAAAGTCATGTATGAATGTAAATAATATTGATAACTTTGGTTTAAACTACAAATTGGGCAATTTGTTCGAAAATTGATTGCCTCGATGAACCGAGCTTTGATTGTCTTTTTAATCGTTACTGATTTATGGGTTACTCGATTATTTGTCAAAAATCAAATATTCGTCCGATTCAAATTTATCGCTGATTACACTTTCCGATTTTAACGAAACGATCAAACGAATTAACCACGAAAAGGTCGCGGTATAAAAGTGAAAAATAGATATGCTGACCCCGGTAAAGTGGCGAAAGCCTCGTTTCTGGGGCAAGAAAAACTGGGACGTGTTTGCTCGAGTCTTTGATTAAGCGGTCAAGAGAGTATGGCTAATAAAAACTCTCGGTAAAACACCTCCCGGATTATTAGGACGAAGAGGCAAAAGTGGGAGCAAATATATCAGACGACGAAAGGAGAGAGACGATTATCCATTCAATCGATTCGAGACCAATTTTTTTTTTCTCGACGATTGCACACTTCGTGCAACGTCGAAGCTTGAGTTATCCGACGAGCTTGAGTTACTGGAACTAATTTCTTCTCGTTGCGTTCACAGTTCGTATAAACAAAATGCACAGCAATGATTCCTGTGAAAATTAATTTTACCTCATTTATAATTCTGTTCGAATATACTTAAAAAAAAAAAGAAGAAATTTCGTTAAATTTCTTCCCAACGTTACGTAATTTCATGATATAATTAGATCTCGTCAGAGTCAGATTTGTTTCAAGTCGTATAAACGCCGTGGGATTATCCGTGTATAATGAACATTTACTCGTTGGAGCTTGAGAGTCCCGGATACGAAATGCGCCATTGCAGTTGTCCATCGAGCGGTTTTCCGGGGATGCAATCCTCCAAATCAAACCTCACGATTTTCCCTCAGAAATCTAAATCGTTCGAATCGATGAATTTATATTTGCAGAAAATATTTATTTCGCCTAATACGTATTTTTTCGACGTAGTCGATCGATTGGCTCGGGTCTGCTCGATCGTGTCCCTGCCAAATGCTATCAACTGCCCCGGTCCCCGCTCTTCTCCTCGAGCCGTACCATATTCAGCACTCTAATAGCCCCCTTTTTAATTTTCAACGCTCCAAATTACCTCGGGATCGCCCACCTCGATACCCAGACCTTTGAGTTCAATTATCGACTCCATATTATTGAAGATAATTAGAAACGTATAATGACGAGCTGCACGTAATTGCAGTCCGATGATTACAAATCCAAAAAAAAAAAGATTTCACAATTGAGTTTTAATTTAGTCCCATTTTTTTCTAGAAACAAATTTTTTTTTCTCTTTTTTTTATCCAAAAATGAGACACAAGACATGAGATCTTTGACGTCGAATTTCAAGCGTTGTCACTATATCGATCCTTACGTATGTGTTGTTATTCCCGCATAAAAAATAGAAAACGAATTCATCGCCTGAGGGATATTAAAGTTTTTATATCAGAGTGATTACGTCGCCTATAAATCGTATGACTCCGCTGCTCGTTTGGCCTGTTCGTGTGCGTGTGTGTATTCCATAATCCGGAGAAGAGAATAACTGCCCCCCCCCCCCCGACCCCTTTGGTATCCCATCTTCGCAACAGGGTTTCGGAGCAGAACGGTGCAAAAATCAAGAATAAAAGAGAGCTCTTTAAACGATCGTGTAACGAGCTACTTTTAGTAGAGTAATCATTTTTTTTTCCTCAAATAGCTTCAGAACGAAAAAATGATAACATCGGAGCATAAAAATGAAAACGAAAGGAAATTTTTCGTTTTTTTCGAAAAATATATCTTTGTCGATGGAAAAGCATTCGAATAAATATTTGTTCTATGAATAAATAGCTTCAGGCTTCGACAGTGAAAAGATCGTTTTTTATTGAACGGTATTACGATAGATTCCTGATATAATTCATAAAAAAAAAAGAGTGAACGATTATTTTATTGAATTTTTCATATTTTTTTTAAATGTTCGTCATCGAGCAGTGGATTGCGATCGTTCGCAGTTAAAGCCATCGGTACTGGTGTGGCGCCAGGAAAAGAAAAAGATCACAATGGAAAACGTTGCAGTCGATGTCCGTCATCAACGATGCTCGAGTGAGAGAAACGAAAAGGAAAAGCTCAGGGTAGAGAGAGAGAGAGAGAGAGAGAGAGAAACAGTTAAAGACGTTCGTAATACCCGCGATCGTAATTGTACACGTGAACAAATATTTGTACGAAGAAAACGTGTGTGAAGCTCACGTCCATCACTATCGCTCTCTTTTTTACATCCCGCGTGAAATTTTCATACATAAGATATCTATATCTATGGATATTGATAGATATATATGTAACAATATAGATATAATGGCATATCGAAGTGAAGCGAAGCGTTGTTTGGCAATGCACACCCACGCTTAACCGTCCACATAAAACTGCTGTGTCCTTTTAAAAGAGCTGAAGCGAAGCGATACAGATATTTTTTTAACCAATCGATAAGTCTATTCCGATGGGTAGTCGAGAAAACATTGTATAAAAATTGAAAATTTTCGTTCCCTATGGCATTTGAAATTCAATGGGAATTCTTTTCACGTTAAACGCTTTTTTGTTCGCAAGAGTATCAAACGAGAAAAGGTTGGAAATAGATTGTGTGAGAAATTCGAAATTATTGAACACAAAAACATGAAATATTGTGAAAATAATTTTACAAAAAGTCAAATGAAAAAAAAAAAAAAACACTTGTAAAAAGTATTTTTTTATTTCGAGGGGTGTTAATGAAAGTGAAAAGTTTTAAAGCAGACTTCGTGAAGATTCGTGAAAAAAAAAAAATTAAAAAACGATCGAAAGTCAATGCAAGTCTTCGCCCTTCGAGACTGAGTCGACAATTTGTAACTCGTAAAACTTTTTTTTTCAATTAAGAAGCAGTTGAAAAAAAAGGTCTAAAAAAATACAGTATGCTCTTTAGGGTTATAAAAACATAATGAAAAATTCGGAAGTCAAAGCGACAGAGCAAGGAAGTTCGAAAAAAAAAAAAAAAAAAAAACACTTATACATATACGCTGCTGTTTTCATTATTTTTTTTCTTGTCTCGCAGCATGTTTCTCATTTTCTCGAGCCCTAAAGCACTAAATCACTCGGACGCGAAACACAAATGTATAGAGCAGGTGGACGAGAGCATAGATCACGAGTTTGGACACCTGTGAGCTCGCGCACGCGTCTGTTCCCGGTGAATGAGAGACAAAATGACAGAATTTTTTTTAATCTTTATTTCATCTTTTTTCTCTCCAATATTTTTTTTTTTTTTATTATTTATTTTATTTTATTTTTTTTTTTTTTATTTTCCAAGCGAGGAAGACGATGTTATTCTTTGCACGAGTTCCAAGTGTCCCGAGTGTCTTTTCTCACTCGGCTCCGACGCTTTTATAGACCCTCCTAGGAAGTCTCTCCTTATTTTTCCTTTTCGTTCTTTTTTATTTTTATTCTTTTTTTTTTATTTTTATAATCCATACGTCGATGGATGCGTGAGTATATCGAAGCATCAAAATGGTATTAAAGTTATCCGGGACTGTGCGTTTTCATGGTTTACATGAAAAATATCGAAACAAAAGAGAAACTGACGTGTATCGAAGCAGCTCGTGCGGAGTTTATATTTAGGGATGTAACCCATAATGGTCCTCTCCAAACACTTGAGACGGAGAGAAGAAAGAACACGAAAAGCTTTTGGTGGCTCGTGCGCCTTGTGAGATAACGATACTAAAAGTGTGAAGACTGCATCTGCTTTTCTTACTCTCTCTCTCTCTCTCTCTCTCTCTCTCTCTCTCTCTCTCTCTCTCTCTCTCTATATATATATATACATATATATATGTTCAATGTTCAAATACATATATTTAAGAAGTAAAACAACTTTTATAGACTGCCATACGAACATAGATATGCGTACAGTTCTATTAAAGTTGTTTGCCTTGTTGATCTGTCTCGTTCACTCGTATTCGAACATCAAGGGACTCCCTCGCGGGAGACACCTAAGGGAAAGGACTTTATATATAAATAAATACATACGTATATGTCGTGAATGTGCAAGGGGAACGAAATGCGAGGTTTTCTTCCAACGGGGAGACTTTTGTAAGGTTGCATTTCCCCCCCCCCCCCCTTTCTCTCTCTTACTCTCGGTGTCGAATTCTCACTCTGGGTCTCTGTTTTCGGGAATTGTAACTTGATGTTCGATAGGGTTTCAACGGTTCGACCTGTGCCCGAAGCAGCACTCGGTCTTGCGAAGACGAGAAAGGGTCATTGCTATCTTTTTCTCTTTTTCTCTCTTTTTTGACAACTCTCTGCGTTAAATTCGCAGGGTTTAGAGTTCGAGTCTCTTCGGTTCAGGTTATCCAAGGGCTTTATAGAAGTCGATAGGTTTTAGATGAGGCGAGATTTGGAAGGGTCGAATCAAATGTAATTTAATATTTTATCGGGGTTTGGAAGAATTCGTAAAAAGCTCGAAACAGTTTCTACTTTTTTTTTTAAGGACATTGAAAAATGGAGTAAAACAGTCGACGCGAAGAAAATATCCGCGGGGCTCGAGCTCGATGGAGCAGATATTTGATCCTTTGAAGAACGAAACGCGCTTGCATCGTGCAAAGGATTCTTCATAAAGAATTTCTGGAAAATTTCGGAATTTCTTCTGGAAAATATTCGTTTTCTTTTCAGCAGCGACCATGTCAGACGACATTCAAGGGCTGCAGGATCTATTTTTCGACTTATTGAAAGTTTTACATGAAAAAGAAATATGGGGGTTGAAAGAAGGATTCCTGGGAAGAAGGATACCGGAAAGATAAAGCGACGATTCGGTGGATGATAAAAGGGTGAGAAAAGCTCACATGCATGAATTCTGGTTTCGTCTTTTCATATTCGTTCGGACATTTCGTCTCGAGCTTAGTATTATTTCTACGAGTTTAGTTGCCGCAAGATGGATGCGGCAACCAAAGAGAGTTTTCGAAATGTGGTGGCTCTCGAGAAGGTTCTCTGTAAGGGATTAACGTTTTAATGCCACAATAAAGAGGGGTTAGCAAAGGTTACGACGCCGAATGTGACCCGACGCGCACGATCCACAAAACAGACTGCAATTTCCTCTCATATATATCGCTTCTACGTGTACTACACACGTACAGAGTTTCCCACCCATGTGTGGATAACCTTAAGTCACCTCGGAGTTCTGGCTGGTGAGCTTCTTTATTTTTACCCTCCATAAAGTTTCACGGAATAAGGGAAAAGAAAGAGTTACGGAAGTGCGGGAATTCAAAGCCCTCTCTCTCCAGTTTTTCTTAATTACCGTTGCAACAACGAGCAAAGTTATTGGTATCGTTAGAGTCGAATACCAATAAATATCTGACCGAGATACTTACAACTTCCGCAATGGATTTGAGGCTCGAAAATAAAAATAACAATAATTCTTGTTCGTTATCAGGAAGAAAAAAAAACTTGATATTTTTGTAACTTGGAACGACGCTCATTATCGCAATTCGTTTACGATTTTCTATGAACTTTGAAAAAAAAACTCTTCAAGATTGTTTTCTCAAGGAATTATACGAATGATAAAAATTTGTCAGAAAAAGTAGTTTTTTCCGGAGTATTTTTCACAAAAATTCAAACTGTCAACGAAACGATCGGCCATTCCGATGGTTTCGGATGAAAATACCCGAGAATAACCGCGTAAAAAAACCAGAAATTGAAGAGAAGGAAGAAAGTCTATTTCTGTCAGTTTCGAAACAATCGAGAAATTACGGATCTGAGAAACCTCTGAAAAATGTTCAGTCAAAAGTTTTCATTGATCTTCCGTCGCGAATTCATCGCCCCTTTCATTTTCCAACCCATTAAACTTTTTCGCAAATTTATACCGAGTGATTTAAACATTTGTTTGCGTCAAGTAAAGCTGCGAGACGTGAGGAAGGAAGAAGCGGAGAGTGATGGGAGTGAGAAAATCTTAGTGTCAGGAGGTATCAGCTTTCACCAAGTTTTCGTGCAACGCTCGCTTGGACGTTTGCCTCCCCGAATATGCAAATTTTCCCTTGTCCGTAGCCTCCCTAAGTTTTGCACGCGAAGGATTCTTGATGCACTATTTCGCGTGTGCATACAACAAAGATTTACATACGCGAGTCACGTGTATGCGGCGTTACTTATTCCTCTGTTTAACACACACGAATGTGTAAAATTTAACTCGGAGCTTAGGCTGGCTGTGAAGCACGAGATGGTCACGCAGTTCACAACCCGCGACGCAGAGGGTTAACTTTTGACTCTCGCGTGATCCTTCTGACCGGTCATAACACTAGCGAAGAGAATTAGAAAAAATATATATATCTATATATTCATCTCGCTTGCTTCTACAGGCTTAAAAACTTCGGCTACTATTACGTACATTGCTCTCGTGGGACTTTATTAGCGTGTATAAGTGTGAAACATGCTGAGAATTAAAAGCATCCATTTACGATGTTTCCTTTTTACGAAAATCATTATTTATTCAGGGACGAGGGAACGATTCGCATTTCCGAGACGAAACTTTCTAATGGTGGGATAATAAATTTTTATCATTAACTCCTTTAACTCGAATCCGAAGAATTACTTAATTGAGAACATATTTTTGTTCGTTTTTAAATGATTTTATGAGATTTTTTAATTACTCGTAACGCCAAAAGAAAAAACGCTTTTTTCCGGATTTTTTTTTTCAAACGGATTTTATCATTCAGTGAAAAATATTTTTCCATATAAATAATCAATATTTCTAGTAGCTACAGTAAAATTTTCATTGAAAAATAATGATAAATGAGCGAGATGCAGTGAGTCTGCGAGGGGTCCAAGAAAAAGGTATTTCGCGGTGATCATCGTTGCTCATCACTGGATCATCAGAAACCAAAAAAATTAAAGGGGATCATCGGTAAATCACATTGAGCTCAGGATGGACGAAGGGTTAACGAAAATTTCGAATTTTCACAAAATGGCGAATGTTCAGAGTCAAAACTTGTTTTTCAACCAAAAATTCATTCGTATTTTCAGTTATAAAAAAAAAACTATTCACCTCCGATAAAAATCCTTCGTCCATCCAAGGGACAATTATGTACAGAATAAGTGATACCAATTTCAAAACGATCGGTCAAGCCGTTCTGGAGTTACAGTGATCACCGTCTTTGAAAACGTGATTTCGAGAAAAATGCGTTTAAAATTTCAAGTACAATTGACAACGTAGATAAAAAAATTATTTTTAGACTTACGTTGAATCATCCTTTCCGGCAACACAAAGTGAATCTTTCTGCGCCTCAGCAGCTGCAGCAGAAGCGATTTTTTTACGTATCGTCGAGCGCATAGCTGACGCTACCTGTCTGCTTTTACCTACTCGAGGGGTCTGCGCTCAAATTTGTTTATCTTCATAAATAATGCTCCGATTTGTCTAAAATTTTCAGGAAATACTTTTGAGACGCTGTAGTACTTCGAGAAAATGAAGAAAAAAACGATTTTTTGAAAATGCTGACTAGCCCTTTACCCCTTGAATCAAAATTCGAAATTGCTGCTTACTTTTCATAGAATCAGAAACTTTCATTCGTTGAAACTCGTTATATATTGTGACCGCGTTTTTACCTTCTCATTCATTTTTTAACGAGCTCTTAGTAGCTTAGGCTTGCCGTATAATGATAAAAACATTGACGAAAAGTGACGACGCGGGGTCACAGCGGTAGCGTAATAAATTTGGACTTTTGAAGACCGAAAGTCCACGAAGGTTCATAAATTTGTAGAGATGCGTTTTTGCAAATGCTTCGTGCATTGTGTAGTTTCGAATTGAACTTTGGCAAATGATGCGAAGAGGGAAAGAGCGACGAGGAAGAAAGAGAGGGAGAAAGGAGAAAATGAGAACGAGCAAGGAAAGTTAAGTAAATGCTGTAACTGCCAACTAACACGCGAACTCTAATTACAATTAACTGCCTTGAAAATATCGATCATTCTCGTATGTTCACCTTGACTGACGTAGAATATTTTTGCCTCTATATACTTATATATATATATAATATACGTATAGATATTTCAAAGCGTCTATTTCGAACGTTACGACTGTTTACTCGGCAAAATACTATTCGCGCATCAGACGGACGATGCCCGACATTGAACTTTGTCTCGATTATATTCATGCCCATAAAATCAACCTCCGACTATATCCATCGACGAGTCGTTCGATCGAAGCGAGAAATGCATTCTCAATGCTCTCATCGCATACGTGTGTTTATAGCTATCGGGTTTATACGACTTTTAACTGCGGGAGTCTCGCAGACTCGAGCAATTTTGCGGATTAAAAAAGTCGAACCTCGAATGCAGGATCTCGGGAAAAGATATTAAATGAGTAGAAACGAAATGAGCTGATTATAGAATTGATCGAAATAAAATCCAAGTTCAATCGCGATTGTGGTATCATTTTTATGATTTTTTTTTTAATCAAGTTTTAGGACGAATCTCCATACTTTATCAAAAGTTATTGCAAAGAGCATTTAATAATTGAAAAGTCGTTTTTCATTCGAGTGAAAAAAATGATCAATTCTCTGGGGAAACAATTTCATTGGTCGCTTCTAAATCCATCGAATCAACAGATCCCGTCGCACGGAAGATTAAGGCCTCTTCACACGTCTTCCAAGTTCCGGGAAAATTTTATTTCACGCTTCATCAATTCGGGCTGCGAAACGAGCTTTACGGAAAATCGATTTTGCTTTATGTATCGTGTTTCGCACGCTACGGTTTGCCTCGAAACTATCCTAAGATGAGTCTCAGTTGTGTTTCTCATCTTTACGATTATGTGTGCCAATATCGAGCATCTATAGCTCTTGGAATTTCCATCGTGTTAACGGGGGAACGTGACTCTCCACTCGAATGCGCTCTACGAGGCAAGAGGATATTTCGCAGTTTCGAGGAAATTGATCATGTATTTTATCATAATATATTTCGATTCAATAATCGAATAGATAATCTCCAAATGATCCGTTATTTACCTGAAACTTCGAAAATACTCTCGAGGAACAATGAGCCTCTGATTAATGTGAGGATACAGTGAAATTCTGATACGAAAAAAATATGCGAATATTTTTAGCTCGTTTATCAAATGTTTATTCGATCGATACTTCCTTCAGGGAACATTGAAAATTTCGAAATTTCGAAAGCTTTATGTAGGAGGATGATTCCAAGGTTTTTTTTCTCATTTTCTTCCCTGAAAATGGAGCAAAATGATAGAACTGCTTACGAGAGAATTTTTCGAAAGGCCCTCCAACCGAATTCTACCAGGGAACATTAATATTTCGGTTATGAGAAGTAAATGGAGAATATTTATGGCAGGAAGCGTAAATTCCACGAAAAAAAAAAGCGCGAAGTCAGCGACGTTTCGATATGCAAATTTTTTTATGAACGCCAAGAAAAAATTGCTTTTTTATTTTTATTTCCAGAAAATTTTGACAAAATTCTCGAATATTATCTTTTCTGCTATTTTTTATTTCGAAAGGGAATTTTTTTAACGTAATCATACCAGCAATACATTTCGAAACAGATTTAATCTTTTTTTTCGAAGAATTTGCTTCAACGAAACGACAAAAATGATCGATTTGTTAAATTTTTTCACAAGATTTCCTCACAGCGATCCTACTATGACGAAGATATTTTTATAAGATGAAAAAAAGTTATGATATAAATTCTTCTGGTTAATTGTACTTTATTAATATTATTTTGTATTATTTTAACCAATTTATTTTATTTTTATATTTTATAATTCTTTTTTTTTAATATTTTTTTTTTTTCAATATTTAATATCATATAATTTGAATCAACTAATTTAAATTAATATTATTTTTAAATATGAATTTTTATCCATAAAAACGTGTATCACGACAATTGTTGGTAATTTTTTCGTGAACTTTGATTAGAAATGTTCCTCGTTGACTTTAAAGTTAAAAAAAATCCCCCCATCATGAGAAATGATGCCATGTAGCTAGAAATTAAATGTTAAGAGGTGAAATCGTGCGAGCGTGTGAAAGGAGAAATATCGTCCTATCTCTTGGTGGTTAGTAGTACGCGGAGGCGTTTTGTCCCTGATTTATGTGTAATCTACAGAGGGACTGTGGAGTTCCGTAGTGTTGTTTGCGACCAGGTGCAGTCGTTCGAGGGTTGAAAATACAGGCAAGTCGAATTTCACGCCAGAAAGAAGCCCGGCAACGTGCAAACGATTTGCAAATAACTTTTTTCTCCCCCAATTCACTACTCCGAAGCTTTCCACTGTTAATTAAACAGAAAAATCGGAATTCAAACCATTCTCGCAGAATAACTGATGATCAAAACTTTTCTCTTTCCAGCTCTGTACTTTCCACAATCAAACTTGACCCTTCGTTTGCCATACTCGATCGAAGATGAGAGCAAATCAGACCTGGAACTGACACTCCTGAGCTTGAGAACTCTGAGAAACGATTCGAACGTACCCAAAGAACCGAAATATAATATCGCATCGCCCACAGAAAGTTTCGCCTCGCTTGATCCAGCAACTGGTGACATCGTGCTGCATTCGATGCCGAAAAAAGGTCAGTCCAATTATTTACGAATTCAATTCAATATTAATTGAAAACTCAAATGAAGTTTTGTTTTTTTTTTTTTGTCATTAAAGTACGATTTTCTTAGTGAGTTTCCAGAAAATCTCTAATAAAAATCAGTTAATTTTTAATGAATTAATGAAACTAATTTATTATAATAAATTTTAATGACATAAACTATAAAATTCACGAATAATCGACTAAATACGATCGACAATAAATGAATTCATACAAAAGGAATATTAATGGATGATGATGGACAAAATATTTCGATTAAATGTTACATATCAGGTGCGCCGAAAACCCTGATAATCGAGGCCAGAGAGCGCAGTAGCGAAGCAATACTGGGAATAACTGTTGAGCCAATAGTTACCAAGAGTAACAGGATCAATTGCACGGAGTACGTACAGGTAAAGCCTTCATGAAAATCATTCAACCGTGATCATGCCATAAAGCCCCAATGGAATTACGCTTTATCGAATTTGAATCAACATTGTCAGAATCGTTTAACCAATTTCTCTTATCTAACCACGTTTATTATTCACTTTGTAGTTAAATTCAATCGACTGAATCTTTTGTCAAGTTTTCTTTCTTTTTTTTTTATCAAATCTATTTTATTTATACTTCAAATTAAATGAAATTTGTATTCCTTTTGACAGGATATATGCTTCTGGCATGTGGCACGATACAAAATCTATGAAAACCAACCACCGACGATGCTAGGAAAAATCGGACCTTCGATATATCGACAGCTTTGTCCGAAACTTCATATCGTGAGATACGAACTGTTGAATGGTACGAAAGAAAATATTTTGCTAGAATTTTCACTCCATGTTTTCGCAACTTTTTTTTTCATGTTTTCTCTACAAAGACGAACTGTCATCCTTCTTTTTTATTTTCCATCCCTTTTCACATCGTTTTTTGTCGTCTCAAAGGTACGAACTACGTTCACATACTGAACGATGAACTTTTCTCGAACAAGTCACTGGATCGCGACACTTCGGAGTTTCCTGGAGGTCCAGGACCTCGCATCACTGTTGGAATTCGTTGCGTCGTTTGGGATGAAAATACGGGCATTCAACACGTCAAAGATTCGAATATCAATGTCGATGTACTCGACGAGGATGACAATCCACCCATTGCTCAAACTAACGACAGAATTGAAATTTATCTCAGTGATTTTT
Organism: Campoplex capitator; assembly: GCA_037576405.1. NCBI lineage: Eukaryota > Metazoa > Arthropoda > Insecta > Hymenoptera > Ichneumonidae > Campoplex > Campoplex capitator. The sequence continues at coordinate 3,439,115 of JARBWI010000001.1, forward strand.
CCGCGGTAAGAAAAACGACTTTAATCAATGTTTCATTTTTGGATTCTTTCTATCATTAAAATTTCTATCGATTCGTAAAAAAATTATTGAAAAACGTTTTCGTTGAATCGAACTTCAATTTTGAATTAAAAAATTTTTGATCGAATTTCGTTATTATCAATTGTTTGAAAATCTTTCAACAAAACTGGTTTTTCCCTCCATCAAATTCTATAGCTGTAAAAATCGATGATTTTTTTAATAAAAATTGAATCGATTGCTCGATGACGAAGAATTTTTAATCGAAAAATAAATTAAAAAATTTGTCCTTCGGTCGAACCACAAAAAATGTCATCGTTCGTATTAAAATCCAGAAATCATTTGTTTCGCGTAGAAATATCCTGCTTTTTTGAGGTAGTATTCACAGGGATTTGCGAGGAGAAAAGAGACAAGAGCGAGTTACCGGAAACGGAAGAACATTCATAGCGTTCGCTCTCGAGCAAGGGCTTTTCCGGGCTTCCGTTCTTCTCTTTTCTTTCGCGTTCTCACATTCGCTTTTTCCGTTCTGAAGTCTGAGGGTGACGGACGAGCAGGATAATCCGTTGCTCGGGTTCTACATTCGTCATTTGGGATCATTCGGATCGAAAAAATGTGTTATCTCGCCTCTTTTCATAGAATAATGATCTCGTCTTTCTCCGAGTATTTCAACGTGGCGACGAGTCGTTGAATCGCAAAAGAAAGATAAAAATTCTGATTCGAGTTTCATGAGCGACGAAATCCATAAATAAATGAAAATGTCATTAAAAAAAACGAAAAAATAAAGACAGCAAATGTCATTCGAACGTTTTTACACTTTTCTGAATCGTTCGACGAAGCGTTGAAAAAAAATTCAATCAACAACTCGCGTTTCTCATTCGAGTTTCAACGTTTTCATCTATTGCTCCTCGTTTTCCATGGTGAATCGACCGAATCACGGTTTAATTATTTTTGTTATAGGGGCACAGACTCGACAACAACGAACTAATGTTCAAGGACGCCGATTCGATCACGAGCAATCGTTACGTGGCGAGAATTTTGGGTGACACCGAAAATGCTTTGAACATAACGTACGACACGATGTCGGTCGAGCATTACGCGAGGCCGGAGCCACCATCGACGGCGATTTATGCGAGTTCGTGATTGCATTTATCATTTTTAGTTAATTATTCATGATCGTTATCAATGACGATTCAAATCTCATGCAGAAATCACTGTTTTTCTCATTTTTTTTTATGGTGTTTCAGGAATTTTTGCGAGAACGACGTTATTGCCGAAATCTCCGTACAAAATAATTCTGCAGGTGACAGACGAGAGTCTTCTTCCTGGTCATGGCAGAAAATCGGTAAGCTAAAAAAGGCCTCCAGCCGATTTATCATTGAAAGGATTTTTTTTTTTCACACGAATTCGACCAACAAAAATGTTGTCAAAATTAATGAATCTCATCGGACCGAGTACCGGACGCGATTCAGACGACGCGATCTTCAATTTCGCGTATTCGTGATCCAAAAAAGTCAGTCTTTATTAATCGACGATTAGCTTCACCGTAGCTCGCGTCTACGGAACATCGCCACGCCTATAAAATTAGCCGACAACTTGACAGAGTGTATTTTAATAAAGGAACAATGGACTGAATGAATTATTGATCTGTTGGTCTTGGGAAGGATACTGCACTCCAGGAAATACTCATTTTCTCATGTCTCGACCGGAATTCTTAACGAGTTCATCCGCTTCCTCAAGTTTCATAGAAATAGAATGAATTTTGATGATAAAATAGAAAAAAAACGACAACGAATAGCGAAATTCGATTCATTAAGGAGTTTCGGTACAGGCGATACATTGTTGCCATGCTAAACCATGTTAAAAACACAAAAAATTGTCAAAAAGTTAAGAATTTTATAAAATTTGGTCAACATATTCTTTAGAGCCAAATTTGACAATACAAATTTTTTTCAGATTTTTCTTCTACACAGTTATCGAGTAATTGAAGACTAAAATTCACGTGTATAAGCATAGCGTTTCCATATATATAGGTATACACTTCGGGCATAAGAAATCTGCTTTAATGCATAATTACTCGATAACTAAGTAGAAGAAAATTTTGAAAAAAATTGTCTTCTCGTACTTGATGTTGAAGAACATTATCACCAGATTTAATTAATTTCTTAACATTTTGCCTTTTGTACCGAAACTCCTTTAAAGTTCATTATCGAAATAAAGTAGAAAATTATAGAATTATAAAATAAAAACTTCACCGAATAACGAAACAAAATGGATTCGACGAATATGAACTCGTTGGAGAACAATATTATTTTTAGTTTCGGAATAATCAATTGATTTTATTAGGAATATTAATGTCACCGAATATGTTTATTCATCGTTTTGTCAAAACTCAAATGGACTGTGTATAACAGAAATTTTGATGAATAATTTCGTTCGTTTACTCGGCACGTACAGGTGAACATTTCAATATCATTCGTTGGTCCCCAACATCACGCTCCACCAACCACGATATCACCACCGACGAAAAAGCCAATATCATTTCCAGCGAGCGTCACGATCGGGAGATCGTCGACGATTTATTCGCGTCTCGTTCAGCCATTTTTCAAGCCGAATCAAGCTGCGGTATTCACGATACAGGATTCAAAAATTTTCAACGTAACTCGTAAAAATGGAATTGTCTACGTGGCGAATTCCACTCTCTTACAATTGGCTACGACCAAAGTATCGTAAGTTGATCAAAGTCTCGGTTTTGTTTTTTTTTCTTGTGAAAGTTCTCGCAAGAAACAGTTCCATGAAATATTTTACCATTTTTGTTTCTTTTTTTTCCAGCTTAACGATTCTTTGGCGAATTTCTGAACACAAACAATTCTCCGCAACTTTGATCGTCAATCTTGTCGATCCTGTCATTGTTAAGGGGAGTACGTGCAATCGAACCAACGTCGTTCATTCATGCGCCAATGCTGTGTCACAGAAAGAGTGCGAATCTCGATGCGGCATAGGCAGCGGCTCTTTTCAGTGAGTTTCAAACAGTTTTCAAACGTATAGGCATAAGAAATTTTTTTGAGCATTTTTATCATCGAGAAATCGTAAAAATTTGAATAAATTTTTTCAAATCATTGTTTTTGCGTTTTTGATCCCTATTTTTTTTGTATTTTTCATTCCAAGTCTTAAAATTTTGATTTCATTCAGACGAATGTTACGATAAAAACTGGAATAAACTTTTTCAAATGATACTTTTCGTTTTTTATTACGATTTTTTGTATTTTTCTTTCCAAGACTCAAAATTTTGATTTCATTCAGACGAACGTCACGATAAAAACTGGAATAAATTTTTTCAAATAATTTTATTCGTCTTCGATTGCCATTTTTTTGTGTTTTTCTTTCCAAGACAAAAAAATTTCAATTTCATTGAGACGAGTGTGACTTTTACAGAGAAAATAGTTGGACGAGCGAGTGCGTTTGGCGTTCGAACAACATGGTGGGAATGACGGAACGTTATCAAACGTGTTCGCCCAATTTCACCCACTGTCCTGACAACGTTTGCGACGATCTCGAGCGCTTGGATTCTCGAATATGTCCGCAGGACTGTGCCACAGAATGTAACGAAAATTTCACGAATATCTCGATAATAAATAACGATAAAAGAAAACGAATCAGTGAATCGTCCCTAAGAGGGTTTTCTTTAAAAGAGTTGAGCATCGAGAATGAATACGAAACGATCCTTTTATCTTGGAGAATAAAAACAAAACAAGAACAAAAATGTATTTGACGATATTTTGAAAAGATTTTTTCTGATTAATTGGATCGTATAAACAGTCTCGTTTCTCAAGCTCCACAGAATTGTTGAGCAACGAATTGAATAACTTGGAGAATAAATTACGAGTTTGACAGAATTCACTGAAAATGTATCCGGAAGTGAGAAAACCCATAAACATTTTTTCATTACAGCCGAGGTACACTTTGCCAACTTGAATAAAGATGGTCGAGGTATATTGAGCGCGTCTGGAATATGCGCCTGCAATGACGAGATTCAATGCACCTGTGGCCTCTTCCACGAAAATAGCGTTGATGGAAATTCGAATGGTGGAAACAAATCAAAGAGGGAACGAAAGAAAGAGACGGTCGTCTCGGATGCTCGTAAAGGTCGGTATTGCTCGAGGCTGTCAAACGATATTCTTTCAGGCTCGTTTGAAGGCAATTCGCAAAGATATGAGAAACAATAATACAAAATAAATTTGCTCAAGCGATTACCGAAGGCTCTAGAATAAAACAAAATCGACAAAAAAAAGTTTCAGAAAATCACGAATTACTTTGTTCGGGTTCTTCAAAGTAGAAAAATAAAAAGGTTAATTTTTTTCGCTGTTCCAGCAGCATCGGACGGTGGTTGTGGTCCAACGTGCATGATCGGAGCAGTCGGTGCAAGTTTTTTCGTCCTAATCGTGTTCGTCAGCGCTTTCATAATGTGGAGATACCGGTGAGCAATAAATTTATTTTTATTTTCATCGAAAAAATTGATTCGCTTGCTTGAAAAATGTCAGCGAATTCGTCGTAGTGAAGGAGAATCGTTTGTCACTGAATTCATTGGCAAAAAGACGAAAAGTATTGACGCTGCTGGAAAAATAAGAATAAAAATTGATGAAAAAAGTTGAAAGAGTCACGAGCACTGCTAGAAAGCCAGTGAGACATGGAGAAACTGGTGCACAATTGGACGAGCATACTCGAGCCAAAGAGCTCGTTGATGTCATCAACGATTTCAAACGAACGTTGATGGTGCTTGACACAAGTTCTGAAACGTTTAGTAAAACTATCTTCGAGCTCGTTGACATCCTCGAGATCGAATCACACTAAACTGCGGATAACAAAATCCTCTCGAGGTCTGAAAAAGTTTGTGACTGAATCGCCATTCGCCAGGTCAAAGTGACCACGACCACTCGAACAGTTTCTACACTCGATGCAGAACGTTCGAGGTCAGAACTTGAAGCTGCAGATGCGTGAACCTGCACTCGAAGGATTTTATCCTTCGAGAATTTTCCTCCTTTTCTATCGAATTTCCTATCGCGTCAGCTCAGAAAAAAAGTCTCCCGATTCGATGGAAACCAGCACGAACCAGTATCCGGTCATTCCTCATTCGAAGCTCTTTATAGACGTTGTAAAATTCGCTACGAAGCGAGTGTAACAGCAAAAAAAAACTGCTCAAAGCCAAGGGGTGAGAACAGGTTTCATGGCCACGAGAACGATCGATATAGTGCAGCGGGACATAAAAACAAAACAAAAAGAAAACGTAATTTAAGACACGAAAGCCCTTTAAAAAAGTATCCAGATTTTTATCGATGTCATGCGACTTGCATAACTATCTAATTTTTCTGTAGGACGCAAGTTACGAAGTATTATACCCCCGTTTAGCACGTAAAAGGGATCATAACCTTCGACTTCGTACAAAATAGTTTCACTCAGTCTCGATCATGCGATCGAGATTGCAAAAAAGAAAAATCATTTCAAAAAGCAACAAAAGCAGCCCCCAAAATTACAGGTTTTCACTCCGACCCGTGACATTCAAATCTCCATTTTCATGTAGCTGTGTTGGCTCGGAGTTTTCTTCGATACCGCAGAATTAATAAAAAATAAATTTTTGCAAGCGATTTTGAAATTTTTCAATTTAAATTGTTTTTTTTTAATTTTTATCAGGGGCACGAAGAAGAGTTTGCGACGAGAATGCAAACACAGAGGAGTCGACGGGGCGAATGGACTGGGAATATTACCATCGGATTACCTCGATCGTGGCGACGGTCACTTGATCGGTTTGGATTCTTTCAGTGGCTTGAATCGAAGTCTCCTCTTGCCCAAAGCATCACCGGTACGTTTATCTTATTTTTTTTTTTCTCTCATTTTCGTCGTTATCTATGGTCAGGGAGTCTGAGCTACGCGGGGTCAAACCCGGTGCATCCCCTCGGGGCAGAGCCCCAACGATAATTCACTGTATACGATTATTTCGCTGTGCTCTGCTCTCGTCCGGGACGATAAAGATCAACGCATTATTCACTCTGTGTCATGAACCTCGGGGAAAAAAGAAGAAAAAAAAAATCACCTCCCGGAAATAGTCTCGAGTCGAAGGGGTTGCTGCTCCTGTTTTACGCCTAAATATAATATCGAGGAGCGAAACTTTCACTAATGAGTGTACGATCGATTTTTTTTTCGAGCACTCAGACCTTTCGAAATAATGAATCGACTCGAAAGATTTTCGTGGGCCAGCCGAGCTTTTAATAACGAAGTTTTTGAATTTTTATTTTTTTATTAAGATATTGAGGAAAAATTGATGAGAAATTAATTGCAATTGTTCTTACAAGGAATTCATGAAACTTAATGAAATTTCATAAAATTTTATTCACCCATTCCAGGTTGGCAAAACGATGGAAATTGATGAAATTTTTTTTTTTTTTTCGTTTTATTAATTTTGTTCAACTCTGATCACTTTTTTCCATGCTTTTGGTCGTCAGCCGTTTATGGTTTAACGAGCTCGTGGCAAAGAAAAAAGTTTTAACGGAGGAATCGATCGTGTGTACTCGACCAAAGTGAAATGCTTCGGTCAAGCAAAATGGGTGCGATAACGTTATCGATTTTTCTTTATGCCTGAATAAAATTAATTCACGTCGTTAGAGTTTTTCAAAGAGTGACTGAATGATGGAAAAAATCTTCCTGTTTTTCTCACAATTTGATAATTTTGAGATAAAATGTATCGCGTGATTGAGTTACGAGTGAAAATTTCGAAATTTTCATTTTTTTTCGGCCAAAAAAGAAAAATTGATTATTTTCTGCGAGAAAAAATGTGATTTTTGATATTATTTTGTAAAAAAAATCGAAAATTTTGTGATTTTTGTGTCGAAGAATTGAAATTCAATGATTTTTGTTTTTTTCTAGCCCGATCCTAAATGGGAATTTCCACGTTCGAGATTAACGATCGAACAGGTTTTGGGCGAGGGTGAATTCGGACGAGTTTTGAGAGCCAAAGCAGTCGATATCGGGGGATGGCCAGGACCAACAACAGTAGCGGTTAAAACTCTCAAGGAAGATGCGAGTGCATCCGAACTCGCTGATCTTCTCTCCGAATATCAATTGCTCAAAGAAGCTCAACATCCAAACGTCATAAGACTTTTGGGCGCCTGCACCTCGCCCGGTGGTCCGGTTTATCTCATCATCGAATTTGCGGAATTTGGTTCCTTAAGGTAATTCATCACGAAAAAAAAAAACCGTTTTCAAGTAAATAAATAAATGCTACGAGTCTGTTGCATCCCTTTTTTTCATTTTTTCGCACACTTGTCAAAAAACGAATTTTAATTTCAACGCTGGAAATTCCACAACAAATTTTCGACACGTCGACTCCCTTTGACTTATTAAACGTCATTTACTCTCGTTCTCATCAGTTAAATTCTTCGTATCCGATTAAATTTTCCTTTCTGTAATTATAAGTTCGCAGTTGAATGATAAATTGCAAACAATTTAATGAAGCCGGAATTATGTGAAAAGTGATCAATGAAAGTGAATCAGCCGAGTCCTCGACTAGGCAAAATGCCATTTAAATTGCTCAGAAAAGTTTGAGCACCTGATTGCTGAATGCGAGCAGCAACATTTGTTTGGAATTTCTTGGAAGATTAAATTTAAAAAAAGCTTGCAACGACAGCGAATTTTATCCTCGTTACGTTTGACAGATGATAAAAGTGTGCATTTTAATCAGGAACTATTTGCGAAGAAGTCGTCACTTGGAATCGGAAGGACGAGCACCATGTTCGACCTCTTTATTATCAGCATCTCCAGGAAACGCTCGTGAGGAATTACAGTCGAATGACACAACGTCAAACTACGCGATAACGCCACGTGACATATTGTCTTTCGCTTGGCAAATAAGCAAGGGAATGGCCTATTTGACGGACATCAAGGTGCCCATTAAACGAAGCTCCAAAAACTTAGCCCATCAATTAATATCCACTTTCGACCCTCCACTAAACTTTGACACGTTCTCGTTAGCTAGAAAAACAAAAAACACATACACACAGATATAATTACTGTCTCGACTGGCATCAAAAATATTCTACGAAATAAACGAACATTCGGAAAATCTCATAAACTTTTCCACAACTTTTCAGCTGGTCCATCGAGATTTAGCAGCCAGAAATGTTCTTCTCGCGACTGGTAAAGTTTGCAAAATTTCTGATTTTGGACTGACACGAGACGTTTACGAAGACGATGCTTATTTGAAGCGTAGCAAAGGCCGAGGTAATTTTTCACTTTTTTACAATAAACGAAATAAAGAAAATTAATAAAACATGAAAACTACTGGAATTACGTCGATAAAACGAAAAACAAAATTCAAATAACTCAACAAGTTTTCAAAACTTGTCAGTCGAAAAATTAAACTCGATGAAACATTTATTTCAGTACCTGTCAAGTGGATGGCACCCGAGTCTCTGGCAGATCACGTTTATACCAGTAAATCTGACGTTTGGAGTTTTGGTGTTCTGCTATGGGAATTAGTGACACTAGGAGCATCGCCTTACCCCGGTGTGGATGTTCATAATCTTTACAATTTATTGAAGGCCGGTTATCGGATGGAGAGGCCAGCGAATTGTTCTACACAATTGTAAGAATCGATCGAACTGTCAATTGTCCACGAATTTTCATTTTTTTTTTTATGGACGATATTAAATAATTATAATTTATGATTGAAACTATGAAATTTAGCAAAAACATGAGAAGGAAACAGCGATTTTCTGGAATGAAATCCTTCGAATAAATTTATCGCGACTCGGAACTACAAAAACGATAGACAAATCTATTTTTCTAAACGTAAACGTCAAAATCGTTGTTTCCATGTCTCTCAAACAAGCTGACAAATGGTGCTATACAATTGAATACAGAAAAAGATATTCGATCACAATCAATCGACGAAATACACCTTCTGTCTTTCTGATCAGATACAAATTGATGGTTTCGTGTTGGCACGAGGAGCCTGGCATGAGGCCATCGTTCAAGGAGCTCACCTGTCACTGGGAACGAATGCTCGAAGATGGGGTCGAGTATCTTGACCTGAATCCTCGCACTGTCCATAATCAGGCATATTTCGCATCGCTTCATGCCCTGGACAGTCCTACGAGTGAGTCTCATCCGCGATACTGATATTTTCTTTTTTTTTTCTGGTGATTAAGAAATATTCGATAAAAAGCAGCTTCACAAATTGTGTTTTAAAACATTTTTCGTGTAGCGTGGAAAAACCTTTTTCTCTTTTTGTTTTTTGGTACGTTTTCAGCCAAAGAAAAACTAATCAGCAAAAAAGAACGATCGATAAGAAACAAGAATTTTTCGCGAGATTTTTTTTTTCTATAAAAATGTAACAAAAAAATAATAAAAATTTAAAAAAAAAATATTTTTCTTCGTTTTGAAACGTTTTTATTAATTGAAATTTTTTTAATTTCCAGGCTCCAGTGTCGAGGGCATGACAAACGGAAATTTGAGTATAATAAGAACCGAGGCGTTCAATTACATGAGTAAACCGTCGGAAGAGCCGATCAAAAAGTGTGACAAAGTCGACAAACTTCACGCACTTTGGCACGAGCCGATAGCATCGTTTCCCGAAGAGTCAGGAAAATACGCTCCTGTTTTGTACGAGAACGATCGCACGGTTAATATCAACGTTAATCATTACGAGAGTCCGATTAAATTGCGTAATTCGAGTGTCGCGAGTAACAGCGAGAACGATCTGAAGACACCGAGCAACGAGAGGCCGCAGTCTTACATAGACATGGCTGGTAAAAAGGGGGAAAATGGTCAAGATGATTTGTTGATGTTTAACAACGTCGATCGAATCGATCGAGACAATCGAGCGACCAATCAAACGAGCCAGTGAGCTTATCTTGACAACGATCTCGTTAATTCGATCGAAAGATGAGAAAATGTTAGTCAGAAGTGACAAAATCTTTATGAAGAATGCGTCAAAACGTTTGTCATCGAATTCAAGATGAGAAAAATAATTATTTTTACAAATAAAAATGAACAATCTTCCGGAAGATCTCTTGAGTAAAATTTGACACGTAAAAATACAGAAATGTCGAATGTATTTTCAAAAATATTCAAAGAATCTGCCCCCGATCGCAAATAATATCGGATCTGCTCGATAATAAACCTGGAAAAAAGAACTTCCGGTATCCTCTGAAGTATCGGAGTCGAGATGAAAAAAAAATGATCGAAAAATTCGTCCCAAAACCCAGGAAAATTGTGCGGGTCCAGCTATTCGTTGTTTTATTTTTTCCATGACGAAGGGGAATGTGTAGAAAGCGAAGAGAAAACGTGAGTCAAGTTGACAGAGAGAAAGAGAGAACAGATTACCTGATTGTAGAAATAAGTCATTTTTATTTAACTCGAGATCTATGAAAATTGAGACTAGTCTTTGTAACCGAAGTTACGAGTTATAAGTTGAAAGAAGAAAATCAAAATCCCAAAAATAAATAAAGATAAATAATAGTGAAGTAACGATGTGACAAGAATGCGGAGTAAAGGGAGAAGCGATCTCAAGAAATATCTTGATTATTATTTTTTAAATTTCGTGAAGCATTTGAAGGACCAAGCGAAGAGGCTCGATTAAAAAATTCATTGAAAAGCGTTTTAAAAGCCCGAACAAATGAATCAAGATTCATACCAAAATCAAGATAAACAAATAACCTCTGACCTATTTTTATCGTATTTAATAACGTTATTTAAATTCATTCAAATGAATAAATAGTAATAATAATCATAATATCGAATAAATTAAATACGATTAGTAATTAAGGTAAAATTATTGGTGAGAAATGACGAATGATCGAACGACGCGAATCATGTATCCGCGTCAATAGTTTTTAGATCTATATTATTAACACATAAATATATCATTCTCGTTGAATTTTGTATTTTAAGAAAGAAAAAAAGAAAAAACAAGAAAAATCCCATTTTTTTCATTTAGCGAGTTCGTATCTCGCCGGTTTATGCTTCCTATTAATTATATTTCGTTAGGCTCGTACAGTTTGCAAAAAAAAAAAAGATGAAAAAGTCGTCTCGATCGTCGAGAAAACACTCGAAATAACGACAGACGTTTCATTTTTAAGATTTTTTGTTTCCGGTTGATAAAGAAACCAATATCGAAAGTGAAAGACTGCGTTTACCGTACCTTAATGACAAACTACTAAAAATATCGTCATTTTTTTTTTTGTATTTCTAATGTATAGAATTAATGATGACGAAAGAAAGAATAAAAAACATTCCACTATAGACACTATTTATTATACGATAGTCGATAGATTATCCTACGTGTAAAAAATATAGATATAGATATATATATATATATTACTTATGTATATGTAAATGTAAATTATAACAAGTATTTCGTCAGGCAATTGTAATCGTGATGTAATTTTTATGAAATTGTAATGCAAACTCCGACGAAGTTTTAATGCACCTTGAGCGATAAAGCATCCCGTGCACTATTCAGCTTTTTCAAACTTTTAAATATGACGTGATGAATAAAGTGCTAACTTTCCAAAAGTGAAATCTGTAGATCATTGTTTTTCTATTTTACTGATTTTTTTTTTTCTTCGAAAGTCTAAAAATTAAGATTGATACACCGGATGATCAGGGTGGTCAGATACTTTGGGAAAAAAACTCAAATAAGAGATACACAGCGGCTAGGCCAGTTCCAGGCACAGATGGAGGCTTGCTCGAAGAGGAAAATTCTGGACCGATAGATGTCGAATGTGGAAAAACTGTCAGATAAATGTGAAAGACTGAACTGGATAATCCACTCGATTTTTTATTGCAAGTAATTAAATGAAATTTCTCATCGATTAAAGAGAGAAAAAGTAAGAAAAATGGACCTGAAAAATACAGTATGACTGAAATTGTGAGAATAATGAAATATCAGTAAATTCGAAGTGATTTGGTTACTAGTCATTGGCTGATCGACTGCGGACATGAGTATACAAGAATCGGTTGAAGCTGGATACTTCCGATGCGACTTCTAAGCCTCGTCGTTTACAGCGGTCAGAAGAGCGAAGATGGAGTAACTGCTTTTCAATATCTAAACGTAAAGATGGATTCCAACTTTTCATTATATCGAAGAGAGGAAATCGAAAAAAAAAATATGGATAAAACGGTTCGAGCCTCACCGTGATAAACATCCCCAACGACATCGTGTAAAAACTTCCAGCTGTCAAACCCATCGGTCTACGTGTCCGTATCAAGGACATTTTTATCAGGGTAGCAACCGAAGCAATATTTTTCTCATCCTCCCACCCCGAAAACCATTGACACGTTGCCAGAGAATCACTCTTCGTGGTGTCGATAAATGAGCGAGAATAAATGATTCATTCGAGGAATTGAAATCGTCGATTATAGAATGCTGTATTACCTGATAAATTAATGCATTGCCGAACCAGCACCAGCACCAAAGTTGACAAAAAACGGAGCCGAAGAAAACGGCGTACTGCGCGAAACTTGCACTTTCATCCGCACCCTGAGATTTATTTGCAGATATGAAAAATAATTTTTCTGCTACCAGAAAATCGAGTAACCGAAGAATTGAGGAGAATTTAAAACTAAATTACTCACGAGCACCGCTTGAAAAGCAACGAGACAAATCATGCTCGTACTCGCGCACAATTGTACCAGCATCCCCGAGCTAAATAATTCGTTGATGTCATCAACAATTTGAATCAAACGATGATGATGCTTGACACAAGTTTTAAAACGTTTGGTAAAACTATCTTCCTGTTCGGTGCTCTCTTCAGAACAGAATGGCACGAAAGTACCAATAACGAAATCGTCTTCCGCGCTAAAAAAGCTCGTTGCTAAACTGGCCTCTGATAATCTAAGGTAACCACGTTCGCTCAAAGAATTCCGACAGTTCGTGTAATTCGAGCCGAGAATTTGAAGCTGCAGAATGGTGTACCTGCAAAAACCCATGACTATGATGTCCATTACCCATATCGCGGTAACGATCGATGTTAGTGCAGAAGCCTCAATGAAAAATGCAACTTCGTGCATCGGTGGGATGCTCGTGTCGAACGGATATTTTGCACGAATCGGCAATGATCCGTTTTCCGTTGGTGGAAATATGACCGAAGCAGCTATCAAGAAAGCTCCGATACACCACAGCATAAAAACTGTTCCGATTTCGTAAAAAACGAAACTTTTGACGAGAGTCACGACAGCTTTATCTGAGAAAAATAAATAATGAAAAAGGCATGAGTCACAGTAGAATCTTGTTAAATTCTTCGGATAAAATTGAACCACATAGCATCGCTGATTTTTCCAACAAAAAATCATTGATAAACTATTTTTTGAACTCACCGGACGAGCGTCGTAACATCTCAACAGGATCGTAAATCCTATTCATCAACCTTTCGATCCTGTCACGTCGTAATTGAAAATTGATGAGTTTGAAAATAACAATCAATACTCCAACGATATAGCAACCGTCGTCAGTCGCCATCACCAAGTCTCTATAGTTTTCACCAAGATCGGCAATGACCGTACCCGTGTATGTGAATATTATTGCAAACATGATTTTGTTGTACATTGTGTAAAGTAATTTTGATATTCCCGAAGACTCCGGACCAGGGGCCCAGAAGCTGAAAAATCTGAGATGAAATAATAGTAAGAACGAATGTGAAAAAAAATTGATCACTTTTTTTTTGAACAATCTTCCACCTCAAAGCTGCGAGGTTCGCGTTCAGTATTGCCCTGTGAGGAACAACCCTCAAGTCCATCGTGATTCTCAACGGACAGTACACAGACTACTGGAGCGAGGGAGACGAGAAAAAAAGCTCCTTCCATGCTCGAGCGAATTTTTACGAATTCGCGCATTATAAATTCATCGCCGATTCAAGCAAATGGAATACACTGTCCGAGTCAGTAGGTGTAATTTTCTAAAACGGTTGTATGAAAAATTGCACCTTCGGGATACTCGACATCTGTCATTCTCCCTTCGTCCCTTCTTTCCTTTTTCGAAGTATCAGAGAAAATATTCCCAAAGGGATTCACGTACAAATTGATACTTTCTGGAAAATATAATGAGGTGAGAAACATATTTCATTCGAGATTACGAAACGACACATCCAGCGTTGACTCCCTCGAAACCCCACTGTTTTACAACCTGCAATCACTACCCTCTTCTTTTCATCTAATCAATATTTTACGATTATGCGTGAAATACTTTCAACCAGTTTTTCTTTCCCACAGAAATACGAGTCGGGAGCTATAATTTTTGAAAATTTCTATTCTCTTGCACCTCAACCCTTTGCAGAGAGAGCAAATTTTTTCACAATTTCTCTGAGGCACGAACACCAAGGAAATATTTAGAAAAGTATATACGAACATCTGGATTACGGGACATTAGAGACGAAAATCCGTCAAGGAATCTATTTTTTCTCAGGATCTTAAATCAAAGCGATAAAACGTTGCGAAAAATTATATATAATATTGAGTGCGCTTCTGCTTTTGCGCAAAGCCAAAACGGACTCTATCGCGAGGCGAAAAAGAAAGAATTGTTGGTGCATACGCGATTCACCCTTTCTCGTGCACGTCGTAAAGTGTTCGAATGAGAAAGGAAATCACACGTGAAAGGAGCATTTTCCTACGGGTAGGACTGATAGGAATCGAATAAAGTTTTTTTTTTTTTTTCTGAAAGTCTTGGTCAAAAATTCTAATTTGCCACAAGATTTCCAGCCTCTCGAATATTATTTTTCAGTCAAGTGTTAAACACGCGTTATAAAAATATTTGCTTATAAAATATTGCTATAAACTATTGCTGATCGTTATTTTTTTTTCATAAATTCAATCGATCAATACGAAATTCGTCAGTAGTATTTGGCGGTGTATAAAATAAAGTCTCACTCTCACCGTTGTCACCGAGTAAATTGAGCTCGTCAATGTTGGTCGCGTAGTAGAGATGGCTTTCTTCGTCATTTCGCTTTTGCTTAATTTCTTCGGTTTCATTGGGCTCGGGGATCATTTTCAGAGGTAATTCCGATGGTAAAAGTACGGTCGAAAAAGTGTCTTGGGTTCGGGAACCTGAAAACGAACATTTCGATTTAGCAAGAAACGCCAAACACAATTCGAAGAAATAAAAACTATTGGAACTCATATTTTTCGTAAAAGAAAAAACGTCAAGAGTGGAAGGGGAAAAAATTCAATCAATTAATGAATAAAATCTTACCAACGTCTTCGCTCGGTGTCGATTTTTCCAAACGATCTCTCGGTATTTGGACCATTGCGACTTTAATAGCCTCAGCAAATTCGACGCCAGAAACTCCGAAGAAACGTACGCGATCAACGGCGTAAATATTTCTCACGAATTTCTCGAGCTCTCCGGGCATTTCAAAGCGCCTTAGAAGTCTTGCCTCTTCTGGCAAATCGTCGCGTTTGCAATAAGGCAATTGTACAACGAAATATCGTTTGTTTCGTCTCGGATAATTTTCTTTTACTAATCGCAGAACGTGATTGTCCACGTTTCGATAAATGTGGGGCGCCACACTGCCTTCGGAGGGTGGAGACGTTGCTATGACGATCACATCGGCATCGCGAAATGCTGAGTTACACCAAAGACCAGGATCCTTGATCGAGAATCAAATGGGTGGAAAGTGAGTAAATTTTTGAAAAATTTAAAAAGAATCAAAGTATGGTAAATAACAGTTTTGATAAAGATGAAAAATGGATTCTCTCGAAGAATGAAAGGAATCTAAAGCATTTTTACACTTGTAAAGAATCTAAATTCAATCGCAAACGATTTTTTCTTCTCTCGGTATGAATAGTAGAGCAGAAATTTTATTCGATGTAAAGCTAACGAATGAAAATATTAAATAAACGTGAAAGTTTACAATAAATTTTTATATGATTAATAATTGAACATAAGTTTCTGAATGAAGAAGAAACAGTTGATATTTACCTTATTTGCAGTTTTAGGAATATCAAGCATATCGATCATGGCATTGATATTACAACTTCTCATGTACAAAGCTAATTTTTTCATGACGTTGATATGAGCGGTATGAGTGGGCGAATAAACCAGAAGACAATTAGTTCTTCGGTATTGTTGTTTGGCGAGTGAATTTTTCATGTATAATTTGTAAGCGTAATACAGGGCGTAAATAATTGCAGGTGGAATCCACACGACACTGATTATCATTAGGACTAATCGGCGAGCAGATTGTTCTGAAAAATAAAACAAGATTTTTCAATATAAATACATTCAATCGTTCAGCGAATAAATACTGCTGAAAATCTGTTTTTTTTCTCACTTGTACTTATCGCAGGCGATGTGCTATTGACACAACCTTTTTCTCCACAAATTGGATGCACAGCGGCTACCTTGAAATAATGAACACCTTCGACGACGGTGAAATTATACCGAATCTCTTCTTCTCCGTTGTGTTTCAAGTCCAAACTGACTTCACTGTTTGTATGATTATCGATCATCCATACTTTGTAATCAGTGACGTTGAATTTTTCTGGTAGCGGTTGGATGTGCAATAACAACGATCCCGTGTGGGATACATCGATGTAAAAAAATGGTGTAAATGTCCTCACATCGTTTATACTTTCGTCTGCATAGTGAAAAAAATAATGAAAAGATTTTCAATTTTTCTTATGTTTATTGCTTTCCATTTTGCGTCAAAGTTAAAAGACTCACCAATTTCCATGTGTCTTGGCACAACGAAAACCAATTTTCGACTGTACTCAAAGTCTTTGCCGACTACTAGATATTCCAAGCGATAGGGAATCGCTTCAAAAGTTTCTTCGGCAAATGGGCAGGAGTAAAATATTTCAGGAAAAGGAATTTCCTCGTTTTTAGGATGAATGTTGATTTCAAAACAATGGGCATGACGATAATGACTGGCATCTTGATATCTTGCTATTAATTCTGTTGAAAGAATAAAATGTTCCATCAGGATGTTTCAAGGAAAGTTATAACGAAGCTAAGAAAAGATAGACTCACAAGAAGATTAAAATAATTTTTGTCAAAATAGCACTAAGGTTTGGAGTAAATCGCTGATTTCTCATTCAATGTAATCGTCGCAAAATTCTTACTGTGAAATGTGATGTCACTGACAGAAAGATTGAATGCCGTAGTCCTTCCTCGAAATTGACCAAAATCTTCGACATAAGCGGAAAGTCTGAATTTCCCTAGGGATTCACTGCCCGCAGGTGCGAAGCCCAAATTTTCGAAACGCAGATTGGTACAGTCTGCAAGATAATATTATGCTAGAAAATTGCAATATCGATGGAAAAATGGTGTCTGTCAAGATTTTATTAACCTTTGTTTTGTTGAATCTGTGTGAACAGACATTGCTGTCCTGGAGTTTGGAGTTCCGTACTCTAAAACGTGAAGAAGTGATACAGGGATGACATAACCTCAGAATTTGATTTTTGAGATTTTTAACACTTGAGAGGTTAATATTTTTTGCTCACCTCGTGACAGATGTCCGAGCAACAATCGGACGCTAAAACCCTAGATGTCAAACATATCGTAACACTGAGTATCAGTACAAACATTTTTGTAGGTTAAAAAAATGAAGTTTTTGTCAGAATCGTAATAATCTACGATCCTGTATTGTCCGCATGTCGCGAAAGTTTTGTTGTCTATCTTACACTATCACCCACGAAACATAACTGTACGATTTGTCGATGACAAGTTTATTAATACTTTTTTTCGAAATAACATCGCCTCGTCGTCTATTTATAACGCAGACGTTCTCTGGTCGTACACACTTATCTACGCATCAGCTGCTGGGCTTGTTGGGCAACTGAAACGCCAACTAGTGGCCATTACGTGAATTAACATAACCCCAAAGAAGAAAAAATTCAGAAAATTGTAATTACACTCAACGTTTCTTAAATTTGTATAACTTTTCGTAAAATAAATAATAAAATAAGCATTAAAGTTTATTGCAAATAAATATACTAATTCGTGAATTGAAATATCATTCGCTCTCCAGCTTTTCCTATAAAATTGACATGGAATCGAAAAGATCAGTAAAAATTTATTTGTTTGTGTACCTATCAACAATAATTACGAGAAACAGAGTATGAGCTCATGAAATGACTCATAAAACAAATTGCATCTTGAAAAATTAATACCCCGAGTGGAATAACCGGTCAGGGAAAGTCTCTGTAATAAAAGGGTAGAAAGTGTAATAATTAGAAAAATAAAGAAAGGATAAGAAAAATACACAAAATATCCAGCAACTGTGTACTCTATTAAGTTCTAAAACTTTTGTAATTACAAATTACGAAACACGAGAGGAAAAACATTTGTTTTTCATTATATTGGATATAAAAGGCACGATTAATCAACAGAACGAATAAAAACTCCAAAAAATTCACCATAAAACCAAAAACAATAAAAATTCAGTCGAATTAGACAGCTTCGACAAAGTATTTGATCAAAACAAAAAAAAATCGACGAAAAATCAAGTTTATTTTATTATTTGACACGATCGAATTTGTCGAAATGTTTCTGGAGTCCCTGCCAACAGCGATGATAATCTTTGTCAAGGCTTTTGGTGCTCGAAGCCCACTCGGTCAAACGTAAACACAATGACGTTTCGAACATGAACGCCATTGTACCATCGGCGACGCGTTCCGGCTCCAATTTACATTTCGATGCAGCTTCAAAACACTGGGCATCCGGTCCATGCGGTGTCATCATGGTGTGCAACGAAGCTCCTCCAGCTTGAAATCCTTCCTCCTTTGCTTCGTAACGACCCTTGATCAAACCCATGAATTCGCTCATGCAATTTCCTACAATTAAATAACGATTTATTAATAAATAAAACAAATAAAAATATTTCTCAGAAAAAAAAAATAATAACAATAATCTCAATCCATGAAAAATAATTGAAGCTTCGATTTCTCGACAAAACTGCTTCCCCTAAAAGCCTGTGTTTGACATTTTGGTGAGTACGTAACGATCTTTTTTTGTCCAGATCACGAATGGAGTCAAAAAAAAAAAAAAATCGATCAAAATTTCAATTTTTTTATTCGTTTTTTTTTGTGAAAAAAAAGTGAAAATCGACACAAATGTCAAAATAAATAAATTCTTGATTTTATCGTTCGAAAATAGTGTGAAATTAATTATTTCTCGTAAAATCGAGAAGATGGGCATGAAATTAATTTTGAAACGATTTGTTTTTATTTTTTTTTTCACTCCGTATTAGAAAGTTCGGAAAAGAGGGGGGAACAAAAAAAACGAAACTGATTTGCGATTTTACTACACATGGTGCGTGACACTGGACAAGGGAAATTTGCAAAGAAACGGTGCACACAAAAGGACCAAACGGAGGTGTATACGGGTATAGCGAGACAGTAATAAAAATTCTTGAGGGGGCGATACTGTTGTTCACGAAGCCGAGGAATGATTGACATTCCCCGGAATCAGGGATGCGACGTTGAATTCCCTGGGTTTTCTCCTCGATTCCAAACCGAGCTGTGCACACACACTGTGTGCACATGATTCTCTCTCTCTCTCTCTCTCTTTCCCTCTTTTTCTGTTTCGCTGTTTGTCGGAGTTGTACCGTAACGAAGACACGCTCGAAACCGCTTGACCGAGCCCCTTAAGTGGTGACCACTGGACTTTCGTGAGCCTCGTAGAGGGAATCGAAAAAAAAAAGAAAAAAAAATCCCTTTCTTTCGAGGCAATTATACAGAATCGATTTTCACTCTGTCGAGTCGAAGCCTCGTATAACGGAAAACGATTCGTTACTTTTTTTTTTCTTTTATACTCTTTTTTTTTGAAAAACTTTGTCGAAACTTTGTCGATTTCTGAATTCATTTTTCGTGGTTCCTTCGCTCTGACATTTTGGCCCGAAATAACTGACGATTATTTGCAAATATGAAAAGATTCTTTTTTTTTCTGTTTTTTTTTTCAATACTCACGATGATAGTACGGTGGACGAAAAGTGTTTTCTTGGACGGACCATCTTGGGGGAAATATAACGAAATCGGCGATGGCTGTTCCCGGTTTGGACGAGGGGCACGTCAGAACCGTGAAGATCGATGGATCCTGATGAATGGTTAAACGAGATTTACGATTTTTTTTTTTTCGCCAAGTAAATTGGAGGGTTTGAAAGATTTTTTTGATGATTTTGTAGCAAATTTATCAGATTCGAGAATTGAGTTGTATTTAAAATCGTTAAAACGATTTATTTCGAGGCTTAAAGTTTCGGTGCGATTTAAGGAGCTTCGATACAGAAGTCAAAATTTTAAGAAATTTATAAAATTTTGTGATAATGTTCTTCAACATCACGTACGAAGAGACAAATTTTTTCAAAATTTTCTTCTACGCAGTTATCGAGTAATTATGCATTAAAGCAAATTTCTTATGCCCGGAATGTACACCTATATATATGGAAACGCTATGCTTATACACGTGAACTTTAGTCTTCGATTACTCGATAACTGTGTAGAAGAAAAATCTGAAAAAATTTGTATTGTCAAATTTGGCACTAAACGAATACGTTCACCAAATTTTATAAAATTCTTAACTTTTTGACAATTTTTTGTGTTTTTAACATGGTTTAGCATGGCAACATTGTATCGCCTGTACCGAAATTCCTTAATGAGCAGAGCCGTAACGATTTCAAGGCGACTTACGCAATGATCAAACGAGACGGAATTGATGACCATGAAACGTGACAGATCGTATTTGTAGGGAACGTAGTTTCCGTGCCATGCGACAACGTCGAACGGGCTGTGCTCCTGCAGAGCCTCGAAATATTTTCCTTGATATTTGCAGCCGATTTTATACGAGACTTCACGATCCTCGTACCGGGCAACGGGAGTCAAGAAATCTCGAGGTTGAGCGAGCCCATTAGCTCCTTAAAAGAAACAAAAAAAAAACAGAATTAAAACAGAAGAAAATGAATCTTCGATCGTTCGTCCCATCGTACCTATCGGCCCGAGACTCGGCAGTTGAAAATGATTGTCATAAACTTCGAGAATATAACCTCTCGAAGGGCCGGAAATAGCAACGGAAAATTTCATTCCCTGCTGGATCACGCAGATCTCGTCCGGTTTGCATCGGATCTTACCGAACTCGGTCGTGATTTCCAGTTCTCCGAGCTGGGGCACTGGTGTCATTAAAGACAGAAAAAAAAAAAACAAAGTTCTCAATTTATCGGTTGAAACTGCTTTTACGTAAAAATCTTATGAAAACCGGAGTCAAAAGTGTTTTATTTCATTTTTTATTCTCATTTCGACAGAAAAACCGATAAATATTAACTCAATTAGATAAAAACATTGGTGAACTTAAGATTCGAAAAGCTCACTTTTAATTGGTTCAACGAAAGTTCAATTAAAAACGATCTTGATTGATAAATTGTACAAAAGCTGGACTCTGGTCCGACAAAAAAAAAGAAATAAAACAAAAAAAAAAAAGTATTCCATACCAATGAGGAAATCTCCATCAGCGTTATAAAAAGCTTTATCTCTCATGGAAACGTTGCAGAGATAAACGTGAATCTCTGCTCCATTTCGTAAACTTGGATCACCAGCCCCACAAATAGTATGAATACCGTCAACAAAGTCGACGTTTTCTTGATCAGGCAGCTCGAATGCTCTCCAACGAAGCTGCAATTAAACGTATCGCTCTTACCATTTCGTATGTACACGTATAAAAAAGTGCTCTTTTTATGTATGCTTTGCACGAAATGATATATGTATATAGACGAGAAAAAATGGCGACGATTTAACGAGTATGGAATGCAAACCATTCCGAGTCCGAGTTTTGTTGCTTGTACTTTATTTGCTCGCTGACTCGACCACAACTATATTACAATCAGGCTATCCTGAATATTATACTTTCACATGCTCTCGCCTATAACGTTTCTATATCTCTTTACGAGCTCATCCTCTCTTTCTCAATTCTACTCCATTCACGTTTAACCAGTTTTCTTCAATTAATTTTTTTCTCACACGTACTCTTTCATTTTATTTTTTATCACTCGCGAGCATAGAATAAAGAATCTTTCTCGTTTTTTTTAGCCAGTGAAAATGGATTCAAAAATTCGTTGTTCCTTGACTTTTGATTGAGGCAACGTAAAAAAAAAAAAAAAACTTGTTGCGATTGGCATTTAACAGGAAAGATCGACGACTCGATGATATCGATTTCGGACATCAAAAACGCTTGCAAACTGAGAAAAGAGAATTGTTGAATCAACCAAATAGCTTCGAGAAATACGACCAATGTAATATTCCGTTATACTAAATATTGGTTTCATTAAGGAGGTTGGCTACACTCAACAGTGTTGGCATGTTAAAAGCATAGGAAAATTCGAAATGATTAGAATTTAATGAAATTTGGTGAGCATATTCTTTTGGATTAAATATGAATATACAAATTTTTTAAGATTTTTCTTCTACATAGTTTTCGAGTAATTTAACACTAGAGTTTACATCCGTAAGCATAGGATTCTGATATATATAGGTATATCTTTTGCATATTGTAAACTCCAATTATTCGACAACTATGTAGAGGAAAAATTTGAAAAAATTTGTGTCATTGCATTTGATGCTAAAGAATGTTATCACTAAATTTTATTAAATTCTTATCATATTGTCGTATGTAGCTACCCTCTTTAAATGAAAAATATCTTACGTTGATCCAACAAAATCCACGACGACGAATCTCATTTGGTTGATTCAATTGGTATCTTTGTTTAGTGAAATAAAATTAATAATTCGTGCAATTGAACGATTTTTTTGAATGAACGAAATATTTATTTCGACGTATTCCACGAAGCCTTTTGGTTAATTCAACTAAACTCTTCTCTCAGTGCAGTAATAAAAACACAATGAATTTTCTTGTCTTTTTGCAAATACGATTCTAAATGAATCGTAATTGATTAATTATAAAAATTGTTTCGAGCTCCACGAGCAGTTGACGCAGTTCTTCGAGTTTTTTTTTTGTCGAATCTCTAGTTATTCTACGCGATAAGCAGCTTACCGGATTTGGATCAGGCAAAGTTTTGTTCCAGTCTTGTCGAAGCCTCGAAGCTAATTTGGGATCGTGCTTGTAAGGACCGTGACAAACGGACGGTCTCATTCTGTAAAACCAAGTCCTCTTGTTTTCTCCTCTCGGTGCTGCAATTTACCAATCACTCTAGAAAGAATTGCACCGATTCGCTCGATCGTTTATACGCGGATCGCGCGCGCACGGTGCGAATGTGTACACATAATAAAAAAAAGAAAAATGAAAAAAAAAAACGCTTTTCTATTTTCATGATATCATTGAGGCTCGTTTTCTACGTTGAAGAAACGTAGAAACGTGTATACGAGGAGTTTCGAACTTGTAAGCTACGATCACAGGAATATCCTCGGAGCTAAAAACCCGTAAAAAACGTTTTCGATCTCGTCAATTTTCGGTCGAATTTCAACTTCACAAAAAATCGCTTTTCTTCTGCCTTTTTTTGAAGTTTTCTAGTCGAAAAAAAGGTTCAAATTTTTCGAAAAATTTGTGAATTCACGTTTCTCTGAAACCCTCTCGGAGACACCCTGTAGATTCGTATATACTTTCAAGAGTTCTCGAACGACGTACCTCAATTATCGTTGAAAGCCAACAATTTACTTACCGGTAAACGCCGTGCCGGACAGTTGTTCGGCATAAAGACCGTACGGACACTTCTGCGGTGTGTTCTGTACCGCCGGAAGTGAACCCGGGCAACGAGGATCCTCGCTCGCGAATTCTCCATCGAAACCCGATAAATACTGCGAATTAGTCAGCTATTAGTATTCATGAAATCAGAAACGTTTACTTACGAAAAATTTCACACGCGACACAAACTTCCGAGAGTCGCAACGAGCA
The DNA here is from genome assembly GCA_037576405.1 of Campoplex capitator. NCBI lineage: Eukaryota > Metazoa > Arthropoda > Insecta > Hymenoptera > Ichneumonidae > Campoplex > Campoplex capitator. Next base: position 3,463,008 of record JARBWI010000001.1, read on the forward strand.
CAAAAAAAAATTGCAAGTAAATTTTTGTATCTCGATAGAAAACGAGTGATCGTCGTCGTCGAAGAATCAGTCGAGAATGTTTCACAATCACTTTATTAAGGCACGTGGAGTCAATGAAAGATGGAGGAAAATCAATCAAGGAATGAACGAAACAAACTATTTCGATTCGATTGAAAAATTCGATAAAAATAAATTGGTCGAAAAAATAAAAATTAATTAGATTTTAATAAAATTCCGTTCACTTCGATCTCGATGAAAGTCGTTTTTTATTAGAAAGAAATGCGTATAGAAATAATGAAAAAAAAATCAGTGAGTAATCGCGTCGCGCGATTACAACGTTAAATTGCAAAAAGATTTTATCGCGGCGAACGATAAGTAAAATCGACACGATCGTGGCTCGCGATGATTCGATCCGTATCAGCGAAGAGCTCGATGAATTTAGCACGATTTTATTCGATTTTTTTCTTCCGTCCTCTTATATGCGCACCTTAAGACTTTCCATCGCGTTGTGATCGAAGCTCTCAACGAAACAAAATACGGAGGAATGATTTCGTGCGGGTCGATTTTATAGCGAGAGGAATACCGGACGACCTTAGATTCATCGGCGGTGTCAACAGGATCGTTGATTATAATTATAAATTCAAAAACGTGTTTACTGCGTTCCCGAGAGACGCGCCAGCTCGCTCGACCAATCAGGTTCAGAGGAGACGAAGGCACGACCGTGTTACCTGACCGTTTCGACGATCACGGCACCGGTTGATGATCCTATGCTGTTTCTCTCTTTATTTATTCTCTCATTTTTAATTTTCTTATCTTTGCCTCGAGCAACTCGAATCGCTACGATTTATCGGAATGTTATTCGTGACGAGCCTCCTCCGATCACTGAATCGCGATTTTACTTCTAGAATATTCCAGTGTCATTACGAATACGTTGAAAATTTGTTTACTCGCTCTGTTATTATGAATAATCGCGCAGCACTCCGCTGCTGCGGCGCGTGTACCATTCAAGCGACAATGTTTAACAGCCTGACGCTTGAATTTTCTCTTAAGGAGGTTGGCTACACACAACAATGCTGCTATATTAAAAGCATAAGAAAATTCGAAATGATTAGAATTTAATGAAATTTGGTGAGCATATTCTTTTGGATTAAATATGAATATAGAAATTTTTTAAGATTTTTCTTCTACATAGTTTTCGAGTAACTTAACACTGGAGTTTACATCCGTAAGCATAGGATTCTGATACATATAGGTATATCTTTTGCATATTGTAAACTCCAATAATTCGACAACTATGTAGACGAAAAATTTGAAAAAAATTGTGTCATTGCATTTGATGGTAAAGAATCACTAAATTTTATTAAATTCTTATCATATTGTCGTATGTAGACACCCTCCTTAAGGAGGGTGGTGACCAAAGCTAAAATGTTAAGAAATTGATCAAATTTTGTGATAATGTTCTTCAACATCAAGTACGAATAGACAAATTTTTTCGAAATTTTCTTCTACTTAGTCATCGAGTAATTATGCATTAAGATTTCTTATGCCCGGAATGTATACCTATATATATGGAAACGCTATGCTTATACACGTGAACTTTAGTCTTCGATTACTCGATAACTGTGTAGAAGAAAAATCTGAAAAAATTTGTGTCGTCAAATTTGGCACTAAAGAATATGTTGACCAAATTTTATAAAATTCTTAACTTTTTGACAATGTTTCATGTTTTTAGCATGGTTTAGCATGGCAACATTGTATCGCCTGTACCCAACCTCCTTGACAACTTTATAATTCCATAAAACTCAAGGAGTGAAACTTATTCCGGAGTCCTCTTTTATTTCCAACGAGAGAAAAAAAAATCAAGAGACTCGCCACTCACGTTCCTCTCGTGTTCTCTTTCGAATGACGCTGCTTAGAAATAATAAAAAGAAACGTAAATAATGAGACAGTGAAATCTCGGATTCATCAGGAAACTCGTTATCGTTCCAGGCGGAAAATACTTACAATTTTTTGTGCCCGATCCAGCCTTTTTTTAAATACTTTCCTGAAAATAAAACTTTTATTTATTGTCCGATGATTTATCTCAGTTTTCGACTTTTCAAAGTTTCTTTTCTCTTTTACAGACTCATTTGCAATCATTTTTGAATCTTTTGCCATCACAGACGTATTCGTATCTCTCGTTGCATTCGAGAAAAAATAAGAATCATTCATTTCCCTCGAACCACTGACCACGGAGTCGAAAAAAAAATTTATTTATAAAAATAAAATCGAAGGAATTGTGAGAAAAGGAAAAAAATCGTTAAAAATAATTGGGAAAATGAATTTTTTCTCAAAAAATCATAATCGATCGATCGATTTTTTTTGGACCCGCTGCGGATATGAATTTTTTTTTAAATAAAATATTAACCGGTTGATAAAAGTCGTGTTTATTCGTCACGAATGAATAAATTCTGGTCACTGGGATTAGAAATGGCAGCAAGTGGATTTAAATCAAGCGCACGATGGACCGACTGACACAGTGAGTAATTCAATCGTGAGATAATTCACGTTTAGATTATATTCGAAAGAAAGAAAGAAAAAAAAAGCCAAACGAGTACGTGTACTCGCAAGGAGCAAGAGACGTAATTCCTTATGGAAATGTGGTGGTCCTTGCAGGAATTATTTTTTTTTCCGGTTCCATTCGAACGTCGCTCGCGAGAAGGAGAGAAAAAAGAAACAACTCCGCACTCTCTCGCTCGTTCTCTTATCGTTTGTTCACAGTTGAAAGGGTCTGAGAATTGAACCCGTTATTTCAAGACTTATGCAACATTTGTATTCATCGACTGACAACGAGCAACTGGTTTTCCGGTTTAACACAAACGAGAAGATTGAACGACGAACGTTTTATTTGCTGTTCAAAAAATTAACGTTTTTTATCTTTACGGAAGGGACAAAAAATGGTAACTTTTGATCTCGCGTCATCCTCGAGGTCGACGAACTCGAGATTACCAGAAAACGAATTTTTCCGAAAAGACGAGATCTCGCAAGAAAATACTTTCCTTTGGAAAACATCAGAAAGAAAAAAAATATTTATTCGACAAAAAATCTATTCCGAACAGAAGATAAAGAGCAAAAATATTATTTCTTTTGACACTTTGGACATTTTTTCTTTTTTTTTTTTCAATCATTTATCGTTCGAGTTATGCCGAAAGAATATTAATTTTATCTCAGGACTTTGACGTAAGATTTTATTATTCAATAATGTTTTTTGATGTATTTCCGGAGAAAGGTTGATCCGACGAATCCTAAGCATTCTCCAAAGCGATTTTTTTTTTCACGAGTCAACGTTCGATGGTCACGCCAATAATAAACGATTCGGAAGATCCAATTAGCGCAAAGAATTCCGCAAATTTTCACTTTTATTTTTTTCTTAATTTATTCTGCTTGAAAAAAGAAGGAACGAGATTCGATCATTCGATTCAACATCGCGTGACAAAATTTGTTGTTAAAGTATGCGTCAATCCTTCCTGCTTTCGTTTTGACCTGATCAAAAGCGCGAGTAATATACTCGCGAATTTCAACGCTTCGATAATTCTCGATTGATCGAAGCACCCGCGTTAAATCGTAACAAATATTTATAATTATATCCTTAAGAGACAAACTAATGAATAAATTCAACCGGAACGTAGTGATAAAAATCTTCGTATCACGAAACCGAGAGAACGTCAAATGTACACCGGACAAGCGTTGAAACAGGTCCACCGAACACGAAACTTTTTTGCACCTTTCTCTTTGAGGGTGTTAAATAGTTTTTTTCTCAAAAAAAAAAGTTAAATGACAGTGAAAGGATCAGTTTTGTCGAAATAGGATTTCTAAAAAAGTCCAAAAAATCTTATAAGAAGTCGATTTTCAAAAGTTTTCATCATTTTTTCCAAAGAGTCATCAATTAATTCATCGATCATTAAAACTGTTCATTGGAGATAAAAAAAAAATCTTGAAAAATCGACGATCTTTTTGAAACATCGCTGCATACGTTGTCTCGAATTCCGATTGAGATTCGTTCGATGTAACTTCCTCAATCGGGCCATAATTATAATTGCATCAGACTTAGAAGCCCGAACCATCGTGCCGGAGTAATAAACGGCTAAGAAAGAGAGTGCAAAGAAGAAGGAAGATAGAAAAGGAGTTTTAATACACGAGAGTGGAGAAAGAGCGAGGAGAAGCTGCTTTACAGTTAGACGAAGATTGCGCCAAGAGAAAGAGAGAGAGAGAGAAAGAGACGAGAAAACGAGGAGAAAAATAAAGATGAAACGAGTGAAAAGATTCCTTGCGCGAGAGATGAGAATCTTTCTCAGCAATGTGTCCCCGCCGGAGTTACAGAGGCAATGCAGTAGCACCAGAAGCACCAGCTGATGAGGAAAGAGTGTGGCACGTTGAAATCTCTTGATCTCTGTCTCTCTCTCTCTCGTTCTCTCGTGCGAACCCTGGACGATACAACTTGCGTTATAACTATGTGTACATATGCATCTACAAATGTGTAAAAATTGCAAAGACGAGCTTTCGACCTTCCCATAACATCTGTCCTCCGCCCGAGGAATGTTGAACTCGTCACGTTTCAACGTTAAAAACAAACAAACACTTTTATTTGCGATGATCTCTTCGGTTTTTCCAGTGTCGACTCAAACGTTTTTTTATATGACCAAAAAAAGCGATTCTTTCAGTAAAAGTATCAGTCCGATCGAAGTGATTTCGGTCCAAAAAAAAATGTAGATTTCAGTCGATTAGAAATCGCGATGATTGTCAACAATTTTCTGGCAATTTTCTCATCAAAAGAGATCCAGCGACTGATCAAAGTTTCTAGTTAAGGAGTTTCGGTACCGGCTATACAATGTTGCCATGCTAAACCATGTTAAAACACACAAAAAATTGTCAAAAAGTTAAGAATTTTATAAAATTTGGTGAACATATTCTTTAGAGCCAAATTTGACAATACAAATTTTTTCAGATTTTTTTTCTACACAGTTATCGAGTAATTGAAGACTAAAGTTCACCTGTATAAGCATAGCGTTTCCATACATATAGGTATACTCTTCGGGCATAAGAAATCTGCTTTAATGCGTAATTACTCGATAACTAAGTAGAAGAAAATTTTGAAAAAATTTATCTTTTCGTACTTGATGTTGAAGAACATTATCACCAAATTTCATTAATTTCTTAAAATTTTGCCTTTTGTACCGAAACTCCTTAAATCCAAAAGATCGATGACATTTGATCGATCGTATACCTGGTAAAATTCCAAAATTCCTGAGCCTCTGACAACCTCCAGCAGGATTCGAGAAAGGGGCAGAGAGAGCGAGACGAGATAATAAGTACGAGATTCCTTCGTGAAAAAATTATGCACACACATATATACACGGATGAGAGTGACCACGGATGATTCTGAGAGAGGAGATCCACAGGAAGAATCCTGCAGCCATCTTGACCCAGATCTCTCGACGAAAAGAGGAAGAGAGTTTTGTACACACACGAGTATATTAAAATATATATCGATAAATGTCCACGCACAAACATACACATTCACGCATTTGCGTGTATATTCCTCGACCTTGCCGCTTCAGGACATTTAATATTTAAATGAAACGGTTGTGCGACGGAGTGGTAGGGGCTTCGTGCCTCCGGACTGTATTTGCACGGGCTCGCGACAGCATTTATCCCCGCGCATATCCGTTGAATTACGGTATCGCGGCAGAGAGCGGTATCGATGTAAATCCAAAGGAAAATAAATCGGAAGCTTATGCCGAGAGTTGAGGGGAACAAAATTGATGATTTGGAAATTCTTCCTCGTTTTTTTTTTCATTCGTCAAGTAGGTTTATTCCTAATGACACGAAAATCGAAGCTTCAAAAGTCTTCCAGTCAAAATTCGTCATTCGATTCGTCAGCAGATATAAAAAAATCATTTTTTTTTTTAAATTCACAGCTCTAAAGATCTCTCTGCTGCAGTTATTCAGCGGTCATTGAATCGCCTGATTCCGAATACAACTTGGGCGCTGATATCCGCGTTTTCCGTCAGCAAAAATGCGTGCTCCATGGCTTTGATTCCTTTTTTTCTTCTTTTGTTCATTTCTCTTTCTCTCTTTTCTTTTATCAATCTGTTGTACTCTCGGATATCCGTGTTCAGAGATCATCAAGCCGAAACCACGAAGCACGGTATTCACAGGAACGTTTCTTCAAATGATTTATCGTTTTATGGGGTTTAGATATAATATAATGGAAAAATGTAACGTTGGTGCTCGCAGTCGCGTGGCCACTCGGACGATTATTCTAGAGATATTTTTACATAATCGGAAACTTGAACTCGTTAGATCCACAGATAAATATGATTAATCGTGACATTTTCGAAATTTTCTGATTGTCTCACAGCTGAGTGTAAAAGAAATTCTGCTTCTGGGTTTTCGACTTCCCGATCGAGTCTTCTCCTCTGAAATCCTTATTCGTGACTCTTCCGAAGTAATATTCCACGTTTGCAGGAATAAAATTAATTCAAAATCATTAAAAATTCCTCAAATCAAATATTTCGTAAAGTTTTCGTCAACGCAGCTGCGTAAATCTTCATTCATTTTTCAATGTCCACGAAAAAAATGCTTTTGATCTCGATCGAAAGAAGCGAGAAACCCCATGACTCGTCTCTGATATTCTTTGATCCTCGATCAGCGAATATCAGACTTCTGTTCTCGGATGGGGAGAGTCATCCGGGAAACGACAGTTTGAGAAGTCGATTCTCGTGTATTTCGCTGCACAGGTGGGCATCGTTTCTGCGGTGAGTATCCATCCGGGTGGTTCGAGCGAATATACACGAGTGAATATGCATTGAAGAGAGTTGTAATTGGAGATCCATAGAGACACGTGAAAAAAAAAGGTACGGAAGGAAGGAAGGAAGGAAGGAGTTTGGCAAGGTGGTGGAAAGAGAGGAGAGGGAGAGTAGGATCGGGGAAACGGCGCGAGAAAGCCCATGAGGTTGAATCGAGTGGCAAGTCCCAGCAGTTGGTAGAGTTTCGAGGCACCAGCAGGTGAACTACACTCGCGTTTGCCGAAGAGTTTAAGTGAGCACGAAGAAGAGTGGCGCGCAGAGAGGCTTTAGTTTGAACGTGTATATTTATACGTATCCGTATATAGTTATACGAATAATGGAAATGCGTTTGTTATTTTAACGTGTGTGTAAATGCACATAAACACGGTAAAACTGACTCACGGTCTTCTCGCGGAGTCCCGGTCTACCGCTTTCCGCGCACCTAGTTGCCGGTTGCGCGAGTTCGTTGTCCGACCTGTATCCATAAAACCGCGTGATAAATCTTTCGCACGATATATTAGCCGATTATTTAACGAGGATTTTTCTCTTCCCCGTCGATCCAGTCGCGAAGAAGAAAAGAAAAAAGTAAGAAAAATAAAAAATAAACAATCGCGGACGAACGCAGTGCAAATCGTTTTGGGAACGTTGCTTCGTACGAGATCGTTGCGAGTGCTGGAAAAAAATCAAATTAACCTTTAATCCGGATGGTATGGAAGAGGAGATGCGAGCGGAAGAACAACAAAAACTGTCAGATGCAATTAATTAGCGGCCCACATATTCGTAAGGCCCCGCGCGCTGGGACTGCGCCAACTCGCGTGTAAATCCGGTTTAACCGGGAAAAAAAAAAAAAAAAACATTTTGCCTCTCTGGCTGTTTTACCGAATACAACGGAGAGAAAGAGTGAGAAGAACGTCGAATTTTAAATGTGAAATCGCAGCTTCGTAAGTACTGTTATTACGCGTGTGCAGTTTGTTAATCTTTCAGGACGGTTTATTTGTTCGACGATTTATTTATACGGTTTATTTACATGATCGTACATTTATGGATTTTTTTCTTCTTCTTATTTGACGACTCTACGATGGACCATTGAAACGCAAGAACTCGAGTGCGCGACGTTTCTTCGATTCACCTTTTTTCCTCTTTCCCCCTCGCCCCCGTCGCTCGCTCGGATCGACTGACTTTTCAGGTACGTTAGTTCTAACTGGATGATGAATAAATATTGAGAGCACGACGCGATAAGCTGTGTCTTACAAAACACCGCAATCCGGTAAATCAAATCTTTTACCATCTTGCTGGAAAATGAAAAAAAAAAAATTCTGTGTTTTACATCTATTTTTACTGTGTTTCAATCTTTTTCTTTGTACGGACAAGACTTTCCGGAATAAAGAGTTTTATTTTACGTTCGAATGATCTGTGTTAAAGGGCCGAATGTATGAAAAATGAAAAAAAGCTCTCAAGATTAGTGAGCTGTGCCAGTGACAGCGTTAGACAGGAAATGATTGAACGAAAAAAAAATATCGAATGGGGAACGTCGAATGACTGAATTCATTTTGAAATTTTTCAACTAGGAATCCACGTGTTATCGAAAAGTGTATCTTTTCTCAAGGAAATACTGATTCATCGCTACCAGAAAGGATTGATGTAAAATTCATGATTACAAATAGAAAGAAAAAAAAATGAAGAAAATTTCAGAAAAATGAAGAAATACAAAGTGTGGATCCGTTAGGGATACAAAATTCACGTTATTTGTCCAGTCAGCTGAGACGTGAAATCATCTTAGCTGTACTTCTCGAGAGCGATCTCTATGAATATCCAGCGTGAAGTAGGTTGCTAGCTCGCGACTCGATTCAACAAGTAACACGTAGCTCGAGGATCATCGCATCGTTCCCCATTATGCGCGCACACACGCGTTTCTAACCGTTCAGTAGGACATCTCTTCAACTGAAGCATAAAAACACTATTTTTATACTGATAATTAATGCTGAAAAAAAAATCTATTGAATAACGATTGCGCGCATGAATATTTTTGCTAAAGAAATTTCAGCGATTTTACTTAATTTCAAAGTTCCTTCGAAAATTCCATTTTCAAACGAAGTGAACATTTTCGAAATTTTTGCAGATTTATCATCGAGAAATTGATGGTCCATTTTTTTAATAAAAAAAGACAGAATTTGATTGAAAAAAGGATCGATTTATACAAAAATTTCTCGATTCACAGGAATTTTTTACTGCCCAAAAGTACAGTTTTCTCAGTCGTTTTTATAAAACGAATGTCGATTAGGCCAAAAAAACTAATTTTTAAAGTAATTTTCGATTCAAAATAGTTTGATTTGGAATTTTTTGAAAAATGATTTTCTTTTTCTGGCTCAAGAATTATCGCTATCGGATAGAATACTCGATTGTATTTTGACCCGGCCCCGAGAGCTCGCAGAGAGAATGAAACGCGAATGATCGTAACTCGTCGAAGCGTGGTAATGACATTTCGTAGGGAGCGGTTGTTGCTTCATTTTTTTCTTCTTTTTATCGTTTTGTATTTTGGGCAAAAGGGTGTATCAACCGTGAGGAATAACGTTTTAAAATTCCCGGGCATAAAATCAGACATTCGTAAATTAGTGTACGAGTGTGTTCATAAATAATTACTCGTGATTCGCGAGTTTTTTGGGGGCCGAATACTCGCGAAGTTTGCGAAGTAGCCCGCTCCAGAAAAACTCGTCGAAGGTTCTCAAAAACGAGTTTGAAACTTCCTGACTCCATCCTCCGACATCTCAATTTTCCTGAACGTTTTTTTCGCTTTGCCTGACCGAAAAAAAGGAAAAAAAAAAACTGTATCTGTACGATAATTGATCACACTTTTTTTATTACAAATTCTCTTTCTCTTCCGTTTGATGCTCGCATGTACCGTGAGAGTGTAGCGAATAATATGCCGCCCAGGAAGCCATTTTTTCTCTCACGTGGTGCGTGTGTGTGTGTGGCTCGAGAGAATCGACCTGACTCTCGTACGATGAATCGAGAACGCAGCCTATATTCGATCATTCATTCGACACGCTCGTCTCTCGCGAAATTCATCCGCGATGTCCGCAAAATTAAAGCATTTCTTATTTATTTTTGAATCTCGTGTGCGTAATCGTCGTGAAAATACTTCGGGAGATTTAATTTTCCGTTGCATCTAGTTTTGTTTTTTCTATTTTTGAAATTTTCTTGAGATTTTTGATGTCGAAAAATGTTTCTGGAGCTCGCAATGATTGTTTGGACTGCTATAAATGCAGGCTCGTTCGTATGACTAATTAAATCGTGGTCGACACGCAACTACGACATATTTGGAACGAAACGGCGTCCCTCGATGGCACGAACAATCCTCCGTTTCTCTACATTTTTCTTTTTTTTTTTCGTTCATTTTATTCGTTCTGTTAGACCAGAAAAGAGAATCACCTACTTCGGGTTTTTTTTACCTATTTCGATGTTTCACGTACTTAGAATCTAAAATTAAAAAAATAGAATTTCTGTACGACTTTGATCGATGAAAAAATCAAGAGTGATTCATCGAGTTTCTTCGTTAAAAAAAGATTAAAAAAGCAATAATAAACTGAATTTAAATAACGGCGATAAAATACTCCGATCTCATAAACTTTTCGAAATGACGTTTAACGAGAAATTCGTATAACAAACAAGTGCATGGATTTTTCTTGCAAATTAATGACCGATTGACTGCTCCGAAGCAGGTTCAAGAGAGGTTAATAAACGTGTGTGTGTAATTCTCGACGGTTATTAGCCTCGAAAGTCGAACAACGCCGATAAAAACTCGTGCTATTGAACGTGTCAATTATCGTTGGATTTAAAAGAAATCCTTAACAATTACAGGCAAAAGTTGTAATCGATTGGCTCGCGATAACGGTTCGAACCTTAATCAACCGAACGAAAAATTCAATAAACATGCACGTTTTGTTTGACAAATGATTCATTGGACTCCACTCTTTTCTCGGATGATTAATGACGTTTCGTGGCTTGCTGAATTAACATCAAAATCATTAAGAAACTAAGTGATTATTATTATTATTTTTTAAAAGAGATAATCAGTGAAAAAATACATTTGGCAAATTGGAAGAGAAAAAAAACAACAATCAAAAAATATTTGTCCTTCACCCACATGAAATGGGACTCGTAAGACGATTGTGACGTTTGCTTCCATCATGAAATTACTGAGAATAAAAGGAAGGAACTTCGAAACGCCCAATTCTTCAAACAGATGATTGTTATATAAATAAATCAACGTGCGACATTGAAAAAGTGTAAATTCGCGATGAAAAATAATCGTATGGATGGGACGAGGTCGTCACACTTGGAGTCACTGCCGAGCTCACTATAAAACCAGTAAATTCAACTCATTAAGACGAAGAAGTTACATAGATACACACATGCGAGTCTCTCGTTACGGAGTGTCGCGTGAGTTTCATGGGCCGACGAACTCTCACCGCAACGATCACGCACATGTGAGATTCTTTTTTTTTTTTTTATTTCATTTTTTTTTATTCTTTCGCTATAACAGGCTCGTCACGTGCAAAAAAATTTTGTCCCCTACGATCGTCGTGCGAAGTTCCTTCTCAGGTTCAAGGTGCATTTCGCACACGTTCGTCGGAAAATCGTACGCGTAAAAACAATGAAATTTGTTGAAGATTATAATAATCATGGTTAGCCATATAAATGTCATCCAATTCTCATGGTAATTGCAACGATTATTCATCAAACTGAATTTTTATCGTTATTTATCGTTATTCTTGACACTCTCGTTGACGTTCTTCTTTGTTTTTTTCATTTCGACCAAAAATGTAACAAATAATATTCGCCAATCGTCCTTCACCCACTTGATCAAAAAGCATATCGCTGGTCACGTAACAGGATATAAAGAGGATTTTTCTCCCGCTTACTTTAATGGAGAAAGGATTTTGCTAATATTACAATAATGTCTCTGCTACGACGAGGAGTCACGATACTTAGCGGGAGCGTAATAGCGAAACAACACGACAAAATTCTCGTCTCTCTTGTCCAAACACACGTATATTTCACTCAAATTTTTATTTTTTTTATTTTTGAGCTTTCATGTATGCGTTACTCTTTTTTTTTTTTGCTTTGAGGGCTCGTTTATTGATTAGTCGGAATTGCTGAGAAGCTTTTAGGGTTGGAATGACATTAAAAAAACATTTTTAGAACTTGGACGAATTAAATTTTTTCATTTTTCGATGATTATTGTAATTGTCGATTATAATTGTTATGAACGATTCTTTTACAGATTTTCTGGTCCAATAGAATTGGAGAAAACGAAAGAATGTCGGGAAGAAATTTTTTTTTACTCCAAATTTATTTTTTCGCTGATTTTGTCCTCGTTGAACTGAAACGACGTTTCAGACAAGTTGATTTTTGAAATTTTCGGAGCTTTTTCTTCTGATTAACAAAAAAAAAGCGTTTGAACACCGATTGAAAATAGAATTTCTGGTTTTTCGATGCAGGATCGTTCGAGAAGCGTTTGCAAACGTTGCAGCTTTGAAAAGATGTTTTTAAAATTTTCTAGCGGAACGTGAGCGTGTGCCTCGCGATTGTAAGCCACGGAGAAAGGCGTTATTTACCTGTTTCTTATCGCTTCATTTTTTTTTTGTTGCTGTAAATAATATTCATGATCTTTCCGAGTGTTAAACATCATCATCATCATCGTGATTGAGCCTGATGATCTCTGTTTTTATACGCGATACATCGCGTCGAGACGATTAGCTTTTTTCTTCTCATTTTCAACGGTTATAAAAAAAGATAATAATAATAATAATAAAATGATTTCAATCGCGTGAAAAGTTGCTCGTCATAATAATCGTGAAAGGGTTTTCACGATAATTATACCTTGGATGCTCGCATACAAAAAGAAGAATTTACGAGAAATAATTTGCGAACAAAAAAAAATAACGATTCGTGTATTTAGCGATACCGATTGGTACGAGATGAATAAATTTTTCTGCATTCGACCTTGAGATCTTCACCGAGGAAGAAAAGCTCTCGAGGATAATTATTCCGGACGCGCCATCTCGACTTGTCTTTAAAAGGCAACTGGACGTAAAAGTAGCGAGAAAGAAGAGTTCTCTCTCTCCCTCTCTCTCTCTCTCTCTCTCTCCACTAACTCAACTCGAATCACATTTTCCATATATCTATACACATTTATTTATTATATACGTACACATCTCGACAATTTCTCCTCCGTACGTATACCCATGCACCGAGAGAATCTCGAGCCTCTTCAAAGAAAAACACTATTTACGATGCAGTAAAATCCACTTTCGCGAACATCAGACCAGTACCCGGTTCAACCACATGAAAGTCCTTCCTTTATTATTCTCTCATACCCCTAAATCCATCGCTTTTGTCTACACGACACGTCATTCCAACGAGTTACGCATGTGGCAATTTTATACCTGGAGAAAAATAAACAAAATTATTCTTAAGACCGCAACAACTTTCCCATGGGAAAATTCCTCTGTATGGGAAATTCATCACCGATCAAAAAAGTCCCGAATAAAATCAGTTACGAACCAGTACCAACTTCGTGGGGTATTCGATCAAAATGGAATTTCAATGTTAACAGTACTTTCAAAATAATTAATCGAAGATCAGGTGAAAACGATTGGAGCAGATCAATAAAAGAAGACAAAAATTCGAAAAAATTTTTATTCTCCCAAAAGATTCTGGAGCTTCATCATTCGATCTCCCACCAATCGATGGACCAAGATATAAAACGATTGGAACAGTCGATTGATTAATAAAAATAGACAAATATTCGAAATTTTTTTTTCGAATTTATTTTTTTATTGAATCTCCCACGAATTTATAGATCCAATTCAATTTCAATGAAAACGTCAATAAAATTGTGAGAAAAAGCCAGTTGAAATAATAAATTGTTCGGCGATAAAAGGTTGAGAGAAAAAAATCTTTGCAGGTAACTACGAATATTCTGAGTTCGTTGAAATATATAGTGCTCGATTAGATTTTATTTTCATGGGAAAATAAAATATTGGTCGATTTTAAGTTCGTTGAAATATATTATTGGGCTCGATTAGATTTTTATTTTCATGGGAAAATAAAATATCGAACGAATAAGACATATTCGTTGTGATATAACGATAGAAACATGAAATATTATGCCGAGAAAAAAAAAAAATTCATACGATTCGGTTAAGTAACTCTTCGGTTTAGTCCAGCGTTACGAGTCGAGCCAATTACGTATATTATTTACGACGAGCTCGTAAAGTGTAAGAAAAAAGTATTTTTTATTGACAAATTGGACTGATCGGTCACACGAAATTGTAATAACGAGAGGGTACTGCGTAAATAGAAGCAATTTATCAATTTTCTTTGCGGTTTGAAGCGAAGAAAAAAAATATTATTCATTTGGCTACTATTAATGCAGACCACACACAAAATAGCCATGAAAGCAATTACCGTTGAATCTTTTTACTTTCAAAATACATTGGCTCGTTGCGAGGGTAAAAGCATCTACACTGACTCGTTACAGATAAACGTAATAACGCAATATTTTTTCGATTTAACGATGCAACTGTTTGGAAAAATATTAAGTAAAACACTTTGTTTACATACGTGCATCAAAAAACTTTCCTTTCACCCGGGAATTAGTGTTTTTATACGTACCGTGATTGGTCACACGAGAAAATATCTATTCAATTATTTTTTTCCACCCTTGCACGCATGAATTTAATGGCAGAAATTTTGAAAAGTGTTCAGCGAGAAATATTTTTGGCTTCAAATCAGTCGATTTTTCAAAATTCGATATTTTTTTTTCAATTTCAAAAAACTCTTAAATCATTTGACGAATCTCTGCCATCATTTTTTTGTGCAATAAAATGTTCGAAAATAAAGTTTTAATCGATCAAAGATTCGGTCGAAATGAATAAAAATGAAGATTCCGAATTTCGTGATTTTTGTCTGCGAAGTTAGAAAAAATAATGCAAACGAATAAACACAATTTCTGGAACTCGAATTTTATGATGCAGTGTTCCGAATATTTCGTAATAAAAATTCACATGAATCGTTCTATGCCTGCTCACACACACCAACATTATTCGTATGACTACAAAACCGTGGCATTTTGTATTTCCAGCGGACTCGATAGTTTCGTAATTATTCCACAGTCTTTTGTTGTAATGGTAACGTTGGGTAATTCGAATTTGCACTAAATTGGTCTTAGACGTTTGGTAACAGTGAATCGAAACGATCGTTGTGCTCGTCCAACGAGCTTCCAGGAACTTTCGTATTAGTAATGGGCGAGAACCACGATTATTTCGCCTCTCGAAACAGGTCGATTAGACGCGAAGCAGGTGTCGTTCGTGTTGCACAAATAATACGACCGAATATATACGTACAAATAACAAAAATATAAATAATAATAGCACACTCTGATCAATTTCTTCGTGAAATTTACTCGCAAATCGTAAATTTCGTCATTCCATTGAATATTTTTCTTTCGATGCAAAATTTATCGCGTCATTTCATTATTTTTTTCACAGATGACAATCGATCTGATGTCACTAACGAAATGGCCAGAGATCGGCTAGGCTCTGATTACTCGGAGAATATGAGCGACGCAACCACCTGCAGTTGCACCACAAATTCCATTGATAAGGTAATTTTTTATGGTTTCTATGATCCTTACTTTTTTTTCCATTGATTTCTGCTCTTGGAATTTTTATCTGCTATTTTAAAAGTTTCGTTTCTCCAATTATTATCGGATTTAATTCGTAACTTTATCGTTGCAAAACGATGATTAGCGCACGATTTCATCGTGGCAGTTAACGGAATAATGAATCGAAGCGTTGAATTTTTTTTTAGGTTCGTTTGAAAATGATTTTATTTTGTTTTTTTTTAAATGGATCAATTTCAACAACTAATTGCACGTTTTTTTTTTTTTTTTATAAATTTTTTATTATACAGATCGGATCGGTTATCACCGACACACGATCCGGGACTTTCCTCGCGAACGGCGAAACTCGCTCGCTAATCGCGATAATTCGCGCGCGCGCCTTCACTTTCGCGAGAGGGCGAGATAATAATCTCGGGCGATGAATCCGGCGATGAAAAAATTAATTGTCGATACAGCTCGTCGGGCAGAGAATCGCAAAATACTACCGCCTGTATAAACGATCAGTGAATACGGGAAAAAAAAAAGAACAGAACAGAAAATTATAAAACTAGAAATTCTCTTTGTTTCCTTCCTTCTTGCTTCGGGCGATTTTATCAGGAAACGAAAATCGGAGCTTCGGATCTTTTATTTGAAAAAAAATCCTCTTTATTTTCTCTCGAAATAATACTGTTAAATTTGATCGGAAACACGAGGATTCGCACTCGAATTTAATGCTCGAATCTCCATCAAACGTTTCCGAATTGCTCGACGATTTATTTTTTCACAAATAAAATAATCGTTTTGATGTCACAAAATGAATATTCGAAAGTGCAGAAAAAAAATCGTTTCTCGTTATAAATTATTGAAGAGTCATTCCAATTGTAAATGGTCGCACGAGAAATGAATAAAATTATGATTCACGACTGGATGTTGGAAAAAAAAACACAAAAAAAATCGTTTCAGTGTTCACTCCGAAGTTGCGGAATGTTTCACGAGCCATTTTTTCTACATCCACCGGGAACGAGACCTCGGGATGGGATATACATTAATCCGATGAGTGCATTCATCAACGAGCCAGCTCAAAAGCCGAGGGATACCGGAGAATCATTTTATCTTCACAGCCCTCACGATCTCGTTTATACGAGGATAACGCATCTATTTTGCGACAGCGAGAAATCAAGAAATGGCGAACGTGGCGTTATAAACGAGAGGAAGGACGAGACTTTAACGGGTAAGTGGCACGTCCCAGATAATATGGAGAAGTCTCTTTTTCTCTTTTTCTCTCTCTCTCTCTCTCTCCCTCTCTCTCTCTTTTTGCTATGGACGTTTAAGACTCGAGATCGAGATTTGTCGTTGTTTATACCGGTCAAGTATCACTCTTTTGCCCGGCTCTTTTCTCTCCTTTACCACATCCTCAATAAAGAGAAGCTATCCGCCCAGGACGACCTCGATTCCGTCATCACGAATCATCGCGTCCTTCCCACAACACCTTACAACCATTTTCTATTCCAGTTTATCGGTTCCTGATTCTTTCTGAACTTCAACAAATGCAGAGCTTCAATCTCCCGTCGAATATTCCTCAAATACTAATTTCGATGAAACATTCAAAATCAAATTCGTTCTGACAAACTCGAAAATTCTTTTCGTCAAATTCAATTCGTCACGGAAGCAGCAATTCAAATTTCTCTTTTCTTTTTTTTTTTTTGTTGTAATTTCCCTCGATTCTCCATGTCTACGATTCGACAACTTTCTGCGAACATTAAAAATTGTTGATTGTCATAAAACTTGAAAATTTTCATGTTTTTGACAACATTTATTACGAAATGATAGCTTTTAAGGAGTTTCGATACAGGCGATACAATGTTGCCATGCTAAACCATGTTAAAAACATAACAAATTTCAAAAAGTTAAGAATTTTATAAAATTTGGTGAACATATTGTTTAGTGCCAAATTTGACAATACGAATTTTTTCAGATTTTTCTTCTGCACAGTTATCGAGTAATTGAAGACTAAAGTTCACGTGTATAAGCATAGCGTTTCCATATATATAGGTATACATTCCGGGCATAAGAAATCTGCTTTAATGCATAATTACTCGATAACTAAGTAGAAGAAAATTTGGAAAAAATTTGTCTTTTCGTACTTGATGTTGAAGAACATTATCACCAAATTTCATCAATTTCTTAACATTTTGTCGTGTAATTTCGTTCAATTTCATTTTCATCGAATCTATTTTGCTTCACTCTTTGAAGCAATAAAACTGCAAGTTGCTTCAAAATCAAACTTTATTCGAATTCGAGTAATTCATGTACTGCCAAAATCGATCGATATTTCATAGACCAGACTCACTTTCGTACACGAAATATCAACATTTACGAGGAATCGTATCAAGCCGTTTATTTTATTCTTCGAAAAAGTAGCTCGTACACATATGTACGTGTTAAGGTATAAGATTTACAATTAGTCTGAGGCTTATCCATCAATTCTTATATCTAATCGTCGATTCTAATCGTTGACTCGAGCTCTCGTCTGTTGGTCGTTGGGCCATCGCGGTGCTTCACCCGTAACGACCCCATTTCGCATTGTCAGTTTCTTTCCGGCATCTCGTATCGACGGTTCATCGTCCAATCTCCCGTACATAAAACATGAATCCATATTCATCTATAGATATTATAAAATTAGCATTAAATTGTTGACGCATCGATACAAACGTAGCTAAAAAACCAACACGCATGTGGACATTGAATTTTAATATACGTATACACGCGAATACATCAACGGACGGTTGTCGCTAAAAGCGTACCGACGCGAGACTTTGTTTCATTAATAATTAATAACTCGATTAATTATTAATCGTATAGAAAAAAAAAAAAATCTGGTACATCGATCTGTTCTGACTGTGGATCGCATCCATGAATCGTCAACATCGTGGTATGATTATTATTTTTGTACAAAAACGAGGAATATAAAAAAAAAAAGGAGAATAATTAAAAACGTTGGAGTGTCATTGATACAAATGAATTTTGGAAACGAGCACGAGGCTACAGGGACGAGAAAGTTTTATTTAAAAAAAAAAATCATTTCGATTGATAAAAAGCTGCAAAAATAATAATTATTTTTTTCTTGTTAATTAATTCGGGTTCGTGGTGCGTGTGTGCTAATTGAATGAATGGTTTTAAAAATTCATAAAAGCGATGATCCATCGGGGGAACTTGGAACAATTTGTTTCTCGACGATTATTCATGTTCACGGGAATTCGACACGGTTACGTTGAAAACGTTACGATCGTTTGTCGGATGAGGATAAAATTATAATCGAAATAAGGCTGAAGGAGCTAGAAAAATGTTGCCGGGTCTGGTTTACGAGCGGCGTCGATAGCGCCGTTAATAAATTTCCTCGTTTCTTTTTTCTTTCTTTTCCTCCATTATTTATCTCTTCTGTATAGAGACTCGATCGCGCGCACCTCGATACAATATTTAACTTCGGAGAGTGCAACAAATGCTCGCGAGCTTCGTAGTAATGATAAACGCGGATCGACTCACGGAAAAACCGGGTTAAAGAGCCTTACGAGCAATCTTCCGTAAACCCGTTAAGCCGTTATGGCGCATAAAAGAGTGAGGAAGATTGAGAGAAGAAAAAAAAATAAACGAGTCATCTTTTCTCTCACTTTTTTTTTTCTTTTTTTTTTTTTTTTCTCGTTTCGTGTCTCAAGCCTCTCTCGCATCGGCAAAGTGCCGATGCGAGATCTCTCTTTTGCGAAAAGTCTATATTCAACGATTCTTCGGAACAAACGAACGCTTGTTCGATCAGCCTCGAACTTTTTTCGTCCAAATTCCAGCAAATCTCATTTGCAAAACATATCAGAACTTTTAATTATCATAATAAAGTAGAATAAAGAAAAAAATTAAAAAAAAAAAAAAAAAAAGAAACTCAAATAGATTCAGAGAATGAGAAAATTGTTTTCATTTTTATTGTTACTTGATCTTTGGATCAAGATTGCTGAGTCGCACGTTCGATAACTTATCTTTTTAATACATTAATCGTGATTCATACTTTTGAGAAATACTCTCGACGCATCGATTCCTCGTCGTCAGCTTTCTTTTTTGATTACTAATTTCTCGACGAAAAAATCTAATTTTATTCTTAAATACTGACACTCGCAGACTCGGTGAAAATTTGGACTCAACAATTTACAAATTCAAAATAAATCACGGTTGATGTTGTTTTTTTTTATACTTCTTATCAGAACTGTTTTTTTTTTTTTACGAACTTGAACACGATATTCATCTATTGTAACATTGAAAGAGCGCGTTTTCTGAGTAATTAATTTTATCTAATGAGCTCATAGAAATCTGAATACTCGGGCTGTTTACGATTAATTGTGGACGCGTCATAATGATATGCAATTAAAGTTTAAAACAAAAAGAAAAAAAGGAACTAGCCGAGCCATATCAAAATCGGAGATTCTTTCGGAGCAACGAGTGTGCAATACAAAGACACTTCCGTTCGTCATTTGAATGAAATTACGAAATAACTGTTCATTGAAAAAGTGCATTAGCTTTCGATTTGCTCGTATCGAGATCTATTTTTTCAGACAGAGCGATTTTTATTTTGTTTTTTTGAGGATGTCATTTCCAGTTTCCACTTTGTTGATCGAAAAAGCGATGAAATCGCGGAGGAATGACGAGGCGAAAAAAACTTCGTTGCGGTTCTTATTTTCAAGATGATTTTTCGCGAATTATTTAGACATTCGAATGAGATGATGAAAATAAAATGATAAAAAAAATGGAAATTAAAATTCTCGCTGAATCAGACGCGTCGTTATGCTCGACTCGGAAATATTCGAAGAAGCGTTTATAAATTACAAGATATGCAGACTGAGATGAAGACGCGAGAGAGTCGGTTGAGAGGCCGAATTACTAAACGCGCGCCAAGATTTCGCCGGCGGAAGTTTTGACGCGGGGCGTTACGCTCGACAGAGAAAGAGCGAGAGAGAGAAACGAAGATGGAGACTTTTATATAAAATAAAAATAAATTCTTCATTTCGTTTTCCAGTGAAAGTGGACGTGCATATAAATAACGGTAGCTACAAGTCAGTCGGGAATGGAAACTCGATAAGATCGGACTCGATAAAGGACAGCGGTAGCGGCACCGAACACGCTTACGAACAGATTTGCATAAGACCGGAGGAAAACGACAGCGTTAATACGTCCTCCCACAAAAAACTCAACGATGACGCCTCCGAGAGCGGGTGAGATGTATATATATATATATATATTACCAACCGGATAAACTCTATTTTCCAATTAACCAAACTCATTTCTCCACTGAGCTTGGATCAAGTATTTGAATACGTGTGGCGAGCCGGAGAGACTGATGAGAATCATACAACTTTTCCTTTAATCGTGTTGTCAACATCGTAATTAAATCTTCCCAGAATTGACAATAATTGAATCGGGACAAAATTCGTAGGGGAATACCAAAGAAAAAATCTTTTATTTACCGGTAGAAATGATCAAGAATCGTTTATTCTTCGAAACAGATTTTTATGCCGCACAAATTGGAACGATAAACTCGTATTTGAATCAGCTTTTTTCCTCTTCCATAACAGAACAAAAGTTTTGTCACGAGACTGTTGAAAAGTTATGAAAAAAAAAGAATAACAAATCGTATTTTACGGACTCGAAAATTTGGCGTTTCTCGACTGATCCTCATCGCTCCGCGAGGTTCCCGAAAATTCGTATTTTAATCCAGAAGATTCGTTTTGTACTTCGTTCAATTGTTTGACGAAGAAAACGATTAATTTTTTTTTTCTACTAATGATCTACGATTGGGCAGTCGTTCTCGAACGGTTGGAAGACGTTTCAGCAGATCGAGCAGCGGAAGCGATTCGTCGAACATGAGCAGCGAATTGCACTGTTATTCGTCGACGACATCGACGCCTTCGCTATCGAGAAACAGCAGTAACGAGCGGGTTGGAAAAATACCAAAAGTACCAAACGATTCTGTATCGCCAGGTGGTGGGATTGAAAGAAAAAACACACCGATTATAACGACGGTGGAAATCGCGAAGGAATCGAAAGCACCGATCGTCGCGACGAGGTAGGTCGAAAAATATAAATCGTCGGTAGATCCATTGCAATTTGAACTTTCTTCGGGGAGAAACGAGAGAGAGAGGACACGAAAGCTTGGAAATTTGATCGATTAACATTGATTTGTTTTCGCACTTCCGTTACAAACCGGGCTCACTTTCACGTTATATTTTTTTTTTTTCACGATGATCGAGAAACGACGACTTGACACACTTATCGGAGTGTCCTCTCGCGTTAAATCATTTTTTTCGTCTCCTTTTAATCCATATTTTCCAATCGCGAATCACGATTTATTAAAAAAAAAAATTCAACTCCGTTGCTAGTGAGATCGATATTTTTTGTTTTTTTTTTTCCTTACGAGCAGCATCGTTAAACCTCCTCCTCCACCACCTCCTCCACCGCCACCGGATCCCATTGAAGATTTATCCTCCGCTCTTAAAAATGGCGACTGCAATCCTCGAGATGAGAAAAGAGACAAGAATTCTAAGAGCGACACTTGCAGCACAACATCATCAAGTAAGTCAAGTTTTTCACTTGTGTTTTTATATTTTTCTAATTTTTATCCCCCTTTTTTTCATTGTAACTCGTTTCGATATCATTTCCCCCCCCCTCCCCATTCGTTTTTTTATCGTTCATTAAATCAATGATCTGTAACAACTTGAAGGATCGAGCATGTGAAAGCATCGTTCTACTCACTGAAACATACATTTATAATGTCATCGCCAACGATAAAGCGTATCCGGTGTACCACTATCCGATCCAACTTTTGGTTACCGACCACTGATTATATCTGTCTCTCGAAAATCTCTTTTAATCTCTGCTCCATCCGCGTTCACACTACAAGCAATGAAATGGGATTTGCCCAGGGGTTCCAAGCTGCAGATTCAATTTATCCATTCCCTTCTTCAAATTATCAGAATTTTTTTAACACTCATGCACGAAATCAAAGATCAAAAGTTAACAAAATTGTCAAGAGTAATCGAACAGCCAAATTTTTGTCTCTGAACAACTCTTTAAGAAATCTTCTCTGCAATTTCGATCGTAAGATATTTCGTAAAAGAACAATCGAATAAAATGTTGCGTGCCTAGTTATTCAGACTCGTGAAACTTCGGTTAGATTGTATGTGTATTTTTTTTGTCCGAAGTTGAACGATGCCAATGTCCTGATTGACCGGACGGCACACTAATTTTAAAAAGAGGTAAAATAATGATTTAGCTAGTTCAGGGGGTGCTCTCGAGTTAATATTAGCAGGAGCAACAAGCACGGATGAGACTTTTTAATTGGCCCGTTAGGGAATTATGGATGCGGTTATTACTAGACCATGGAGCTCACCAGGCATATAATATACTTACCTAGATTTCACTTGCTCGCGGAGGCATACGGGTGTGCATTTAACGTATAAACGTACGCATACGCGGACTAGCGTACAATCTACTTAAAACGAGTGCGCTGCCACTGCATCTTCGGCGGCCTCCCTTCTTTTATTTCCCCCCTATTTTCTCTATATATATATATATATAAATACCTGTACAAAATGAAGAATCTCTCGATCTTCATCCTCATCCTTCATTCCCCCCTTCTCGCCCTGTTCCACAACTCCTGACTATTGCAACCGGTCACTTACTTTTTCTCTGTCGCGGAACAGCGGCCAACAAGTCCGACGTATCCTTGGAACATCAGCCGGAAGTTCAAGCTGGCAGTACCTCGTCGGATACCGATGACGCGAAGACGAGTCAGGTTTCTCACCTCGTCAGCAAACACATGGTTCTTCCTTTCATACCACCGAAATTTAATAATAACGCTGATTCGAATACGCTTCTCAAGCCATCGGAATATCTCAAGAGCATTTGCAAAAGTTCAACTAAAAACAGCCTCTCCAAGGCAAGGTCAGTGCGAGAGGATTGATCGATGACGTTTTTTTATCGCGAGTTCATTAGACTGCGAGTACTTCGAACGAGTGACGAGATCCGTTTTATATTTTTTGTTTGTTTGTTTTTATTTTTTTTTATTTTTCTCTTAATATTTTAACAGATCCGTCGATAATTTAGACATCCAAAGCAGACCGGAAGTTCAGAGAGGTGAGGACGGTGAACGCGAAGAAAAGGCACGGAAGTGCGAGGAGGCGAAGGCTCTCGTGCCGGGACCTCCTCCGCCACCGTTGCCACCAGCTTCAACGACCCGAGAAAATCCAACTAGTCCAACTACCCCACACGAAACGGATACACCCAAAACACCTCAACCACTCGCTACCATCAGCATACAAGATCTTACCAGTGTACAATTGAGGAGAACCAACATCAAAATGCACGCTACCAAAACCTTCTCGGCTCCACCACCGCGAAGTGTTTCCATGACGAATGGTATTTTATTGATGATTCTTTTCTGTTATTAAATCCTAACTGATCTCTTATTGACACTCAACATGGCAGAGCAATTATTTGCTTTTCATTGTTCGAATATCAATTTCTTTTTTTTTTTATTTATATTTATTTGAATGATTTTCTTAAGAAATTTTCTTTTTTTTGTTTGTGCTAGTTTCGGAACCATTCTTCGTTCAAAAGACAGATTTGATAGCAGAATTGAAGAAAACGAAGGATATTCCTGGCATCAAAAAGCTCAAAGTGGAAAGAGCGAAATCCGAAAAAACTCAGGAACAAAATATGATTACGGAAATAAGCAAAGCTTTCAGCGTGTCGAATTTCGTTGATCAGGTAAATAAGATAATATTTTAAAGAAAATTTAATTAACAATTTTTTTGCATAGAAATATTGTCTTTTTTTTAAATTGAAATCGCGTATTTTTATTCATATGGTTGCACAGATTCCTGAAAAGGACAGCTCAGGCAACGTTATTCCGATATGGAAGAGACAAATGCTCGCCCGCAAAGCTGCCGAACGTGCCAAAAAAGAATTGGAGGAACAAATCGCTCGGGAAAATGAAGAGAAACGACAAAAAGCTATTCCTCCTTGGAAGCGCCAATTGTTAGCGAAAAAAGACGTCGACGAAAAAAAGTAAGTTCATCACGATCGAATAATCGAAAAAAAAAAAAAAATGAATTGAAAATTATAAAAATAATTTTGTTTTTCGTACAATTTTGATTCATTTTTTAAATATTTTGATTTGTTATTACAAATTATTGAATTTCAACGTATTTTCAGTGAAACAGAAATCAATGATGACAAAAATATGAAAACACTTATTTTTCCAGTTTCATTTTTTTTCATTATTAGTTCCATTCGAAATATTTTCTTTCGATACGATTTTTTTCTTCAATAAAATGATGAAATTCTCAAAAAAAAAAAAAAAAAACAGACCGAATTCAGGGCCGCCTACGCCACCTGTACTTATCGTCCCAGCGGCGGTAAAAATCGAGATCTCGCCGATCGTAAAGAGAGACGCCTCGCCGGCAGCCGGCTCGAGGTTGTTGAAACCGATCGACCTCGAGAGGACCGAGAACGAGGAAAAAAAGTGTTCTGCAACGAGGGACGAAAACAACGACGACGACGAAGACGAAGCACCGATTATACCCTGGCGAGCTCAATTGCGAAAAACCAACAGCAAACTCAACATTATCGATTGACCAATTTGCTGAATCGACGAGAATAGAGAAAATAAAAATCTTTTTTTTTTTTCTTTTTTTTTCCAAATGGTGCCTGATGGGGTGATGGGGTATGGAGAAAAAAAAAATGCGTACCTGAATTGCGCGAGGATTCAAACGTCGATGAGACTATCGAACAACAACAAAAAAAAAGGGAGAAAATGAAATTTCGAGAAATTTTAAAAATCGCCCAAAATTAAATCGAAACGAAAATTGGAATAAATCGAAAAATTATTCAAATAATCGGACATTCGAAAGAAACGAAAACGATCCGAAGGAAAATACACAAACTCCCGTTTTCTATAATCGCGTAATGTTATTCTCACAATCAGCTTTATTGACGTATTTCCGACATACAATGATTCATGATTTATACATCATTTTTTTCAACGCCCGACGATTTTTTTCAATGAAGAAGTAAAGTTCGATGTCCAAACTCGAATTCGTCGTTGCGAAATCGAAATAATTGACGTTTCTTTTTTTTTTTCTTTCTGTCGATTCGTGCTCGGATATTCGACTGATTATTTTCCGAGTTTATACTCGAAGACGATTTTTGTTCTCGGTGAAATTTTTTGAGGATATTCGAATGACGAAAGACCTTCGAATTATTAAACGAGCTATGTAAATCATCGACTCTGTAAATTTGATCGCGTATTATTCTCTGATTACACGGAAAAAATAATTCCACACATATTTTATATACAGATATACATATATATACAAAATATATATGAAATAATTCTCGATTCCTCACGTGACAATCATAATTCGCATCGAAACGATGCTCGCGTGAGGTTTATGCGATTATGCAGGACCAACACGATCAGAGATAGAGAGAGAAGAGAGAGACATTCGTAGCTAATTCTTATTCACATAAGATAATGTATCTGAACTTGTGTAAAGATGGATCAACGAACTCGAATCCGAATTTGTAAATAAAAGTTTTGTCAATAAAATTGTTTAAGCTACACTCTGTTTATAATTTTTGTAAACGAATTAACGTGAAAAATTAATTAACATTTTTTGTCGATCGAAATAACTTTGTTCGAATTTAATAAAAATGTATTTTGATTTAATTCATTAAAATTATTCGATTCGATCGATTTCTGCTGTACATCGATTGCATATCAATGAATTTGATTCGTTAAATTCATACGAATTATGAGATTCGTAACAATTTTTTCATTCATCTCAGTTATTATTCGAGTTTGTAAACTGCTCCAAATCGATTTCAAACATTTGAATGATATTTTCTTTTTTTATCATAATTTTATTGGAATAAAAAAGATCGATGATTCGATTCTGCTTTCGACGTAAGAATTCATTAAAATATTTTCACGAAATGAAAAATTCCTTTGGCTCGAGATAATACGAGTTTCTTACGTGTAAAATTTCAAGCTGAGATTACATATTATCTCGGTACGTGCACAAATCAACTAGAAATGTGTCGAAACTCACAATCGCCGTTGCTTAATTGCGATATTGCACAAGAAATTCTTGCTGAATCTTCGATTTTTATTTTTAAAAAAATCAAGCAAGTCGTTGAAGATACTCTGCTTTTTTTTTATTTTTGTGAAAAAACAAGGGCATCGTTCAGATATAAATTTTTATCACTGGAAATACATTAAAATCTAATCAAAAAAACGAGAAATAATTATAAAAAAAGAATGCGAAAAGAGTTAATTTATTCTGAAGCATACTCGAGAAATTGGACGATTGGAGATTGTGTCAGTTTCGTTACAACCGATTCGAAAACATTTTTGTTTTTTTTCTCAATCACAATTTTCCTCTTCGACACAATGATTCTTGAGACTGTGCGGGGAGGGTGAAAATTTAGTTGGGCGAGTAAAGAGGGAGAAATATGTGCGGTAGCCCGAGCTCTCGTTGAAAGACCGAGAGAGAAACAGAGGTGGAGAAAATATTCTAGTGTATTTGTACACGGCTTTGTATATATGTATATGACGTCAATTCCTAGGGCTGGCAGTGCGGCTTGAGTCTGGTACGTAAGTCGTTCAGTTTGAAGACTACCGGCGTACCGAACGCCAGCACGTTGGCTCGCGTTGGCTCGACAGAAACTTGCGCAAAAGTTGGCACGTGCTTCTGTCAGAATAACTTTTGCCCGATGCCATCGTGCTTGCTCACGTCGTTTCCTCCTCTATTCGAGTATTTCGATGTAGCTTTTTCATTCTCACTGTCGTCTCATAGTCGTCAAGTTTAAATTCGTGGTCCAATTCAATAAAAAAAAAAAATTAAAAAAAAAAAAAAAAAAAAAAAAACAACATTTTGAATCAATTATAAATCAAAGTAAAAAGTAAATATATCTAGCAGCGTGTAAAAGAAAAATCGTGAAATTAATCTACCTCGAAGTGCAGTGCCAGCGAGAAATTGTTAGATTTTCTAATTTTCTTTTTTTTTTTTTTTTATAATTTTTACACTTTTTCATCGTAGCTCAAAAAGTATTTTAGACAAATTTGTATTATTTGTTTTGTCAAATTGTTCGGTTCGTATTAACTGCGAGAGTGTGCAGTTGTTTTGTTCGATTTTCCCGGAACTGTGTCAATTGTAACAGAGTGATTATGGCGTCGTTGAAACTTCTAGCAGGTGAGTTGTAAACCGTTGTCAATAAAACGAGTAAATTTTTGTTTATTATTCTCAATATGAAAGATAATCGATGATATTCGATAGTCGAATGTGTTTATTTATAATTATGGTTGGGTCGGTTACGATATTGAGACGTCAGGAGAATTTTCACATTGCCTTAGAAACACCACGAGCGCGATCTAATTCAGTGAGACGTCGCGAACGCTCCGAGAGCGTACGGAAGCAACGAGATTTTCTAAAGTTCACACTCAAGTCGGTTTAAACGGCCCTAAGAGATTGATTATAGAGGTCAGGGTGACACGAATCGTTACTCCAATTATTCAATGATTCTCTCTTCAATTATCGAGGCGCATCGATGATCAACGAAATATATTATTGCTCGAAAGGAAATGAATGTAAAACGAGAACGATTAGTTGTTTTTCTCTCGCTCACCGCTCAGGAATCTTGAGAATTCTGTTAAGCGGAAGATTATTCGCTTTTCCGAGCTTCTCGCATTCGTCTCTACAAGTGTTGAGCGTTCAATGACCTACTTGTCTCAATGAAGATCATTTTACGCGCAACACTTGTGTTGATTTATGTCTAGATTCGAGTGACGAAAAATTTCGTTATTGTCCGAAGGACAAAGCTCGTTCTCATGATATACACACGTTTTACGGTTATGTTTTAGGGCTCAGACGAATCATATTTCTGTCCTAAATCCTATATAGCGATGACACTTCTAAATTTACATCATTTTCATTCGTCTTGATTCCTTCTATTTTATAACTTGAATGACTTATGGCACTGGCGAACACACACACGCACGAAATAAAACGTAGACTTCCTTGTAAACATTGTTCGTGTACGTCTAGGAGGGAAGAACACGAAACTAATTTGAGTCTGTCTGATTGGCCTCTTGATGAACTCGTTCATGGATGACTTTGGCTGAACTTATTTCAGGAGCTAATTGTTTTTCAATTAAACTTCGTTGATTCGCGTACGATCGATTAATTGCGAGAATCGATCGAGTAATTTACGAAAAATAAAAATTCATTTTGATTTCTTGTAGAGTGGAAGATCAAAAGCGACTAATAACAACGACGAGAAGATATATATTTTCCCATTTCAGGGTGGTCCTTATCGCATGATTAATGGAACGAATAGTCGATATGATTTCGAAACGAGCGTAAGGTTCGAATGACTTTTTTTTTTGGTATATATGCGGGGGAACTCGTACTACATACAGGATAAATGTGTTAAATCAAACTTCTGTTTGCTCTCCGTTCGTGACCTACATATACTCAACCGAGTTTGACAGGCTGCAGCACTTGCAGCAATGCCAAATTCGAGCAACTTTTGGTCCTGCTTCTTCGGCGCGTATTTTCAATTCATATTCCTTTTGTCGTATTGAAAAAAAAAATAAAATAAAAACAAAATAATAATAATAATAAATTCAAGATAAAAGTAACATAATTCGCCGTAAAAGATGAGAAATTTTAAGTGTGCGAATGTAAGAGCGTGTTTTTTTGCTCCTTGATACCCGAGTAAAAGTGAATCGACGACGCTCCACGTGCAAATATCCCTGGTATACACGTATTTATGTATGCGCATGCCTTAAACGAGAAAAGGTAGACTCGAGACGTATATTTTTTGGTATCATAACTGTAGCAATCATGTGTCATTAAGACGCACACATACGTCGAGTATAATACATGAAATTTAATGCCTGAGAAAATTGAAAGTAATAAACTATTTGGTAGAAAGAAAATTTCATTTTATTCCCTTTTTTTTTTCTTTCGTGTCTGTAATAAAAATAGCTCGAAAAAATTATTCGGTTGTTAGTCATTAAATTTCATTCGAAAACTATCAAATTCATTCCGAACGATCGATAATCATCTGGAATTAAACGAAAATCATCGATTTCCGTTATGAATAATTGGCTGAAATCGGTTACCATAGAAATCTACTTTCCACCATCATTTTACTATGGTGCGATACAAAGAATCGAGAATATCAAGAAAATTTTGTTGTCACGACAGTCAACGAAATATCGATGAAAACAAAGACGTTAATGAAAATCATCACGTTTTTATAGTGTCAAAAACAAATCGCTTTATTAAGCAATTGGAAATTCCGATACCCACGCGACGACCCCCAAAGTCGCAGTGATCGTATCACGCTTTAAAGTGTCGACAATCCTTATCTGGATGATGTTACAAAAGAACATGGTGATAATGATCAATATTTTTATAAAATATGTTTAAAAAAAAAAAAAAAACAGGCAGAAATGATAAAATACTTTTAATGATGTTGTCATTTTCGTTTGAATTTACGAAACTTATAAGATTTGCTTCATTTACGAATTGCTAAATCGTAGCGCGGAAATAATACGATGGAGATTACACATCGATATGACGCATGACATGGATTAAACAACAAATTAAGTCGATTATACGTCAATTTAATGGACTATCAGTGGAGAGAGGGAAATAATAGAAATGTTGACAGTTTTTTTTTCTGTTTTTTTTTTTTTTTTTTTTTTTTGAATTTCCGTTCGCGTGTCTCGCTTCAGCAAGCAATTACCTCGGTTTCCGGCTACTATTTCGTCGGAATTCATGCAACTATGTTGCACATGTGTTTTCCATCGTATCCTTGAGACCCGTACCACACGCCTCGTCGCGTCTCTTCTCTCCCGGCTTGAAAAATCACCTGGTGTTAATGTCAAACGCAAATTTGCATGTTCACCGTCTCCATCTCGAAAAACGCAAGGTCGTTTCGTGTTCAAAAATAAAAAATAAAAAAAAACGGTTACGTTCAATCGGCCCAATAAATGAAAACGTTTTTCAAACAGACTCGAACAGATTCGAACAAGGTTGGACGATTAATCGATCAATTTGGAAGAAAAAAAAGACACGATTTTTCATGAGATCCCGACGAAATTATTGGAGTTTTGTAATTTATCATCGAAACTTAATTCGTCCAATAAAAAAGTCATCGAAATTGCAAAATTTTCTAAAATTCTTTACGTCAAAGTTACACGAGAAAAACAACGAAAAAAAAAAGCTCCGAGCGGTGCATGCGCGAGCGAAAAAGTCATTCGAATAACAGGATTGGTTGTTGGGTTATTTATTTTTTGTTTTTTTTTTTTTTTTTGAGTAAACGGAGCAAACAATCTCCGTTATTCAACTTTTATAGTTGGCGAACTTTTTTTCTATTTTAGCGAGTGAAAAATAGGTTTATCGTGATGTAATGAATAATATGTGAGGAGTATAAACCTCGGTGAGCGGAACGATCGCGATTTTCATGGGTGATTGACGGCAGGCATGCCTCTCGTGTCATAAGTTCCACTCGAAGAAAATATGAGTTTAGCGGCGCATTGTGCGCTCGATCAAGACGAGTTTAATCGTATTAACGGAGAATGTACTCGATGCGACCAATGATTCGAGGACCAAACGCCTCGCTTGCTGGTTTTTGTTGCATAAAATCCACTAGAATTTTTTTTATTTCATTCCATTTTTTTTGCACTTTATATATATATATAACGAATGAAGGGAATCGCGATGCGGTTTCCTGGCGTCTCGCTACTGATCCGTCAAACGGCGATTAATCAATTGCCCTTGATGGATCGCTCAGATACAACCAGCCTCGAAGGCTGGCCTTAGAAAACAACGAGATGCAAGGTTACGCGAGACACACGAGCCACTCTGCCGAGAGTCGACGCACCTCTGTATTCATATTCATCTTTATACATATATATCTATTTTAAACGTGGATAAATAATATATGTATTGTATATATTTACGTATTTACGCGCGTTAGAAATGAACTAAAAATAAAGTATATGGAAGTGCGAAACACAGTCTCTTCTCGACGATGTTTTTCTTTCGTGACTACTTCGCAACGTCACTTCAAAATACTACACTCATTTTGTGTGACAATCATTCTTCAAACTTAAAAAAAAAGCGAAGCTTCTAAATTCGACTTCTGCGAGTATGAAATTTTTCGTAGCACTGAAGTTTCGACAGTGCTTTTTCAAGAGAGTTCATTTTGACGAGATTTTATTTTCAATTAACGAACATTTACTTTTCCGAAAGGAATTTGGAAAAATGTTGTCAATCTTCGGAGTCTATTTTATCGTGATGACGAAGATATTTTCTTTCATTCAGCATTACGATGACGAATTTTTCTGCATTTATTTTCTTAGTTACGCGAACAAAAAAAATATTCATTTCTCTTCAGTTTACACACGAGTACCATATTCGTGAACCACTGTGTCAGTTTCACCGGATACTTCATCGTCGTGGACCAGGATGACAGCTTCCATGTTTGTTCACTCGAGTAACTGCAGGCAGCAAAGATTCTGTCGTCAGAATTTTGTTGGAATTTTAAATTATCGTTGAGAATTTGACAAGGATTTTATTTTGTCAAGATTCTTGTGAGCGGTTCAACTTTTTTGAAGTACTTCGTGTTAGGTTAATAGAATATCGCAGTGAGCTAAATGGAAGATCAAAGATATTGGCAAAAAGTCTCGTTGCTTCAGAAGAATTCGTAGAGTCATTCGTCTTGTACAGTTTGACATTTATTTTTCAGATCGTTTATCGTGTCGTCAAGTACTAAATATTATGGTGATACTTGGATTCATGCTGAATTACATGCTTCGTGTAAATCTTACGATCGCCATTGTGGCTATGGTAATACATAACGAAACGGGACATTCCAGCAACGCGAGTTTGCAACACGTTGTTAACGCTCAGTACGGATCAACGGAATCAATAAATGTCGATGGCGTTTCGATCAATCGATCCCTCACAGCTATCACTACCTTGAACAATAATGGAACTGCGAAAGAGGTCGATTTTAACGACACCGAGAATATTTACAGTACAATTAATGCGACGAACGTATCGACCTTCCAAGATGTCCGTCCTCAAAATGTATGTCACGAATCCCATTTCTCTGAATAATGACAGTAAAATCATACTTTTTATTACAATACGAAAGTTCTTCAGGAATTTTCTAAGAGCTTTTTAGAATTTCGAAAAATCAGATTCGATGAATCATTCCAGTTCCTATTTCGTTGGTTCGAATAATTGTTACAATAAATTTTCATCAACATCGCTATGCGGTTGCCATTGAATAGAAATTGATGGGAAACATTTTTCAGAACGTGACAAAACTAAAACAGACAAGATACGCTTGGAACGAGTACGAAGTTAATTTCATTCTCGGGAGTTTTTTTTGGGGTTACATTTGTACGGAACTTCCGGGCGGTAGATTGGCGGAAGTGGTCGGAGCTAAACGGGTCTTTGGATACAGCATGCTGGTCTCCAGTTTCGTAACGCTCTTGACACCTCTTGCTGCAACTTTTGGATACGCGATGGTTGCTGCGCTGAGAGTGGTCCTCGGATTCATGCTGGTAGGGTTCAACCCGATGTGGGTTTCCACTGCTTCCATTTAATCGTTAACGAGGCATCAACTAATCGGTTATATTTTCAGGGAGCCACATGGCCAGCAATCCAGCCAATGACTTCTCACTGGATTCCACCCATGGAACGAAGCAAATTCGTGTCAAATATGATGGGTAAAGATCACGTACTCGACATTGATGTTTCTACATTTATTTAGTGAATTTTCATTCTCATTTCAATTCATTTTTGTGTCTGTGCAGCATCGTCACTGGGTGCAGCCATAACAATGCCCATCTGCGGATTCCTCATCTCGGAAGTTGGCTGGGAATCCGTTTTTTACGTAACCGGAGGTATCGGTGTACTCTGGAGTCTGTTTTGGTTCGTTTTTGTATTTGATTCACCGGCGCAGCATCCGAGAATTTCGGACGATGAGAGAAGGTACATTGAGGATGCGATTGGTACGACTTCCACCACGAAGGTACGTCGCAAAAGTTGAATCTCATGGATCCTTGATTCAAGGATATGATTGACTAACAATGAATCGATGAAAAATGAAAATATTATCATTTTGCAGCATCTCAGCGTACCCTGGAAAGCCATTTTCACATCTCCCCCGGTCTGGGCCATAGTCATCACTCACGCTTGCAGTGTTTTTGGTTATTTCACGGTGGTCAATCAGCTCCCAACTTATATGAAATACATTTTAAACTTCAACATCAAAGAGGTGAGAAATATTGACAAAGAAATCCTTCATGCATCTGGATCTTTCAATGTTAAACTGAAAATTTTTATGACGTTTGCAGAATGGACTCTTATCATCACTCCCATATCTGGGCAAATATTTTTTCGCCATTGCAACGGCTACTCTCGCTGATCATATACGTCGCACTGGAAAACTTGGTGTTACGATGATTCGTAAAATATTCACAACATTCGGTGAGTAGCACTTTGGTTCGTTGGATTGTTCCAGAGCTTTGAGAGTAATCTGGTTCGGAAGAATTGTATACTGACAGGCATCTGGTCTTTTCGTTAAGATATATATATATATATATATATGTATCTGAGCAACGATTAAATTGAATGCCATCAGGCTCTGTCCTCAATTCGAATAAACGAAGCGTCGATCGGTAACCCAATTCATCTCATGAACTTTTATTATTTCGGATTCTTTGTTGTTTCAGCCATTTTGTGTCCAAGTTTGCTCATGGTGGTATTGGCCAATTGGGGTTGTGATCGGGTGACATCGGTGGCCATATTCACAGCTGCGTTAACGTTAAACGGCGCCGTAACAGCAGGCTACTTGGGCAACGGTCTTGACATTGCTCCCAATTTTTCCGGCACGATATTTGGCTTGGCGAACACATTGAGTTCACTCGGTGGTTATCTAAGCGCCATGATGGTTGGAATGATAACTTACCACAACCAGACCTATGCTGCATGGAGCACGATCTTTTGGATTCTGGCAGGCACTTATTTCGTTGGAGCTATAACGTTCGTCATTTTCGGCAGCGGCGAACTTCAGTCTTGGAATAATCCGGACAGTGTCACACAAACGAGAAGAGCCAACGAAGCAGATGCTGCCGAAGAAGTTAAACCTCTGAAAACTCCTGTCGCGTGAGTAGAGTCTAAACTCTACTCGATCTCTATTCTATCCAATTAAAACGTTGGATAAATTATTGGACTAGCCAACAGTAATTACGCGACGTACACTAAAGTATTTGTAAATAAAAATCCATACTTTTTTTTACAAGACTGTTTACATATTTTATTTATGTTTCGAAGTTACGTTTATTAAAAAGAAATCTTACGCAAAAATTCATCGTAATAGTAATAATAACGAACCGTGGGAACAAATGTTAGAACTGTATTTATTTCTAATTACGAATCTTTTTTTCAAATTAAGCCATGTAAAAATACAAATAATACAATACCTCTTTTTTCTAATCGCCAGATTTATCCATACTAGATATTTTGACGTATTCATAGAAAATACAAAATAAAAGAAAATCCATTTATATCTAACTGTCCTCTAATTGTCAGTGTGTGTGCGAAATATTTCACTGGAAACGAGACTCCAGTGCCTGTATTCGAGAAAAATTCTTATCGGAATCAAGTTTTTGTCATTGAGCTGTCATTAGAACTTCTGTAAAATACATTTTGAATGAATCGTTGATCACTGTCACTAACATGTTTTTGTTGTTGTTCAATAATTATTGCTTTCTTAATGTTTAATTTATAAATTTCCCATAAAATACACAATTGAAATGGGTAACAAAAAACCTTTCCCACTCCCTATCCCTTTTTCAAAATACTAAACCGAGAAATAGCGCTCGAGCGAGAATGATAGTAATGCTGAGTTCTGGGACGCAAATTAAAACATAAAGGCGGTGAATGCGCGTGGACAACTTCGATTCCGTAGCAAAAATGACCTTGAAATATGCTGCTTATCTTAAAATACATTTTTTATGAACACATATTGAATGTATTTTGAAGATGAAATAGCGTTTATCAACGGTTGATAAAGCAGTTATCTCTCTATCGACGATTGATATGATTTTTTCCACACGCTGGTTGACATATTTCGAAAGATGGTTAAATTTATTCAAGCTGATCGTGATCCAGAGGGTTTATTTTTAGAAGTGGGTCCAGATTGAGACTCGAGTTAAGATGCTCTGCGAACTTAGGACACTTTACGTAATCCTGCACAGTCTCCGGTGAAATTTGAAACGACACTTCAACCTTTTGTTGCTTATCGGAACGATTTTATTACCATTTTTTCTTATCACGAGTCATAGTATCATGATTATTACATATTGAGTGATCGAAATAGCATTTTTTTCACTTCGCTTATTAGCACCTGAGCATACATCGATATGGAAATTAAAAATTCTCGTAACAACTTAGATCGCTGGAACATGAACGAAAAATTTGGTGAACGCTGGTTATAAACACTTATCGTTGTAGGAACAATATTTCCTGTAAATACTTGTTGTTTGTGATGCTTCATTTTTTTTCCACATTTGATACAAATTCTACTTCCATTTCCGTAGAATGTAAATATATATTTTTTATCGATTTCTTCAAAATAAAAACTTTATTTTTCTGCTAATCTCGAAAAAAAAACACCTTTTCTACCATACTGCGACGCAATCAAGCAAATTTTTTTTTCCTCGGCACAATTTATGTGCTGGTAGCAATGTATTCTTCAATTTAGAGAGAAAGAGAGGGAGAGAGTGTTCACAAAAATAGAGCTTAGTAACAGCAGGTTAATCATGATCAACAGAAATGAGACATTCACAGCAAATTCTTGATTGAAAGAACAGTTGAATGTAAACGACGATATTATTGTACTTTTGTGAAGATCTGCTTCACACCTCAACTGGAAAGAAGAGTCCAGCAATATCTATTCTAAAAATATAAACAATTCGATTCACAAGATGAAAAGATGAGTTTGCGTGAAATTGTAATTGAATTTCTGAAATGTTTTTATTCAACTGCTTAACGTATCGATACATTCAAAAAAAATTCTTCATCCAATCAATCAAGAGAAACCTTGAAGATCCGTTTTCACGCGTTTGACAAAACGACGCAACGGTTTTGGAGACACACTCGCTGCCACGATATTTTTTCGATCATAATTACCCCAGCAGTTGAATTGTTTTTTCAGCGATGTATTTGCTCATTTTTATTCTACTGCGAAGAAGCTAGCAAGAATCGTTCATTTTTATCCTTTTATACCTCGAAGTATCCACCATGTGTTAACGTCTTGAGAAATAAATAAATCAATTAATCGATTGAAACTTGATTACGAAACCATGTTGTATACCTATGAAAAAATTAATGAAAATCGATCGAAAACATTAGAAACCCTGCACAGACTTAACGTTTAATCGAAACAATTGATTAAGGCCCGATTCGGTCATCCTGGGTCACCGGAGACCTTGCCATTTTTCTGCATGTTTGGAAGGTGGGTGTGCTTATGACGAAAAATAAAATTTTGTTTCAATTTTTGAATAATCTTCCTGGTCTGCTCTAAAGTAAAAGTATTCAAGAGCGTTCAGAAATTTTATCAATTTTTTAAATTACAAATTACGTGTTCCATGGTACCTCGAGTTTTAGTGACCCACGATAACCGGAAAAGGGGCCGTAAAAAGCGATAACCTGATCGGTTCAAATAATCAGTAAAATTTCAATGTCTCAGAAAAATAATCTTGAAATATATTTGCTTATCTAAAAATACATTTTTTAATAAATATAATTAAAAGAAATTTTGATGAAATGGGGGCTTATCAACGGTTGACAAAGCAGCAATCTTCCTATCGACGATTGATATCGGACGATGATTCCCCGGGCTGATTCGCGTGTATCCAAAGATGGCGATATGGCAGTGTTTTATTATGGCGATAAAGCACAAACATTTAAGCTGATCGTGTTCCATTGGGTTTATTTCTGGAAGTGGGTGAAAATTGGGCTCGAGTTGAGCCGTGTTCTCGCTTGACTCCGGATACTTTATGAAATCCTGTACAGCCTCCGGTGATATGTCGTTATAAACACTTATCGAGACGGCAATTCAACCTTTTGTTGTATCGGTCTCGCGCGGTCGTAAAGTCTATTTTTGTCGACGTCGTCGCGGATCGAGCGCGACTACCGAAAGAGTAAGAGAAAGGAGACGTGGGACGCGCGCGTCGCGGTGGTGGCCAGTATTATTGTTAAAAAAGTACATAAGCGCGTCCAGGCGCCGGGCGTTGCGATGGTGCTCGCCGTGACGCGTGGCGCTGCGGCGCTTCGCCCTCGTATCAGGAGAGAAGCAATGCGAACAAGTCCCGATAGCGAGTAAATTCGCAATTAACGCGCGAATACTCGCTTAGACATTTGAAAGAGAAAAAAAGTGAAGTTCGACTCGAAATAGATGCTGAATCTCTTATCGAATCGAAGCACACTCGTAATTTTCAAAGTAGTTGCAATCTCTATGACACATTCCTATTTGTAATAAATAAAAAACATTTTTTTTTTTTTTTTTACTTTCAATTTAAATGCATAAACGCATTGAAACGAACGTAACAATGTGAGAAATAATCAACGTTCGCATCGGCTCTGCTTCGATAATTACGAACGTCGATGATTATCACGAGTCTCTGATTTCTATCATCTCCCTCATTTTCAACTCGGCACCATGATAAATACTCGTTTAATTAGTCTGCTCTCTCATCCTCTCCTTTCGCTTACCGATTTACGCTATCCGCAAGATCGTTACCTCGACACGTTACGATCTCATTCCTGTCGTAAATTTCATTATCTTCTCGTGACAACCTCGTCCCTTATCCGAATCAGTTTCAATTAAATTTGAATTACGAACATAGATAAAAACGCGTATTGGAATTATTTTTTTCTCTACTTTAAGCCTCTCGTGCTTCCTGCTAATGCATCCAGAATTTAAAATTCGAATTGTCATTTCCGCTGGATAATCAGCTTCTGAAGAATCTCCTGATACTCGAATGTCCGTGGGTATAACAGTATTACGAAGAGAAAGAAAGAAAAAAAACAGTTTTTCACATCAAGTTCCAAGATCTGCCGAAAGAGGCACTGCCATTTATTTTCTACCTCTTCATCGCTTCTGTTATGTCGATAAAGTAGAAGCGTGTTAGCAGTGACAGGAGACAAAAAAGCGCGATGCCTCTCTCAAGTTATCTTGCTCTCTTTCATTGTCTTGCTTGCCACTGCCATCTGAGCGGTATCCGCTAGGAACATTAGACGAAAGGCAAGAATACGAGCTAGTTCGCGTTAGGTATGATGGTAGAATCTTAGGAATTCACGGACTGCAGCACTGAATTCAGTTGCTATGTCGAGCATGCCAGGAAGGCATGAGATCAAAAGAGGTATAACGGTTGGATTTGCCGCGCGGGACCGCCCGCTCGAACGGCATTGTATCAAGAGATTATAACGAAACGAAGGAAAAGCGCGTGCGCCAAGTGCCTCGAACGTGTTACTACCATCGACTCCATAATCTCCTGTTCGGTTGTGATTAACTAAGGTTTAATCAGCTTTACAAGCTAAACTTCTTTTGTCAACATGCATGTGCATGATAATCCGTGGCTATCTTTCCGAGTGTCCTCGGACTGTCCATGAGTGTTCCTGCTATTCTACACCTTTCTCCGACAGCCATAGAGAATGTGTGTGTGTGAGAGAGAGAGCAGAGAAAGACGACAACTCGTAGGCTCTCTTGCTCTTCATCTCTTTTGCTCAACGCTGCCTAAGCTCTTCTCTACCTCCGGCTTCTATCTGCTTCCCCTGTTCCGTAGCAGCCAAGATGAGAGACTACTCCGTTGTCTTGTACGAGCAGGACCAACACACAACACCCAACGTACCAAGTGTCGAACATACCGTATAATGTGTAGACTGTGTACCATACACGGCTCTCACAAATCCCCAACTATCTCTCTGGCTCTCTACTTTATCGAACCTTGTCTTTCTCTCACCAGGGTGCTGCTGCTTCCGTGCTCTTGAAACACGACCAATGGAGTGTCACTTTTTTGGCGCGGAACTAACCCTCTTCTCTCTTTTTCTCTCTCTCTCTCTCCTTCTATGTGCCGGTCTTTTAGGACTATTGTCGTAGGTCTCCGGAGCTGTTGCCCTGATACTTGGGGCCTGGAACCGTACGATAATTATCGTACAAATTCGATAATTTCTCATACGTACGATGTGTAGCTGGAATATCCCACCAAAAGATACGATAATTTTGTTAGTTATTTGACGAATATATTTTTTAATACATTTTACATAAGTTTAGTAGTAATGTTGGGATTGGCTGACAGAAAAGTCGATAAGGAAATCGTAGTACCGAACCAATATGCATTTGCAAGAAAATTATTTGGTAGAAATGCCTTTTTAGTCGGACTTTATGCTTTTCGTTTGGAATATTGTGGAAAAAGTTCAAAGTTTTTTCCTAGTGCTTAGTAAATTGATAAAAAATTTACGGATTAAACATCATATTTTTTTTGTTATCTGCAAGAGCTAATGGTTCTATGAAAAAAAATTATGTAGCGTATGAAAAGGTTTTCTCTCGACCCAATTAACATTCCCGCTGGGCTAGTGTCAATGTAAGCAGCACTCGTGTCGCTTGTAGGTGCAGGAGGTTCGTTCATGTCTTGCTCTTCGTTGTCATTGCGCCCTGATCCGGACGTGGGCAAGTTCCTCGCGCAATGTTCGTAAATCCATTAGAAAAGAGGATCAGCGATTACATTGTTATTCCCCATTGCTTTTGCCTCCTATTCTCTTATCCCTTTCATTCTTCTCTGTATCCAGATGTGTTGTTCCGCCGCTGAGAGATCAAGAACCCTTATTTCGTGGGATCGAAAAGTGGCTGAAAAAACAAAAGAGGCTGAAATATTTTGGTCGCGTGTTGGTACGAGCAATAACTGTGGGAATGGAAAATTCGGGAATGCCAGCCTCCCGGATAGTCACGTTGAAGAATGCAAAAAAGAGAAAGAAAGAAAGAAAAAATGCGAAAATTGGAAGAAAAAAGAAACCCTGAAATTACGTATCGATGAACGAAAGATGCTTCGAGAATCATTCACAGAGTCGAAGTTGAAAGAAGAAGTGGTCGAAAGACGTTTAGACTTCGAGGGCTTGAATTTCGAGCCGCGCATTGCATCGCAGATTCTATTGGGTTCTCGTGGTTTCTGCTACTATAATACCCACCGATTCAGCGTTTATTTCGAACGGGACAAAACTGTGAGAACCCTCTGAGGAATTCCAAAGGGTGAAAGCTCTCTTTCACACCACAAATGGTCTCGAGGTATAAGACAAATGGAGGGACCGTTGAGAATATAGAGTAAGAAAGTGTATTTGGACGAAAAGAGATCAAACCGATGGTAGGAAGAAGGAGGATATGAATTGAGGATGAAGGAAAGGTGAAAAGGAGGGAGAAGGGGGGGGGAGGAAATGAAAGATACCAGAATTTGCTGATGACCACCGAGATGATTTGGAAGAAAATAGCACAACGTGCCCGAGCTAATCGAAACGTTGGTCCGTTTCTTCGGACTTTTGGCACAACAAGGCGGGGGAAGAGGCTGACGGTTATTAAGGGGTTTCTCGTAATAATAACGCGTCTGGAAAGGAGAGAAAGAGTAAGATAGAAAGTGAAAAAGAAAGAAGAAGATTGAACTGCACGCAGCAGCCGCAGGGAGTCAAAAGCACCAAAGCACATAGTGGCTGGACGATGTTATAGACGAAGAGATTGTATATAGAGAAAGAAGAGTCAGGGAATATGGCCCGCGGCTTTAAAATCCTTCATCCCGGTGAGGAATACCTCGAGTCTCGAGCAAACCACCGGTGGTGGACGCCCCCGACTCATGGGAACTTCCTCGGGGCAATATACCAGGGCATTCAAGAATATTTTCGTCCTTTTTTTTCTTCTTGCCTCTTTCCTCATTGCTCCCTCCCTCTCTCTCTCTCTCTCTCATTCTCTTCTGTGATGACGAGAGAGAAGGAACTTTTTGACCGCCATAATTCCTTTCGATATTTTGCCAGAATTCAAAAGTCTCTCAGGCTATGCGTTTTCGCCGATGAGTCAAAGTTAAATCAATGATGAAATCGACAACGACAGTTCCACGATCAACTGATTCCCAATTCGACTACAACCTCGTACTTTTGCTCCCGATAAATCATTCAAAAAGATAGAGGCTCCAATCTCGCTTCACTAGAAACAGAGGAATACTATCGATAAACGAAATAATGAACAGTGAAAAAGGAATAAAGAAGCGGAGGTCGAAGAGTATTGATGATGAGTGGTGGATGCGAAGAAGGTAAGAATCGGCGTATATGCGAGAGAGGTATGCGGGTGAGAAAGACCCGGAGGGGTCCTCGTGTGTTCCGCCCACGATTAGGTGCACACCAAGTGGTGCAAACCACCACTCTTCATGCTGACCATAACCCAAAGCCATATATACATAGACGTTCATCCACCGTGTCCCTCCTTCCTACATATATAGAGTCCGCTAAAAGTTGACTCCAAATTCATCAGGTGAGTAGTTTGTTAAACTCGGAGAACATTTTTCAGCCAATTTTCTTTCCTGTTGCAGCCTGTACGAGATATGTCAATTAAATTCCAACAATCAATCCATGGGGGAGAGTGCAGAGTTGGGAAAAGTTGTTGCAAAATGGACCACGATCCAGGCTGATGGCTATTCACGCTCCTTATTACCTAATCCAACTTCACTTCTATTATTTTTTAATTGGAGACCCAAGCAAGGGTATTTGCTTCGCAGCTTGGAAATGGTTTTTGAGGCATACTGTATAAACATTTATACATAAAATCCACATTTCTCTCGCACGCAGATCGGTAAAGTCCGTAGCGAAGTTTTGCGATTCAGCGGCGAACTCGCGGGTGTATGACGAAAGGAAAAAAGATGAGTTTTTGTTGGGCCTTCTCCACCTGCAAGAGAGCGCAACTGACGAGGCGAGCACACGCGATCCTCCAGTCTTTTTCTTTTTTCCTTCTCTCTCTCTCTTCCTCCCTTTCGTATTTTTCTTGTTTCACTCGAGTTCCGAAGTCTTTGGTGGCGTGGTCGTTCTCGACCGCCCCCGCGGGCACACGCCAGCATCACGCGAGCTCCAAACGAAGCACCGCCAAGATTATGATGAGGAAGAAAGAGACAGAAAGTGGAAAAAAAAAAAACATTCTACGACGCATAAAACAAAGCAAAAAATGAAAAACCATACACCACGAGCCTTCGGCAAACTTGTGAAGAAAATTATTCCTCCGCATGCTGAATCCAACAAGTGGAAATGCCTTTTAGTCATTAAAAGCGTACGAATTTCAATTGAATTCTGCGAAGATCGCTATAGCTTCGTAATCATTGTTTTTAATGGACAAAGCCAAAAAAACATTCTCTATTCAAAAATATTGTTCAAATATTCACGAAACTTTTCGTCTTACTGGTTTATTCAACGATCAAAAGAATCAGTTCAATCGGACGTTCTAATTAATTTAAAACCCAGTGCTTCAGCAACTAGAAGATTTGAAGTTTTCTCCAGGCACGTACTACATGATCCTAAGTAGTGTGTTTCGAACCGAAGAAAATTCTTCATACTTCTTGAGGTTAAATTACAGGAGTAAAGCCAGTGGCAGTGATAATT
This sequence comes from Campoplex capitator, assembly GCA_037576405.1. Classification (NCBI taxonomy): domain Eukaryota; kingdom Metazoa; phylum Arthropoda; class Insecta; order Hymenoptera; family Ichneumonidae; genus Campoplex; species Campoplex capitator. The sequence goes on from JARBWI010000001.1 coordinate 3,506,321, forward strand.
TTCTTGATTTCTCTGTACGTGTTAGAGGATCGTTGGCAAGGAAGTCAAAGTTACATAGCCCGTGCGGGCTGCCACAGCAGCAGCAACAGCAGCAGCAGCACACACAAGAAAACGTCGTACATGTCGTCGTCGTTCATCTCAAAGAAGATTCTCGATCGTCCTCCTAGCTGTAGTTAGTAATAGTCCTTGTATATATGAGTATGTGTATCCATGCAGTGTATCGTCCGTCTCGCGAGTCTCGGTCCCACGCTCCCTCGAACGTTACAAGTTCATCCTTGCCCGCCGGCATAAATGCTCCCGAATGGTAAATGCGCAGATTCCTCTTTCTTTCTCTCTCACTCGAATACCAGGTAAAATGCGCTGACAGAGTGAAAGAGGAAGAGAGAAAGAGAAAGAAAAAGAGCGAGAGAGAGAGAGAGAGAGTAAAAGATCATTCCATGTTTCGAGCAACGTGCCACAGCAGCTTCTCCCTATCATTTGCTGGCCATATAGTCTCGAGAGCAAAAATGGCGAGTCGAGAGAGAGAAAGAACGAGAGATTAAACATTATTTTACGCGTTCACGTTACGGACGGTTTTTGCATCGTGTTCTAAATCTAGTATTATAATTACGAAAGGAATTTTAAGGCATTTACTTATTTTTCGGGTAGAACGAGAATATCTGTTCAACGCTTCCTGCTTATTTATTACGTTGTCACTAATTTCGGTCAATTAGTCTCATTCGAGAGGATCATAAATACAGTTATCCCGAGAATTTTGTCTTCGTGACCGATCGCATCCCAGCAGAGTGCAAATCGCGAATGCTCTTGATCCTCTCGATATACCAAAGTCATTCACTCAACATGATATTAACGACCCCCGGAGAGTTAGACAGCCGAAGAGAGACAGAATATGCTTCGAGAATCGTCACGATTCCATGATGGATCGCAAAAACCATCCAGAGCGATCTCAGCACCGATCGAAGAAGATCGATCACCATGATGCTTCTGTGACTAAACAGATCATCGAAAAAAGACGTTTGCATAACAGTTTCAAGCTCAACTGAAACGATGTTTAAACATGCAGTTATTCAGATCAGTCAATTAGATTCAAAACACATCGAAAAACTTGATTGAATGAATGATCACCAATTCCATTCAACATTTATTCCAAAGTACATGGTAATTAATAAAATCCAATTAATTGATTGCTTACATTTATTGAAACTGAAAATATGAAAAGCAAAATGTATTGCAATCATGTTACCTAACATTTCGTGAGTCAGCAATACACAAAACAGATCAATGATACCCAAGAATCCATTATTACGATTAAAGTTTTTGGCAAATAATTCGTTTCCGGTTACAGTCACGATGAAACGAATTATTCACGGATATATGTATGTCCAGTCATTCAATGGTCAAGTGGTCAGTGGTCTCGATCTCAGGATTATTATTAATTAGGCAGTTGGTTGTCGGGTGTGTGCCAGGTGGACGGATTCACCTGCAGTCCCTCGATGCTCACCGGGATCCACAAAGAGAGACATACATACACGAACTGACTATCTCCTCTTACAACCACGTCAAACATCATCGTACAATCAGCTTGTACGAGCTATTTGCGGTATTTCGAGAACACCGCACATGACTCGAGCATTACCATCAACTTTGCCTCTGGCAGCTCCGAATTTTTAAATTGTCCATTTGTGATATCGTTAGACAATAAATTTTATCGATTTTTCTGCTATTATTCAACGTGTTCGTCTAATCATGCCCATCAACTTGTTCCTTCTTCTTCTTTCAGGTTGACTGAAGCCTCAATGGTGGCAAGGACCGTGAGCAAAATCTTTAGAAATAACTCGAAACTCTGTAAACTTTGAAATGTTTTGAACGATCGTGTGATTTGTTCTACGCCGAGAACTCGGAATCTATACGACTCAAAACACAATGACAATCTTGTTTTGTGCATTCTTATCAGTTATCATTATGTATAAAATTGCTTTGTCCATAAATTATGCACTGGCACGATCGATAATGAGACGCGATTTCGATTATCTTACCTACGTGACCATTTTCTAATGGTAAAAATATTCAAGTAGCGAATATATACATATGGAAGATAAAAAAACATTCCTTCACGATTCCCATTCGTCGACGTATGAAATATTGATCAACAATCTTCGATCTAACGACACCAAATATTTATAAACTATGAAAAATCTTAAATTTTTTAAAAAAGCATAAAAATATCGTGAAGCTAATTCCGGAAGTAAAGAATCACGACCCTGACCGACCTACAGAAGCATTAACCGAGATTTCCGAGCCCGTTCAAGACGTCCAGTATCTCATGATTTACTCCGGGCCCGCGAGATAAAATTTCGCCCGAGAAGATTTACGGTAAGATTTCGTAAGAGCGATAATGCCCCATTTATTTATCTGTATGTTTCGATCGCGGTGATTCACAATCGCAGACAGTCGCGATTTAAGGGTGTTTGGAAATGTTTTGTTTTCTTTTTTCTTTTTATTTTTCTTCTTTTTTTCTCCTTTTCTTCGGCTTTTTCTTCTTACTTTTTTGCTTCGAGTGTGGAACAACCGAGCATACAAAACCCTTTTAGTACCAGGACTCATGTGTCTTCGTTTCGAAAGCTTATCCAGCGTCACGATCGCTCTTCTCTCGCTACCGGGGTGAGAACACACGGAGATTGTTCGGCCAACTGAGAATTATAGGTACGCGGTGTTAACTCTTCCAAGCCCACTTAAACCCTTACCCGAGCTATATAACAAAGGCTGCCCATACGTGTTAAAACGTCACATTAGTTCTCTCAATGATCTCTCAACTCTCACAGTATGCACACGCCTTTTTTCTTCTTCATTCAATTTTCAAAAACCACCCCCACATCGTCCAAGAAACAATCTTTCGAGATTTTATCTACAAATTATAAGTCTATCAATGTCCTTCGCGACGGAGAACATAAATTATCGTTTCATCACGTTTAATCGAACAACTTCGATAGCCCATCTTCCAACAACTGGCGTTTCTTCACCTTTTTCATTCCAGATCGTGTTCTCAGATAATCATTGCTAAATTATATATTTTTTAGACCAATCATCGATCCCATAAATATATAGCACGTCCAACCTCGCGCAAAAAAATATTGATAACGAGAAAACAAAAATGGATCGTATGCAAGAATTACGAGTACGTATCGTATAATGACACCTTTTATAACCGGAGGCTCTCAATAATGGAAATGTCCTGAGCCTGAGAGAATGACGTTAACGTTCATGGCCTGACGCGTGTTTCATGTTCTCACTGCCATGGGGTTTTTAATACGAAATCAACCATTTTTCAACTTGCCCCAAAGAAACGGCCTCTAACGAGGAAGCAGAAAAAGATATTCGAGATTGAAAGAGAGTAAGAAATGCAGAAAATCAACGACGTCTTTCTGTCACAATGCAAATAAAATGTGATCAAAAATGACAGCGAAAGGAACAGAATTCAATTGCATCAGGTACTGTGACGATAGTTGCTACCATTTTTATTATTATTTCACTTCAATTGTGAGCGTATTTTTTTCCGTTTGCATGTAAAAAACTTCTTTCTTCCAGAAAACTATCGATTTGAAGCAGTCGCCTCGTTTCAATGGGTTTTCAATCCGTTTTTCTTTATTGCGATCAAATTTTTCGAATTTTTCTACTTCATTTTTGTTTTTTGCCATATTTTTGGATCAAATTAATGAAAATAGTGTTGGTGCGATAGTAAACCGTGTAAAGAACCGTATGAAAAGTGTAAGAAATGACGACCGCGAGCGCTGTAAGCGCTGCAACCACTCCGATGTGCACGGAGCGAGTAAAGCACTCGTCCTCCGGCAGGCGGCAGCACTCCGTGTGGTTCCATAAATGGCGTTGCCAAAGGCTCTCCCAGAGGGGGATATCGGAGCGAAAAAAGAAATGATAGCCGGGTTCTCTTACGTAGCAGCGATGTACGTACGCACGAGGTAGACTGAAATTAAAAAGAAAAAGGAAACAAAAAAAAAGAAAAATGTCGGCTCGCGAAGGAACGCGCACCTGTAATAAAACGCCGTAACGTTTTCGATTCTGGCAATTTCGCGGTTTACCACGTGTGTATACAGCACCAACGTATAAAGTCGTTTCTCCGCCGCACCAGCGTAATAATGAACCACGAAAAGTGATGATAAAGTGAAATGAACGATTATTAAAAAGCTTACAGGTGTTTATCGCACCATTCTGCAGTCTCGTATCGTTCCAACCATCCATTTTTTTTCCCCCCGTAACACACGATAGGCACTCAACGTTTATCATTTATCGTTCGATTCAACAAAATGCATTCTTCAAAATTTATGAGCAGTTTAATGGAAATAGAATTTCACTGAAATTTCAACAATTTTTCGAGCTAATTGAAAAACAAACATGCTGGCCGCGATGAAAATAATTTGAAAGATGAACAATCCGGTTTAGTCAAAAGTTTTTTTCACCGTAAAGCGAATGATTATTACTATACAATTAATTATAATAACTTATATTAATCAACTTAAATTTTTCTTCATTTCGAGTATTAATGCCTGGAAATAAAGACCTTAAATGGTGTCAAAACGACAATGAAAATGATCTCGAAACGTAATTTCGAGTCCAATTACGCCCGAAGCGCAAATGCAAATTCCCCTCGACCGGTGTTCTCGCGGTGTGTCTTGGTCATTTTGACGAGATCCATAAACTCTTACATGGCAACAAAATATTAGTCAGTTGCAAAAACTTTCGAGGGATCGAGCCCGTTCACAAAGAAATTTGACATGCACACATGGTAATGCGACCACAAAATTGGTCGCTCTTTGACTCTCCCTTAAACAGTACTTTCTCGCGTGGCTCCACCATACGAGTCATTTTCCTTTCTTTTACTCCATCGAGCTCGCGCTTCTCTTCGCTTTCTCGTTCTATATATATATATCACCAAGTGGACGAAGTGCTCGCGTGCTCAACCCGAACTTCCGGTTCCGGCGCGTGCTCCCTCAGAAATATACATTCTCAAATGCAAGATTCGAATGCGCACGTGCACACTAAATCATCTAAAGGGTGTCCAAAAATATTCCAAGTTTTTATCGAACCTCAAAGCTCGTACTCGAATAATATCGTGTCACGATTTCGTCATTTTGGTTTTTGACAAATAGCTCTTTTGCTTCGCTTTCGATATCGAAATATACCGAGTAAAAAAATCGACAGAATTATATGAAAAGAAACATTAAACAAGGAATTAGAAGAATCAAATTATAGATCGAAGAATTTGCATCGATCAGGCTTCTTTTTGTTTGTATTGACAATTTTCGATCGAAAACTAATTCGGAAAAATGTTTTCAGGAAAATTCGTTCGTGGCAAATATTTCGTTGTGAGTTTGAGAAAAAAAAAAGTTATAATAACAAATTAGTGTTTCAATTTTTTTCTTCCGTTTCTTCTGTCTAAATGTTTTCTGATCCAAAGCTACGCACAGCTCGGAGGACACCCTGTATTTATTTTTATATACGCCAAGACGGTATATAGAGCATATATTTACTTCTCCCCATTTCGATGTGCATTCTGCTCGCCCTTTGCCTCGGCGTGGTAAGCACCAGAGGGAATAAAAAAGGACTAACAAAGCTGGCCCAGTGAGTTGCACCTGACGTGTCGAGGGTTGGCAAGAGCCGCCTCTTTCACGTAGATCTTATGGAGATAGAGATGTTAATAGACTCCTCGATGAATTGAGACGGAGCAGCGATGCACTATCGAAACACGGTTAATTCATGTTTTTTTCGTACTCCATTATGTTTTATCGTATCGAAGAATTTCTAAACATCGTTTATCAAACGATCGAGGAGAATTTAGAATCTAAAAATGTTACGAATAAATCCTAATAGCGTTGAAAATTCTTTTACACTTTGATTGAAATATTTAATCGATACCGCGCGATACTTCAGCTCGGCTGAGTATTTTTTTTTTAATTCCTGAAAAACGGATTTAAGAACTTTCTCCAGCGACCAAAAATGGATGAAAAATCTTCTGAAAACGTATTTCTGATGAATCTTCGAACAAAAGTTGTCGAGAAAAAAATAATTGGAAGAAAATTTATGAAGATTGTGTCGCGACGAAGTTCCCATGAGACTGGCACGAAATATTGAATTCACTTTTTCCCAAATTACGTACCCTCGTTGACGTTTGGGTCGTAGCAAGTTAGGTACAAAGTAGAATGAAGAAGGAAGGTTGTTTGCGAGGTCGAATAGAATTACACGTTCCCCAACGGTTCGCACATGTGTACGTAACGAGGGTTTTTATCCAAAGAGCGTAATACGCGTATAGAGAAATGATCGAGGAGCGAGTGTGATGATCGCCAAATGTCGGCATAATGCTCAATAAAAGAGCCACATGGCCGCCTTATGCGTGTCTCGCGATCGAAATATACCGACAACTGGCACATTCTCAAATTCTCCATTTAGGACGATACTTGATGAAGGATTGACGGCTCGGGCTGAGTAACGAAATGATTTGAGTACGATTTGTGCGAAAAACCTTTTTTCACTGTTTTTTTTTTTTTCACTGAAATAATAGAGATAAAAAAAAGGAGGAAATTTCGTATAAATTTTGCGTGAAAAGCAGTACAAACGACAGAATCTCACCAGCGAGAAAGGACGAGAAGAGAGAAAGAGAGAGAGAAAAAAAGGTTCAATCAAAGTAATTAAAGTGCTGCTAACGAGGAAACGAGTAGAATCTCGTACGTCGAACCAAAGTGGCCATATGCTCGTACGAACCGCACCTTAAAGAGAAAAACAAGAGAAATACATGGTAAAGGGGGCAAAAAAAAAGGCTAAGAAGCGAGAAAAGGAGAGTTGGAAAGAGAAACAAGCGAGTAAAAGAGAGATCCGGCGTTGTAGGAAGGGAGGGAGGGAGTGCAAGAGCAAAGTGTATATCGCATGAATCACGATCCGTAGTTACACTGGCGCCAGGAATTGCGTCGAGCCATATACGTAGGCTCATCTCGAGCTCCTTTCGGATAAGGGTAACTGTACGCAGACTTGTAGTCAGAACTCTCGGTGCTTGCCTTCGTGTACTTACATCAACGGTTACTGCTAGATGTAGTACGTATAATTTTTTTTTTTTTTTTATATATGGACGTTGAGATATGAAAAAGATATACAACCCATATAAAGATATTATAAAAAGGCAATAAAAAATAATCGATCTCTACTGTTATGAATATTTTTTTTTTTTTTCAAATAAGAATCTACCTGTCTCTAGCTTGTGACAAACGTTCGAATAAAACAGTGAAATATGACCAAAACGATGAATTTCCAAACATTCAAAATCAATCGAATCGTTCAACAATAATTTTTTTTTTTTCAACTTTTTTCATTCGTTCATTTTTTCCAATAATTTTCTTAGCTGTGATTTTGTTTCTCTGCAGATATCGAAGGAGGGGAAAAGCTGTGTGGGATACGAAAAATGAGAGGAGGGATTGATATCGAGTTGGCAAAAAATACTTGTTGCGGAGCAGCACATAAATTTGAATACGTATGCATTGTGGGATATATATACGCGCGGAGAGTAAAGCTGAAACAGCGAGTTTAATGCTCGGTGTTGTTGTTACCAGAGGTATACTCTCGAGGCCCATAGTCATCGTCGGTAAATGCTGCACCCATATGCATAATAGTCGCCGCGTATAGACCTCGCGCGTAAGTTATAAATGCACGCACGTGCATTACATCGTATCGTGAAAGAGCGAATCGAGCGAAGGAGCAACGGAGAAAAAGAGCGAATAAAGAAAATGATAAAAGAAAAAATAAAATAAAATTAGAAAAAATAAATAAAAGAAGGAAAAATTACAGTGATTCCTTGAAAGTGGGAGGGAATGATACACCAACTGCGCACTCTCGCTCTTCTCGCTGTTTATACCTTTTCTCCATATATAATACATGTTTATGTTTTATATATATATTTATACATATAAAAACAGCGAATATCGCTCGAGGCTCAAACACTCAGCAGTTTTCCCATGCACCCTGAATCGAGGTCGACTTGGCTCGCGCCGCCAACGGCGCTATCGTTGTCGACGTCGACATAGTCGTCGTTGTCGCCGGGCTCCTTCGACCGGCGCAGTTTGTTCATTCATAATCGCCTGGCCCGTTAATGATGTCATGCAAGAGGATTGTAATTAGACGTTGTCACGCCGCGTTCTCTCTCCCGTATGTTACGATCAAAGGATCTTCTACGAGAATCGATCTATCGGGGCAGAATGGACCCTTCGGAAAAGAAGTTTTACGCGTTTCGAATGTTCTTAGCGAATGCCAAAGAACTACGAGAATGAATAAAAACGTTACACAAAACGTTATCGCAGCAAATTTGCATTTTTGCACTCACAACGCTTGATAACAATCGAATCGTTCATTTTGCCCCATTTCACGACATTCACTCGTACGTGTAACGAGGGATACGCCTCTAGGGACTAAACGCGAAGACGAGGACGAGGCCTGCACGGCGCCATATACTCCGGACAAGTACCAATCTCCCGATCAATCGCCACACGTCAAGGAATAATCCACGTTCCCCGCGTTTTCTTCCGCGTCGAATGAAGAAAAAAAATTCTCATAAATGCGATAGCAGATAAGAAGATAAATGAAATGAATTTGAGTTTGAATAAAAATCGTTTCATTCGATTCAGGAATTTTTCTGGAATTTCATTCTTGAATTATCTTTGTCTAAATCCCTGTAACAGAAATATCGAAAAAATTTGGATCCATGAATCAATGATAAAGATGCGATTATTCATAAACGTTACAAAGTTCTTCAATTCACGAGACAAGATTTCACGAATTCAACCAACGAATCGTTGATCCGATTAAACTCTGTAATTCGAAAATCACCGACTGTCAAACGCCTGTCCGGATTCTGTGTGTCTCTCTCAAGTCACGAACGATTGTGCGTAAGAGACCAAGAATAATGGAGTGATCCGCAAGAATACGAGAAAATGGTGAAGGCAGCGCAGTTATAAATAATAAAGACTCGTAGATTCAAATGTCAAGGGATTTATGAGAGACGAGAAGCCTGCTGCTTATGTGCGCGCGAAAATATACTGATTAAGCGTTGTCACACGGTTTTCAGTATGGCGTGGGCGTAATACCTAATTGCAGCTCTGACACTTGGTGAGTTTGTTTCTGTGTGTGAGCTGAGAGTGAGAAGCGAGAACGAGGAATTGAAACCGTGCGAACCCACCCGGTTTAAACTCAACGACTATACTTGTATATCTGTTTTCTTCGTATTTATATATATATATATATACAACGCGTTTATATACATACGGCTTGTTTTTTTTATTTTCATTACAAGCGTTAATTAAACGTCGACTTACGGAGTACACGATGTGTATTAAAATATACAGTTGAAATCGTTCGCCTTTAGCGATACGTGAGAGCGGTTATTTCATTTTATTTCTCTGCAATATAATAAGAAAAAATTGGATTGTAAAGAAGTAAAAAAAAAAAAAAACAAAAAAAAACGTATTTAATGCAATTTATCTGAAAGAATCTGCATTAATGCAGTTTCACGATTGACCTCTCGCAAAAAAAGTTATGTGCGAGACACGAAACGACGAATATCAGTTGGGAAAAACCTTGTGAATACTGACGAAAAGGAAATTTTATACCGGACTCAACGTTTTTCCTTCCGGTTTAGTCGCACGGTCGTGGAATTCACCCAGAAAAAAACAACTAGTTGGATTCAACTGGGATCTAAATCAAATAATTTTTTTACTTTGTCCCACGACCTAACAGAGCTCTGTTTAACTTTAAAATATTATTTTCTCTCGTTTGAATACATTTTTATATTAAAGATCGATCGAAAATCTATTTTTCGCGATTTTCAATTTCATAAAGTTTCTACAAATGGTCCATTTTGAACAGACTTGGGTTTTCGCTATTTATGCATATCAAGAGTGCAATTCGTAAATAATAAAATGTTTCAACACTGTACGCCAGGTAGTGATCGGAGCGATAAGCTTCAGCGCGGCTACCCGATTAAGTGCACTCAAATAGCATTATTTATTCGATTCAAATACAGCTTTGTAGTTGAGGCAAATAGAATGTTTTTTTCAAATTTGAATTAAAAAAAAAATCGAATAAATGATCTTAGTAGATTGAAACAGATTTTTTTGCTGAGTGAATTTGTTACAAAAAAAATTGAAACAATCTATCGAGAATAGTAACGACGATAATGATAATGTATAGACATATATGTGTAATTTATCCTCGACAGGCACATTGGAGGTAGAGTCTCGTCGCGTAGCGATCCAAATAGCTCGAATGTCCGGGGCAGTATGGCGCCAGAACCGCGACGACGGTAACTTTATATCAAGAGAAAGAAAAATCTTCTACTCCTCCTCGTCGATACAGAACTTACATACATATATATATATATAAACGCGTACAAAAGCGAGCACATGCGAACACCGGTGATTCGCTCGTTCCACAATCGTCGCCACCTCGACGCCTCGACACCAACACCGACAGACACGTGTGCGGATACGTGTATAACGCATACTCCGAAATCCCACGTGCAGTCTTACTGTCGCACGAAATAGTTGACCGAAAAGAAAAAAAAATAAAATAAAAGACAGAGGAGTGGATACTGCAAATTTAAAATATGCAGGTCTGGTTCCTCGTCGTTTTTCAATCGTCGAAAATCACGAATCAGCGCATCCAACGCACGTCCATCAAACTTGTTTGCGTTTTTTTTTTTTTTAATCGATATTATCGTCATTGTTCTTGTATTTTTAATGCAAAAAATTTTTCTTTTCGATTATTCTTTTTTCTTTTCCCAACCGATTATACGTTTATCGAAAAGTATTTTATCTATTCCTGTATTAAAATTCTGGGCTCCAATTCCATGGTCATTCAGTCCGGTTTTCTTGTCTATTGATGTGCGGTCAATAATTTTTTTTTTTTTTTTTAAACTAATTGTTCTTGCTTCCTTCTGGAAATGGATTGGATTTTAGGTGAAATGCTCGCATGCATTGATACGCAAGAAATAGAAAAGCTCTCGATATAAAAAAACGAAGCGAGGCAACGTCTCCGGGTGTGTAACCCGTTAAGACTTAACGAGAGTACCGGCGATGTTGTATAGCGTGTGGCAAAAGCACACAAACGCGATATATTTATACCCGGTGTAGCTTTTAAGAGAGAGAGAGAGAAAGGAGAGAGAGGAGAGTCGAACAGCTCGCGGCACATCTGTTTCCACCGTGTCGCCGTTTCTCCTCGTTCTCTTCATCCACCCCGTGGTCCCACGTGTGTCGCGCGCCCACGAAATTAGAACGTTCGCCACGAAAATACAACTCGAGAGAAGACGGCTGCTGCGCTTCTCTCTCATCGTCGTCATCATCGTATCTCTTTGCGGCTCCCGCACCTATAGATCTCTAACATCCGGATTTCCCGACGAAATTTCGGTCTCGTAACTCCCTCTTAGCTACCGAGTGAACATTCACCCTTTCGTCGAACGTTTTCATTTATTTTTTTTTTTTCTTCTTTTTTTTCAGTCGAATAATTAGTCTCAATCTCTCTCTCTTAATTTGGTGCGAAACTCATTTTTATTGTGTCAGAATTTTTCGAATTTCGTTACACGCTCGGAGACTCGGAGATTTACATTTTTTATGAAATTATTAAATCATTATTATTATATCATTCGATTATTTTAATCAAATTCGATTAAAATTTGAGAAAAAATGAAGTTTTTATGTTCGTAAATAAAATACGTTTTGTGAGAATTGTGATTTCGAGGATAATGAAATTCCATGAAAATTATAAGGCAGATTCGACCGAGAGAAAAAGATAGCTATGAAAAAAAGTGCCTTCGATATCGATAGACTAAAGAAATAACGCTTTTTCACCCACAGGCAATGAATTTAATCTTCTTTTTATTCCCGGATGATTTTAATCTCTTATTCGTTACATCTCCTCCCTTCGGATCTTTCGAATATCGCGATATTCTCTCGTATATATACTCTCTCTCGTTTCTCGGTATAATTCTCTCAAGTTGTGTGTAGCTCGGTAGCTGTAGAGTTCGCGAGGGATCCACCTCTCGACAGAAGTGTAATGAAGTAGCAGAAAGAGAGTTCAGGAGAAAGGAGCGATCCTTGGCTCATGCGGATTTCAGTAATTGGAAGCTATTCCGAACGTATTAATTCGCGCCCTCGAGCATCAAAAAACGAGCGAAAAGAAAAACGGCCATCAGAGAAAGAAAAAAAAACACGAAGACGAGAGGGAGAGGCCCCTCTGGCATGATCGGTATGCCACGAGAATCTTTCCTCGACTCGTCTTCTTCTGGTTGTTACCGCACGAGATTGCGTGCTTCGCTACTCCAACGCCATCTCTCGGTTTAGTACATTCTTACGATTATCTGCTTCGATCTTAACGTTCGATAGCCGTTCAATCTCTCTCTCTTTCTCGCTCCTGATTTTTGTGCCTCATTCCTTCTTCATCTTTCACGAGTCCCCTCTTCCTCGCTCCCTCGTCGCTTTTCTCTTTATCTCTTCGTCTTCTCTCAAACTTTTCGCTTTTGTCGTCTAGACGAGAGTTTCTATTTCGAACGCGAGAGCTTGCAATTCGCGCCCTCGCCGCGAGCTGCACGATGTGTCGCGTCGTCGTCGCGACGCGGATCAGGAACGTACCTTTGCCGCACACTAGTATTATTAGCAGACCCAAGAAGCGGGCGGTACAAAAACCATTCGAGTGTTAAGACAATCTTACGAATCGTCAGATACGCAGCACTGACAAGTTGATATTTATTTTGTGATTCGATATTTACATACACGAGGTATGGCGAGCCAGGAAAAAAAAATCTATTTTTATATATTTTTCCTTTCGTTCGAGCTGCAAAGACGTGGAATTCATTTTCTCTTCAATTCACGCCTTCTTGACGTTCAGATATTTAATTTTATCATATAAAAATTGAACAATAATGAAATTTATGGATAATTTCACACGGCAAATGTTCGCATAAAAATACAAACCGTAAAAAAGATCAAAAAATTATCTTTCCTGTCATTTTCTTTTTGTTTTTTTTTTCTCGTTTCCTGTGTACGCGATTTCTGAAAATAAACATTTCTCTTTGCCAAAAATATGTTCGACTCGACGCGGAATAACCCATATGGAAAATGCTGAGGGGGTGACAGAAACGCCAGCTGGACTCCGGCGCCGCGGCGTCGTGCAATCTTTGTTTTACGTTAGATACGCCAACGAATACGACGCAGATACGCGTTAGACGACGTTCCAAAGATCTTCGGTATACACGAGGCGCGAGTTGGCGTCTCCGCGACTCGAAATTTCTTACTCGCGCCGCTTCCTTCGCCTCCCGCCCGCTTCGTCTTTGGTCTACGACGTCGCAGACAAATTTACGCGCAGGTGTTCGCCACGCATGTGTAACGCAAATGGACCGAAAGGTCGTTTTTGAGTTGAATAGGCGCAGGAGAAACAATTTGCGAATACCTTTTCAAACGATAAATACCAGTCGAAAAAAAAGAGAGAGAAACTCCACCAATTAGAGAATCCAAAATTTTCGTTGGGGAAAAAAGAAGAGAAATAAAAATTCAACTTTTGACTAAATTTTACGATTTCCTCGATCCGCTATCGAAATTCTCATACAAACGAACACGGAAAACTTTAAATTTGTTTTAAAAAATCAATGAAATTGAGTATATTCAATAAAATAAAATTGAGTCGTGCGATTGGATCAGCTGCAGTCGAACTTTTTTTTTAATTTTCAAAAAATTTCAGTAAATGGCGTGAAATTATTTCTAAAAGATGCCAAAATCCAACAAATTTGAAAAAAAAAACAGAACACGAGAATATGCGTTCCCGAATCCTTTTATTTTCGCAAATTCCACAATGCACACCGAGATTGTGTGTGAGGATATGTATGCAAAAAAAAAAGTGCGTATCACAGCAGTGAGTCGTGGGAGTTTTATTGGTTTGCGGGGGTGGCGCCAGATGTTGTGCTCAGTAATCTTTTAGCGGTATGAAACAACATTTGCATTAACCATGGCCTCTGTGGTTGCTGACGAGAATCGAGACGTTCCGAACGTTTGTGTATATTTCTTATACACACGAACACACAGCGATATACGTATAGATGAAACGAGAAACGAGTCGCAGACATCGGAGCTCCGATTGGAGTATCGTATTTCTGCATAGCCTCAACAATAATACCGAAGTTTATTGTACGTTGGCACTATTAACGCAAAACGAGTATATCGAGAGTGAGAAAGAAAAATTTTCTTGGAGAGAGGCAAAATAAAAAAGATTTTTTCCTGCGCCACGTTGAATAATTTAAAATTATGTTTGTTTGTTTTTTTTTTTTCCTTTTTTCTGAACTGTCCGAATAATTTAGCAATGACCCAAATCATCGGAGGTCATTAACGCCGAAAATATCGTTGAATTTTTCCTTAATTATCTTTCCTTTAAGGAGTCGTACCCACGTATACATACCGAGTTTGTATATAAATATGTAGATTTTTCGTGGTGTCTCATAAACGAGATATAATTTGTGAAATAATATCGTCGAAGCTGCCCCGAACGATTGGAGACGCCTGTAATTATATGGGAAATATGCGGTGTGGGAATTGGCGAGCTGGACGTATAAATTTATCCTTAATCATCGGTTAAACGGGAATATTTCTTATCGCAAATGAGCGTGATATTAAAAAGGGAGAGAAAGACAGATAGAGAAAGAGAGGAGGGGAGAAAGAAGTGGCAAAAGTTGCACTCGGGTATTCGGACTGATTCAAAAAGCATATAGAAATACGTATATACATTGATTCGAGTGAATACGTGTATTTGAATCGAAAGAGAGACGGAACGAGATTTATTACTCCGAGAACAGGATTCTTATAATCAGCAACGACGAGTGCACGAGATTTATATCAGTTGGCGAAAAAGGATCTTGGCTCTTTGAGCAAATATATAAACAGACATTTATATTTATATACATACATATATATATGTACGTTTGTGTATAGGCTATACGTATATATAAATAAAATAAAAAAGTGATTACTTTTTTAACCGAGGGCGTGTATGTATCTTTATCCACACTCGTCACGCGAGCCTCATATACGAGTTCTCTTCTTTCCGAGGGCCGCCCGAGTAACTCGCGAATCGATGAATGCGAGAAGTTTCTCAAGAGATCGATATCTTCACGTGGAATCGCAACTTCTCCGGTGATTCGTTACTCGCCGCATTTCCTTCTTCAATTCCATCCTGTACCTTCATCCTTCCTACAGAGTTTCTGTCTCTCTCTCACTCTCTCCTTCGCAGAGGCAAGAGATCGAGTGGTCCACGTCGTCCACGAGGACGACACGCGAGGAGAGTCTTTGGAGCTTAAAAAAAAAAGAAAGAAATAGTGAGGAGGGAGAAAAAAACATTTGGATGGGACATTTATTTTAGATCGCGAAGCCTCGAGGCAATCGTCCACGGAGATGCACAACTGTCCCAATCCTTGGAGTATAAACTACCACGTCCAAGAGATTCTGCATGAGGAATCAGGGGAAAAAAAACAAAAATAAGCGAGACGAATGGAAAGAGTAGGTTCGGGAGAAACAAAAGAAATTCTTTCTTTTTTCTGTCGTGTTTATGAAACGTTGAAGTCGATGGTGCTCTTTTCGTACAGTGGCAGGATCACGGGATAACTCCGAATTGCCATGTGGTCTAAGATCTCTTCTCTTCAGACAACGATAAACGCCTCCGCAACAAAAGTCTCCTGTCTCGTGTCTAAAATCGCACCTACGTTGTATTTTTTTTTTCCCTCGGGCGAAAATGACTCAGCCGCGAATGAAGGATTTCTCGAAACGTATCGCCTCGCTGAAAGTCTTGCCACGTCATCGTATTCGATTTAGCCATTAAGTTTTTAAGTAAGCTCATCTGGTACCGAGCAAGCCAAAACAACAAAACTGTCACGACTAACTTTTTAGAGTGTTTAACCTCCAAAGATTAACCTCTCTGTCTCTCTCGTCGTGACAAATTAATTTCTTCCGAACCTCATAAGTATTGAATGAATTTTACAAAGTCATGCAAAAGTTACTTGGATATTATTTCAGCATTTGTAGAAGTTTCGTTCGAAACTGTTTGCTTGCTAATTTCATAAGTTTTCAGAAGGGAAAACCACAGAAATGCATAAGAGACCGGGTTAAGTTGGGCAATCCGTTCTCATTAATTTCTTAATTAAAAAAAGCAAAAGAAATATCGATATTTTTCCAACTTTCTTGGTCGCACAATTCGGATTCGTATCCAATAGAAATAACGAAAACGATTGATCCCTGAAATCATGAAAATATGCAATAAAACGTCGAGTATCTCATCAAGATCAAATGATTTTGTGACACAAGACCTGCTCCAAGATCATATTGTTGTCTAGACACATTTTGTGTACCGATAAGTCAGCTATAAATAAGAGTCTCGCAGGTTGTTCGTATACGTACGAATATATCCGAATGAGTTGCGAAAAAGTTGAGATGATAATAGGTAGAAAATTCTTGGAAATGATAGGGCACCGTGTGATGGAAAGGATATCCTTGCTGAAACCGAAAGCCGAAAAACGAAGCCGTGGTATGTGTAACAGCATGAGGCCTGGGTTCCCACAGCTTGTACAAAATGCGCATATGAAGATAGGTGTATACTTAAAAGAAACAAGAGAAAGAGAGAGAGAGAGAGAGAGAGAGAAAGTAAGAAAGCACGAGGATCGGAGATACGAGGCGGTAGATGCGAATCTCAGGTGACTAGAGAAGAGAGAAGATGAGAAGGAAGCAGTAGGAAAGAGAGGAAAAGGGTGACGAAAAGCAGGCTCTCTATATAGACGAAGGCGCTAAGAGAGTTAAGAAAAAAAAAGGGGCGAACGTGTGTAACGTCATATAACTTTATGCATGCAGATGCGTAACGTACAAGAAGAGTAGGAAATTTCACATATACAGGTATAAATGATAGAAGCTAAGATGAAAGAAGAACCGCATGCGTTCCTTCGAGAAAGGAGTAACAGGTACCCCGTGGCGAATAAGTGCCCACGATATCACAGAATTTCCAGTTGCTCGTCTCTCGTCTTCTTCTTATCCTCTTCGTCTTCGTCTTCTTCTTCTTCTTCTTCTTGCACGTCTTAAAAGCGCGTTTCTCTGAAGTACTTCTCTCCCGGTCTCTTTTTCTCTCTGTTGCACTACTCACATTTTGCTTGATGTCCTCTCGTCCTACGCGAAACTCCATGACAACACACGTGGACATGCCTAGTCCAACGTTGGAGGGTCAAGAAACACGTATATGATTTGTGACCGACTCGATCTCCCTCTCGTTGAGGCCATCAGTCTCAGCAAAGAGTTGGCTGCTCTCTCCCTCCCATCAAGCATGAAAAGACGACGGTTACACATGAGGACGAAAGCTTGCCGGTTGAGCAACGAGCCTCCCGGACACTTTGTATGCAGAGTGATCCCCCTTGACTCGTGTTCACGTATATATACTTCATTTTAAAATATGCCTATGTGTGCGTATGTTTATGGGATATGGTGACTGTAGAATTTTCACGAGAATAAAAATGAGCTCTTGAAACCAACCGGCTCTTCGTGTATAGCGCCTACGACTATAAATATACACACGCGTGTGCGCGTTCATCTCATCGTCCGTAAGGATATCGAGTTGCTTCGACGAAACAGTCTCTCTCTCTCTCTCTCTCGAAAATGGAAAAACACACCCTCACTCGAGTGGAGAAGAAGAGAATATACATGTTAGGACTAGTGAAAGATTTAACCTCTTTTGGAATTAAGAAACCAGAGTCCAGTTTCAGGATCGCTGCGTCATCATGTTCAACGTCAAAAGTCTCTCTCATTCTTTCCACACAAAGAACAGGCCCCTCCCAAAATTCCCACTCCTCCAAGATTTCCCCGAGTCACAGAGGGTTGAACAAAAAAAAAAAGGTTCTTGCTTTTCGAAGGAAGGTCACGAGGTTATAGGCTCGATGTTGGTCAAGAGCTTCTTTCAGAACTTTGGTCGTTTATAGATTTTTGCTTGGGATTCGACATTTCTTGATCCTCAGCAGAGAATAGACCCGGTTGGTTCGAGTAATTAGACAGTGCACCAGGGTTCAGGAGTGCCTTCCCTTTTTCTATGCTCCTTCGCTTTTCTTACTTCTCTTCCGCGATCAATTCCTCTTCGCAATAATGTTTCCTCAGGTATATTCTCTCTGCGCACTGGAATGAAGGT
The DNA here is from genome assembly GCA_037576405.1 of Campoplex capitator. NCBI lineage: Eukaryota > Metazoa > Arthropoda > Insecta > Hymenoptera > Ichneumonidae > Campoplex > Campoplex capitator. The sequence goes on from JARBWI010000001.1 coordinate 3,524,561, forward strand.
GCGGTTGCGAGAGAGAATCCTCCTGAATTCCTGGAAGTTTAACGAGAGCGAGAGAGACAGCAGTAGGGTATCGTTTACAGGATAACAATGGCAGGGACCAAGGCATATTTGGGGTATCGGTGACACCGAGGACAATGGCCGTGCCACCTGGGTCGTACCTTTCTCGTTTCGACCTTTCTCACTCCCTCTCTCTTTCTTACTCCTCCCAGTCTTTAGTATCTTCGTATATATATGTGTTTACTATTCTCCCCTGGGCTTTCGGGACCACGATCTCTCCAGGGAAAAAGAACCTCTGAAACACACCTGTGCCCTTTTCTCCACAGCGAGTAGCCATTGCGTTGTGCCCAAAGAACTCGAAAGAGGGACCCTTAATAGCTGCAGGTAGGTTTCTTGAAATCACTCTTCAAAATACTTACTACATCGACGTGTATCCGAAGTGGCAATTATTATAGGGCTAAATAAAACGTAATTATTTATCAAGTCTTTTATAAAAACCATCATTTTCTAGTACTAATTTTCTTGGTTTCTTTACCAGAAGAAATGTGTCAGCTTTCAAAATTGAAAGATCTCAGTTTAAAAAAAAAAATCACTGCTCAAGAGATCCTGCCACGATCTCATTGTCCTCTGAAACTTTTTTTTTTTCGTACCAATTTTCCAACGAGAAACTTTTACCCGGAGAGCCTCTTTTCACCGGATAGGTAAGACTTTCAATTTCGCGAGGAAAGAGAGAAAAAAACGAGTAACCCGCTGTTAGAAGAGAAGGTTGTTGAAGAGATAGTGATGTTGAGAGGATGGAAAATCTTAAGGTATTCTCCCTAGAGACAAGAGGCTGACGGTAGGCGTTCTTCAGTCGATTTTCTTGGCTCATCTTGGCGAACTCTTGTCTAACAAACCCCCTCGAAGAGGCAAATAAAGGAGAAACATTGTTCTTTCGTTGTAGCCAAAAGGAACAGAATTGTCTTTCCCTTTTTCTTCTTCAATTTTTTTTTTTTTTTCTCTATCTCTTTGTTTTCTTCACTCCTGCACTTTTCTCTCCGTCTTTTCTTTGCTCGCTATCCATCCTCGGTGCAGTCCAGGGCACAACGAGCATATAAATCACGAGTTTAGGCACTGCCGAAAAATGAGCAAGCGTCCCCGCATGCCCTTAGCCTGTCCCCACAACGGGCGATCGGCCAAGATGAAAATTCGTAAATTTTCCATAGATTCAACAATGGAAGCTTGATGGAGAAGAGTCACGAGTTTGAGACGAGGGTGCCCGACTCGCCGTATCCCGCTGACTCTCGGTAACTGATACTCCCAGGTTTCTATTCACTCCCTTATGTAAAGTGAACCTGATGGTTCAAATTCATACTCACTGTATTATGAGTTTTTCATCCCCACTCCTCTCCATTTATATACACCTGTTGACCGCCCACGCGAGAAATATCAACCACAGGGATTCACCGAAATGTATACGCGCATTCTCTACTCTTTGGGATTCTTGCCAAAAATCCTTTTGCCTCGTGCTGCAAATAATGCATGCCTCTACATAAATTTTTCCCCTTGAAATTTCAAAAGCAATCCGCCAAATGACTCGTCCCACTACCTCAAATCCATTTTATCCTCGTTTTTGCTGCTTTGTAACTGATACTCTTTCCAGCGTGTGCACCTGTTTTGTTCACGGTTATACACTCGGCCAAACGGAACTAATCCATCGGCCATCCGCACCACGCTTACCTTCGCATCACCAACAATATATCTTTCCACTACCTTTACCCTCATCTCATTTTCAAATATTTTTTTGTCCCTCTTTTTATTCATGCACACATGTTCGACAAGAGACAAGAGACACGAGAGATGTTATTAGGCGATTGACATGGAACCTTCGCACCCTTCGAAGCGTGGCGAAAAAAAAATGACTTTCTTTCCAAATCATCTGGAAACTTTTGTTGTGTTTTGTTAAATTTTTACTTCGCTTTTGTTTCTGATTTAACCATATTTTTATTGCTCTAATTTCAATGAATTTCAATTCGGATTCAACGTTCTGCTCAAGTGGAATGTTCATTTCGATTTGTTCTTTTATTTCTGGCTTTCGAGCTAAACGTATTTTCAGTTCTTCTGAAAACTGCACAAATTTTCCTTCTTCAAATGAAGTGGAGAACCCCCGAAATCTTTTCGTGGAATAACCGCGACTTTTTTTTTAATATTCCTGAAATAGGGGGTTTCAACGAAAATTTGGGAAAACGTTGGAGGAATTAAGTATTGGGAGGGAAAAACGAGAATTTTTGTATTTTTATTGCACCGAGAAAGGTTAAGCTGACAATTTTTCACGGTGTTATTATACAGCGCTGTGCAGCAGTAAAATGAGAAAAGAAAGGGAAAAAAAGAGAGTGTAAGTTACACCTTGGTTGATGGACAGAAATCCTCGCTGATGACGAGACCCACGCCCTCTGAAATCCACAGGGGCATTCGTAAATCTTAACGAAGGGAACAATGATACTTCAGCTTGAAGAGAACTCCACAGAATTCTTCGACGTAAATATATATGTAATACACGAAGAAGAAAAGTGAGTAAGGGAGGGAAAGAGAAAGAGAAAGAGAGAGAGAGAAGCTTGTACTCGGGTAGTCTAAACGGAATGTAAAGTTTTACAGCTCTTTGTAACTGATACCTACCCAAATATCTGAATACACCTGTTGTCCACCGAAATACCAACTCGCCAAGAAGTAAAATCGACTCGTGGAAGAGGCCAAAGATCTACCTTACACCCTTTGCTAATCCGAGCAACAAAAGCAACTTTTAAATTCCAGAACGAATCGCCCTTACAAAGAGATCGCGTGCCCCTTAAGTTAAAATCAATTCTCCTGAAAATACTATTTTAAACATTAACATAAAATTCATTTGATTTCAAGTAAAACGATACTTGTATAGGACTGAACTGGATGAACTCAGAAGACTTGTAACATTTTTTTGAATAAAGACAATCCGCTAGTCCTGACAATGTGCAACTGACAATTTTCAGACTTCAGCAGTAGATTTGTCTTTCTTTGAACATACGAAACGTCCTTTTCAAAATTATAAATGTAACCCTCGAGTCTTGGGTTTTCATGCACTCTTAAATCTTAATAATGAAGAAAAAAAAATCTTTTCAAATCTGAGATACGATAGAGAATTGAGAATTTAATTTTTTTCGTCGAAATGAATAGAAAGATTTGTGGATCGTTTAGAACTTTGGCCTGAGTCAGTATAAATGGATATAGATGCAAGAGGAAAAGATTTATTTCGAATGCATGCCAGCGTAGATTGATATGCAAATTGCAATCGCATTCGTCGGAACAAACACCTGGATGGTTTCGATCCAGAGTGCCAGAAACTTTTCGTTTCATTTGCAATTCGTCTTTTCTTTCAGTTCTTTTCTTTTCTCCTGCTCTCTGTATCTTTCTGTCTTCTTCTGGGTCTCTTTTTCTCTCTCTCTCCTTCTCGCCCTCGTCCTAATATCCGTGGTAATCCACGGCTGGGTTTTGTAAGCGATACCCAAACCATACCCTCTTAGTTATTTCTTCATGCTCTTGCACCTGCACACTTTTCAGCCTGACGATTCGCAAGTCCAAATTCAACTGCACTTTTAACCGCTGACCCTTCATTCCTCAGCAATCTCTCGTATAAATCGGATCCTCCGAGACGAAAAGGCCCGAATGCTATCACTGCAGTTCCATCGAATCATTCACAATACGCCCTTCATTATTTTTCGAGCATATATTTATGGTTGAAAATAGCTCCGAGCTCTTTGTACGAACAATCGCCTTTCCTTTCTCTCCCCCTTATTGACGCTCTTCATGCCGTAAAACTTGTATTATTTCTCGCATTCATCCATCCTGGGGACGAAAAAATTAATAAGGGTTGCCTCGGCCACGAAACGTGGACTGAAAAAAAAAAAAAAAATTCTCGCTCTCTAGGCTTTTCAGCTAAATGAGAATTTAACGAGAGCGAAAATTTCTTCGAGGTTTCTTCTGTCTCGCCGTAAATCCTGAATGTCTATGAGATCTACACCGACACTGAGAGGCTTTCATCCTATTCGGTTATAAAAGCTGCAAAAATATGACAAAATCCCGAATCAAGAAGAATTTTTTTTTCTCAATTCTAATTCGTTGTTATAAATCAAAATTTCTAATAAAAAAAAAAAACAAAAAGAAAGAAGCAAAAATAATCTGCTTTCGAGATAAGATGAGAATGCTCGAACCCTCGAATCGCCTTTTATTATTTTTACGATCTTTTCAGAATTATTATCTAATCCACATTTTACGTCGGATATATGCGGGCTTTTCCCACAGAATCTGAAAGGCGTTGGAGTAGAGAAAATAAAACGCCCGTTAAAGTGTGCACACCTGACGAAGAAAGGAATTGCCTAAGCTCGTGTAAGGTGATCCGCTCACGTACTTGAACATAAAAGCTTGCCGAAAATTGGCACCGTTCAACCTAGCAATGTAAATAGATTTTCATTCCGGAGATTTTGAAGCGCAGGTGTGTCCACTTAAACTCGAATTTCGAAGATTTTTTGAACGTGTCTATATTTGAATGTTATACACACATATATATATATGCGTAGTGTTTTGTTGCGTACATTTCGTCTTTGAAGAACGTGGAGGCGTGAAAGACAAACGTATGTACCAAAAGATCTTTCGGAATCTATTGGCTTTCCCGAAGAATATTTACAAAGAAGAAAAAGGTGGCTTGGCGAGTATCGAATTTGAGAGAAAGAAAGAAAATTAAATTCATGTCACGTTTCGCCAATCGTACCATCGAAAAATATATATTCGTCGAAGAAATTATAAAATTTTGAAACATTCTGTCACAGGCTGCTTTGTCCCTTTCTGAAAATTTTTTTTTTCTCTTTTTTACATAACAATTATCCTTTGTGGATACAATATTTAAAGAGATGCATAAGTTAAAATTCTCAACTGTTCGTTTCCGATGCCCGGGTGGACGAAAATTCTTTCCTCGAATCGTTTCATTCTGTAAGGCTCGAATTTTAACGGTATTATAATTTCTCGTGTGTGATCGTCCCACACCCATTTGCCCAGAGACACCCACTGAGGAAAGACGTGTTTTTATTTCCTCTTTTAGTTTTATTATTTTTTTTTTTTTCTTCATTTTTTTTATCTTTTATTTTCGCCTCTCAGAGTCTGGGGACGAGAGTGTAACACACAGGTGTGCCCTGGAGGACTTTTTGAAGAGGCGCCAGGACTCAGCAGGCAGCCAAATCCTTCGCCTTCTTCCCCCCCCCCCCCCTCCCTCCCTTCGTTCCTCCTTTTTTTATCTCTCCTCTGTCTGCGTCAAGATTGGGGGAGGAGACGGAAACGAAAAAGCCGTGGGCGAGAATAAAAAAGAAGGAAAATATTGTTTGGATCTTAGACGTTAGACCTCGAACGGGACTCTATGCGTTTCTGGACTCCGTTACGGAAAAAAAAACTAGCGGAGAAAGCATTTTTTTCAATGATTCGTATTTTTCAACCGATCATTGATGTTGGAATCGATAAAAATATTGATTTTTTCCGAAAAATTCATTCACAATTAACGGTTTTTATCTTCATTGGAAACGTTTTTGTTTGTTTGTCTCGTTCAATTATAATAATTGATTCGTAAGAGAATGTATCGGACTTCCGAATCAGGTAAAAAGAAGATTGAATGAAAGAGGAAAAGATAGAAGAATCGTTGAGAAGGAATTTCGAATTGGCACATCACAAGAAGCGACTTCCCACGGTGTAAAGTAGCCGAGAAATTCCTCGTTTCTCATATCCCAAGCATGTTGGATGTTATATGCCTTGGGTTTCCTTCCGAATTCCGAGCTTTATAATCCTAGACTCGCGATTATGCATCACGAAATAGTCGCGTGACCATCGCCAACGAAGAGGCTAATAATGGTCAGCGAGCAGAGAGTAACCGAAAGATGAAAGAGCCAGATGCGAGAAAGAGAAATAAAACGGGGAGAGAGAAACGTAGAGATAGTGAAGAGAAAATAAGGGACGTTTACAAGACTCTGGGAACGTTGGAGAAGATGCTTCGAGCATCACGTCCACGAATAAATTTACTAGAAAATTATGCGTCATCCACACGCTGCGCCATTTTATCCTGGAGCGTTTGCCATTCCTATTTTTCAAACGACGCTTTTCATTTTTGCACTTTTTGAGCTCTCTCTCTCTCTCTTTTTCTCAACCCCTGTTATTCCCTGCTGAGACCTTTGGGTGACAGGTTCAACTTTTTTTCTGGCGGTCCCACAACTGTAAATGTGCACCTGAACGCCTCAGGTCAACTTGAATAGTTTGACCCATGAAAAAAAAAGAGAACTAAAAATATTTCATCCATTTCCAACGAGCTCAGATCCAGAAAAAAACTTTACTTCGTCAGAAAAATTCATAAATTGACTGAAAAAAAAACATGAGAACGAAGCATCTCGATAATATTTTTCCGATTATGTTCAATAATTAAAATTCACTAAAAACGAATTAAAATAATTTGATCCAAAGATTCGTGGATTGTTCCAATTCCTGAAAAATAATCCCGAGCTTTGAAAACGTATGAAAAACTATTTCTTGCCCCATTTACGAATCCTTGAAAACGTAATACGACAAGTGTAGAAACGACACACGATGGATAGTCTCGAGTTTTCTTTTAGTTCGAAATCTGACAAGTGGCGAAGGAGAGTCGTAACCGATATTCTTATACAAATTTACACCGAGACGTGAGAAAAAAGCCAGCACAGAGAATCGTCGATATCGGGTACGGATTTCGACGTAGACTCGTCGAGGACGTAGGAGGGAGAGTAGAAGTTAGTAAAGATTCAAAGTACCACTTAGCCCTCGTAAACTGTAAGATAATAAAGATACGTTAGTGAGCGTCGATTTGATTATTCGTCGAGGTAGCTTAGCTCAATCTCGTGAAACCCGGTGAGCTTCACAAGTAGCATCATCCGCAAGGCTACGTAAGATCAATACGTCAACGGTTTTTCCTTCGTGTATTATTGATTGATGTAAGAAACGAAAGGTCGTAACTCGGGCGAGTTAACACGTCAATTTTCTCGAATCAAGCCCTCCCATTTTTCCAATATCCTTCATAAAAGTAGGCGCAAGATTTTAACACATAAATTCGTCCGTGTGCAAAGAGAGATCTTTCTCGTAAATATACATTCAAACGCTTCTGTGCGCTCGTTGTTGTTTTTTGTGTCTTGAATATAAGACACTAGAAAGGTGTTTTGTGTGTGTGTGTGTATACCTTTCCCACGCTTCGGCCAAACATTAAATGCACACATGTGTGTACGCACGTTTTGTAGAGCTGCTTGGTTCGTTTGCGTGGTGTATGGACCACGAGATCCTCGATTTATGCCGGGAGCTTCGGTGAAATCAATCTCCTCGAGTCTACTGATCGGCTATTTGAGTATCTGTACCGAAACGAACTAATTGGAAGAGTGCCAAATAAGAACGCAAAAAAAGGTACCTTCGTGGGAGTCGAAAAGCCTTCACTTTTTGCGGATCATTTCGTTTTCTCTCCCTTCTTTTTATCCTTTTTTTTTATCGCGGGTCAAGTACCGTAGCAAAGATTTCTACGAATTCTTTGACTCGACTCTTTCTCAGTCTCTCTCTCTTTCTCCCGGTGCTCCAACCCAATATAATTTTCGACCCCCAATTTAACGCGAACCCACGAAACTCCCAAGCCGTTAAATTCGAGTGAGAGAAAGAGAGAGAAAGAGATGAAGACGAACTCTCGGGAGATGAACTCTCGAGTCAATTCGTCCAATGATCCCTATACGTGTCGATTTCCAGACCGAACCTCGTCTCTGCTGTTACGATCCTCCAAACGTCTCTATTTTTTTCGATCGAGTTATATACTCTCGTCTCGTCACCCCCCTATTTCCAGCTCTTTTCAAAAGCCCCAAGATTCTCTTATTTTTTCTAGCAACCTTCTCGTTCGAACAATGAATTCGTCTAACATTATCTGTATTTATTTCTTCCTGGATCTTCATTCCTCGTCATTTTTCCACCGCTTTATTCGATCGATCTTTTCCAGAATTCTTCATCTCGTATTCAAGCCAAAAAAAAGTGTGAAGTTGCAGTTGAATTTGAAAAATAACTTTTTACTGAAATTTGACGAAGGAATCCATAGAATTTGCGTCGTTTTTTCCCAAATTTTCCATTTTTCCGCTCTCGCAAGAGCTTCCAAAGAGACTGATATCGAAGAAGGTTGAAAATAAAAAGAATCGAGTGCGAAGATGATAAGGTTGTGGCAGGCATCTGTCGATCGGAATGAAGAACGAGTCTCATCCGAAGTTTCCTCGGATGTTCTGATTATCGCCGCATCCACATCGAAGAGAGTAACTGGCGTGGGAGTTGATATTCGGATGGTGTTTTATGTTTTGTTTCTGGTTTGCGTGCGTCGGCTACCACCGTGTGGTTCCGCTTCGAATCGTCGTTCCACCCTCTTCGAGGTCGCGCGGAAAGAGGGCGCTTACAAATTACTACAATAAACTTTTAATGCCGGCGTGTGGTTGCTACGCTGCGGCTCCGCACGCACGTGCGTCTCATTCTCATTTCACCGCACAAACACACTTATGAATATATTTTCCACACAAACATATAGATGGGAGGACCGCGATGAACCGTGTACAAAAACTTAAAAGCGGAACATTTCTCGAGAGATGAAATATGGAGAACAAGGATTCGAGGAATAGAATCATGATATTAGGATCGCGAAATATTTGCACGAAGCAGAGAGAGCAGAAAAGTCGAAAAAATAAAAAGTTGTGTGTGTGGACCGGGAAGAGATCGCGGTAGCGGTTAAATCCCCATGATCATCTATGATTTTTTTCTTTCTTTCTTTTTTATTTCACGAAATGAGGAAGGAAGAAAAAAAAATTAGTGTGTTCTATGAGAACTAGTCTCGGGCTCATTATTTCTAGGATCTGTTTCTTCGTGCACAGGTGTACCCACGAATTCGGTGTTTAGCTCGAGGCGAGAGAATATCTCCGTGTATATATAAAAATAAATCGAGAATGATGAGAAAAAAAAAAGAGAAGCGAGACGTTTCTATCTCCCGGGAAGCCCAAAATTGTTTCTGGCTCCCTCTATTTATCGGTACCTTTTATTTAAAAAAACACCGAAAACCTAGAGATTATATTTTCGGTAAGGATCGTTCGTGCGTATCTTAAATTTGTATTAGGCATTAGCGTCGAAGAAACTCGAAGAGAGAAATCTTTCGATACGTTTTTTTCTTCAGCTGCACGAACACATTGACATACATATATATACGAATGCGTGTTCGAATGCGCGGGTGAGAATGACCGCAGAGAAAACGATATCGGAAAAGAGTGAGACCGCGATCCTCGCAGCTGCTGCTCACGACCACATAACCATTTTCTACCTATATATATATATATATTTCAAGTTAAAGTTAGAAGATGAACGATCCCGAAGAGTGTTGCGGTAGCGAACTCGTAGTCCCCGTACAAACTCGCTAATTAGACGGGAAAATACGATTGGACGCGACTGTAACGCTCTTGCGGACCTTTGCGTTCAATTAACTCGACGTTTCTCCTCTTTTGCTCGCTCGCACCACTCTCCGCGCCTTCCTCTTATTCCCTGCTCGCTTGCCCCTGGGAAAAAGTTACACCTGTAGCGAGAGAAATCGAACCTATTTCCTCCTCCACATCCTCATCGTTTTTCTCCCCACTGAGAGAGTCGATCCTCAAAATAATTTGAAACATGAGAAAACTTGGTTGAAGCAAACTTACTTCTATGACAAATTCTACAAATTTGGGAGGCTTTCATTAGCCTTTGCTCTTTACGGTTACGATTTTATTCAATTTCAACATTCGAAACTTATTTCCTTTCGCTTTTTTTTTCTCTCTTTCTCCAGACCCCAAAATTTGCTGTTTTTCTTTTAATTCAATCGTCATTCGTCTAGTAATTAATGGACTCATTGAAGAAAAATAATCCCAGAATTTGTTCGAAAAACAAGTACAATTTAATCAGCTTATTTCGAATGAATTGAATTTTGTTTACTCAATCGCTGTGTTACGAAGGAATGGAGCGAACTGGCTCGAGTATATTAAAGCGAGGATAGATATCAGAAGGGTTTTGGTTACAGATGTCAGAGCTTGACCAGCAGAATCGGGATAGTTGCCTGAGCAAATGGTCCTTTAATAGTTTGTCCATCGAGGGAGTCAACCGCGCGAGCGACAAATAGCTTCGTACCTGAGTGTTAAACGTGAGAAGATTGCGTGTCTAAGAAATTGAAGCCACCCTCATTCGTTCCTGAATCAATGCATTTTGCACTCAAGTCGAAGAGGATTAGCTCGAGGTGATTTGGCGCATTAGTGATTCACAAGAATCTCGATAATTCTCTAGGATTTTTGATTTAACGGCGGAACGTTTGTTCCAGTTCTCAGAGATTCGGACATGTTCTTCTCTCAGTTTTCTCACGAGATATAAAATAGTGTTGGTACGTGTGTGTATGTGTGTGTGGGGGGGGAGGGGGAGGAGCACGAAGGATTTTTGACCCCGTGAAACGAAAGAGCTCCCTCTAGATCTCTGCTCTCTTTTCGTTCATCCAGACCAGAGATATTTCTCTCTTTCTCTTTCGCGTGGCTTTTTATTTTTATTTTTTTCTTCTTTTTTTATTACGTTGGTAGAGAAAGAAGAGAGGGAAGAGCGTACTTTTCTTCGAAAAAGGAAGCAACGTTGTTTTTGCCATGGCGCCAGACAGGGGCAATTGGCCCCTGTACCACAGAGATTCTCTCTTCTTTTTTTTTTCTCTTCAGCCATGACTTCTCCTCGGCTTCTCTCAAAAGGATCATAGACTCTCGAGGATTAGGATCCATAACTACACACTCCCTCATTTATTTTTCTCCCTCTTTCTCGTACTATCGACCGGTATACTCAAAAATTGCGAATTTCACCGAAACTCATTGGCGAAACACATGTGTGCTGGTTTCTTCATGCCTCGAAAGAAAACGAAAAAAAAACACAGATGAATTCTCATGAGAACTAGAACGATGTATTATCGAGGGGTCGCGCAAACTTTCGTAATTGATATTTAACGAGCGAAAACTCGACGATACCATGAATCTGGAATCGCCCACAAAAAAAAACACGTGGTTTCGTATACTCCCTGTATTTAATACGTGTTAAGAGACCGAAAAAACGTTTCAGTCTCGAATATGCCTCGGTCAATTACGAGGAAGAAGGATCTTTTCTCAAACGTACACGCCCACCCACATGTTCGCTTTTCCTTTTCCTTTTTTTTTTCTTCTTTGTTTCCTTCCAGCACGAACCAGACACTTTTCTGTTCCAACTGCCACACAGAAATCGAATTGACTGCATTTCCTTCGATCGATATGAAAAACATCTTTGTCCAAGCCGTCGTCGTTTCACTCCTGATTAACTCCGACACGCCCCACTTCCGTTCGACTCCTCGAAACGTCCTGCTTCTGTACAAAATATCAATTCTCGATGCGTATTAACATCGTTCTATAATTTTCAACACTCTGGTAACAGATGACAGTTTAACCCTCAACAACAAAAATATATTCACCGGAAATTAAACTGTCCGGAATTCTCTTGTTTCTGTAATATTTATGCATTTAGGAACTAATGGGTCATCGGTCGTGAGTTTCTTTCGTGTGGAAACACTCAGGAAATCAACTGTCTCGTTGTTTACATTTGTTTCATCACGAGTCGAAACTTTTTTGTCCCCATCATCGATGCTGTTTTAAAATTCTCAAGATTTATCGTCGCATACGTTGATTCTGCCAATCCTTTGACAGCTGGATTGAAAGAATCAATTGAAAAAAACGGTGTAAAAATGTGGCTGAGAATAATCAAATGAGAAATTCTCGATGCAATATATTGGATGAAACATCGATTGAGTTTGTGCGAAGATAAAAAAAAAAATGTGGATGGGGTGAAACGAGCGTCACACGTCGCATATCTATCAAGAGGACGATTCCGATTCTTCGATCGAACGACGAATTACGAGCGGCGAATTTTTCAAGCTGGCAAATTGCCCTCACTCTTATAAACTTCACCTCCACACTCTCGCTACGCTCTTTTATTTCTCTTCTTATTCGCGCCAGACTTTCGTTCTCCCTCTTCGTTTTCTTTATACCTCCGGTTTCGTTCTCACGTTTGACTCTCTGCTGCGACGATCGAGGGAATCTCGCACCTGTCCTCTCCCGTCGAACGTGTCAACTGTCATCCGCGCAAGATTGTTTTTTTTCCTCTCTTTAATTCTCTTTTTTTGCTCCTCCCAGCAATTCTTATCTCGCTGTAGCGATCGAGCAGATCCTTTTGCTCCTTCGGAGGCTCCTGCGCTCTCGCGAGATCGAAATTCGCGTCAATGAAGTCGCTCTCTACTCAAATTATGCTACCACATTCGCGATCGAACGCTCTCGCGCGCACACGCTTTATTTCACTTTCGCAGCCAAAGAAACCGGCGCTCCAGTCTCCTTTAAATTCCTGTCGCATCGATTCACACGCTCGACTTTTCTTAACTCTTCGTCTTTTTTTTTTGTTTTCTGTTTTTTTTTTCTCATTCGTTGCACTCCTGTCTCGCGGATCATTTTCGCAAAATTATATTTCTCAGGCGTGTCCTCGTGAACCACATTTAATTATTTTTATACGAGAGACCCGTTTGCATTTTTTTCGTCCTCGTTTTATTATTTTTCGCGTGATTTTACATCGAGCGATAAAATCGTAATATAAAAGAGAAAATAATTAAAAGCCATCCACGATATTTTGCTCAACCGGAAAAAGCCAAACGCGTAATTATCGAAAAATATCGTAAAATTATTTCGAACAATCGTTTCACTCGTCATTGATTTCTAACGAATAAATTCGTAAACATCGTAATAAAAAAAAATACAATTTCTATAAAATTGCACGCCAGACTGTTTAGCGAATCAAGATATTCTCAGTCGAAGGCGAGAGAAGAAGAGGGAGGGGGGGGGGGGATTTGATCTCGATTTCGGTGTGTGATGAAGTCATAGGAGCAACAGCAGCCTTATGGGAGACCCTTATGGTGCTGTAATTGAAACAGCACGTGTCATCCCCGACACAGAGGGCGACCTAATGGCGCCATTGGCTTATCACAGAAACGTCACGCGCAAAGGGAGAGAAAGGGATGAAGAGAAAGAGAGAAAATAAAGGGGGTGAAAGGACACACAGGACACATACAGAATTCTATAGTTGACCAGCAAGATCAACTGGAATGAGAGAAACACAATACGAAATTTACTTGCGGTAAACATTCGTCCAACTTCCCTCTCCACAGGTTTCTACACCGGGACGAAGGTTGTCATGCTTTCTGCTAAATAATACGTACGAATGGCTCTAGCTTATCATCCCTGCGGGCACCTCGCTCCGACTATCGACTTTCTCCTTCGATAACGGAATAAACTTTAGTGCTCTCGTATCGTGGTCGGAGGCTCTAGGATTTTTCAGGAAATCCTAAATATATTAGTATCGATCGTGTCTAAATTTTTTATCAAAATATTTTTGGAATAATTTCTGCGAAATTTGCATCGAGACTGATTGTCTCAACCTGTTTCGATCCAAACACATTCGACGATCGCTACCTTGAATTAGACATTTTTTAAATTGGGTTATACAATAAAAAAGAATAATAATAATAATAATTCTGGCAAAGAGAAAACCGTAAACAAGCGAGTGTAAAACTATTAACTATATACGAGTAGCAGGTGTTTCTAGTTTCTATCCGAGCGCACACCTGTCCTCTGCGGGTATTCGCGTCGACATCTTCGCTTCATAAACGCTACGACGCTTTGGTTTCCCGTTAAACCGGAAGTGAAAGAACCGTGGCGCATTAACCACATGCCCTGTGGACAACGATTGAGCTTTTCACCGCGATAATAATTTTATCTCGCGCTGCCTCGTGCTCTGTTTCATCGAGAACCGATAACGCGTGTTGATGCTTCCGTTTTTGAAGTTCATTCATTTTCTCATTCAAATATACAGTAAATTGAATTAATTTTTCTGTCACAATCGATATTGTTTCAGAAAATAATGACCAAAAAAACGTTTCGTTTTGCAACTGATCGACAAAATCAATAACGAGAAGAATGTTTTATTTATGTTTCTGAATAATCAAGCCCTGACACTCCCATCTGCTGTCCTTTGGGGCTCTATGTACAAGAAATATTCACCCTAACACAGGATCGAATTGACGAGAGTAGCTGACCAACTGTTTTAACGGAGCAATCTCCTCTCTAACAAGACAAGGCTACGCTTCTCTCGTGTAACAGCCGTTCCGAACACGTGGTTTTTGTAGTTTCACTGTGTGCAACAAACAAAACAATTCTAAAGGTTTTTTTCGGATCTATAGGGAATGTGACATTTGGTAGTCCTCGTTACCAGCATCGGTTAAACCCAAAATAAAAATAAAGCTCGTTATGACATCTGGAAAACAAAAAACTAGTTATAATTTTGATAATTTTTCAATTTTCAATTGTACAATCGTTATTGTTGCGTAGAATGGAGTCTCTGATCAAAATAATGATTCATTGGCCCCGGAATCAATTCGATTCTGTAACGGTATTACCATTTATTAATTAAACAGTTTTTATATTGATGTTTAATTGTCAATTTATCTGCATACTGATTTTACAGATTTTAGTACAGAAACCCAAATATTTCTGTTAACATTTGTCAGCTCATTGTGTACTAAAAATAAATAATCATCGTGAATGAAATTCGTAGTTTTTGGTTGAATATTTTTCTTCCAGTGTTACTCGTGCTGGTAAAAAGAAAAGAAAAAAACTCTGCCAAATACATGCTAAATATGACAGCGTCTGATGTAACTTTCTGGATTTCTTACGAAGAATTTTCGTCGCTGTATTTCTCAACTATATTTATTAACTAAACAGAGGCACACTGATAAGATGGTCCGTACTCCAATAAGAATACAGCCAGGTAAAATAAATGGCTCGAATATATAAATTGTGTAAATAGGCTCGAAACACCGAACAAATTGAAACGTACGATACTCAAGATACAACGGTGGATGATAAAAAACGCTGTTAGAAACAGCTGCGTATCATAACAACCTGCTATCCTACGTAATATCAAATATCTGTTCGATCTAAATGATGAAAATTCATGATTTTTATCTACCACGAGACCTTCTTTCTTTCCATCGCAGTGCTTATTCTGCTTGATCTCATTGTGGACTGATTTTTTTTTTTTCGAAAATCTACTTGAAGTAGAATGAGCTCTTCGAGGTGATTTTTCTTGACACTCAAAATCAAGATTCGTTAGAAGTTTCGAAACAAAATTTTGAGCAAATTCCTGTCAAAATGATTTTCTTGGAGCAACAGAATTTCGAATGTTTCAACAAAATTTGGTCTTAAAATTCTCATTTTTTTTTCTCGAAAACAAACTTAAAGCAAAAAAGAAAGAAAAATTCACGATAACTCAATAAATTTATTTAGCCAACGAAATATTTTGAACAGCGACAAAAAACTTGATATTATTTTGTCTTCGGTGTCTTATCTTATTCAAATTTGATTCACGTATAACCATATCGGATCCACGGGGGTCTGCCCCACGAGCCGAGCTCTGCTAATAATGTCAGACGCGTAGAGACGATCGTATGATTTTTCGCACAGGGTCGTGGCTCAAGTAAATAATAGTGTAACGTCAAAATACCTATTGGCTATTATCATTCAATCCATAATAACTGCGAATTTATCACCGATGAATGAGGAGAAAACATCTGTACAAATGCATACGTAATTCAGTCTCGTTATTAAATTCTTAAGAATAAAAAAAATGTTTTCTGTCAAAGAAATCTATCCACGCTGTTTGCGACGCATTAGCATGCTTAAAACAAAATTCTACTGGAGATAGAAAGTAGCAAACTTCATAAAAGACGAGTATTCGATGGAAAATGAGATTCCCAAAAATCTTCACATTTTTGAACTATCAATTCTCGACTCAGAAACATATTTATTTTGAGCTATAAAATAATGAGAAATTCAATACAATTTGTAAACACCTAATGGTATTAAATATCGATGTATTTACGAACGTTAATCCTCGTGTATCCACTGATGAGGGCTCTGAAAGTGTCGAGCAGCATATATACATAACGCGAAGAGTTGAGCAGGACATATGGCGCTTTAATAATTAAGCTTGACACCATCGCAGATGCGTTTCCTCTCGTGGTCTCTGTTGACATCGGCTTCGCATATATAACAACGTTCGTAACTTTTTGAACGCTTGGTACGTGTCCACCCTTCAAATATTTGGAGATTAGGAAGGTACAATATGGGTGACCAGCAGCAACGATAACCCTAACTTGTCTGAAATCTGGGGCTTTTCGACGTTGTGGCTCAAAACTTTATGACGTATAATAAGATTTATGGGGTTGTATAAAATCGTTTTTCTCTTTTTTAAGATAAAAATTTCGGAGGAAATGTTTCTGTGATATAAAAAAAATTTCAGAAAATCTCTGTTGGCTGATTTTTTTCGATTTACTGTCGATCGGTTCACAACTTTTTTTATTTTTATTTTATTTTCGTTTTTTTTTCAAATAATGTCTTCAAGGCTCAGTGTATAAATAATAGCGTGGGAGAATCTGCCGTCATCGGGAACAGCCATAATATACAGGACTCATGCTGCCGAGTATATATATGTGTGTAGATACATCAAGGATAAAATACACGTATAACATATTCATAAATCCGATCAAAAAGCTTGGCTCGCGAGTTCGTGGTCGATCTCGCTTCGGGCATATCGGATAATATTTTATCAATACTCCTCGTCCGCGGCCGGGCGCGTGGCTATAAATTATACGGAAGCGCACCTCGAGCCACGTATTAGACACTTTCTCTTTCATCCCTCGAATCCCCCCTCCCCCCCGAAGCCTGACTGACGATCGCAAACTTCTCTCTTCGAATCTCAGCCTCGGGAACTCGACTCTCTTTCTTTTATTTATTCTAAAAAGATACTCGAAAATTACAGGCGATCCATTATATCTGCGAGCCGACACGTAGCATGAGAAAAAGAGAGAGAGAGAGAAACTGAGGGAGGAATCCTAAATGAAGACCCGAAAATATGTATTTTTAATCATTTTCTTCATTCTTTTTGCCGATACGCTTGTTGAAAAATTGGAAAATTTAATCGAGCAGCCGAAATGGAAGCATCGAGAACAGTTTCCATGAATTTTTATCTCCTCAACTCTCGTTATTATTTTACTGTTTCGAAGAATTCAGCTGCGAGCCAAGAATTCGTAAGCATGCACTCGTTAAATTGGGCGACGAATGCTCAAAACTCGAAGATTCCTCATTTTCTTGCAAAAAGATAGCAACGGATTTCGAATAGTTGCACTTAATCCTGAGTGTTTAAACGTATCATCGGTTTAATTTAAAATGCAGAGAAAAGTGGTCGGCATATGGGCAGACAAATATATCGACAGTGAGAAAAACGATGGTAATTACTTGTGAAGATAGAACGAAAGGGAGAAAGAGAGTAAGAGTGAAAGCGTTCTCTGTGGAGCGTTTAAGAGATCGCGGGCGAGCCGCCAAGTGCGGGCAATTTAGCGGGGGTAATGAAATTTATTAGTTCGTGAATGAGCAAAAGGAAGAAGTAAGAATTTTCAACTGGCAAAGCTTGAGAGAAAGAGAGGAAGGGAGAGGAAGAGAAGAAAGAAAGAGAGAGAGAGAAGGAGGCAGGTGTGGTCTTTCGGGTGTTCCGAAAAGGTTGAGAAAAGGGTGGCTGACAAATCGCGACACCTCGGAACGCGGTTCCCCCTCGATCCCATTTCTCGTACACTCACTCCATGTCCCATTCTCCAAAAACGTATTAGATGAAACTTTTATTTTTATTTCTTCGAATCTCGTTCTCCTCTCTCCCTCTCACTCTCTCTCTCTCTCTCTCTATATATGTATGTACGAATTCGCTCTCGAACGTAAGATAGAATTCCACGGATGGAGTTCAGTGTGTAAAAGGAAAGCCGACACTCGGAATGAGATCCACACCCTTTTGTAGGGATAAAGAGCAGCGCATAGCAGGTGCAGATGACGCCTGCCAAAATCGGAATCACGAAGTCGGCGAAGCGCATCTTCGCACAAAGGTGTTCTAATACATGTGTGTTTCTCTCCTCTCTCTCTCTCTCTCTCTCTCTTACTATTTTCTTCGATCGTAGAATGAGAATCTACCAAACTCGAGTGTAGAATATTAATGAGTCTGACAAAACGCATTCGATTTCTTTACAGATGGCATCAAAAGCGGAGATTCCAGTATTTTTTTTTCCTTCGATCGTATAAAAAAGTCATAAATTCACTGGTTCTTCAAGCTCTGAAAATGTATGCGGCAATTATCGTCAAATTTGTTTATTTTTTTGTCGATTTTGTTATAATTAAACAGCATCTTCGATGGACTTTTCGCTCGTTTATTCAAAACGTTTTTCACCCAATTGATTTTTAAAAAATAATCAAACCGAATCGATTGCTCCTACTTTTCATTTTCCGTCAAATATCTCATCATTTTTTTGCTCTTTTTGGCCCCACCGGAGAATTCCCCTTTCAATACACTTGTACACTGAACCGTGACGTATAAAGTGAGCCTGATTTGGGTACCAGGAGAGAAAGAGATGGTACGAAATGGAAAGAGGGGCTAAGGGAGGTTTGGGACACACGAGCGGAGTATGTGCGGTGTGCGGATGTCAAGTCCAGGAGTAACGGGAGGATTAGCTGATTGGCGTCGACGAGGCCATCTGCTGCTATAGGATTGCCACGGCTGTGCGCTTCTCGCGATAGAGAATCGAAGAGAGAGAGATGCCAGAAACCCCTCGGCAAAATACTCGCGCGGATTATACGCATAGCGAGTATAAATACATAACATAAAGGCTTTTTTATGTGCAAGGAACAATGTTTCACGAAAAAATTACATTTCTAGAAAGCCATGGGATCGGATTAAAAGCATTTTTCATTATTTTCGTACTCAAGAATATTACGATTTTTTTTTTTTTGTATCGATGAAAAAAAGTCTTTTTCATTGAGCAGAATTATTCCAACCTTCTTCATTTCATGGAGAAAGAATCTAAATTTGTTTCAATGGGAAAGAAATTAATGTGAGCAGATTTTTCGAGTTTAGAAAATAATTCTGCGCTCCTTCCGTAGATTCGAATGAAAATCAATGTTCCAGGGGCTAAATACTGATCGAACTGTTCGAGAGAAATTGCCTGTACAAATATAGTAGTGGCGTAACCTCTGAACGACGACCGCACCGACAGCATCGAAGCGTGTGTTCTGGAACTGTCGACCACGAGAGACGGAGGGATGAAATAGGCAAAGGGATCGAGAACGAGCGAGAGAGAGAGAGAGAGAAATTGTATTTCGACGTCTGACTGTCCACTCGAACGACCCGGACAGCTGACGCAATCGGACTTATTACTCCCTCGTGTGTTTGCGCCTGTGTATGGATATCTCATCCTCGAGAACAAACCCCGATCTCTGTCTATATACCGCGTTACAGAGAGATTTAGTAGATGCTGAGTGGTCACGAGAAATTGAAGGAATTTCATTAATTATTCACCTCAAATGTCAAGAAATCCAAAATTTAGTAGTTTTTTTTTTATTTCTCTCAGGTTGAAGTACAAGTTTTGGAAATATTTCTCGAAACGAATCATTCGATGATTGAAAAATCGATTTTCGACTATGTTTGGCTCATTCACGATACTGGCTTTAAAGTTTCAAACTTTTTTTTTATCAGAACACTCGCAAGCACAGCTGACACAGTTGAGCTTATTACTCTCGGGAGAAGGTTCGAGGCTTTTCGGCTTTAGCAAAAAACGACCCCTCAGGACTTCTATCTCTATGAATTTTGGCTCAATCTTCTTTCTCTTCCCGTCCTCTTTCTCTTTCTCTTTCTCTTTCTCTTTCTCTTTCTCTTTCTCTTTCTCTTTCTCTTTCTCTTTCTCTTTCTCTTTCTCTGCCCGTCTCACTCTCCGTCTTTTGTACCACAAATACTATGGCTTTTACCGTCTTCACGGTACAGAAGATTCAGAGGGCTTCGGTTTTATTCCATCCCTTGGGACAAAGACGAACGAAAATGTTCTTCACACTACATGTATATTATTCGAGAGATCACTCAGATTATTGTCCCAATATATTAAACAAGCGAAAACGATTTTAGAACTTCGAAGGTTTCTTTCCATTATTTCTAAATTCGAAAATTCGTATAAACTTTAACTCCGGACTAAAATAAAAGCCACTTACATACACTGAGAAAAGAGTTTAGTTGAATTAACCAAGGCTTCGTAGAATACGTCGAAAGAAATATTTCGTTCATTCAAAAAATCGTTCAGTTGCACGAATTATTAATTTTATTTCACTAAACAAAGATACCAATTGAATCAACCAAATGAGATTTGTTGTCGTGGATTTTGTTGGATCACCGTAAGATTTTTTTTATTTAATGAAACTGATATTTAGTATAACAGAATATTACATTGGACGTATTTCACGAAGCTATTTGGTTGATTCAACTATTCTTTTTTCTCAGTGTAGATTCGAAGGTTATGCACGTGACAATTTTTACGTTATTTTTCGAAGCAACATTCACTATCGCGAATCGATCGTTTTCAAGATTAAAAATTGTTTTCCAAGTTCAGTTATTTTTGTGTTAGTTCATTATGAAAGTTCGAGTTAATCAAATTTTCGAAAAACCATTTTGTTTTCATTCACAATTTCATTTTTTTCGATGAAGTTCAGGGGATCGTCGAATAAAAAATTTGCGCACTTTGCCATCCGAAATAGTTGAAGCGTTTCTCTTTCGGCGATGTTCTCAAATAAAAATAATTATAAAGCGAGGATTTTAAAGGATCCCGAAAAATGGTCGGAGTTAAGTACAAGCCAGTTGTGTTGTGCCATTGGGAATTTCCTATGGTTAAATTTTCTGACCTGTGCGCGGTGACGTCGTGCGATAGGTTTTTCGGGGTAGCGCGCGGGGGTGGACATCTGGCACGCACTCGAAAAACTTTTACCGGCATCTTTTTCGGTGGGCTAGATGGTCGGAGAGCACTTATACGGACAGAAGCGAGAGACAGAGAGAGAGAAAGAAAGAGAGAGAGAGTAGGACCCCTGGAGAGAATGTATATACGTGCGAGTTAAGTGTACAGCAGAGCGCACCCCTATCGACGCATATGTTTGACAGATACGAGGCTGAAGGAGAAGACGGGAGTTCCCCGGGGTGGCCAATTTTGCGGGCTTCCCCGCATTATATTGCGAGAGCAACCAAATGTGGGCCTTCGGCCTTTTTAAGACTCTTATGGGATCTTCCCACTTCTCTGTCTTTTTTCCTGTACTCTTATGACCGAAAAAAAAACTGCAAAAAAAAACCTGTAGAAAAAAAAACCCAGAAACAATCCTACATAAATCGATGTTCGCGTTTCACTGCCGAATTTCACAAAGTTTCAAATCGAACAAGCCCCCCTGCCTCCCCCCTTTGAATGTGAATGGTCATTTTGAAAAAAGGATACTCCCTTCGTGTCAATATACATTACATATCTGTAGATATATATACTCTGATAAGGGGATTGCGAGTAATTGATCGAACAGATGTCCGCCAGCCCACAAACCCTCGTCCCTGCTGGCCTCTCCGCGCGCACTCCCCCACAATTACGTGGATGCCTAATCATATTACTTAATCAGAAAAACCCACTTCGACCTGTCGACGGCATCGCTTTCGTCATCATTTTTCGTCATAGCGTTATCGATTTCGATATGTTTATTTTTGGTTTTGAGAAGAAAAAAAAAAGATGATCATTATGAGAGCATTCTTCGAGTGCGAAGACGTCAAAATCGATTTTCTACAAGAAATGCTTGTTTTCGATTCGAATACAAAACGATTCTATAATTGTCGGAATTCGTTCTCCCTTTCAGGATGCTCGAGTGAATCGTGTTTAGCAATTCCAAAGAAATTAACGCCTGACATCGTAAAAATTGAGCGAACACGTTGAAAATTCTGAATTTTGAGTTTTTTTCGGCCAGCGAATTCGAATTCTAGTCACGAAAGGGTTGACGAATCGAGAACAGCAGCAGCAGCAGCAATAGGGGTGTTTTATACACGTGTAAAAAGCCACGTGTGTGTCAAACACGGGAGGGTGCCGGATTGATAGTTACCGAAGAATTCTACACCGAAGAGAGCAACACGTAACGAATGGTGGCAGGGGGTCACTTTGGTATTTTGGATAACGAAAATAAAGAAAAACAGAGAGAGAGAGAGAGTGAGGGAGTCCACGTGCGTCACTTTTGTAATGGGGTGAACGACACACGTCGAAACAGCTCGGTGTGTTGCGTATACACACGAAACTTTTTCTCCCCGCATGCCATTACGAGAGAACTGCAAGTAAATATAGAAAATTTATCCCGTAACGAAAAGCACAGGCGGTTGAGAGATACCATAAGGGCAACGAGGCGTAGAAAACCATGAACCCATATATCTATATCCATTCTCGATCTTCCAAAATGCTACGATTTTCCGGTCTCCTGCTGAAAAAAAAAACTCGACATTTATTTTCAATTTAGTCCATATTTCTTTTCACACTGGATGACACGCGAGGGACCATTAAGAACGAATGTTTCAAATAGAAACGAAAACTCATGTTACTATTTTGTATCTTCATGAAACGAGGGTTTACCGCACGATATGTTTCAAACGTTCATTTTTGCCAAGAAAATAAATCGATTGCTTGATTTGTAAATTATTTTTTTCAATTAAAACCTTTGGATGAATAAAATTTAGAATTTATTTCTCCATCGAAAAATTACTGAGATTCGATTCATATTTCTTGGTCCCAGGGCACAAGAATGTAATAAAAAGTAGGGAGAGAGAGAATGCAAGGGAACCGAGTACCTTATTCATTCTCATTGGTTTCGCTGACGTTGCATGTGTATCGTCTGGACTCTTTGCGATATCTCTTCGTTCCTGTGAGAAAATGAAAAAAAAAAAATGTATACATACACAAAAAAGCGTGGGTGGTACGCCAGTAACATTGAGCTGCCGTTGGCTGGGAAAAATTCACGAAAAAAGGACTAAAGTGGTCGTTGAGATTGAAAGGAAGAGAGAGACTTGGACACTCGAGGAGAGCACCCTCTACTCTGATATCCCTCTTTCTTTTATTTCTTTTTTTTTTCTTTCAAACAACGCAACATTCGTTCATGACTCTCATGGTGTTTTTTGTTCGATAAAAAAATCACTCATCTGTTTAATGAAGCATGTATTACACGAAAACACGTGTTTAATGTTACCACTCTCTCGAGTTATCGTACACTTGATGAATCGGGCAGTAACCATAACGACGATCGCTTCACAAATGCAATTAAAGCAATGAATTTGAGAGCTTCCAATGAAAAAATTTGTTCACAACGATTTTCTCATTTGTCACAACTTATTAAAGTTGCTTCGATTCTGTCATTCAATAAATATTTTAAAATTAAAAAAAATGAAAACAAAATTTCATTATTTACGTATATGACGCAGGAATTTCCGTGTGAAATATCAAGCAAAGAAAATTATCGGCTTGAGTTGAAGCAGGGAATGTAAATAGTGTTGAAAACGAGAGTTAATAGCGTGGAAGAGTATATTCCTCTGGAAGCCGGATAAACATCGTCGTCACCGCGCATCAACGATAATTACCGACCTTTATCTGCCAAAAGTATAAATACGTGTTTGTGGAACGAACAATCAGTTCTGTTCTCATACATATATATATATACGAATAGATATTTACACACACGTAAACATAGCCTGAGGTTTTCGTATACCCTAAAACTTTCCCAATTAGTCAGAAGTCTCGGAGTATATAGGAAACAGGCGGCTTTGCTGGGCTCTGACGCTCGTGCACGAGACTCTGTTCTCTGCTCTCTCACTCTCGTTTCTTACATACGTATTTTGCTGAGCCAGATGGCCAACACGCGGAAAACCACCCGCAGCGAAAATCTAAAAGACGAGAACGAAGAAACCGAAGACAAAAAAACAACTGGAAAACCATTTTTCCATTTAAAAAAGAGAAGAAAGAAATGAAGCAAATTTTTCTTGAGTCAAAAACGTTTTTTTTTTTTTCGACGAATTTCGACGATTTATGTGCACAGGTTCACGGAGTCTCGAGATCTTTTTGACCCTCGGATTGGTTCGAGAAATTTATTTGTTAATAATTTAACGAATTCAAATAAATTGATTCGCTCGTTCAGACATTTAAACCGATTTTTTTCTCACTTGAGAACTTTGATCAACGATTTTTTTTTTCTACGTTGTCATAAATCTACTGGGCCGGAAGTAGCCCTCTGTAATCTTTAGAGCAATCGATTGGTCAAGTTTTGAAAAAATAAAAAATAAAAAAATTAGTGGAATGAGAAAAAGGGATATCGGAGTAAATCAAAGGGTAAACAAAGGGTTTCTCTGTTTCCTCGTGGCTTTATAGAGGGATGTAAAAACACAGAGATCTTGTTTCCACCCTATGGCCAGATGGGAAACCTCAATTCAGGAATTCCCGAAACAAAAAAGGGAGGAAGGAGACGAGAAAAAAAAAGGAGACGAGAAAAACGCAGGATCTTTGAGTCACGTTATAAAAGCTTGTGTCTACTTTTTGTTTTTTTTTTTTCCTCCGAGAGCAATGCTTCGTTGACCCAACAGAGAACTCCTTTCATCTCATCTGTTTTGCAGCAATCTCGTTCTCTTTCTCCCTCTCTTCTTTCTCTCTTTCGCATCGTTGATACTTTTGTTTTTTTTTTACGACCTCTGAAAAACGAGACGTCGAATCAAAAACCAAAACCAAAAGAAAAAGAGAGAGAGAAACTCCATTGAAAAGTGTGCACGCGAGTTTTTCCGCGGAAGGAAAGAGAAAAAAGAATTACGATGAAATTTGTCTGGATGTTACAGCCGTTCCATTCAAGATTTATGCACGTGCACTTGAATTCTAAAGTGTTTAATTTGTTTTTACATTTTTTTGATAACCTTTTCCTGCAACTGCCATTTTCAACTTCAATCGCTTCAATACAGATCGATAAATATGATAAGAACCACAGTTGAAGGTTCTTCAATATTTTTTAGCAACAAATAACTTGGGAATTTCGAGTACTTAAAAACAAAAACAGAAAATTTCAAAAATATTTTTTATCGAGATAAATTCACCTTCTATTAATTGTTTTTTAATTCTTCGTTCATGAGAAATAAACATGGAAGGTTCTACTGTAGATCGGCGACAATAGATATACTGCGTCTTAGAGTTCTCTGGTGATAAGAAATGAAAATGCTCTATTGTTTCAGCTGCTTCGGTGACGAAAGCGATTACTTCACAAACCCGATCCCGCTCGGAATGTTTATCCAGACGAAACGAGAAACAGCCACGTGTCTATTTCACGCGCAATTTTTTTTTTTTTTTTTACATTTCTGATGCCCGATATCGTCAAAATATTCGGTAAATACAGCATTCGAGCAATGAATTTAACACAATTAATTGATTTTTCGTTTTTTCTAATGAAGTTTGGGGGGGAGGGGGGGGAGAACATAAATTCGAAAAGAAAACAAACAGTGAGAATGTGCGGCGAGTCACGTGTTTTTTAATCTCTTAATAAGACGATATTAAGGCGCCTTCGATAACACACTTTTATTTTATCAGTTGGGAATTCTCTGAGATAAGAATAGGATCACAAAGTCATGCTTCGATCTAGAAGGTAAAAATGATCGTTTACACTTTATTGATAATAAATTGTTGTCGTCGAGTACATTTGTACCGAGAATATAACTCCGGTGTTTTTATCTTCGTATGGAAAAAAAAAGAAGTAAAAAAAAAATGTGTACGATTTATGGCATTAATACGATATTTGATAATTCCAAAAGAATTAATATTTTTTTTCCTCCATAAAGAAGAAGAATAAGAAAAAAATGTACGTTTATTTTATTCGAAAATCCAATTTATTTTTGTTTTCAATGCCTCCAATGTAAATCATTGAATGACCATTAATTCAGCTTGTTAAAGGGTTCTGTAATTATTTGTCAGTATTTTGATTAAAAGCTTCAATCATTGACATAAACAACAACAACAAAAAAAAAAGATTGAGAAGGGGAAAAAGGTTCGGTTGATTCATTTCGTCGAGTGAAAACACAAAATAGCAAATCGACCGATCGTTATTCAAATAATTACGTGCTTTCAAATTACAGTTCGCCAATCAAACAACGAAGAAGAAAGCAAAAAAAAAATTGCTACCGAATGATGTATACGTGTTACGTACAGCAGAGAGAGAAGGAACAGAAGAGCCATCGACAAACGTGATACGAATAAATGTCATGAAACGGATATAACGAATATAACGTATTCGATTTCTGCACCACAAATGAGAGAAAATCATGCCTCGCGACTAATACGAATTTAACTTTAACGTATTCGCCAACGAGGCCGAGCAAACTGTGGGTTACGAGAAGGCCGATTGAAATATTTTTTTTTTTTAGTCATAATGAATTCATTATTTACTGGTGATATTTTCAAACAATTCCTCTTTCGACTCTTTCAGTTAAAAGTTGAGTTACGGATTCGACTGATCAGCTTTTAATTTATTTGTATCTAATTGAAAAAAAAAAAATAGTCCAAAGCGAATGAATCTCTTCATTCAATCGATTTTTCTACAATTTTTCTGATGAATTCAGTAAAATGATAATAAAACCGCAGCTTTGTAAAAACACGAGAAAGAAAAAAAAATCATGAATTATAATAAACGTTAAAATGATGATTAAAAAATCATCGCGCGAATAAATGCGATTCAAAACGTTATTTTTAAGCACTTAACGTTGCTCGCGATGCTGAATACGTGAATCACTCATGTCCCAGGGAGAATCTCGGTTAAATCTCACAACGTGGGGGTTGTAAATTCTCGACTCGCAGCTGGTGCTCTCGGGTACATACGCTCGGAATAACAATTATTAATCGCGTGATATTTACGGCGTAACGGGAGTCACGAAAATGTTCGACGTGCTTGAATTTTACCAGGCTCATTAATTAATTCCTCGTTATGTCAAAATCTCGTGCGATAATAAAGGTTTTTAATCAACAATTTTCCAAGTGCTACTTACGACCAGAATTTTTTAGAGGCTTTCTCAAAAAATATTCAAACTTCGAAAGATTCGACTGAGTATGTACGACCAGAAAAATCTTTTTCTCGATCCAAACCGGTGAAACGATTTGACCAACGAATTTGCGAACCTTCGCAACGAAACGTGGACCAATTTATCGAAAAACCAAAAAAAAAAAAAATGATTGAACGTTGTCGATACTCAAGAAGAATCTTAAAAAAAGTTTAAAAAAAAAATAGAGTTGCTCATTCGACGAGGAACATCTCATACACGTTGAAGCGTACAAACGCGCAGGATTTGTCACACTAAAAAAGAAACAGTTGGGCTCGTTTACAACTTACAACAGTCAGAGTTTCTCGTTGATGTGCTCCACACACACACCATGCTTCTAATAATAAAGTCTTCCGTCCCGTTCTTTTACGAAAAACGGAAGTCGTCTGACAGCTGATACTCGGGCGCTCGTGCGAACGGATCTATGCAACGTAGCAACCGAGAGATGCTGCCGTTTTCCGCAGCAGCAGCAGCAGCAGCAGCAGAGGCCCGCGAGATGCGGTTTTATGCCGTTGCATCCTGCAAATGATGCCTCCGACCAACGTACACAGGCACACTGATACTTGTGGTAAAAACCTCCGGTGCTACACGTGATTTACGTTAATAGGCCGCACGCGACCGCGAGTAAATGCGAAGAGTTCCTTCGCCCTCTGTATATTCTTCTCTTTTTTTTTTCATACACTTTGTCGCTTTTTATTTCCTCCGAGTTTCTCCTCGTATTATTATGCTGCCAGCTTTCTTCATTCTTATTTCAAGTACCAAAGTTACCCTGCTCGTGCACAATAGCAATAATCATAATTCGAATCATTTAAAAATTGATGAACGTGAAAAGAAAGGCACGCACGAAGGTACAACTCTGAGAAAATTACTTTGAAAAGTTGCATAATTCTGAATTATGATAAGTTTAACAATATTAAAAAAAAAAATAATCATTTTAACGGGATTAAAATTGACGAAGATACTTTTACTCGAATGATTCCCCTCGGAAAACAGTCACTGAAAGTCAAATCATCCGAACAACCTGTCGCTTGATCCTGATGATCTTTTACGAAGTGCTCCAACGCGGAGTACTTGAGATCCTCGAAGATTGTACTCTCGTCAGAAGGACTTGAAATAATTTTTTTACTCTCTCAATTTCGAGATTCTGAAAACCTGGAAAAAAAAAGTTGAAAAACACTTGTGAGAAAGAAAGTTGTTTGGAACGATTTTCCAGCAGGTGCAGATGCAAAAGAAGAAAAAAGCACTGAAGATGGAGGCTTTGGTGAGACGAAAAATGTGACCTGGACCTCCCAAAATTTTGTGATTAGGTGTCTAGACTAGCAATTAATGCCTGCAGCAGAAAAAAAAATGCAACGAGAATATCCTGCGAACACTCGAAGCGAGTTTGACGTAAGTTGAAACCAGAAATTTCCCAAAGGAGATGAAAAAATTAAGACACGTCGACGACTAATGGAAATCGACTCGAAATTTTTTTGTCTCTGGCAAAACTGCTTTATTCTCTCTCACGAGAGAACAATAATTATCGTCACCAAATCTCTCAAGTCTTAACTTGATAAAAGTATTTAGTTCCAAGTGGTTGATAACCTGAAATATGCATGGGATGAAATTCAAACCATCTGTCACCTTTTCTGTGGTGTTCTCTTTTTTTTTATCGTTTCTATCCTTTCCCAACTGCTTCTCCTCACGATAAAACTCGTGAAAAGAGTAGAGCTTCGTTTAATCTTATCTCGTAACGATATATCTGGATCCAAACTTGCATACGAAATCTTCTGATTCGAGTTTCCTACAAAATAGATACATCGGGGGCCATTGGTGAAGGGATTTTTGTGGTCAAATGTCTCGAGCCGATTTATCCAACGAGAATTTATCTGATTTGACGTGATTCCGATAATAATCTCGTGAATTCATAAAACTTGTCAACGTTTCTTTCAGCTTCACACGTATCCTCTCGTTTACTTTCTTGTTAAAGGTGAGATGAAAAAAAATATTTATTTATTCGATGATTTTTTGGAGTTTCGTCACCTATCCAAGAAACATTTAATCCCAAAAGTTATCTAAAAATATATTTCCATCAATTAAAAAATAAGTTCTCACGATTTTTATAGAGATATAAATCGGATTGATGAACGATCGAATTTCACTCAATTAATAATAAAAGTTCATGGTCTCTCGTACGCACTTTTGTAAAACCAACGAATTTCAACTCCATCAACATTTATTCGCTCCAAGAAAGTAGCTATTTCAAGCAATTCATTGCTTTCGGTCTAACGCAGATTTGTGGAGATGAAAAGAAATAAATGTGTAGGAGATAAAAAAAAAAAGGAATTTGCACAATAATCCCTAGCGCGATCTCCTGCTCATCTCAGGCTCGTGTTCACTGAGATAATCCTCTCGGTAGTCGCGGTAGTTTTTTGAGGCAGACCGAAAAAGGAGTGAAGGATCGTGGCGAAAGGAAAAAAATTTTGTACGTTTTATAACGCGGTGTACCAGGAACGGCATCCACTTTAATTTTTGTTTTTCGTTTATTTTTTTTTACTTTTATGTATATTTGTGTATATATGCAGCTTGAATATCCACGTTAACGAACGCCGCTCTCCCTTTTCTTCTCTCCTCTCTCGTATCTAGATCTCTCAATTATTCTAATCTCGATCTCGAGGGTGGCGCGTCGACGGGGCAAAACTTTCATCTCCCCTTTCTCGGACAACACCCGAACCAACAATCTTTTTTCTCTTTTCTCTTCTCTTCTCTTCACCGACAATATTCTCGAGCTTGTGTTACGTGTGTACGTACTACATACTCGTGGCTACCTGTTTACCCGGAATAGCCGCAGGTACCTAAATGAACGAGAGATTTCTGTACGCGAGAAAGACCGCAGAGTCAGATACACGTCACGCGCGGGTCTACGTTGCACCACGTAGAAAAATTATGTTTCCTATGAAACGGGCCTGAATTATCTTCGCCCATTTCTCTCTGAACTTGCTTGTTTTTCTAGAATATCAACATTCGTAAAATTTCATGGTTTTTTTTTCCCAGTTGCATTTACATTTGGAATTACAATTGAACGATGGCGAAAAGGTTCTTGAACTTTAGCCATTCTTAAAACGAAGACTTTTTTTTAAATTGTTTTTATAATTCATCGTGAGATGGCTCAATTTATAAAATCGCGATTGATCAATCGATTGATTATTCATTGACGATCGATTCAGTATTTCTTCCAAGCGTGTATACCAACATCAACATTATTTCCAAACTCTGACGCTTGACCCAATTCCATTCGATTTCCATGCTCCATCTTATTGCCTGAAATCCACTAAATCTGTGTATCGGAGCAGCCGGAATTACACGTACGTTTTACTTTGCATAGATTAAAATTCATAAAATCTGTTTCCACATAAAATGGTAAATTCCAGAATGACGATGCATCGCGACAAAAATATGTACAAAGTTTTCAACACACTCGTTTGCTCGCCACAGTTCTACAAACGCGACCTTCTCGTGAACATATTTCGTCCTTATTTTTATTTATTCGATTCTTCGTGTTTTACAGCATTGGAATGAAACGAGCAACCAGGAGCTCAATATCTCGTATGAATTATCGAAATCATCAGGAGAACATGTGTATATCCTCGCCGTTAGCGATCGTCGCTCGATGTCGACAGGTAAACGATGTACAGTCGTTTGAGGACATCGTTTCGCGTACAGTCGAATCAAAAAAGTGCTGAAAATTTCGCGAAATATTGTTCATTTAGTATGAAAATAAAAAAGCAAGCTAAAAATCTGTGAAGCTCAATTTAGAGAAAATTTGAAGAAAGGATTTCTCAATTATTTTCCTTTTTTTTTCAATTTCCGTTCAACGAAAGTTTACACGGTAGAGGAGAGAGCCCGAAGAATAATAATTAGCGAAAGATTAATTTCGATTCGATAAATCGTATTCAAATTGAAAATTTCATTTTTCGATCCTAACAAGAATGGTAAATCGTTGCTGATAAAATGTTGAAAGCTTTTTATAAACGTCTGTGCGTTTCCCACATCCTTAATCCCATCGTAACGCTGGAGGAAAGGAAGAGAGAAGGGTATGTAATGGAGGAGTCGATGTGGATCAAGGGAACATGGTCGTTGTCGTCGTCGTTGTGTACAGCTAACTCGAGCGTCCTTGAGATTCGTCCTCGAAGAGAACGCGACGATCGCGTTTGTAACTAACCGACATTAATCGAAATTGAATCAAGCGAGTTTCCGATCAAACGTTCATTTATCGGACGTTGGAAATTCCTGAGCTTTGCACCGATTGAACAGCGGTGTTTGACCTCATCCGGAATTCGGTCAGTCTCTCACTGTCCTTTCCCCAAAGGATACACTCGATCTTCGCGGACGTCCAATCGACGATTCTGATTGACCGAGAACCATCGTCCGAATCATTCATGTGTCAACAATACTTGGACATCTCGTCAATTCGATAAAAAAAAAAAGTACAAAGACATCATCGAGAGAAGAAAATATCATTTTTCATGAGCCAAATTCAAAACTTATTTCCGTGTTTTCCCCAAAACGATTTTCGCTTCAGGGTTTTTTCGCAAGTTGTATTTTTTTTATTGAACGCCTCACAGACAAAAAGGATCGGAGAAACGGTTCCGTAATTAGGATCCCAAGGTGCCACGTGGTGGCCAGCAAGTACTCGACGACGTTCTCAACCAGTATCCGATATATAAACTCATTTTATTGCTCGTTTTTCCCATATTTTGGCGAATCGCTACAATAATCCGAAAATTTAGGACTCGCACATGTTTACCACACTTTTGAAACTTCTAGTTGGCTCTCGTGTGCCTTCGAACATATGTGTGTCTGCATGTGTGTAAAACAAGAATTGCAACCGATGGTGAACACATTTTTGACAATTGGCTGAAAAATACTGACGAGAAAACGAGTCCCTTTCTTCGTATATTCGCTGGAGGGCGTTCCCACTGGTTTTTCACTGGTCGTAAACGCGAGACAATGAACCTCGAGAAGTGTGCGACAGCGGGCGATTCTGTTCGAGTTCTACTGTTAATACGGTACGAATGTATGGATTTATATATATTTGGGAAGCACGCATCAGCCATACACGTGTGTCGAGACGTGACGAGCAATGAAACAAGGAAACAGGAATTCCCTGTGCGCGAAAAAATTTAAACGCGTTGTAAAACTCAATAAAATACTTTTTTCGAGCAATTTTCAGAACCTGGAGTTTGGTTTTAGAATCGTTGCCAGGTTAATTGGAGTTCAATCTGTTGATTCAACAGCACCGCTCGTCGACACGATCGATAATGATCGCAATCAAATTGTCGCACTTTTTTGCAGACGTTTGATTCAATTCGTTTGAATAAAAATCGAAGCACGTGTTTCCTGGAAACACTCGAATTCGTAGGGTGAAGTGACACATTCGACAAGTGGTCACCGAACACTCACAACTCTCGACAGAATTCCAGGATCCGCTTGGTCCCCGATCATCGCGGATATAGGTCGAGTAGACTCCTGGGAGGGTGTATGGTATGGAGAAGAAGAGAGCGAGAGAGAGAGTGTAAGGAGGAAAAATAACAGGCAATACGCGATCATAGGAGCAGCCCACGAATGAAAAAAAGCGAGGAGAGAAAGTCAAGGGGAGAAACAAAGTCTTCCATAGAACTCTGAACGGCGAGAACGATGCGAGAGGAGAAACAGAAGGCCGGTAAAAGAGCCGAGAAGATGCTGTGATGAAAAAAATAAAATAAAAATAACGAAGAAAGAAAGAAATGGAGAAAAAAGAGAGAGAGAGAGAGAATGAGAAGAGGAAAGAGAAAGGAGAAAGAATTTCGAGGGCGAGCGAGTTCTTCGAGATCCTTGAGAGATCTTGCCGAGGTATATAAAAGATGCCAAAGAGCGAGAGAAGAGAGGAGAGGGATCGTATAGGGCGTTGGGCAAATGGGCATCCCGGGACCATAGAAGCACCAGAGGCGTCGTCTTCCACGTCCCTGCGTGCAAGTCACATCGTCCCCATAAACTTAATACCCCCCCCCCCTCTCCTCTTCTCTTCTTTTATTTCATTTTTATTTGTTTATTTTTACTCATACTTTTCTGTCATTTTCGTTATGTTCCCATCAACTCCTTCTACGCCACATTTTCACGCCCGATAATCCTAACAACTTATTGGAGTCGTTAAATGTATCGAAATTCTTTTTTGTTTTTCGAGCCTCGAAACTCACTTTTCTCATAATTCGACATTATTTATTGACACACTACTGATTTATCTTTCAGTTAAATTTCAAGATTATTTTTTGTCTCAAACTGTTTATTTATCACTTCTAACTTATCGTACAAAACGGTACAAAAAAAAGCTCTTCAAATTCTGAACAGAGAATTAGCTTTGTGCGTATTGATTCATCTGTATTTCGAGTCATCAAAATTGACAGTTGAATAAATCAAGTTCCTTAGAAAATGAAAAAAAATTGTTCATTGGATAACACGAATGATATTTTGTGGAGGAAAAATGGAAGCTTTGCAACGTGTTTGAATAGCGGTGAAGCAAGATGTGGCCACGTGGTACAGGTCTCGAAGCGTAACGTCAAAATTCACAACTGGCAATATATATATCCTAGAGCTCACGCATGTGTCTGGGTCAACTTTGACGCCACATAGGATTGAAGTATGTGGGTGGGGAGTGGGGAGGTCCGGAGGGTTCTTGAGGTCTTGTGCCGATTCTTTAGGGGGGAACAGCCTCTCTCGTAACTCTGAGGGGTCCGGTGGGTGGGCGCGAGAAAAGAACGATACGAGA
Organism: Campoplex capitator; assembly: GCA_037576405.1. NCBI lineage: Eukaryota > Metazoa > Arthropoda > Insecta > Hymenoptera > Ichneumonidae > Campoplex > Campoplex capitator. The sequence continues at coordinate 3,558,510 of JARBWI010000001.1, forward strand.
GTATCCAGCAGCAGCAACAGCACAGCAGCAGCCGGGAGTAAAAGAAAAAGAAAAGAAAGGAATAAAATAAAAGAAGAAAAAAAAATGGAGACGAAGAATTGGATATTCGAGATGAAGCGAGAGAAATGTGTACAGAAGAGTTCAAGAGCAAGAGAGTGTGGAAGAGGAAGAAAGAGAAAGATGAAGAGAGAAAATAAGGGGCAAAACAGTGGAGAGAACGAGCTACGAAAGCCACCAAACTCTCGGGGACGACTGGCGCCGTTCTGTCGGCCCCCGACGCCCCCACTCTCTCTTTTCATCTCGCTATTCCACTCTCTTTCTCTCTCTCTCTCTCTCTCTCTCTCTCTCTCTCTCTCTCTCTCGAGATCCCTCGATCTCTCGCAGGTTTCGCCAACAATGGGTCCATCGTTCGGTCTCCTCTTCCTCCCACGAAACAACAACAGTAGATACAACCTTGCATCAACCTACTGAGTAAACCGTGACGAGACCGAATCCTCACGATATTCATAGTCACGGCCCTACGCATAGTCGAGATCAAGGAACCAACTCCAATTTCAATGCTCCAAGATTCCAGCTCCGGAAAATAACTTTTTCGACCGGTGTCATCGCTTTAGGCATCGCCATTATCATCCGGACGTAACGTTGATCGTAAAATTTAGTGTTTTTTGGATCTTTGATACTTGTGTGAGGAAAGGGATCGCAAGGGGAAAACCGAGCGTCAAAATACTGTAATTTTCTCGAAAATTGAGATGTCAGGAAAAATAAGGAAATCATTCCTTTTCTTTTTGATCAGCTTTCCAGAGAATCTTGCCGGAAATTACTTTTTTCAATTAGATCGAAAGTAGCGTTAAAAAATGCGACGTCGAATGTTGATTTTCTGAAGTTTTCTCAACAAACTTCGCGGTAATCGTCGACCGATCGATCTTGTTTTCTCATATTCTTGTATCACAGCTAAAAAAAAACGATAAACTATTCGGAAAAACATCATAAATCAAAGAAACTTTCATCATTTCGGATACTTCGCCAAAACAATGTTGAACTTCTTGTCGTTGAGAGTCGTGATTCCAATCTCTCGGCTGCAACGTTCGATAATGCCAAAAAAAAGTGACTCGAAACACACGATTTCAATAAGAATTTCTCACCGGAATGTTCAGTTGCACGGAAAGATCGACGATCCCGGTGTTTATTTTGTCCAAGTACATCGAACGAAGTTGGCGAAATCAAAATTTGAAAAAAAAAAAAAAAACACTCAATTTCGATGAAACCTGGGGACATTCGGCGTTGAGATTCGACATCGGAAGTTTATCAAAACACGAAAGAGGTGTTTAGCCGAATGGTTTTTTAGTGATTGGTCAATCCGTGGTTTCGGCTAAATCCGGGATTCCCTCCCTCCCTCTCTCTCTCTCTCTTTGTATTGGGCGGGCTTTTGGTTTATAGCTCTTGAGCAGCGATCGGTGCAAAAGTTTGAAGGAGAGCCTGACAGGATGGACCGGCGTACAACACGCACGAACACCCACACGCAAGTCGCGCCTCTCGGTGCGTCGAGAGACAGGAGTGGGGAGGATTTAGTTGAGGAGAACAGGACCTCGAAAAGCACGGGGTGCATGGTCAAAAAGAGAGTGCGATAGAGAGAGAGAGAGAGGGAGAAAAGGGACGAAACTGGGCTTCTCGGGTATAAGTGGCATTTGGGGTGGGGGAGTGAGAGAACGAGATTTTCGTAGCGGTCCCAACATCGGGTTCACCCTCACTCGATATACACGCACTATGTGCGCGCGCTCGCTACTCATCGAGAACGAGGAAAAGAGAGAGAGAGAGAGAGAAAAACTAAGTGAGACAGTCACGACGAAAGGCAACCGCGCGTTCCTGCACGCGGCCAGTCAGTCCGTTGCCGAGCGCAAGCGAAGGAGGATCGAAGCTCCCATGTCAGTTCGCTCTTCGTTCAAAAAATCCACTTTTAAACACGAGACTTTATTGAAAAAGTGAGAATTAAATATCGAAATAAAACCAAAAAAAAAAAAATCGTACAAACTTTCTTACAACGAAGTAACGATTGATCTGTTAGTTCGTGTTTTAACTCTATTTTTTTTTTTTTTCTTTCGTCGATATTTCATCGTGACTTTTGACAAAATCAACCAAAGGAAATCGTCCTCACTCCGACTGGATTATAAAAAAATAAAAATAAACTTAGTGTCCCCGAGAGAAAACAACGAGAAGATTCTTCGAACGTGCTCTTCGATCTGTTTGTTTGTTCATTTGTTTTTTTTTTTTTTTTTTTTTTTTTTTTCGTTCCTCTCGCAGGAGCAGTGATACGATTTTTGTTTCGAGTGCCGAGGAAAATTGATTATTACTTTTCCTCTTTTTGTGCGCAAACAACGTGCCTCGATAATATCGAATAATATTTTTAAATATTCATGCTCGCCGATGCTACCATGAGCGCCCACGTGGTGGAGTCTACCAGCGAGCTGTCTGCCTTTATCAAAGGTAAATATCACTTTTTTTAATTTCATGTTTATTCAAACGAAATTTTACGGGTCTTTAAGAAAAACACCTTTTCGACTCGACACCACAAAGTATCAACGAATAACTATGCGGAAATCAATTAAAAGTCTCACCGAAAACGAAAAAAAAAAAAAAAAATACGTGAAATTTGTTTTCTTCTCTCAAAATGCAAATTGATCGAAAACATTTTTATCGAACGAGCCGAGCGCACTGAAAAATCGAAATTTTTCTTCCAATCTGCAAGAAAAAAAAATGACACACGAAAAAAACAACGAATTCGGTCGATAATGAAACGAATCGATTCCACTTCCTTAACAAACCCGATAGAAAGATCGAATACCCCGAAAATTCAAAGTGCCATAAACCAGAGAGTGAGAGAAAGATACAGAAATGGAGAAAAATATCCACGTGGATAAGGGGAACACGGGAAGGGGGGGAGGGGGGTGAGAACGAGCATTGAATGATAATTATTGTTATTGGCGGCGCCAGCCCGGCGAGTGTGAGACCCCGCAGCTGTGAATCTGATAGCCTCGTATATAAATATGAAAATAGATACGTAAAAAAAAAAATTATCATATCGGAGAATGAGCCAAAAATACGACAAACTATAAATCGATTAATATGAAATCGGTACGAAATTGTATCCGCGTTTACGTTTTTAAATATTCGAAGGTAGAAAGAAGAAGCATATAATTCGAGGCGAAGTGTCGGAGGCTTCTATACACGCGAGAGCAGGCTTTAGGATAACGAGATATATAGAGACGGGCGAGTGAGAAAAGGCATTCGATAGTTCTCTAGTGTCTGAGCGAATCGCGGCGGGAACTACTGGCCAAGTCTCCTTGCGGATGAGAGACACGACGAATGAGCCAGAGTGCGAGAGAACGAGAGAGAAAAGTACGGAGTAGTAGTGGTGAGAGCGAGACAGACAGGGCGCGGCGTGAGTCGGCGCCAGCGTGGGTCGCCGCACAGACGCCCGCACTCGCCGCGGTCGGAACGATCAGAAAGAGACAGAGAAAAGAGAGAAAGATCCGCGAGCGCCGCGGCGTTAGTTCCAACACAGACACGACCCCTTGACCGCACTTCTCGCATCTCTCTCGCCTCTCGAGATTCCCTACTGCGGCCATTATATATATCTCTTCTTTAGCAAATGCATATATTTATTTCTATATATCTACTTGTAGAGATGAGCGGATGTTAAAATGTGGAAAAATTGCACGAGCCATGATTCGCTGATCAAATCACGCGAATCTTACACCTCCCTCCTCCCTCCCCCCACCCTCTCCCTCCTGCAAATATCTTATCGTTTCGAGATTGAAACGCTCGAACTTGAATGAAAACGATGACCCATGACCGGAAATCCGTATACCATTAGGGGGAAGACCTCGGACGATGGAGATGAAATAATATTGCGTTGAAACTGGTATCGTGGCTCGGTGGCAAGTGTCAACTGCGAGCTTTAAAATACCGAAAATTCAATGTTTTTCCATTTTTTTTTAACTCCAAATCGTCGTTGTTCCATGGTTTAACGTTTATCGCTTCCATTACGCGAGGCTCTCAAGGTCTCGAAGACATCTAATTTTCGACGCTGTGACTAGGTCAGTTAGTCCATCTGTTTTCTACTCGAGTCGTGATCCGTCGTCGAGCATCAAAATTGGCTCGTAATCGTCGAGCTCTTCAGGCTCCCCCGTTCTCACATTTCCTGAAGACCATTTTCTCTTCATATGCAAAAAAAAAAGAAATGAATTATCGAGTAAGTTGTCGAACGATTAGCTCGCAAGCGGTAGTGTGTATCGCTCGAGAAAAAAAAAATTTATTCGCATCGTTATGCGCGGGCGCAGGCAGGCAAGGAAGAAATAAAAATATTGTCGTTTCTCCTCGCGCTCTCGGGAAAGAGGAAAGAAAAGATAAAGCCTCGTCGTATGCTTGCACGCAAAATGACAACAATATGTGTGTACACATGTTACATTCGAGTCGCTGAATGATCGGAGTGATAAATTAACGCAAGTTTCAGGGTCTAGGTCAGTTACGACATACATTATTCAAATGCGTTGTACACATACGTCGACGGATATAGCTCGAAATATGAAGAAAAAAAAAAGATTTCTACACTTCGATTCTCGGACTGGAGATGAAAACGTTGAATTTTTTTTTTTCTCCCATCCATTACGATCAATTTCCAAGAATTTCATTGACTATAAATCGTCGATCTCGTTCCTCTGGAAAATTTCATCGCTCCCGTGACCACCTATAACGATGATAATTCAAACTTACCGCATATTCTTATCACCAAAGATATGAGAGGGAAGCGACAACGACAATTCTCGTTTCTCTTATCCAAACAATATTCTCTCGCGCCTGCTCTCTGCTCGACTTACTGCTTTTCTCGAATTTCGAAAATTTACTCACTCCCGTATCTCTTCCTGGTTCGTTCGATGTATATGTTTACATATCGATGAGGCAGCTTGTCGACAGTTGTTCATGAATTAAGCACTTTTTTTCTGTCACATTACACACACACACACGCGCGGAGACACACTGAAACGTTTTTTTTTATCGCGATCATCACCAACTGAAAAACTTGTGGCAATATTGGCCCGCCTCTGGCACATCCCAGTCGTTCGTTTTCACTCAGACCGAAGAAAACAATAATAAACTTTAAACAGAGCAATTACGTCATTGGAATATCGCCGTAGATGTCAATTCCCGTGTCGTGATGAATTGCACATCGAAAACGATCGAGCAACGATGTACACGAAAAAAAAAACAAACAAAAAATACAAACTTTGATAAGAAAATTCTGAAATATTTTCTACTTTCGACAAAATTGTTTTTTTTTTAGTCTTCAACAGCAAGAAATCATTTTTTTTCTGTTATTTGACAGTGCAGAAACGAGTGAGGAGGAAAAGAGCGATGACTCGAATAAGCAGAGACAAAATCCACTCAATTTTCTATATACATTTATATTTGGGCATTCTTCAAGAATACAAAGCCAAAAGATCGTAAAGTTGGGAATTAGCAGTGAAAGAAGAAGAAGAAAAAAAATAAATGTTCCGGTGTAAGCGATACTCCATTGTGTGTTTCACGATCTTACGACCCTTTGGATGTTTCCTCCCTCGTTTCTTTTTTCCCCAGCATTTTTCCCGTTATAAATATCGCTCGAGGGATCTCTCGTAGTTTCAACTTACCGCAGCAAAAAGTATAAGAGCAGGGGCGGTGGAGGGGGAGGGGGGGTGGATGAAAGAACTGGAAATATGCTTATGGCCAGTGCAGTCACAGGTATATATATTGTCAGAGAGCATGACTACGCTTTTGAGTGTTCTCCCATGTCGAACAATATTGCACCCTTATGTCGAGACTACCCGATGCACCTGTGACCCTCTCGAGCACCTGCTAACCTGCAACGAATTCCATTCTCTTTGCTTTCTTCTCGATCTCCTATCGCTTGTCCAGAGGTCTTCAACAAAAAATGTCGACGCTCGAAACGTCAGAGAAAAAAAAGGGGGAAAAACTTTTCGGGTGAACTACCTCGACAGGAAAGAAATTCTAAATTAGCAAATTTTTGGTGCGAAGAGTTTTAAAATCAATATTAAATGAAAAATAAAATGATGGGATTTTTAATTTAACTTTGAAACAAAATCTCTCACAATTCTAACAACAATTACGAATTGATTGAATGAAATATCGAATAATAATTAAAATCAATACAATTTTGAACTTTCTGATCGATTCCAATAAATCCAATTTATATTTACCAGCGCTGAATCAAAGATTCTTTTCGTTTTTTTATTTCTTCTTTCACGTTTCTTCAGCATCGGAATTAGTCTCGCCTGTCAATTATTTCTCTCGACATGAGCAAACACGAAATCCACCTGATAAATACGTCAAGTACGTTTACAGGGGAATTTACACATACCCGTGAGTGTGTGTGTACATAATGTAAAACGATCGTGATCAGGGCGTGCCACGAGCGGAACTGGCCACATTGCACACGCTCAAATTGAACCGCGAGCTAAATGTGCGAGCAGCTCACGATCACTTTGACTTTTATTGCCGAGCCATTTCCGGATCGGTTGTACTGTGGGGAATCGCACACCTCGATCCCTTTTTTTTTTTTTGTTTATCCTATCTGTCCCGCATATCAAAGCTCTTTATTTTCTCCCTCCCCCCCCCCTCTCTCTCTCTCCATATTTCCTTCTCTCTTTTTCTTCTGTTTGCACAGGTAGCGTTACGAAATAATAATTGCTCGCTGAGGAGCGTGGATAGGGGCAAAGATTGGGTGGTCAGCATGAATAATAAGAGTTCATAAATATATTAAAATATATATATATATATATACACGTGCGTCCAGAGGAAAGAGTGAAAAGTCGTTTTATATGTGGCACAAACGCACATAATTGAGCTCTCGCGCGCTTCTATACATTATACGCGAAGCATACCTGCTGACCCTCCGAACGATCCTCAGCCCTCCTGCTTCACGCTATTTCCGCAATCGTTATGCTCGAGACACGGAAATTAAGCGGCCTTTACCGCGACGACGGGTGCACGATCCCCTTCGAGTGATGTGTACAAGAGTGCACCTGTGCATACGCATTTTAAACATGCGTCGACTTTATCGGACGAAATAAAAAATATAAAAAATTGAAATTAAAAAGGAAAAAAAAAACAAAGAAAAGACAATATTTTTATTTGTGCTCAGGGAGCAATATCTCTTTCGTGGAATGAAAAATCAATCGAATGTCGTTCGATGATCACGTTTATTTGTTTGTTTGGTTGAAAGTCAGGTTGACGAATTACAACTTTTCGAACGCTAAAGTCATTTGGATAATTGGCTCTCCATTTATTTGGCATCTCGTCATATGGGGAACAAAAACATCGTGATTTTATTCATAATCGTAAATACTGGAATGAAAATATCTTTGCGACGAATACGAAAATATTCTTTGTGTATATGTAATTTCATATATTTTGGGGCTGGAATGAAATTACTATGAAAGTAAAAGCAGTAAAACTTCAAAGATAGTTCAACGATATACATTATCTCGTCGAGGTTGCCCAATTCCTCTCTCTCTCTGTTTTGAAAACTTAATCAACGCGCATAATGTTCCAATAATAATAATAATAATTTCGGCGTAATAAGAGGCGAAAGAAGAAAAAAAAGAATTTTTAAATGTACAGAAACGTGTCTGCAAGTATAAAACACGATAATGGAGTAAACGTGTGTATACATAGTATATAAAAGTTCCATTTTTGTTAGGTTATTATAGCGTCGTTCAAGGTCCCACGTGGAAATGATTATGCGTAGAAATAACGAAGATCAAACGGCGGTTGTCTGAGTCTTATCAATTTTTCGAATGTTCCTTACGATCGCTCGTGTTTATATATTCGGCCAAAAAAATAGATAGAAGATTCGGGGGGGAAAAAAAAAAACGACAACAAATTTCAAATGTTTACACGAACTCTGAATATCGCGCAATTTCTCGGATCTTTTCATCGATTTCGCGACATCAAGCTTCTTGTTTTTTTTTTTTTTTTTTTCGAATCATAAAAATAGACGTTGTGTCCGCACGCAGAGGGGGCAGAGCAAGAAAAGAAGAGTCGTTGGCGTCGGAGGCGTTTCGAATCACGATCTTCAATGAAATCACAGTCCGCGCGCGAGCAGCGACTGACCTCCGTAAACTTTCGTCGAGATTCACCCTCAAACTTGAATGCGAATTATTTCGAATTCGACTTCATTTACACCTGTAGAAACTTCAACTTCGGCTTATTAAATTTGGAATATTTATTGATTTTATTCATTCAACGACGAAATACGAACGTCGCAGACTTCTCTAAGCACTTCATATCGGATATTTTTGGAAGGTTTTTTTTTTTTTTTTTTTTCTTTTGCTGCTGCGCAATATAAATATACTACGCAGCATATACGAAGCTGTTTGTCAAACACCTGTGAATCGAGGATCCCCTGCTGTACTATCAAAATCTTGCATAATTTTTTTGAATTATTCTTTTCTCTCCTATCGAACTATAAATAACGCGTACACACGTATGAGCAGACTCTTGTGTCAGAATGATGATAAGCGAGAATCAAACACACACTCGCTTTATTCGCGACATAGCACAACGAATTTATAAAGATTCTCGATACGTCTATGTGTATTCGCACGTTTCACAAGATCTGCTGCTACCGATTCGTTAACGCTTTTAACGATAGCTCGTTTCCACGCGCACATGCTCTTGATATATATATGGAGCAAATACCTCCAAGGCCACAAGTGCTCGGATCGTCGGGCCTAATTACCACAGAAATAATTACTCCACACGCGGGACGCGATAACTCGTGATAAAGAGCAATTCTCCTGGCTTTACTCCGAACTATGAGCCGCCCCGCATGAACTTTTTACATAAAAATGCACTTTTACATCGTTAGGCATGTTGCAATATGCGACGGTTTTCTTTGCTCTTGTGATCGGAGCCATCATCCTTAACTGCTTTCGAAAATACTCCTAAATCTTACGATTCAATATCTTTTAGATCATTATACATCTTGACCCTATTTAGGGATCGATAGAACTTGGAAAAAATATTTAATCATCGACTCTCGAAGAGTTTGCATCAACGAGGTTGCTGTTTCCGGTCCCAATTACCATTTATTCAATAGACTCGTGCATTTAAAATTAAGATCGTCTAATTTTGAAACACCGACGAATCGTCCCAGTTTTTTATTTTTCTTATTTTTAGTTTCTTGTCCGTGTTCATTGGAATATAATGTTGAATTGTAGCAATCCCTGATCCGAGTGAGAGAGGAGGGGAGTTTTCATTGAAAGAATATCGCAGAGGAGTGAATGGTTGTAACTTCTCCTTGTCGTGAGTTCTGGAGAAGAAAAAAAAAAGGAAAAATGTTCACAAGAGATTCACGCCTACGGGGAGTCAAAGTTTGCAGATCGTTGCGAAAGCCGGGAATCAGGATTTAATTAAGTTTTAAATGCCACGTAGGTAATTAGTGACTATAGGAGAAATCTTGTAAGATCGGTGACGCGAAATATAATTCGATAAATTATTTTTACTCAACACCCACATTTTGTTTTGATGAAAAAACAAATTAGTCGAGAATGTGATTGATTGAATTTCCTGCACCATTTCGAGCGTCCCAGGAACAACTCGAGGAATCGCACGGAATCCGTGCGAGAATCGATGCTGTTTCGATGCTCGGTACATTGAAAAGAGCATCGATGAATAAACGGGCACGAAAATCTGCTCGAAACCCAATGGACCAGTGAAATTCACATCTTTCTCGAAACTTAAGGAAAACACTCAATTCTCGGTGGCTCAAATCCTCAGGAATTGAAAAGAAATAGGATGAGAAATGGAGAAAAGAGATGACGATAAAAAGGCAACGACGCAGGCTGCGTCGTGACGCCACGTACTACATACCCTCGTACGTACAGTACATTGAAGCAAAAACACAGCGAGAGAAAGAGAGGGAGAGAGAAAAGAGAAGAAAAAGATAGAGATCAAAAGAGACGGAGGAAGTGAAAAAGGAGGAAAGAGAAAGAGAGAGAGAGAGAGAGATTGCACACGTAGGAGTCGCGACAGCGCGGCGTCGGCGGTAGAGATCGTGAGAGGTCCGATCTCGCGAGTATATCTGTGCGCAAACATGAGAGAGGAGCGAAGAGAAAGAGCAAAAGCAAGAGCAAGAGAGAGAGAGAGAGAGAGAGCGTCTACGTCGCCACCGCGTCGCGGCACAGCTGGTGACCGTCGCCTGGCTCTCTCGCCCACTCGCGAAATAAAACCTCGCGCACACATTTCATTCTATGCACCTCTTTTCCTTCTGTTCATGCCGCTATGTATCTCGTACCAGTTGTACTCAACGTATATATACATATATATACATGTGAGTGCCAGCACGCGCTCAAGAGAAGCGAGTACGTCGTCTAAGTACACGGGCACAAGGAAATATTTAAGCTTATCCATCTTTCTTCTTTCTCCTTTTTTCTCACCCCTCCTCCCTCCCCCTTCTCTCGCCTCTCCATTATTCTCTTCATTTCTATAGATATATGCACCAATGGAATTTGTCACACGACATATAGACCGCAGACACAGATAAACTAAAATTCAAAGTACAAAATGCAATACGAAACTTTTCACAGTCTCTATTTGATAAAAACAGAACTTTGATAAATCTTTCGATATCAACGATTTCGGCAAATAGAACAGAGATAAGTTAAAAAAAAAATTGAATAATTCTTATTTCTCGTCCGAAAAAACGGAAATGTTCCTGCAAACTCACGTTTTTATCCATTTTCGAAAAATTATTAATATCTTAATATAAATAATTACGAATTTCGCTTTCGTTGATTATTGAATTTTGCTTTTATTACGAGAGAGAGAGGGGGGGAGAGAAAATTGTACGTTCCGGCTGTGCGAGTCTCTTTTCCTTGGTCTCCTTCGAGCTAGTTTATATACACGCGATATACAGAGTCTACGAGACAAAATGTACGCGCGGGGACAAGAGAGAGAGAGAGAGAGAGAAATCGCGGGATGGCGCTAGCCAGATGGCCGGAGCTCGTGCTGCGAATATTATCCGCGAGGCTTCGTACATTCAACGTATATATATATATATATATGTGGATGTAGATGTATATTTGTAGAAATATAAGCATCTGGGTGTCTGTCTATTCACACGAACATACACACTCACGGGCGAGAACGTTTTATGATAATATCCTCGATGTACTGCACTAGTCGCTGCACATATATATATAATTTTGTAAATTTATATACATATCTGTGTTGAGGTACTTAGCCAACCCTCTTGTACAAGCTACTTCCGCTTTCTCATCCTGCGATGTTTTTCATTGTTTCCCCTCCTTTCTTCAACTTTTTATTTCCTAACAAATTCACTTCCCACTTCCGGTTACTTGGCTCCAGCGACTCTGAAGTGTTTATTTAAACACGAGTTCCTGTATCACGTCTTTCACGTATTGTTTAGATGAGTTCTCAAGGATTTATCGAATTTTGAATTTTTTCCAGATTTTCAACAAATCCGATGAGTCTTTCGTAACCTTGATTTTGAAATTCCAAATGTTTTTGTTTTTTCTTTTCTTTCTTCTCATTTTCTGCTGATACGTAATATCGCTATTTGTGATTGGCTCATTTTTCTTTCTTTTTTTTTCATTTTGAAAATCTATTCCGTCGAGGTTTCGTTGTTATTTTTCTACTTTTTTTTTCGTTCATTCAAAAAATGATCGATCAGAAAAAAAAAATTGTATGGAAGCCACCGCTACGAACGAGCGATCCAATTTAGTTCTTTCTGTCGCTTTGACATTCTTGCGTGGGTCGAAACACACGAAAATAAGTACGCGAGAAAAAAACGCTACGGTCAAATATTCGGTAGACAAGAATTAGTCAACGAGAGAGAGAGAGAGAGAGAGGCACGTGAGTCACGAGCGTTTTCGGCACCGCTTAATCTTTCGGAGAAATTCCATAGATATAGATATAAATTTTTGGGACACTCTACACTCCTCCAGAAGCATATTTTTCCCATGTATAAATATATAGATATAGCGTAGCCGGACAAATGACGACGACACTTATTATTACAGTGTTCTCGAGACTTGGCAAGCCTCGACATCGCCAAATGGACCACTTTTCTCGAGACTTTTCGGATCTAAAGCGCTCCATATATCCAAAGGAGAAAAAAAAATCTTCGACGCTGCGAATTCCTCGCACAAATAATCCTCATCTCGTTCGACTAAATTCTCGCCAGAAATCTTCCGTGGTCGATACTTGTAATCTTGTTTTTTTTTTTGTTCCTTTTTTTCGTTGATCTTGAGAACACGTGGATTGAGTTTAAATCCATCGCAACATCTGGTGAAGCATAGCAGATTGAGTGATGAGATCCGACTTGCAACGCGTCGATCGAGTTTGCAAAATCTGTACTCGGACGATGAATATTATTATTATTATCATTATTTCATACGTATTTATACCATAAAGATCGTAAATTCTTGACCTGAAACATCTCGTTGACTCTTCTATTGAAATTACGAGCACGAGGATTCTCGCTTCGGGATAAAATCCAAGATGAGGAAATACACGTTATTTATTATGAATAAAAATAATGTTCGCTCGAAAATCACTCTTTGCACACAGATGTCCAACGCTATTTTCGCGACTACGATGCTTCGACTTTTTATTGCATTCTCTCCTGCTCTCACTCGCATCGAAGAAACAGAAAACCGTTGATGTGCCTTGAACCACAAAATTCATGAAAAAAGAGCACAGTTTTTCAGGAGAAAAAGAAAAATTGGGAAAACGAATTTAAAGTGGAAAAATACGTTTATTTGGATATTTTGAGTACAAAATTGTTGTGAAAAAATTGAGCATTCAAGTTTGTAAATTTCTCGGAAAGATACACTCGAAATTTAAAACGAATATTGACGATGATTACGCAACTCTGAATGTGCTTGAGAATCTAAGTAAATAAAATTTCGATCTATCGATCGATCTCGTAAGAGACAAATATTTTTCAAGATCGCGTTTCCCACACGTCGAAAATAAAGATAAGATTCGGTATGGAAAAAAAATTTTGTCAATATTTTTGAACTGGATAAAACTTTCATGATAGGATGATACCGATAAATGGAATTCTTCAATGAAACAACTGATCCACAACTCGATCTGTATTTCTTTTTTTTTCTTCTTTTTTTTTTTAACGTATTCGAGGAACGATCGGAACGCATTCTGTGTGTTTCGATAAAGTATAATCTCTGGTGCAAAAATGTCCTCAACGACTTCTCGCTTGGTGTACAAAGATTAACTATTTTCAGCACGAGACCCCCGAGTTTCTCAATGAAACGCACCCGCCGATAACCCTCATGTTATTCTTGTTCTTTTTCTCTTAATTCGCTCTTTTTATATTCTCTCCAGTTTTAATGTCGATTCATATTTAACAGGGTCGAGATATATACTTGTATGCATTACGCGAATGATTTCGTTGCCATTCATACTTTTTATTGTGCTCGCGTGTTCTTCGTTCATCGCAAAAATACTATCGATGCGCATTCCACACTTGAACGACGTTCCTCGAACATTTAATTCTTTCTTTTAATGTCTCTCTCGTCTCTCTCTATCTCTCTCTCTCGGCCAAAACAAGAGTGACAGCTCTCGCGAGATATGTTTACAAAACGCTGCGTACTCCGGCTGCTGCGTTTTATCCAAACCGAGCAGGCTGTACGAGAGAGATCAATCTCTCATGTTTCTCTCTCTCTCCTTCGCGTCTTCTCTGACTGGCGCGGTGGCGCCTGTCGCTGACCTCGAGGACCTCGATCAGCGCGCAAAACGCGAATCACGACGAGACGCTCGTTCTCCCGATCGGTAGGGACACATCTCATTGCTTTTCTCGGGTCGTCTCTCAGCTCCCTCTGCTCTCTCTCTCTATTCCTCAAATTCTTTTTATCCTCCTACCGCGCTATTCTTAATTACGAATTAATTAATCGACCAATAATTATCTCCGAAAGAAGAACCAAACTCCGAATGAATTAATTCCAGCACCGAGAGAAAAATTCGAGTTCAAACAACGAAAACTTTCGTTACGATTAATTAGAATTCGATGACAGCCACAGATTTTTTTTCGACCGACTCTTTCTTCGTAAGTTTTTCTATTAATTTCACAGAATTCCGGAATTTTTGTCCAAGCGATAGGAGAATCGTGTCAGTCGTATCTTCCAAAAAAAAAAATCGAAAACGACAAAAAATTTCATTATCACGAGCGCTCTGGTTTATTAACTTTGAAACAGAATCGTTGGCACGTCGTTAGAAACATTTGGCCATTGAAGTAGAGAAAAAAAAGTACGAATGAGCGAAGGAAAATGGTGCGAGAATCGTGAGAAAGTGTTTTTCATTGAGGATATGAGCCAAGTGCTTCGAAGATTATCGAGCCCATACACAGAGCCACGTAAGTATGCATATATATATGTGTATACATGAGAAAACAAGACAGCAGATGGCTGATAATGTGGTTATACGATGGATTTATCCTGCACGTTTGGCCCCTTCGGTTATCTCTGGAGAAACTCGATAACACGTTCAGGCCTTCCATGTGCGATGTAGCACAAGATTCACCTCAGTTATCATAAGGAAAAGAGAGAAAAAAAAAACACGCTCGCCCGCACTCGGAAGAGAGGAAAAATATCGAAACGTGTCTCTTTTTCGAGATCGAGTCTTTCCGCTGTAAGAGCCAGGTGTTCGGGTACTGCGTTATCTTCTCCTTTTCAACACTCGTATATAGAATCCAGGCTGTTCGAGTGTGAAGTAGAGGTCCATGAAAAGCCTCGCAGCTCGTTCCTCTGCTTCGCGTTTCAAGATTACCGGATCGCTCCTTCTCTCTTCTTTTTTCGACACTTTGCTGTTTTTTTTTTTTCTATCTTTTTCGTATACACCAGCGCAATTTTGCCAGGACACCAGGTGGCGTCTTCCCCAACGGTCCTTTTTCTTATCACGATATCTTTTTCTGTTCTGTCACGAGGGAAAAGTGAGAGCTGCGACTGACTAGCTTTTTCACAACGTTTTTTTTTTCTCTTTTTTTTTTCTTCTTTTCGTCGTTTCCCCTCGTGGAATTGGGCTCGTTCGGAAAACCTAACACGTGATACACTTGTACCCTGCACCATAGATAAAATCCAATAAATCTTTAAGTTATAACAGACCTCGAGGTTGTGAGAATTGCAAAATTTTTCTCGTACGATCTCTTACGATCTCAGCAATCAACCTCGACAAAATTTATATATTTATAAAGCACACACATATATATATATCTATATGTTTATATAGATACTCACACGATGATAATTTATCAATATTTACGAGCAGATAAGAGACACCAAACCTCGTGTTGGTATTTATGTTCTCTCTATCTGTCTATTTTTTTCTTCTCGTTCTCCCACTATTTCTCTCTCTCTCTCTTCTCGCCTAAAGACTCTCGATATCTTAGGCCCCTCATCGTTTTACATCGCATCCCGCGAGACACGCGGTCTTTCCGCGATTTCGTATCTGATTTAATGCATATCACACATATGCACACACCAACGCATGATTAATGTGCGAACCTGAATGCTTACGTCGAGTTAAACTATTTATATTTATCTACGAGCTACTATACCCGGTCTATTAACGCCTCGATTATCTCGCGAGGAATTCAATTCCGAGAGAGCCTATTCGTTTTCTCAGTTCTCTGCTTCTCCCAGTCTCTTCGTTTCTTTCTTTCTTTTTTTTTTCCATCTTTTCCATCTTCCACGAGATTTTTATTCCCGGACGAAAGGTTCTAAGTACATTTTATTAGCGCTCATTTATACTCTTTCGCCTGTAAATTAACAACGCTACGATCTTCGTTATTAACCATACGAATGTACGTATCGACAAGTGGGAATCACCGCATGAGTAAGCGGATCGAATGATACGTGGCAAGGATATCGTCTTCACCGGTGTATTCTCTGTACACAGTAAATTTCCTCATATATGTATATATATTTATACATCAATAATGCGCTGAACACGTTTATATAGAGTTAGAAATCTACAGTATGTACGTACAGGAGAATTCTCGCATTAATTGCCGATGAGAACTCGAGGCGAATATCAATTTACACTGTCATTGCGTCAGTGACGCACCGCTCCTCGGATTAAATTTAACAATAACGTGTTATTATTGCCACGAAATGGGAGCAATTAGAATAAGAAAATAAACGTGTAAACTCATTGACTGATTACACGCTGGCTCAACCGCGCTGGCTCGTTCGAAGTGTGAATTAAACACTCGGATTTCTATTTTATAATTTGAAATTAATAAAGTTTTTGGTAGTGGAGCGTAATTTCGATGGGGTGTTGACCAAAAACTCGATCCAAGGAATGATTTTCTAACATTTTCTTGTCCAATTGGCTAATTGGGCATCGCGTAACTGGAATTCGTTGGTTGATTTAGTTTTTATTTGTTAGGTAGTCGAATGATTTTGATGGTAGTACGAAAAATATTAACCGATCGGTGTCCTGGTTGTAGGACGTAACTATAACGAGGGACGATAAATCGAGAAGGGGTGCAGGGACGAACGGATAGAGGCGATGAAAGAGAGCTCTCTCGACAGAGTGCACTAGCTGGAAGGAAACGTCGGCGTCGCGGCGCCGACCTACGCACACCGAGAGAATTACATAAATACAAATATAGCCATCAGTATGAATACATGTATGCTTGTACGCGAAGTAACATCGTCAGAGAACAGTGTTTGCATCAAGATCGGCGCCTGAAGGTCCGAGACGCGCAACAGCATCTCTGCGTCCAGCGTTTCTCTACACGCTCACACAGACACAATCGTGCTGAATTTAACATGGAGATGCTCCAGCACGGTTGCTCTCGTTGAACTGCATTACGATGCTGATGTCGTAATAACGCTCGCGTGCATCCACCTCCTCCCTCTCTCTCTCTTTCTGCTTTTCTTTCTCTTTTCGATTTCCTCTTCTTCTGTCTTCGATCTATCCATTACTTTGCTCTCATTCCTTTCATTCCCTCTCTCTCTCTCTCTCTTTCGTTATCCACCCCTTCCTTCACGAACAACACGCGAGCAGCTCAAGATAGCCGACGTAATCGAATTTACTGTGGCGGCCAGTTTATCGCTCTGAGCAACAACAACAACGAGCGGCGCGACGGCGACGCCGCACTCGATAACAGTACGAGATTGTCGACATTACCCCTGTTACAATTTCACGTATATAGATATATATAGGCGAAAAGCGAAAGAGATGAGAGAGGGAGAGAGAAGAGGAAAATAGAAAGACAGGCGAAGGAGGAGCCTGGCAAACTGCACACGTGCATATATACGTTCGTGCGCGATTTTCTGATGACTAGCCTGTTAAGAGTCTCAAATAGAGCACATCCAAAAAGCATTTTATTGGACATTCGTCGAAAGCAACTTTTCCAACAATCGTATCGTCAGTGTTTGTTTGTTTCTTTCTTCTTTTTTTTTTCTCTTGAGTTTCTTGCAATAAAACTCGTAACGATTGGACTATCGATCGTAAAATCGTCGGGAACTCGACGCCGCGTAGTTGCCGGGTTTGATAAGAGGCAGGCTGACCAACGGTCTCTTGGGGCAAATGTTCGATTGGCTTCCCCAATGGGGAATTGCATGCGAATTTATACATACTCTCTTTCTTCGTTTATCTCCTTTTCGTCTTAAGTCTTTTTTTTTTTCTTTGATACTCTGTTACAACGATCTCCTACTGTCATCGATGAGGATACACGTACAAATGTTTTATATGTATATATGTACCGCCCGCGACTCCCTGGAAAAGCAATAAAAGGAGCGAAGACGACGACAACGACGACGATCAAGAGAAGAAGAGAGCCGCCTGGCGCCACTGCCATGTGGCTCGGCGCGACCCGCCGGGACACGATCTTTTCTCGGTCTCAATATCGTTTTTCTTCTCTCCTTCTCTCCCTACTTTTTATTCTTTTCTTCATCTCCGATATGTCGTAGTCTCGACTCACTCGTTGCTCGAGTCTATCCATGTGAAGTTTTTCGAAAAAAAAAAACAAAAAACAGAAGGAAAAGAGACTAGAAAGTCCAGCGCGAAAAAGAATGCTTTGGAATTAATAGGCTAAGATCGGCGAGTAAAGACGAAGGAAAAAAGATTAGAGCGGGGAATAAGGAAAAAGAGATAAACGACTGATGGACGGCGCAGATGTGTGAATTCGCGTGAAGGGCGTAACCTACGGATAGTTAGCACGTGAATCGATATCGACTCGTTCCCTTTTTATTTCTGTGGCGAAGAGAGAACTGACGCGAGCCACCAAGGCGTGCATATACCGGAGCAATCTGTAATCGAGCGAAACCTGAAGCTCTTCGGGAACGCCATATACGTCCTGGTCGACTCGTTGTTGTCGCGCTGACGGTGACTCTCTACCATCGAGCCAGGTAGCGAAACTTCTTGGAGGCGATAAATTATTGTCGGTTACTATCGATCAAACCAGCATCAACGATCCACCGGTCGTGGGCCAATTATTTATCAGTTGTATATATATACCGCGTGAGTAAACATACGAGTACGGTAGCACATGAGAGAGCTCTTGAACTCGATGCTTCTTGAAATATGATATACTCACTCTCTCCCTCATGGCCATGGCGTTGAAACGCAGAGAAAGAGAGAGAGAGAGGAAAAAAATTGTGAGAATCTTCGCAAGGTATATAAACGCCCGGCGTGTTCTCATTTGAAATATGTATAATACATTGATAGCGCGGTAGAAACGAAGTGGGACCATCCGAGAAATGTAATTTTACATGTATGGCTATAATATAATTGGCTATCCTCAAACGAGATCGTGATACGTAACGCGGGGACGAAAAGCAGCGCCTGGATGGAATTCTCGAGGGCGCAATATTCGCCAACTTGGCCCGAACTTGTACGAATGTCTGCACACGCGGCCCACCGCTGTATATGAACCATCTCAAGAATGCCAGGGAGAGAAAGCGAGAGAGAGAGAGAGAGAGAGAGAGAGAGAGAAAGAGAGATGGATGCAATCAGAAGAGAGCGTGTAACAGCAGGAGTTTGCGAAAAGGAAGAGTCCTCGAGCTGCGGCAGATGAGAGAAACTAGCGAGAGAGAAAGAGAGATAGAAAATATCTTATGTATATATGTATTGTATGTCGGATTCTCTGATGCACGAGCTGCACAGCAGCAAAAGGATTTTTCACCCATCCCCCCCGGGTGGGCCCATCGGTAGGCATTTCACGCGATAAAAACCGGTAGCTCTTTAACATCCGTTCTTCTCTTTCCTCTTCATCTTATTCCCTCAGCCTTCTTCTCTCCTTCTGCCTCTCAACCCTATCGCTGTAACCTTCTTGTTGCTCCTCTCTTATCTCCTCTTCCTTCTCCTTATCCTTCTTCTTCTTCTTCTTCTACTCCTTCGTTTTCTTCCTCTCCTCATTCTGTACTTGGACTTCTCAGCAGCCGCACGCTGAAAAGCACCATTTACTATCCTCCTCTTACTGCTCTCGTCCCTCTTATCCTTTATCCGCTTTATTCCCTCCTGACTGTAACCTTCCCGCAGCGCTTTACGGTTATTACCTATTAAACGTGTAATTACCGGGTGCGTCTGCGAGTTTGACTGACGTCGATATACATATATACGTTAACGACTCAAGGTGCACACACGTATGAATTTATTTATGGATATTATATATATACACCGTGAACTCAAAAGCGTTAGGCATCTACGCAGGACTCATCTGTGATTTCCAGTCTAATGTTTTTATTTTTTTTCCTGTTTCAGGCGGTGTAATGGCTGCGAATTCTGAGAGAGATGCTGGTTTCTGCAGCGGTGGTGACGAGGACGACAATATGTCAGGCCTGCATTCACCAAGCGCGTCGGAGGACAGCGTCGAAGTTCAAGTCACACCGATATCACTGAGGAACAAGAGAAAGCTCGCTGAGCCTCGAAAGATCCAAGAGCCCAATATGGCACCACTGAAGAAAAGAAGATTCGAGCTGATCGAGAGAACAGCTGCTCAGAACGTAGTCAACAAGAGTAACAGCCTCGACATGCCTGTGATCCAGGACGAAGAGTCCAGACCTGCCAGTTCACCATCCCCTTTCCGACCTTGGAGCAGTCCTGCCACTACCAAGAGTCACAGCGTCTCTTCCAACAACAACAACAACAATAACAACAACAAGGAGATGAGTGTTTCTGGGGACAAGAAAATCTTGAGGCACCAGGAAGATTCCCAAGACAGCAGTAGACTAAAGACTCAAGATCCAGAAATCCTTAGGCGGCACGATGACGATCGATGGATCGAGGAAGAGAACAAGAGGAGGGAGGAAGAGACTAGAAGAAGATACGAGGCAAGAATTCAGGAGGAAGTCATGTCCAGACTCCAAGAATCCGACAGTCGTCGTCTTCATCATCGCCAGCATCATCATCACCATCATCACAATCATCTCCAAAATCATGATCAACGACAACGACCTCTCTCCCCAATTTCACCGCAACTCATCGCCACTCCGCCGCGATCTGCGTCCGTTAATTCCACGAGTTCCTCGAGCCAAAGGAGGGAAAGTCGAGGAAAACCACGTTTCGAAACGGCCCAACCCACCAGCCTGGCTCCAGTGCCAGTTTCCAGGTTGCAAGAAGAACCGTTGTCTCTGGTCTTACGTTCCGGTGAGCCACCCCGAGTACCATCGCATCCAGGAGTCAATGGCTCCTACGAAAGGTCCTCCGGGACCGGCTACATCTCGGATTCTCTTCATTCCTCGCCCCATATTCAAAATGAACATCGAACTCCCAGCAGCTGTCACTCCAGGCATCCAGCCAGTCCTGGACAGACCGAAGCTCAACAGCAACAGCAGCAACAGCAAAGAAATTATAAGAATATGACGCGAGAGAGAAGAATAGAGGCGAACGCGAGGGAAAGAACAAGGGTCCACACCATCAGCGCAGCTTTTGATACATTGAGACGCGCCGTTCCAGCCTATTCGAACAATCAAAAACTCTCGAAGCTCTCGGTACTCAGGATCGCATGCAGTTACATCATGACCCTCAGTAACATCGCGAACACACCAGAAGGCGAACCAACCACTAGTGCTTCACTCGGTGCCTGCGTTGATCTCGTCTCGAGAACGATACAAACCGAGGGAAAGCTTCGAAAGAAGAAGGACGAATGAGCTATCGACTGAATTGGCTTTACGTGGGTTTATTAACAAAAAAACCCCGGTGATTTATGTTTTTTTTTTTTTAACTTCTTCTTCGTCAGAACTCGCGGTCGATCCGCGGGAAAAATTTACGAACTTATTCAAAACATGGAACTGGTGTCCTATTCATATTTTTCGTTCGAATCAAATTTTTTATCGAGACAACCGACAAGAAAATCTACGGGAATTCGATGCTTTCGAGTGAATAATTTGGTTATCGGACGATGCTCGATACTACGCTCTTCCAGGATTATTTTTTTTTTGTCCGTTCACGAGCTTTTGATTTCTTTCTTGATATTATTGAGACCACGAGCAAGGTCTGGTGAGAAGAGAAAGAGAGAGAGAGATATTTTTTGGAGGATATAATGTTTCTAGAATTTGTACATACAGATATAAGAGCGATGTACCACGAGGAAAGTTGGAATTAAAAAAAAAAAAAGAAAAAAAAACACAATTTTTCCTTCGACTATGACAATAAAACAATAAAATACTGATTTCTCAAAATGTATCGAAATAAAAATCAAAATACCGAACTGTATCGATAATCAAACAATCGTTTATGCATACCTCGTCGCGTTTTCTCTTTCTTTCGATATATGCGCGATCGAGAAAACGCTAATTGTGCCACAGATTTTGTGCGAATATTCATCATTTGAGAGGTGAAAATAAAAAAAAATCGTTATGCTTCCAGCCATTGGCCGACTGAACGCCGAGTACAAAAGATCTGACTTGCTCCTTCGTGTATGTGTGTTTATGCCGCTTGTGTAATCGAGCCTCGCAAACCTTGTAAATAAAATGAAAAAAATAAAAATGATCGAAAAAAATACAATACTTTCATAGTGATAAACAAATTGATTTAGAAAAATCGAATATTAAGGAGCTTCGTGAGATCGTTTAATGCGTCGGATAAGTATGAACGCGAAAATATAATGAGAGTGGCGAGAAAGAATAATCTTCATACAATTTCATTCACCATTATTATTGTAACCTCGAGTTTAATGGATAATTGTAATTGCGAAGAATTATGACAGATATAAATATATTAAATCTAATTATTATTATTATTATTATTATTATTAGTAATATTATATTGTATAAAAAATGGAGAACGAGATCGACGCTCGAATCTCGGACTCGGTGTCCTGCATGTACCTTTTTACGAGATGAGGTAAAAAAAAAAAAATTGCCTCTCTCGATCGTTCAATATTTCATTCGTCTTTGAATTTGTCAAAGTTCAGAATAAACATTAAAGTGATTCCAAAAAAAAGAAATTCCTGAAGTTTGAATTTTTTTTTTTCGTCTCGTTTCAACACCTGACGAATATTCCCACCCTCTGAACCTTTCCTTTGTTCAACTTTCGCAGTATTTGTCGCGCTGAGAGTCAATGGACTCTTGAAAAAAAAAAATGAAAAAGAAAAAAAAACGTTTAGCCTTATCGCCGAGTTCGTACGAGGCAACGACATAATTACAGGTGGAAATAGGTGAATTAACTCAAGTGCCATTCCGTAAATACAATTGGATCGGGCGAAAGATTACACGCCATTTTTTTTAAGTCGTAAAAACTTATCAATTGATAAATTACATTGAAAGAACAGTTAGCAGTCCAAACGAAATTGTGATTAACTTATTTTTTATCAAATCGAATCGACCGAAAATACCGATGATTACAACAAATAAAAACATCAAGAAATTCACTGTTTTTACATAATTTTTCAAATTGACAATTGACGCCAAATTATTTGTTGATAAAAAATGAATAAATAATTTCAAACACAGAGAGCGATGAACGCAGCAACGAGATCGGGTTAAAAGTCGAATTACCTCGTGCAAACTTGATGCACACGAAATTCAAATGTATTCTAATGAGAATGACGACCCGTCGGAGTTGCCGAAGTGTCATTAACGCGACGATTTATATCGGCTATTATCAGGTCTATAAAAACGATGGAACGAGCGAATTTTCATTAGTTTCTCAATCGTTTGGCAACCGAATCAATTATATTACGACTGTAATCGAATTCAATCGATAGACATCGATTTTTTTATCGTCACAAACCAGAGACTTCGCACAGGGATGAAGACCCGATCTTCACACTGATTCGCTGATGCAAATTGCATTGAAAAAAAAATAAAATAAAATAAAAAAAGCTCCCGGGGATGATCGACAAAGCGAGCGAGGTAAAAAAAAATACTTGGTGCGTGTTCGTCGATCGTAATCCTCGAGATCGCTGTCCTCGTTTCGAGGGCGACTTAACGACCGGACGAAAATGTGCTTCGCTGACCGTAGCCCGGGTCGTTCGCACGACGAATTCCGACGTGTTCCCTCTCGAGCATCCACAAAACGTCAGCAACCAACGCACATAAGTATATATACATACTTAATATCTTTATAAACATATATCTATACATCGAACACATAAATATAATAACACGATTTTCATGGCGAAAATATATCAAGAATCTCCTGGGTTCTATCGCTTGACGATGCCATTATCGTGAATACCCGAAGACAACCACTCGAAAATTTCTTGTTTCACATTCGTCTACCCGTGTATGGTCCGTTCGAGGCTGAATTCGAAATATTTTAGAACTGAAAAAACCGACTATTTACTTTTTGTCAGTTGGAAAAAGTCAGGAGAGCAGTCGTTGAAGAATTTTTTGAATCACTTTTTTTGTCCGAGAAAAGTAAAAGTATCGTTGCTTCTCGGTGTTACTACGGAAAACTATGGAAAAAGCTTCGGTCATATTTGTTTCTAGAATTTTTGTAAATAAAAGTTGCTGGATTGAAAGTTGAAAAAAGATTCGTGTCGTTCGGTAGAAAAAGGGAAGAAAATAATTCTCTCAAATGATCGATCCCTCTTTTTCAGGTATTTGCCTGGAATCGCTGGTGTATTCAATAGTATGAGAGGTGCATAAAAAAAAAAGGAAGAAACGAGGGAATTTGAGAAAGTAATAAAATCGTTTATTGGAAGCTCCCTCCGAATGGAGCGAGCCATTTGCACGATCCTGAATTCGTTGCTGAAGATTTCTTCAGGACGATTTAATTTTTTATCACCCAATTAAAAGCCTAACGATAACGATAACATTTTTATTTTCGCTACCGAACAAATTTTTAGGTTTTATTTTTTTTTGTCTTTTTGTTCTGTAGCTCTATCGCTGATAAATTGAATTAGCGAGTTTCCTCGTTTTTATAACGTTGCTGGAATAATCGATGAATTTAGCTACGAAAAAATAATCAACGTCTTTAGTGATGGCCTTGCACACAGTGAACGAAGCTGCGGTTTACTGAAATTATCTAATGCTCGATCGAGTCTATTTAAAATTATAAGGTTTTGCCTGTCTCGGCCTCGACCCACTCAGCGGTTACAATCATTGTTTATCAAAGATAAAAAGATAGATTCATATTTATTCATGGATTGTAATTTAGAAAGCATTTTTCTTTGATTTATCAATTTGAAAAAAAAAATGGTAGACTGTAAAAAATTTATGAATCGAGGCACAACCTTTTGGGGAAGCTCCAAAAAGAAAAATTTTTCGAAAGTCCTTGATTATCGGTTTGGAAAAATTTCTCAATGGGAGATTGCGATTCAAATAAACATAAAATATTGATTCAAAAATTTAGAAGGTAAAATTGTCGATGAATCCGAGAAAAA
This sequence comes from Campoplex capitator, assembly GCA_037576405.1. Lineage (NCBI taxonomy): Eukaryota > Metazoa > Arthropoda > Insecta > Hymenoptera > Ichneumonidae > Campoplex > Campoplex capitator. The sequence continues at coordinate 3,583,387 of JARBWI010000001.1, forward strand.
GAGAGAGCAAGATTCGCTAATACGATTCTCAAACTGTTTGACTCGAGACAGCAGAAAAAAAAAAAAAGGAATGAGATAATTTGGACGTAAACGCGATGAGGAAATTTCCAAAGTCCTTCGATGCACTTTTTCGAGGTCGTCTTCGAGGACTCTCAGCTCGAGAATCATGGAGATAGAAAAGAAAAAAAAGAAAAGAAATGAGATTTATGGGAAAGAAAAATCAAAGAATCTTCGATCTCCCGGCGAAGAGCAGTAATTATAATCTACTGAAATCGCGCTTTTATTCTCCGTCATTAACGTTCGAATAATCAATGCCAGAAATATTCACTATTATTATTCTGTCTTGTCGAGATATAGATATTGCAATTAGTAACCACTTAACTTTATCACAATACGAGAAATTAAAACGCTCGACAGAATTCTCTCGAGCGATCTGTATTTCGCGATAAGACATCTCATATGGGACACTCCGTGTCGATGCACCCCGACCGTATGACAATTTTTTTTGTTTATCTAAACTTTTCTACATTTATATTCGTCTATAAATTCATTCGAATTTTTATTTTTTCAAATTTATTTAATCCCAACAAATTATCGATGTATTTCAAAAGATTTCCAGAGTGTAAATTTATCGAGGAAGTTTCTCTGTTATTTGGAATAATTTCAAAAGTTTCGAAATCAAAAAAAAAGTTGTAGGTTAGTCTCCTTCGAGTCTCTGATGAATTGGATTTCGAAAAACTCGGGCCAATTCCAGCAATTTTACACTGAGAAAAAAATTTTGAAATTGTGGCGAATAAATTAAATTTGTTGATTCAACAAAACCTTTGTTGATTCAACGATATTTTTGTCGTGGTGAGAAATTAAGTATTTGAATAAACCAAATTTCGTTTGGGTTAACAAATTTCATTTTGTTCGCTACGATTCGTTGAACCAACAAAAAAATTTGTTGAACCAACAGAAAATTTGTCGAACCAACAAAAAAAATTGTTGAATTTACGAATTCATTTTTCTCAGTGATAATAGACTGGCGAAAAATTTGAAAATTTCATGTGAAATGCCATATGCAAATAGATCTTCTATAAAAGAATGGCCATTTTCTCGTCACGGTAGAATCGTGGTGAAAAAAAAAAGAAGAAAAAGTAGCGAGAGACCTCCCAGACCGAGAACGATCGTAACGACCTTATAAAATTCAATACAAAACTGATTGTAATAGTATAGCCTATAATCGTTAACGTTCTCTCGGTCGTTCTTCGCTAAATAGCGATTGTAGACATCGATCTAATTGGAAGTATACACGCAAACGTGCGCTCGGCCACACAGTGTCGTGGAGAATTTACGAAAGTGCGATTTACAAGTTTTTCGCTCGTTTGTCTCTCCTCTGTGTATAGTAGTTGCTGTTCGCGTGGCATTTGCGTGTGCAATCGAGACTAGATCGTGGCAAAATAAGCGTGTCGATGACCAAAGTACTTCCAGCCAAAGTGAGAGGCCGCGAAAGGATCAAAAGAACGATTAACGCCTCGTAAAAATCACGATTTTCATTAACTTGAATTTCTTATCGCAATTGAAAAAAAAAAAACAACAAAACTCTTTCTATAAATAAATACTCGATTAACCGGAACATTTGCGGACTCGTACGATTTGCGGATACTTTCGATGTTTTTTTTTTTAACTTCAAATTTAAATACAAGCTCGCGAGAACTCTTCGAATTTTTTCGAAATAATTTCTTCAACAAACACACGCGTTTCTTTGCCCCATTGTCAAAATAATGCATCCGAGTTCATAATTTATCTTTACACCGCATTCGGTCAAATAACTCATAAAACAAATAACAGCTCATTACCATTCAGCGGAGTGCGAAAAAATATATCTCTTTGCATTAAAAGCGAGTGTCGAAAGACCGCGAAAAAAAAACCTTTAACTGCTGAAAAAAGCGAGTTTCCGAGCATCATCTCGTGTCCAAAGAAGCCGACGATCCAGTGGTCGCCCACGAGAATAATAAAGCACTGGGTGGAGAAAAGCAAACAGTTGCAAAAGATAGCGCAGCCCCAATATACATATCTCTGAATCACTCGTAACTACACACCCGTCTACTTCACAATCTAAGACATAATCGTCTCATTAATTCATTAATTAAACATATATGACGATAAGCCTCCAATCGTCGATTCTCAAACATGAGTCGTAATTATTCAAGATAGCATTGATACAACGATATCTGTGAATAGCCGCCCTGAACGCTCGGAACTGTTTAAACATTTCTAGATAAATGAAAGTGCATGAATTTTCATATTTTTATCATTATTTCGTTGTACATAAATGATTATCGAGCTATTAACACTGCTCGATGGTAAAATGTAATAAAACTTCTTCACGGCTAATCCATTAAACAAATAAATAAAAATCTTGATGGCCAATGTTCTCTCGTAATGTTGAATCCCATAAACTGACATCGAAGCCAGCTGTTGGTTGAGCTCTCGTTTTTTTTTTCCTTCCCTCCCACTTTTTTTTTTTTTTTTTTTTTTTTTTACGAGCTCCATTGGATTACTACGATAAATACGAGCTCAATTCAACCATTGAGCCCGCCTTGTAATATACGGGGATATAGACTTGTCGCTAAAAATAATGCCAGGCATAAAAAAAAAGTCGTTGATCGAACAATTGGATTATCATCGTTGTCGAGAGTGGACAGAGGAATATATGAGGTTTTTCGGATCCAGTCGTGTTTTTTTTTATCGGCAGCTTTAAATTTTCGTGAGAAACGTTTGCGATTTTATCAGAATGTTTTATCAAAAACTGAATCAAATTCAATTTTCTTTAAAAAAAACGAATAAAATTCCATTTTTGTGAGAAATATTTGCGATTTTGTCAAAATATTTTATAAAAAATTACAATTTTATGAATAAAAAAAGAACAGAATTCGATTTTTTTAATATTCAAAATTAAAATTGAATAAAATTCCATTTTATTAACTGAATTTTCATCGTAGGAATGTGAAAAAACTTCTCGTTTTCGATCAAATGGTTCCTGGCTGAAAGTCGATCTCCAATAAATAAGTTTCCACAAAATATTCAATGATCACCGAAGTCCAATGATGATGTTTATCTCAAATTGCTTGAACAGCAAAAAACAGTAGAAATATTCTACTTCGATTGGCCCATGTACGAAGCCAATCGACGCCTCGTAATTCATGATCGCGAGAAGGGTCGATTTTTCGTTGTGCTAAAAAATCGACCGAAGTACATTTGTTCGTAATTGTCATATGAAAAATGTAGCAATTATTTCGTCAAAATATCTGTACAGCATCAATTTAATATACGTCTGTAAATACGGGTGTAAAGCACTGGCATGAAAATAACCGAGTGAAAATTACCTCGCGGACATTTGTCCCGGTTGTGTTTCCTCCGGGCCATCTGGACGAGTTGTATATTTTTATTGTTTTACTGCACACTGCGTGTAAGCATATATGTGTATTTATACGTGTAGAATAAACTACGAGCATGGTGAGGAGAGGGAGGGAGGGGGGCGGGGTGGAGTTGTACTTCCGCACGTGAGGTCTGTTCGTCGATGAGCCGTAACACGTACCTATGTGCAGTAGTAAATATATATATATGCGTACGTACACGTCTATATTTACATATGTATAAAACTGAAGGTTCGAGGCCAGTATACAGATGGTGGAAGTTGCAAGCTCGCATATACGTGGCTACGGAAAATACAGGCGATCCCAAAAATCATTCAAAAAACATTGGAAAACAGCAAGTTCACAAAATTGTGGAAAGAAAAGTCTTTGCTCGTTTTTATCTCCGACGTTCCGGTGAAGAGAAATCAATCGAATTGTGCGAGCCATTCAGCTGCGTTGATGAGGAAAAGTGGGCGTGGCGAGCAATGGCGAGTAGAAGCTTGCGGCGGGCCTGTCCACGCGCTGGCGCTGAGGCCGTCTTCCCCTTCTTCGCGCCTTCTCGCCACAGGACCCCCCGGGATTGGCTGGAACTAATTGTTCGATAACTCGACAGGAAAACTTCCGAAGAAAAAGTGACTGAGGACTTTTCTCTTCAGAATTTAGCGATCTAGATCCCGGGAATTGGGACGCGACTTTTGGGATACTCTGTACAGTATCCGGATATGCAAATATAGGCAGCTAAAATGAGAGAGTGAGACCGGTGGAAGATGTAAAGAGGAAGAGAGGTAGCGAAAGGGGGAGAGAGAGAAAGCATTTGAAATGTTCCCTCAGTTGGACGGCTGCTGTGGTTTTCGCACGCAACCTCGTCTCGTGTGCCTAGCGAGAGATCTCCTAACCGGGGAAGGGTAGTACATAAATCCCAACTCTGTAGAGTACCGGTACTCTTGTATTTATTCTCTTCTTCTCTCTTCCTCATTCGTTCCTCCTTGTTTTCTCACTGTGCTTGTACTACTCCAACCAAACGCGTTACTACCACTATAAACACCTCTCTCACGAAACTAAATCATCGTCATGCCTCGGACACTCTCTGGCTTTTACTCACCTCCTCTCCTTCTCCATCCCTCTCCCTCTCTCTCTCTCTCTCTTGCCAGATCTCTTCCTCTCTTTACCTAACGCTCTCGTACTCTTTCACCCGGTCCGCATGTGCTTTACTCTCCAACCGATTATGTTCCATACCCTCGACACCAGAAGCAGAAAGCGTTCTTGGCGACCGCGGCATGAGTCAAGACTCGATATATATTGCCATGTGTGAACCATTACTAATTAAACATTCCAACTTTGCTCGATCGTGATGCCACTTTTTCAGGGCCCAATGAACCTGCTATAATTACAATGCTTCATGATCAATGGTAAAAAAAAAAAGTTAACTGGAAGTTTGTAGCGATGAGTTGAATGATGAACGTTTATTTTGATCATGCAGCGACATCGCGATTGATATAAATTCTAATCGAACGATTGACTTTGTTTTTTGAACCTTTTAAATATCCGATGCAATTTCATCGAACGATAATCGCCATAAAATGGTGCTGTGACCATTCAAAAAATTTTGATAAAACGATAAATAAAAAATGTAATGAATTCGATTTTAACAAAATCGAAACCAAAGTTTTCTTCTCTTTTCTCGTCTCCATCTCCATATCTGTTTCCCTCTATTTGAGCAGCCTCCATCGATTTTTATTATTGAATCGAGTACGTTAGTTTACAGCCGACTCGAAAAAGCAAAGAGGCAAGAAAAAATGAGGAAGCAGGCCAAGTTTGGCAGCTGTTTAGCATAAAGGCAAATTGCCTAAAAATATAATGACTTTCGGGCTCTTCTGCGCGGCGTAACCACAGGCTCCTCTCTTATCCCTGTCTTTTGCGCTGCTTTTTATTCCTTGTCCCACCTATTCGGTCTTATCCCAAGAGACTCCTTGTGGCAGGTGGCAATGACGTCTCTTCGTGTAAGTGTATCGTATCTATAGCTGTTGCTGCTGCTGCTGATACAGCTAAATTCGTTACGTATAATTTTTTCGTGCTTCAACCAAAAGAAGAAAAAAAAACGAGGCGAAAAAAATACACGTGGGAGCGAACGAACCTTTTGCTTGATAATTTCCGGAAATGAAACAGCATCAGAAAAAATATGTGGAGCATAAAAAAATTTGCTAAAAAAAAATGGAATCGGACGAATCAATTTTCTGGAATAATGTCAGGAAAAAATTTTACAAGATGAGAGTCACTTTACGATCGATGTTTTTTTTTTTTTTTTTTTCTTTTTTTTTATCACTGGAGATAATGGATAAGGTGAATTTATTCTGCGAGTGCTAACAATTGTTGTTGATGTACGGTATACGTCGAGGTCACTTTCACTAAATCAACGTTGTCGTAATTCGTCGTCGTGCGTCAATTAGACAGATGTATCAAGAGAGGATGACAAACGCGAGCAGATGCTCACGAGCTGATAACAAAACTAAAACTCGATCTTCTCGCTTTTCTTTTTTTTTTATTCCCATTCTCTCCTTCATTCATTTATTTTTAAGCACCTACGACTCATCTCACTTATGCGAGTTTCTTTAGCTTTCAACGTTTTTTTTTGTGGTTTCCTCAACAACCTGCTCGCAATCATTTCTTTTTCTAACTCCAATTTTTTTTCTCCAATTCGATTTTTAAATCGCTGCATATGTATTCAGCTTTTGGGATCGCGAGAATTTGGATCGTGTGTGTCTCGAGCACTGCTCGCAAAGTTTCTCAACAGACCGCGTTATCAGATTTGCTACAATAAAAAAGAAGAAGAAGGAACTAGAGAGGGAAAGGAAGAGCGAGAGAGAGAGAGAGAGAAGGAGATGAAATAAAAAACGAAAGGAAAGGAGGCACGTTAGCCTGCTCCCTTAATGAGCCGAGTCCCCTTAAATCGCCGGTCAACCATTTTGAGAAATATTAACGAGGGTGCCCGAGCGAGCAAAACCTCTTCGTTCCTTTTTTTTTTCCTTTTTTTTTTGTCCAACCCCCTTTCACATTATGTAATTCTGTCCATTTCTCGGTCTGTTCCCTTCCTTCGTCCCACGTATTCGGTGTGACTGCTCATGCGTGTCGTCTGTCGAAATAAAAATATGGAAGAATGATGAAAACGTCAAAAATCTCGAGATCTTGTCTGACCAGAGATTACCATTTCTACTTGGGAAAAAAAAAAAAAAAAAAAATTCTTCTCAGTCTAACCGATTAACGAGGAACTGAATCTGCTACTACGATACCTTCAATTAAACATCATGATTTTCCAATCAATTATCTACGATATTTGTCACCGATACACGGAGATTTACTAATGATTTTTCATTATCGAAAAAAAAAAAAAAAAAAATATAAACGAAGATAATTTTTCAACCGATCGTAACCGAGCCAATATTTTGCTCAAGTCTGTTACAATTTGTTTTTTTATTTTTTGTTTTTCATAAATAACTACTTTTATCGAGAACCCTTATCTGTATTAATTAAGGTTGATTAACGAGGCGAGGTAGGACGAAGGGAAAAAATTTCAGGACTCTACAGCAGTCAATTTCCTATACCTTCTCGCAACACTCGCGAACCCTTTTAATTTCTTTTCTCATTCCTTTTTCTCTCTTCGTCTCCTCTTTTCTCGGCGACAGAAACCTTGCCCCCCCCCCCCCCCTCCCCCACCCTCCTGCCCGCCGCCTCCTTTTGCATATCCCGTCCTCATCGTCTCTTCTTCTTCTTTTCTATAACATTTTTTTTTCCACTGCTTCTTTTGCTCCCGATCCGACTCTGGCGCGCATTCTCGTCGATAAAACTGACTCTTCCAATTAGCAAAGCCGAGAAGGCCTCCACGCTGCTGTTTCGCTCTTGATCGCCCGGCTCGAGCTCACATTCGACCTGATATTCTTGAAAGTCAAGTAGGACATAAGGGACTATGTTAATTAACACACATTATTTAATTTATAACTCATATTAATTATATTAATATAAATAATTTAAATAATTCATACGATTTACATTCTACTTACACGATTGCTGAAGTTTTTTTTTGTTTTTTTTTTGTCGCTGCTTCTTTTAACAACTAAGAGAATAATCAATCATACTATCAATGTGTTTGTAACGTTTAATCGGTATTCGTGCTTCTCGAAAATATGTTATTACAAATGATACATAATTTGTAATACAAAATCCCCTGACCAATGATTCTCATTCATTGAAATACAGCGAATTTTCAATTTTGTTTGGACTTGATTAATTAGTTTCGTTGATCAGATGTGCATGCTAATGATTGGGCATAAAATTAACCAACAAAAATACAATTTAAAGTTTCTGAACAATTCCCTTCTCATTTTTCCACCTGATTATATAAATCGAAAAGAAAACTTTGTGATTCTTATCAATTATTTCATCTCGACGAAATTCCTCGGAACGAATTACTCCGGATTCTCGCTCAAGTTCCCATCGTCTCTCGGTCGCATGAGAACGAGAGAGTCCGTGCAAAGTTTTTTTGTTTATTTATTTTTATTTTCTTGCACTCAGGGACATTTTGATTCGACTCTTTCTCTCAAGGAGCACCGGACGAGAGTATTTATTTTAAGTATTATATACATAAAGGAAGATCGAGAAGATGCTGGGGTTCACGTCGAGCGTGGCGCACCTGACGTATTAGCAAAGCGACGATCTCTCTTCCAAAGAGCATCGCGACTTTTGGTGACGTCGACTTTTTGCAATGCTATGAAGGCTTCAACCAAAGAGAACACAATATCTCTCTCCCCCCCTCTCTCTCTCTCTCTTTTCCTCCCTCTTTCTTTCAGTTCGATGTTGCGTTTCGAATATCGATGTCCCCGTAAAACGGACTGAAGAGATCTCGAACAGTCCGGTAAGTCGATGAAACGGCATACTTGACTTTAAGGCAGCCCGACAAAATTTCTCACGAAATTTTTCTCTTTTTTCCTCTCTTTCATTTTTCCTTCTGCTCGTTTCTCATGATTCGCTGACTCAAACTCCATCGTTCAAACTACAACGGACCTATACACATATTCTTACGTACGTAAAATACTTTGTGAATTTTGTTTTTCATCCGTGCCCAAAGTCTCAATACTTTTATACTTCGGATGCAGGATTCGTTGTGAATTCTTATCAGTTTCGTAATACGCAATCACACGAGTCTGATCCTCAAAACTGAGGCTCGTGTCTTCGTGGTATGAAAATCGTCGCGATACATCGATCAATATTATTGGAAAAGATATCCGTAAGAAAAATGATCTGTCAAAGATATTTTGAAAACTTGTAGCAAGAAAAATACGAAAAAAAATCATTCAAATTTTGGTCAACAACATTTTGAAGTATCGTTTTCATTAATATTAATTAATATCATAAACAAGTATCGTTAATGAGTCGAAGAAAAAATATTCTCGAGGTAAGAGATAAAATCTTATTTGGCAGGGATCGATAGTCGAGTGCTCCATGATCGACGAGATAATCTCTTTTCTTGATTGCATCAGATGCCTTCCGAAGGATGAATGTTATAAATATATATATTAAATGTATGTCTAATATTATGCGGAATCGGTCAGAAGGGAATTCGAGGAGCGAAACGACGTGTGCAAGAGGATAAAAGCCCGGACCAAGAATCACCTTGCCAGAGGTGTGCGTACATATATATGTATGTATATGTGTGTGGTCAGCGAAAAGAAGATGAGCTCAAAGGAGGAAGGAACTCTCTCGAGAACCATCAACGAGCAGCACCTGCACTTTTTATCCTTCTCTCTTACCTTCTTCCTCTCTCGCAATTTCAGTCTCTCTGTAATTTTTGTTTTTCGACATTTTTTTCGTCCGTTCTCTCTCACTCTCTTTTTGAATCGCCTCTCGTTGCAACCTGTGTGCATGCGCCACGCTCGTGGTCCAATTAACAACGCTAATTTCGTTGCGATGCATACATCCAACCTTCTCCTATATAGAAGAGTATAAAAAATGAAAAAAAAATATATGTATATATTTTTCAAGACTCTCGTGATTGGGATCGCGCTCGTGGTGCATCGAACCGCACCGAGTCTTTTTCTCTCCCTCCCTCCCTCCCTCCCTCCCTTCTCTCTATCTCTCTCACTCCTTCGTCTCTTTATCTCGCTCTTATCTGTTTGGCTGCACCGAATCCTCTCAACAGGCCTTCCACGTGCAACTCTGGCCAATGTACGATTATCGCTCTCACCCAAAAGTTTGTATACGAGATAAAGAAAATACGTATCGATAGCTAGCTATGAAGAAAAAAAAAACGATCGAGCAAAGTCTTCGGAAGAATCGCCTCCTTGTTGAAAGTTCCGATCAACCATCGAGTAAACATACCGGTTCAATAGGTAAATAAACCAAATTCAAAATGGAGTAAAAAAAAAATTTCGAGCACCTAGTACTTTGGAGAGAAATCATCTTCTCGTTAATCGAAAACAACAGTTGTCTTTCAGCAGTAATAAAGAGTAAAATAGAAATCTTCTGTAATAGGTCTTTTGATTAATCTTAAATTATTGATGCAAATACGCGAACATCAATATTCTGAATCTTCTGTCATCGGATTTACGATCAACATTTTTATTTTTAATCGTAAACGTGTCTTTGAAATTCGTGCGTAGAATCTTTCCTCATCTCTCGTCCTCGTCTACTTTATAGCGACGAAATGCAGCCCTTCGCGATTCACCAAAAAAACAAACTTTCTCATGGGATTTATCGACCGGAATCCTTTTTTCGTTTGCGCCCGATATCGGGCGGTTGAGATCAACGCGGAATCGCAAACCTTTGAGAGGAATGATGAGAGGATGCAGAGCACACTTTGCTCTGGAATTTCGTCATTGGAATTGTATATATTTGCTACACTGTATCCCATTCTTTTGCCGAAGATGAGAGAGGGCGCTTGCTTTATACGCGACTTGAATTTTATATTACAACGAGCCTTTCAAACGCATTCTTCCTGCATAAATTTCAAGCTTATAAAATTAAAAATCAAATATCTATGTTCTAATAAATCAAAAGTTCTTTTTTTATGAATCGTTACGAATTTAAATTCTGCATTTATAGAATTGTTGCTCTGTCCCATAATTGGCTGACGATAAATCTGTTGAAATAAATCATTCGATTATTCAACGAACGCGAATACAAACGTGGAACAACTGGATGACGGAATAGAATTAGAAAATCAATTTTCCCAGTTTCTCCTCCACAGAATATCGTTTCTCAGCAACGTATTTTCGTTTACAACAATAATGAATATGCATCAGTCGATTTTTACGAAATCTCATGGCACTGCCTTATATCGATTGTTTTGGAAGTCATTACTTTCTTATATACGATTCAACAGTTTAGTGTGTACGTATACAAGTGACAAAAAAACTAAGAAACGAGAATTCGGTATAACGAGAGAGGAGGAGAGCGTGTGCGACGAGTTTTCTCACGGATCGCTGTGCGTAATAAGCTACTGCTGCTGGGTTTTCGAGCAAACGCGAGAGCGAACGTGACCCAATTAAAAGCGTGTCCGGTGAACGATTATCCTCTCTGGGCCTTAAATGTCCTGCTGCCGTTAATATGCTTCGTGGTCCCCTTCGGCTAAATTGTCCGAGGACTTTTATTTTAACCGGGCGTGCCCGAGCACCCGCACATTTAATATATATAAATATCCATATATCTACTGTCAATTATTTCACCCACGAATATTCGCTCTCTTTCGATCACGATCCATAACGGTAGTGCGTGTATCGCAAAGCCTCGATTGGCCCCCGAGCATTTGATTTATGGCACTTGATGCTGTAATTAACAAAACTTACTCGAAATCCAATCGATCCAAATGTAACGAGCCTTTTTACTGTCCTCATTGGCTAGGATCATGGAAAGAGCTCGTTTCGGTTGTAAGAAAATTTCTACGAACACGGTTTTGTTTCAATTTTTACATTCGGACGTGAATATTCGGACGAGATTTTTCGAGCAGACTTTAAAATGCTCACATTTTTAGAGTCATTCGTGTCTGGACAAAAAAAGCTTTGAACGCAGATGTCAGTATAAAAAAAAAATGGAATCAATGCGAAAAGCGATCGACCTGGTGAATTGCACGATTTTTTTTTTCATCCGAAATGAGAATTTAAAGATAATCCGGAAAAATGGCTGTAAATAATCGCTAATGAGGCTGATACGAGCAAAAAAATGAATAACATTACAATGTCGACGACGCGACGAGACGACGTTCGAAATGAATTTCCGGAAATTCGATAGCTCGATCCCACGCTATAAAAAAAAAAATAGTTGCTTCCTTTGGATCGATCGGAGCAGAAGCCGGTCGTGAGACTTTCACTGGAAATGCCAACTGCTTGTGTGACGAGAGGGGAAAAACTTTTTTGAAGAGGAACAGCTTTTTCGCGATGACGACGAGAGATCGACCCGATTCACATCCGGATCGGATGGTTGCCCAAAATGGTTTTCCAGCTCGACGCGTGTCTCTGCCACCGCTTGTATATATATCTGTATAAATTTAATGTCAATGTTTAAACGTCAAAAAGTCATCTCGTTGTGTGTATACTTATGAACACACGAACGCGACGCGTCCTTTTCATATTCAATCATTCTATACGTATATGCGTGCTCATGTGGATCAAGTGGTTTTATGAGAGGGAATCCTCTTTTGCGCATAAACTAAATGTACACAGTGTGCGTTTACGTTTGACGATCGCGGAGGCTCTTGAATCAAGCGCACCTGCTCCGGGTGCGGCTATCAATGAGCTTCTCCCTCTCTCTCTCTCCCTCCCTCTTTTCATTCTGCTTCTGATCATGCTTAACGATCGTGGGGAAGGCAACTCGCATCAGCCGCGAACAACTCGACAGCCTAGTGACACCCGTGACACTTAATTACCCCAAGAATTTCTCTCGTCCATTTTGCCACAGCAGGGTACGTCAATGATATGCCTCGTTTCAACTTTTTTTTATTATTATTATTCATTTATGTACACAGTCCGTCTTTTAATTACGTAGTAAATTAATGGAATCGAGTTTGCTTGAGCAGGAAAAGGGACGTGAAAAAAATGGACCTAAAATAAATACTTCAATCATTTATTAACAGATTTTTTTTCTCGGGAGAATGATTTTTTTTTTTTTAATTGAGAAATTAAATTACAGAGCCAGTCTCGAATGATTTTATTCAATTCGCGAAAAATAATAGGGACATGAACGTTTCAGATTCGAATAAAAATTCAATTTTTATTGGTACTCTCGTGACGAAAGAATGCTCCTTGAATAAATGCTTCAATCATTTTTCCATTGGACAGTTCATTATCGGAGAAATGACTTCCGAATAAAGAAATTAAATATGAAAACGCTCGTGATTATAAATTAAAAACATCATTTCGATCCAGAGACTAATAACAATGACGTTTTTTCGCGCGTATAAATTCAAATTAGGTTTTCATAAGTTTCTCAAATATATAATTTTCTCGGTACTTTGCAACGGACTCTCGATAATTTTGCACGAGCAGTTCGTCTTCGCAAGCTGTATACGCACGCAATTCAATTTTTTTTTTTTTTTTTTTCGTAATTCTTATTTTTATTCCTCAGTACCGGCCAAATTACTGCCGTGACTGACCATATCACGCTCGTTTTTTAATTTTTTTTTTATTTTTCTTTTTAACTAATCAGGCCAAGAGTTAACTGCACGAGCAGCTGGCCGAAAGTTCCGAAAAAGCCGCGCGAGAACATGCACGCAATCACTCTTGCGACTTTTGCTATTTTTTTGTCTTTTTTAATATCTTGCTTGATTTACTCTCGTAAAACCATTCAAATTGGCCATTTTTCCTTTGATTAAAACATTAATTACAAATTGCTTTCCAGGAAACAGTGTCCCAGCAGCCTAAAATTGTGGCAAAAACAGACATAAAGTAATGCGGCAGTGAAAAAAAAAAAAAAAAAAGTAAATAACACTTTCTTTCCCTTTTCTGGGTTTCGAGTCCTCGAACCAGGAACCTTTCCTTTCGGGGAATGTCGTGCTCGTGCGAAGACGCGTGTAATTTCTGCATACACATATGCCCAAGAGAATGACGTTTTTTTTTACGTGTACGGGCAAAGCGTATGAGCTCGTTATGCGGTTTTACGCCAAAAACACGCAAATAAAGTGCGAAAGAAACGCGATAACTGAAGAAGGGTTAAATGCACGCACGTATACGCGTCTATATATTTATTGAATACTTTGGCAAAAGCCTTGAAGTGCATCCACGGGCGCACACGATCGACGAAACGTCTCGCGTCTTTTCTCTCGGACGGTTCCTCGTCGCGTCTTCTTGTGTCGTCGTGTCTAAAGGGCGCATCACCTGCTGAATTGCACGAAAAGGAACGCAGGTGCACACGCTCGTACATTGCCACACACACAGACACGCATAGACACACTGTGGGTACCTTTTGTAAGCATTACTTAATTTTTGGCGGTTACATGACCAGAATAATAATCCACGTTGCGGTAGCGTGGCTGGATACAACCGATTTCCAGTGTAGAAATACCTACCGCATCGTATGAATGACGTATTTGGAGGTTAGGTTGAAACTCGTATCAGATCCAATTGGCTCGTGGGGCTAGAATAAAGGACGACTAAGGATGCAATCGAATGGGTTCGTTTCGTTCAATGCTACTTTTCAAATGTAACCCTGATTTGATCGAATAGGATCGATCTGTTACGAGGGACAAAAGAAAGAAAATTCGAGGTGGACACGCAGCGTTCGAACTGACACCTGTTTCGGTCTGCGTGTCCGCGTATACGCAATTTGCCGGGGGCTCTCTCTCTCTCTCTGGGTTTTGCCATTCGATGAGCCATCCCCGGATTACCGGAGATTGCCTCTGATCAACGCAACGCCAGACAAAAATATCTTTGGCAACGCCTTTCGCTCCTCTCTATAAATCATTTTTCGGGATGCGGTAAAAAAAAATAAATAAAAGAGTGACTACATGCCCGCTCGGCTTTCGCGCTCTCTGCGTGATCCTTACCTCTTGCCTCCTTCCCATTCACCTCCATATTCCTTCGAGCGTTTATTTTTTATTTTTCATTTCACTTTCTCGTTCTACCTTTATTATTGCCGAATCCCGAATCGAATGTGTCATTAGTCCCGCGTCGAATCTGTCATTATAGGTACAGGGCCCTGAGCGTGCAACCTCTCGTGCAAACTCTTCCTTCCTCTGCAATGCCAAATTGCACAGCCGGTGTGTGAATACATATAGATATATGTAGACTTCGTTACAAACAATATTCCGTGCACCAAAAACGATTCGGACTTATTCTACAGACGCTTCTGCTGTCTTTTTTTTCTCTCTCTTTCGACCCAGTATATCTGTAGAAACCTCAAAACTACTGATCGACAATTGCTCTTGTAATTCGATGCTGCCAAAGCAGATTTCTACTCATATACCCCAAACTCTATCGATTAAAAAATCTCGAACAGCCTCATACAAATGATGCGTTTCATTGATGAGTTCCGAAATTCATCAAAAGTTTCATCGTCAGATTTACCAGATAACATTTTTCGAAGACAGACCTACAAAAATAAGCATATAAATGATGGCGTGTCAGTGGTTCGATGATGCGCAAGAGGGCGTCGAACGGGAGACAAAGCTAGAGGAGGAATATGCGAGAGAGAGAGAGAGAGAGAGGGGGGGGGGAATGTTTAGCATGCTAGGACCATGTAATGATGATCCAGAGAAGGGTCCATCGGAGCCAAAAGCTCGTTACAGGCTCCCCTGGGTTCTCGAGAGCCATGCACACGTCGAATCCACCGCGTCATGGTCGCGTCGTGATTCGAAGCAGAGCTCTCTATATTCTCTTTGTTCATGCCACATCAGCCGAGTCTCTCCCCTTTCCGGCGTTCCCGCCCCCTTCCACACCCGCATTTATACCGGTACAAGCGAATATCGGAGTCGCTGTTGAACCTATAGGCCCAAATGCATTATATCTACATGTACCAGCACACAATATGCTAATTCATGAATATAACAACGTTGCGTAATTTACATGCAAACAAATTGCTGTTCCCGATTCTCCATCTCTCTCTCTATCTCCTGCTCTTCCTTGTTCTCTCTCCAGCTCCGTCTGTCTCTCTCTCCCTGGCTCTCTCTTCCTCTTTGACGACGTAGTAAATGTCCTTGCCACAGATATATGTGTATCCGTACGCGTTCCTTCACACCCCAGCTTCGCTGGATGTCGTAGCGATAAATCCTCGATATCATCGCGATCATCACATTCCTCGATAATGATGACGATTCCGAGTTACATCGATTCAACGTGGACACTTGGTTGCAGTATCTGCCTGATTACCAAAGAGTACAAGCGAACGATACGAGGTATTTCCTGGATCTTTAAAACGTGCGTAAGCCATCGGGGAATACATAGAATTTTTCTTACATCCTCTGACGTTCGCCCTTGAGCGTATGAGCTACAGTGGAATGAATCACACGTGAAATTGTCGAGAGTTTTTCGCAATCGAAGGATTATCGGAAGAATGACGATCTACTGAATCACGTTTCATCATTTATTATTTCTTCAGGAATTTATGGCTTTCCACTTAAGTTACGAAAGCGAGTTCGCTGATGTGTACGAAAATCATTACCCTCGAGTGATGAGGGGTTGAACTCCTTTTTTGCCTTGAAAAACGATCACCCTAATGTCCGTCGTAGACTGACGCGTGCGAGTGCCTACCCTCGCTCATCCGGTTCCGGCCTTGAAGCCATTTCCGGCGAGCACGCGACCTTATAGCGCAGAAGGTCTCTGCTCAGCTTGGGACTACACTTTCCCAATGTCTTCTGTCATTCTCTATTCTTCAATGAATGGACCTTCGTTGTTCGTCGGCTTGTCGTTCTACATCGTAAAACTCTTCCCCCATCGTAACAAAACGTTGAGATCTATCCCAGAGTCAACTGTCAGCATCCCCTCGATATCACAACGAAATATATGTATAGACAGTTGGAAAGACCCGGCATATTCTGAAAAACGAGTTCTCATTATTCCACTGACATTCAAGTCTTTTGCCAAAGTGATACATCGAGGGAGAGAATCTCACATGGAGCCAGTCCCGACTGCGATCAAAAATCATTTTTTTCTGTTAGTCTCGTCCGAGCAATTCATTCTTCATGAATTCTTGTACGTATCTTTTCATCGTTAAAGTTTTCATCTCTTTTCTCAGCAGTATATAAAGATTTGCATAACAATCGAAATAGTTTCCGAGAAAGAGTCCGAATTCAAAAGTCCTTCTGAACTCCCGATGGCCTTTTCCTCCGGACCGCAAAATCCTCCAGCCGTATAGTAACCATCGTCAGCGACCTTTATTTATCTCGTCCCTTGGCGCAATTCCAGTGACCACTCGCAACAGCAGCAGTAGCAGCAGCAGCAGACTCAACCATTTCCACGCGCCTTTTCATACACGTACATTTATATATACATAAAACGTTACATTCGAGTTTATCGCGTCAATGGCTTCGCACAGCAGCAGCGAAAGTATCGCTCGTTGAAGATCCTCGCGGTGAAAAAGCGAACATAAACTTGTTCCTGTATCTATGAAGTCCTTTATACAGCTGGTGTGTGCTGCTTCCTATGCTCGTATACAACGATTCCGCAGCTTCTTCCTTTCATAGGAACGGTCACTTTGCCACTTTGCCTCGACTTTTGCCTCGTTCAAAACCTCTTCTTTTTATTTCATCTGGTACTACGTTTTGCCATCTATAATCCACGATTCTATTACGGTTTACTCGTGGGGATCGTTCCCACGTTTCTCACCAACGGTTCAAACCTCCTATCGACATCGTTATCATTTTTTTTTCTCTCATCTCCTCTCCGATCCAATCCTTTCGTGTCGTTTACTCGTTCTTTAACTGTTCTCGTTCCCGTATGTCTTGAGCCGAATGAAGACTTCATCAGTGAGATCGAAGTTAATTGCCGGTTAAACATTTGCCATAATTACACCTCAATCGTCGACGATCCTTCACCCTCTTTTTATTCTTTTGTACTTATCGAAGGACCTGACGATGTCATCAAAGCGTCAAAGCCATTTTTTTTCGATCCTTTTCCAAGGCTATTACGATTGTTTGAAGTCCACCCTTGAAGCACACATCCGAGGTGACAAATGGAAGGCGGAGAAAGATTTCAGTCGAGCGTTCGTAATTGAAACACAAGGTCGAACTTTGATCGAGGGATGAATACAGTGCTTCTGACTCGCCCAAATTTTCTTCACCTTCGTTTGCCGCCCATTGTCCTGTTGATGACTGTGAAACGGCACTTACAGAGGCACAGAAATGCTTCGAACTCGTTACGAAGATCGTTGCTTGAAAAACTCGATGAATTGTGAAGAGATTCTTTTTCTCAGGCAAGCGACATCATTTTTTTCTTACAAAATTTCTCCATGCCCAGACAAACGAACTGAAATCATTTAATATCAATCGATGAGAGATTCAACAATTGCCAAAAGTAATCATCCATTGATCTTGAGCAAGTTTATCGTTTGATAAAAATCTATCCAATCGTATACCACGATCTCTATTTCGTATAATTTCATTTTAATAACGAGAGTGTCCTGACTGCCGGAGACTCGATCGTTTGGAAGGATTTTGTGGTGGGTATTCAAAGAATCATCCGATTTGAATCTGATGCCCTGATGGACCATCGCAAACTGGAGGCAGAACGACGAATAAAGGATGAAAAAAAGGACGAGAGGCGAGAGGCTGAGGTGTGTAGCGGCATGGCCATAAAGCAAGATTAATGAGGCGAAATGCACTTTGGTACGAAGAAAAGGGATAGAAGAAGGAAGGGAAAGAGAGAGAGAGAAGGTGAAACAAGAAGACCGCCAGTCGAAGGTTGGAGGTCTTAACGTCTGTTAGTTGGAACTAGCTGGTGTAGCAATGGTCTAGAACACGATATGGGTACGACCCGTTGGCGCCAGCAGTTGACTGACCAGTCTATCCTTCTTCTTCTTCGCTGTTCTTCTTTTTTATTGTTCGTCTTACGGCACACGATCCCATAGATGATTCTTCGCAGCATCTTGGGACGTCGCTCTCCCGCACTATTATTCCCGTGAACCGGTCGTCGCGCTAGGAAAGCGTGTAAAGCTCGGGTTTATTTATCTCCCGGGAGCAGCCTGGTGAGGACCTCTTGCGAAGAGAGAAGAGAAAATGAAAAAATATATGTGTGTATATAAAATAAAAGAAACAACGAAACGCTTCTAGCACCCGGGTCCAATCGGTTGAATTCGAGAGAAGCGTACAGGTTAACGCATATACTTTTATGTATGGATTCCTGTAGTATATAACTTTATATATTATACATAAGATCGTTTGTTTGGGGCCCTTTGAACGAAACCTCAGATCCCTTGGCACCGGCGCCCAGCCGGGGATCAGGTGAAGAAAAGACTCCGCGAACTTCTCTACCTGCTTCCTAAACGTGTTCTCTACCCTTGGGGTGTTGTTTTTTTGTCGACACTGCCGAACTGGCACCTTTGTTTCAACCGATAAATAAAGAAAGAAGATGAAGGAAGGGGAAGATAATAAAACGGGATATCGTCGATTTATTCCTAATGCAGGCAGGCTGAGCAGAAAAATCAGTGACTCCAGGCATCGACCATTCTTCATTAAACCAAAACAACCAAAGATCTATCTCGTCTCCAAAATTGGGCGTGTATCCGATAGGAGAGAAAAACGGCTCGAAAACGCCTTTATCCACAAACCTTTGATGCAGCCTCAAGGACGAATACTCGACGAAACGTGGAGGAAGTCTCAGGATCGCCCCAGGTAGCAATCGTAGCAATTTCGTCGTCGTTTTCGTCGTCGTCTTCGTGGTCGCCCCCTGAGAACAGGTGTGTCGGATCATCTCTCGGTTGCCTGCCCGGGGTTCTTTTCCTTTTTTTTATCTCGTGATGTCCTCCGCCGGTTTCAGGAATGCCACATCCATTATACCGTTTGGGGGGTGATTATACGTGTCTGCCGCAGCTTTCGTGAGATCGGGTGTGCTATAAAACGAGAAAGAGAGCGCGAATAAGAAAAGGGGAAAGGGAAACGGTTGAAGAGAGAGGGAGAAATCTGATCGTGCGACACCTCTCATATAACTTTTGCTCGTAAGAGAACCAACACCATCCACGGAGACGTGTCATCGAGTGTTCAATGAAAAAAAAATAAAATAACGTGGAGCAAAAAACTTTATATTCCAGGGGCAGAGAGCCGCAGATCGTCTCATCTCGAGCGACCAGCAGGTGCAACGAATGATTGAGTTTACCTTCACAAAACGAGTATGAACCACTTATCCCCAAATAGACCAGAAAAATTTGTCAATATGTGTGTATCAATAATGGCAGCCAATGGCCAATGGTATGCCGATCATTGCAGTCATTCAGCGAAATAACTTTACAATTGCATTCTACAATTACGCAGGGCATTTCCACGCGCATAGAATGGTAATGAAATTGATCATGGCTCGATCAAACCTCATTCTACTACCGATACGTCCGCGGTCGAATCAGAAGAGTTTGTATAGAATCAGCTTCAATCCAAATGAGTTACTTGCAAATGTATACGAGTTAGGGTCTTGCCATTTACAGGCCGATACCTACATCTATAAATGTACGTATATATGTAGATATAGGAATACGCAACCAGGGGAGGTTAAACCGGCGTGTATTGTGGAGAGTGTGAGAAGGCAACAGCAAGACAGGCGGACAGACACGATTCGGACGAACGAGGATGAATTAGGTGCCGCCCAAACCACAACGCACCGGTTCACCCTGGTCCTGGTTGCTCCAACTCCATACTCTCCCTTTCTCTTCCCTATCACTCCCCCCCTCTGGCTCTCTCGCTCTCATATCTCTCTGGCTGAACGCGAATGGCAAATGGCGGGTGACAAGGCATCGGCATCTGCGCTTAATTAATGCAGCAGCAGCAGAAATGGAAGGAAGGAGAGGAAGAGAAGGAGGAGGAGGATCCAGGACATCGTGCAGTCCTGCTGTATGTTGCAGTGCAACGGGCTCCAGGGATCTGGCGTGAGAGCAGTTCGTCCCTCGTGAGACTCGCCCAAGTCTCCATCCTCACTCTCTCATCTCTCTCTCTCTCTCTCTCTCTCCCTCACCCTCTCTCTTTCTATTCTATAACACGATTTCACTGCTAGAATAGAACGTATACGCTGACATATAGGATGCGACAGTGCGGCGCCAAATCGCCCGGTCCATCACATCGCCTTCTCCATCGCTTGAGATCCTCTCGCATCCGCATAGTTGCACGAATGTCCGGCTAAAAATTTCTCGAAGGATTACCTCGATGAGCTCATGGTTTTGAGCATTCGTTACTCATCCTATGTCAACCTCTGCTCCTATAATACTTTCGACACTTGGTTACAACTGTCTGGAATTTCCGATTTTTGGGTCTCTGGAACTTGATCATTATTGGATTCCTCGCAAGAAACGATCTTTGACATTTCAAGCACTGTCATTCACGCAAATTGACACATCCAGCATCAATCCTGATTCATTTTTCATGTTTTTTAATCAGCTTTTAGAAAAAATTACAAAAACTTTCGAATTACCAATCGACATTGCGCTTATCCCGCAAAAGTTCCTAAAAAGTTGGTTTTTTTTTACATTAAATCTCACATTCAATGTAATATAATGCGGAACTGAGCTAATATAAGAGGAAACGAGACGAGTTTGAAAAGATCCGTTGAAAAACGTATAACGAAGATAATCATGGCTGCGAGTATGAAAAAAAAATAATAATAATAAAAAAACATTGAGAGCAAGAATATCATAAGGAGGATGCCACTGATATAGCTCGATGTAACATGCAGTAAGTCGTACACACTACATTATAGTATCTCGTGAGAAGGTATTCGGAGAGGAGAAGCCGCGAGTAATTCTCTCATCCTTCGGGGCATACCGCGTGCCGGGCGCAGCTTGTCATTACGCTGGAGTCGGTTAGTAGAACGTGATAATATGCCCCCGCAACAGGTGTATCGACACTTGAGAGTTTCTCTTGATGTCTTTCTTTCTCTTTCCTTTTACATAATCTCTATTTCTATTTTTATTATTTTACATTTCTATTCCGCTATTATTACTGAAAAATTATTTAAGTTTTATGAGTTTTGACGTTTCCTACGTCAGAGTTTTCTGTACCTTTTCCATAGATTCATTACGGTTAATCGATCAAATCGCCTTCCTCCTGCTCGAATTTTTATTTCAGCTACCACAACTTTTAATAACCACTTATTAAAATGATGACTGTTTTTCTTTCGCTTCCAGGCCCTCCGCTTAAATCAAAAGTCACATGTTCGTTCATCTATGTCTCAATCATGCACTCTGCCATGTTATGAGAATAGAGCGATCAAAAAAAAAAAGTTTAAATATCGATGTTTATAGTACGCCAGAGGCATAGAGCTCCTGCTCATATTTTCTCGAATGATATTGCTGCCTCGATACGACCAATCTATACACATATGCAAGATGAAATAACTTCCAACATATCGTCATCAGCATAGTAGAAAATTTACAATTTATTTGAATTATTTTTAACCAACAAAGCCTGAACAAAGAAATTTGAAAATTCCAAGTCTCAACTTCGTTGCTCAAATAATTTTATAAATTTGTCATGAACAATACTTTAATAGAAATGATGTTTTTTTGTCTTCATCCGAAGACTGTTTTTTCATCACATTAAAAGACTCGATCTACAGACGTTTCTTCTTAACCTATTTTTTGAAATTGATTTATAAATATTATTGTTTCAATTATTTTCGTTCGTGAGTTTAAAATTGGATTGACGAGTGATTCCAAAAATAATGAATAAAAGGATATTCAATGTAACGATGATGTTCGAAATTTGTTGAACAGCAGTGTTCGCGTGTGTCTGAAGCGCAATCGAAGAGCTCGCGATAATAATGATGGTGACGATGAAGAAAGCCGAAATGTCGGGGCGTCGATGCGGTTCCCCCCCGCTCATTCGAATGATCTTGAGTGCAACCCGTAATTAGGCAATTATTTATTACCCTACATCGAGTGGGCCGAGCCCCCGGTATTTCTCTCGTTACCCTCCAGTCGTTCATTCTCACCGAAACAGTCACACGATGGTGGGGTAAGAGAGACAGAGAGGAAGCGAGAGAGTTGCGAAAGAAAAAAAAGAAAAAGAAATGAGATAAAATGTGCTTCACCTCTCGGTCGTCGCGTCCTCGCAGATGCGGGCTCGACGTCGCAGGGGCAAATTGGTACTCGATTCGCAGTGTTCATCGACGATTCTTCTTCGCTTTTACCTTCCTCCTATTCTTTTCTGCTCCCTTTTTCTCTTTCTCAATTTTGTTTTTTCTTATTTTTATTTTTTTTTTTTCTCCTTTTCGCATCCCTCGATCGGTGTTCACGGTTCTCTTCTCTCTTTTTTTTTTCTCGTCTCTCCTTCCTCGCGTACCCCAACTCCTTCTCACTTATCTGCACTCTTCGCCCTCGATGAACAACAATACCCAACGAGATAAGCCTAACGGCCCATTGTTTCGTCCGGCGGTGCGAGAGACTCTTGAGATTTTCCTCAATGCTGCGCACAGACTCCGAGAGATGCAACAATCTTACAATTCTTATCCTCCTTCTTCCACTTCTTTTTCTTATTCTTCTTCGAGGAGAATCCGTTCGCAAATTCGACTCTCAGAAATCGAATTGTTCGAGCGGGAAACAACAAAATTTCTATTGCTGTTTTCCATCTTCGGATTAGCTCCCTGGCTATAAAGAGGCTCGCATAGCACGTGACGACGAAATTTCTTCATCCAAAAACTACCGCAACTGCACTGTACCCGAACGTGTTCGATGATCAACGATCAAAGTGTCGATTTTGCAATCGGCACATTCGTTGTCCCCTGGAGATATCGGTCTGTAAAAAAATAAAGTTTCAACATCGTCGCTATTCTCCGAAAGTAAAACACGCACGAAGAGTCCTTGATCGAGGAACTACTCTCTTTCCCCATCACCCGAAATACATTTTTAAACGGCATTCACGCGTGAAAACATTCCAAGAGAGTCAAACAAAAATTTGGCTCTGACGACAAAAGATCAGACAGACGACAGAAGGGAGAATAGAAAAGAAAAAGAAAAGAAGAAGGAAGAATAGTAGGTAAGAGAATAGACCACCGCGAGAGAAGACGAACGAGTCGAAGGTGGCTCTATTGTCGCCCGCGCGTCCGAATGGAATTAGCTTCACGGAGTGTTGGAATGAGACAAGAGAGATGATCTTGGACGAGAAGAGAAGAGAAGCGAGAGAGAGAGAGAGAGAGAGAGGGAATGACGTTGGCGCCGATCGGACTGCAGGCAGACGGCCAGACAGGTGCAGCCGTCGTCATCCGAGATCCCGCGAGACTTCATCTCTTTTCTCTCTCTCTCTTCTTTTTTTTCTCTCATGCTACAGAAAGACTGCGGATCTTGAGTAGACGAGAAGAGACAAGAAATCGAACGTCGGGGAGTAAAAACGTCGAGAAAAGCTCACAAGTGTGTGTGCAGCATGAGACAAAAATTTTTCTTATTCTATTCTGTTACACTTTTCAACTATTCCGAATAAACGGATCACACATTTGCCTTAAATTTATTTACCGAATCGAAACCATGCAGTAAAATCTGAAAATTTTCTCTGCCATAAAATGTTCCTCGTGTACGATATCAAGATTTAATTGTACACCATTCTCTTCGTATTTTGGTTACGAAGAGAATGACATACGATAAAGGTGCATTTGGTGAAAATTCAATGACTGAAACTCTATAAAACGATGTGGAGTTGCAAAAATTATGTTTTTTCTAAAAAAAAATATCGATCAGTTATTTTCGCAATTTTTTTTTAATTAGTCAACAATAATAATGATAAAAGTGACACCTTGAGTGACTGATCCGCCCAGAATCGTACGAATGAACAAAAAATATCACGGAAAATGGCTTCTCTATGCATTAACGAGATTACACTGAATATAATGTGCAATAATGAATAGATGTTTGCACTGAAAAAAAAATAACTCTCGATCTGGATGACACGCGGAAATGTGTGTCTCCCTGCCCACCACCAAAACGCTATATTTATCTTGTTGAAGGACACAACACGTTATTATATAGCCGGAGCTTGCACTGTGGGCGAGATGTTGTGACTGACACTCACATAATTGTAAAACTTGTAACCTCTTTATAATTTCGTACGAGAATTTTGTAGACTCGAATCGGTATTGAATACGTTCGATTCAATAGTTTATCACGAGGCTTGTTGTTGATTGTAACTCGCGGAATTAGGAGAATTTTTCAAAATCGAATTAGTTTTATTCGATACAAAATCTATTTTTGTCGCGAACACTTGTTTGACCAGCACGTGTACTCCGTAGTTATGAAAGATAATTTCTTTACCGGCCGTTTATGAATGCCTCGAAATGTTATCTCAGTTGGTAAAAATATACCGATCGAATAAAATGAATCCTTTTATCTCAGTGTCGATCTTTCTTACCGACCGGGCAACGGGTCACTCGTTAGTTATAAAAACTGCCGGAGCGCTGTCAGTCAAAACACAACGCGCGGGTTGCACGCTCTACGTTTTCGAAAATCCGCCGAAAACCGTTAAACTCGAGGATTTTTTCTTTATTTTTGTTTCTATTAAACTTGTGTACGTCTTTCGCGCATTGTTAAACAATATCGCATATAACAATAACTCGATGAACTGTAACATCGTTGTTGATGTTAACTAATTGTAGATTCGTTCGTAAAAACGTATTTTAGAAATAAAAAAATTATTAACCTGCTACAACACGGTACGCAACTAATGCCCACAAATATTTTAAAACTTTATTTTCAATAATCAAAACATTGTTCATTTGTCTTAAGCTTCCAACAAACTTACTGTTGAATTTTTCATTTATGTAACCTCAAAACTACAGTTTCAGAGATTATCATGATCATGAAAGAAAAAAGCAAACCCGAGACCGCTAGAGAGTCACGATTATTTTCAATTGATCTTCGAAAAAATAATTTTTTTAAATGTTTCATTTCATCCCAATAGCATAAAGCATCGTTTGCTCCACACTCCAAAATCTCATGAGAAAAAAATTTGCTATTTTTCATAGTTTGTCGAAATGTCTCAACGATCGAGACGTCAAACCGCTTCTCAGCGTCATGCTGATCGGGAAGCTGACGAGGCCGAGTATTCTCAAAGATCGCAACGTCATTCTCAAAGGGAATCGACGAGAAACAGAAACTCTCAATTGCTACGAAGTTCTCAAATGCCACAAAGTTCTCAGAGAGACATGCCTTCAACATCGAGAGCGTCGCAAAGTGTAAGACGATTGATGGATGAATCGGCATTCGATTTTACACAGGGAAGTCAAAGAACAAAGCTTCCACCACTTCCCGAAGAAGAAGAAAATATTCTAATCGGCAGAATCATTAAGTATCTATTCCTTATGGATCGAGACAAAGTTGCCGTTCAACGAGCCAATATCATCAAATATGCTCTGCCCAATCATCCCAAATACTACAAATTTATTATGCCCAAAGTTCGGTCAAAGTTGAAAGAGGTAAACACACATTTATATCATTGGAAACAAATTGCTTGAGCTTCAACGATAATAATGAATAAACTATTGAAATTTGTTGAGAAATGCATGTGAGTTTCTCTGCAATGTTGTGAGCTCAAATAAACTACGAAGCAATTACGATTGACTTTTTTGACATCCTGTTAATGAATTCTCTTCCACATATAAATTCATTGGAAAAAGGTATTTGGCTACAATCTTGTGGAATTGGAAGGAGCCAAATGGATTCTTACCAACGATTTGGAGCACGTCGGAGATTGCCTCGAATTCTCAGCCGAAGAGCAAGCTGAAATGGTGCTTTTGTTTATCGTACTCGCGCATATTTTCATGTCGACTGAGACGGGATGCACAGAAGGTACAAAAAGTTTCTACAAGTATCCAAAATTCCTGATTAAATACTTTTATTGTTTGATCGAATTCGTTTCGATTCGTTCATTCATTTATGATTCATCATGACTTATTATTTATTCCAGGGGATCTAATTGAGCTGCTCAAAGAACTGGAGATTATCGAAGATAATGAATATTTCCACGACTACTTTGGTGACGTGAAACATTTATTGACCGAAGTGAGTTCAAAAATCTTGTTTCATTTCATGTCACAAATAAATATTCGATAAAGTATAAAAATTTTAATCGTCTTAACAGAAATTTGTAAAACAAGGCTATTTGGAACACGT
Organism: Campoplex capitator; assembly: GCA_037576405.1. Lineage (NCBI taxonomy): Eukaryota > Metazoa > Arthropoda > Insecta > Hymenoptera > Ichneumonidae > Campoplex > Campoplex capitator. The sequence continues at coordinate 3,610,056 of JARBWI010000001.1, forward strand.
GAATGTGCCTAATTCGGATCCACCTATCGTGCAATATCAGTGGGGAGCTCGAGCAGAAAAAGAGCTTTCACCGCGTCGCATATTGGAATTCATGTCGAAGGTATTAACGAAAAAAAAAAAACCGATAAATTCAGAATTCTCCAACACCGTCCACTGATTTTTCTCAATTCAATATTCACCGCATTCAAAGAGTACGAAATTCTCAACAGTTTAGATCAGTTGTGCAACAAAAATTGGATCATATTTTAGTCCATACGACAGCATAAGCGTGAAGATTTTGCTGATTGAGTTCATGCTCCACTTTGCATAACAACGGTGTTCGAGTTTCGAAACGTCGATTCATGAATTTTTTTTTCAAACTTCCAGATATTCAACGATCGGCCATTGGAGTCATGGCCAGTGCAGTTTCAAATGATGGAATCGAACGAGGCTCAGGCATGATCAAAAAAACGCCATTCAAGGAATCCCAATAATAGAAGAAACACGAAAAGCTACCTGAACTTAACGATAAAAATGTTATCTCTCCTCCACGAGGCTCGTAATCGTCAGTATCGATTACTTTCCTATATAAAAAAGTTTCGTCGCTGGCTCAAGCGTCCGAATATCGGTGAGAAAAGTGTTACAACAATGCTCAGGATTTGTCCATATTGTTTTCTTTTTTTTTTTTTTCTTTTTCGTTCGTTTTTGTTTCGTGTTTAATCGGCTCCCTAGCTTTTGCGATTCCTAAAAGCAGCCATAAGAATGCTTAGTGAGATTAGGTACGAGTGTGGTCTCTGGGTTCACTCCTGGGGTCAGGGATATATCCCGGAGTGTAAACCCGCGACTGACCTGTGTGCTTTCTCCCTGTCGTTCTACTTCGGACGAGCGATGATATCGCGTATCCGTTTCATACTTATCGCCCGTGATCGAATTAAACGAGCGATTGTAAAGAGAAGAGAAATGATATATTAGTTTTAGTAGATTCAATTTATATGCAAAAAAAATCGATTTTTTTTAAATAAAAAGAATTATTTATACGAAATAATTATTCGAAAGGAAAATATGGAGTTTCTTTTTTTCTCCTATTTTTCGCCACAAAAAATTACGAGAGTAGAATTTTTTTCTTGTCCTTGGGCAAAAGAAGTTACGAATCTCGGTGAAACCGAGATGAGAAAAAAATGTAGGCCAGTCGCGAATTTCGCTCGATTTCATTAGGAAATTTCGTGACTTTTTTTTTTAATTATGGAAAGTCACGAATTCGTTGAGATAATCATTATTTTTAGGAGTTATTCATGAATTCTAGACAGCAGCTCGGTGCTTAGGGGAGCAGTTTGTTGGTTTATGCGAGTAACGCTAATAATTTGATCACGCGTTGTATTAAGATACTCGACACCCTCCATCTCTCTATCGAATCCACTCAATTCTAATTGGATTCACGAAATCCTATCCACTTGCTGCCTCGACTATTTGAGTTGAACATTCGATCGATCAAAACAATTACGAGATTTGACAAGAATTGATTTTCATTTTAAGCGTCAATATTTTTCGTTTCTTTTTACCTCCGATCCAATCCAAATCATTTTTTTTTTCTCGTCATTTCCATTTTTTTACGAACGGACTTTGAAGTTTCCATTAATATAATTTTCTATTAATTAAAATGATATCAGCTATTGAAACGAAACTGTAGAAAAAAAAAAAAAAAAAAAAAAAACCATTGCAAAGAATGAAAAAAAAATAATGAATAAATGTGAGAATTCACTCTGACAAAGAGCCACAAAAAAAATTCAATTTCTCCAAAGCGACCCGGAAAAAGAAATCGTTAAAATTTCGAGTAGATAGTTGAATAGGAAATATCGGATATTCATGAAGGATAAAATCAGTTGGCACAAGGGAGTCACGTGAGAAATGGGAATAAAGTACGACGTTTGTAGCGTTATATTTCCGGTAATGGCACTTGAATGTTTAATGAAGGGTAGAATCTCGAATGAAGAGAGTGAGAGAGAGAGAGAGAGGGAGGGACGAAGGAAGGGAGAAACGAAAGAGGGAGAATCGCGTGTTGATAATTTGAGCTCATAGCTGCATAGCCCGGTGGGATTTGTCGCATTGAACCCGAGTGTAGTTCCGGAAGCTTACAAATGAAAAAGAAAAAAAACGCGAGAGAGAGAGAGAGAGAAAGAGCGAGATGGAGAGAGAGAAGGAAATGTTTAAAAGAGGGAGAAAAGCTCTAACTGCATTTATAACGCGATTTGTCGATTCTGCGCGGGCATTCGTCGTGTTCGCAGAGCATTAGTCTTTACAGTCCGTGTTGGACCCGGTCACCGCGCAGCCACCAAACAACCTGCCTGCCCTCCCGCGAATCTGTGTCACGCCGGGGCTATCGCTGGAGGGTTTTCAACCCCGCGTTCTCACGACTCCAGTTCTTATCCACCCTCTCGCCAAACTACACCCCATACGAGCTTATCACATCATTATTTTTTATTGTTTCCTCTCTGGAGTACCTTCAAACAATTCCCAAGTGCAATCGTGGCCGTCCCTTTTTAATGTTTATCATCAAACATTGTGAAACAACAAATCTTTCACCAATGATCCAACATTTTATCATATCGATTCGCGATCGACAATCCTCTTTCCTTATTCGTACTTTTCATCAACTGTGATTTTTTTATTATTAAGGTAATTCGTTCGCCGGGGCCACGTTTTCATTTTTTTATTAGCCAGATATCATAGTTGTCATTCTGCGTTAGGCAATTTTTTGTTTTTATTTTTATTTTTTCGTTTCCACTGATTCGGCACCGACGCTTTGATTATTTTTTTAACGCTTTTCTTCTCGTTTATACGATCTTCGATTCGAGCAGAACGACTATTATTCGATACAAACAACATTTTCGTCGACAATTATTTTTCATTCTTATCGAAACGTTCTCCTGCTGTTGTTTTACGTTGAGGAAAAAAAAAACCTTTTCAAAATTGTGTGTGTTTTTTCAACAATTTTCTCAGTAGAGTAACAAGTTTTCAACGGCGTATCTGCGCAAAACACCAATAATTAATATTCGTTGTTCTTCAACTGTAAACAACGATGAGTAGAATAAAAAATAATTGAAAATGAAAATTTGACGTTTAACGTTGTTTGCGGAGGCTGTTTTCGCGAATTTTTTTTAACTCACGCAATTAGAATAGATTTTTAATCGTGATTTATATTTTTTAGCATTAGTAAGTGTTAAAAACGACTGTTATTTGTAAAAAAAAAACAATCCAGTGTCATTTTCAGTGATTAGTAAATAGAATGGTAACGAAAACAAGACACGAGCACACTTGGATGATGGTAACAAACGCACGATTTGAATAGTCGAAAAAATTCGCGAAAATTTGCCTCGTGAATGAATTTTTGAAAGTAAAATTCGTCGAGTTCGTATTTGTTGATAGTAAGATAATTATCGATCTGTTCGGGTTCAATGGTCGATAGAATTTAAATGAGAAAAGTGGTTCGAAAAATGGTTGAAAGCGACGAAAAATAGAAAATAAAAAATTAGAAAACACGCTGATTTTCGATGAAACTGTAATTGAGATTTTGTCAAAGCTTTCATAACACTGTCTTGTTCGGCTGATAGACCATAGCTCTCTGGGTATTAGAAACGAAGGACAGATTTAAAATTAGAAAAGTGAATTGTTCTCTGTTCGACAGCATGTTCGATTATATCGTTGAAAGAGGAAAGAAAGAGAAAAACAGAGGGGTAAAAAAAAAGGTATAACGGGGGGAATGCTAAAATGATTTGTAATGTTGTTTCGTTACAAAAGGATGAGCTTGGTATTTGGCCCGGACAATGATCGGTTCGATGGAACGAGACGGGGGATTTGCGCGAATATACAAAGAGAATCTGCACCGACTTTCAGAAAATTCGGGACCAAATTAGTCAAGTCTTTCGTGCCGAAAGTACACACGATGTTCAATCTTTATCAAAATATGAATAAGAAGGGCGACGAAGGGGATGGAGGCCGTCGGGAATCTGACGTTACCGGTCACGACAGATTCTGTCAGGAGAGACCAAGGTCACGCAGAAAACGTAGAACTTTTTCACGAAGAACACAGAGTGCCATTGAACTCGACACCGAAGCTATGACCACCGCGAGGGCCATTTTACGCAGAGGACGAAGCGCCAGCATCGAGGACGAGGAAAGCGAAGACGACAAGGGATCACAACTCACCAATAAAATTGACAGCTTGGCCAAAATTCTCTTCAATCGCGTATCCGTCGCTAAAGCTTGCCGGGAAAATGAAACTAGGTACTCTATTCACTTTTCTTTTCAAGACAAAAAAAAACGTTTCGTTACAAATTTTCAGTTATTTATTCTCCAAAAAATTGCAACGTTTTTTTAACAAAGTCAAATTTTCAAATTGCTGTTCTGTTTCAAAAAATCAATTCCAATGACATATTTTGAGCCACGAGTTTAGGGAGTCCTGCAAAAATTAACCGAGTCGATGCAATGCTGTTGAATTTTTTCAATCTTTTTTTACTCGAACTCATGACTGGAATTTAAAAAATTGTATTTCATTATGAATGAAAACTCAATTCAGATTTGTTCGGCTATTGATTGAACTCTTCAATAATTTGTCAAATTTCTTCCCGACTGTGTTTACAAATTCGAAAAATCGAATTAAAATATCCATTCGAAGATTCGTGAATGATTGAATAAAAAGGAAATTTATTTGTTCCGAATTCACTAAAACTCAAAGCTTTGGTTATAACAATGAAGAGAAAATGAAAATTTCTTCAAAACATTCCATTCGTTTGATTTATTTACTGACAGAATGAAGAGTGAAATAAAGAATAAAAAATGACAATGCCAATGAGTAATTCAACATGTCAATAAACGTGTATTAAAAGAATTTTTAAACATCGCATTGTGTCAGTCGAAGTATGTATACGTTTTTTTTTTTCTTCATTTGAAATTCTCTTTCCATTATTTTTTCCCATTGAAACTCGGTTTCCACGAGTTCACTCGAAGAGAAACAAAGTATTCATTACGTAGAGTGTGTGTGGTAGTTTTTTTTTTTTTTTTTCTTTTTTTTTTCTGCTTGTTTTAATGCTTCTGTGAATAAAAGAGGAAAGTTGAAGGGGAAGCGAGTACGAGCTGAGCTTTTCATCTTGATAGGGTAACTCCGGTAACAAGCGTCACCACTTCACAGAGAGACAGACTCCTTCGCTTACTCTCTCTTTCTCTCTTACTCACCACTCTTCATTGTACTACGATGCTTTATCTCTCACTCGAGTACTTGCTGTGCTAAGCTGAAGCTTAAGAAATGTTCCCACACACGAACTCACACAGACAAATACAGGAGAGAATGTATATATGACGAATACGAGAGGGAGAAAGAGAGAGAGAGAAAGCATACCTGAGTATCGATTGAGGTGAACACACAATTTCCACGTTGCCCGACGACTTTCCAAACTCAATAACAATCGAGAAAACGACTATTATTGCTTTTTTCATTGATCATAACTCTCACTCACGAGAACTTGACTATTGTACTTGACTTATTTTCACTCAGTATTGTACAAACGATTATGTGATACGTGCAGAATTAAATCATGGATATTCATAGAGAAAGTACTCAGGAATGGAAATTTCAACCCCTTAAATATCGTCGGGCCATTCAAAGTCGACCTCGAAGGTGGAACTATTGGAAAAATATTGTTTTGTGATTTTTTTTTGGAGTTGGCCTGCATGTAAATGATTCGGTGAATGAAAGATTTTTAGAAAAATCTCAAAACTTTGAAAAACTTAGTAATTTTAAATGTTTTCAGTCTTTTTCTACGATTTGTGCCTTTGCGAGGCAATTCTTTGAAGCAAAAAATATTATTGAAATCCTACAAAACAATCATTTCTTTGGATTAAAAAAAAATGGCCTGTTATGAATTTGTGAAGTGTCGGTTGAAAGTTTGTAGTAAAAAATGACGCTTCTTTGGTGGCCTAAGCCTCTGTAACACGATAATAAATTAAGACGAGGTACGAAGATGGAAAAGGCAATAATATTGTTATGACTGTTTCTTATTGGATGAAACCTTTGCAGTCGTCGAGCAACGTGGAATACGAATGCTTCCCCGTGGTATTTACATTGTCCAATTGAGAAATTATGCTTTTGGCGTCGTTCGAGAAAAAATTATTACGAATTAGGTACATCGGAGAAAAAAGAAAGTTCGTCGGATGAAAAACAAAATAAGAAGAATGGGTAATGAGAATTAATTGAAATAATGATGATATTAAATTGATTTGATTTCTTGATCAACACGAAGTAGCTTTTCGTATCAAATAAACGAGAATTAAATTCTCCCAATTATTCATTTTCGCTGTCTACCTTTTACAGCATTTTTTGAGCTCTTCGATCTTGCAATATTATGTAAAAAAAAAAGAAAGAAAAAAACGAGGCTAAGCAGGAATTGTCGTGTGTGACGCAGAAATAGGGGACATCAGTACACAGCACTGGGCAACGGGCCACCCGCTTGCGAGGACGTCGGTGAATACATGGAAATGGAAAAAAGAACCAGAGATCGTGCACTGTCTATTTGTCAATCTTACATTAAAGTTAAACCCCGTTACAATCTTATTGAACAACTCAACAATGTAGGTAAGTCGAAAAATAAACGTCACAACACACTCGTAGTATAATCTGTCAGAACGAAAATGAAAAACTGATTTTTTGGAATTTTATTCGTCTCAGAAAGGATTTATCATCGTATGAACACGTTGAGAAAATAATTGTAGAATTGGAGAATCATTTTTTCATCGAATGAAACGTTGACAGACGAAAAAACAATTGTGATTTTGAAAAAAACTAAAAGTTTCAATTAATTTACCATATTCGTACATTGTTTTTTGTAAAAAGATGTGACCGAATGCAAAAATCGTGAAAGAATCTTGAAAAAAGTGAGTATAAACAGTTTATCAAAACTTGTGTAGGTTCTCGAGTCGACAAATACTGGTTCGCGGTTCACGACACGATGTTAAAAACCGACAGACTTTTGACTCTGGTGCCATTGAACAGAAATTGTTCACTAAGCGTTTGTCCAACTACGAGAGACACTCTCAACGATCTTTTCCTAGCTCTCCAGCATCCTTACATTTGTCCAGTCTTGGATCTCGAGTTTATCGATTACAAGGAACAGAATTATGTTATTCTTGTACAGCCGATGAACCAGGGGAGCTTGAAAGATCTTATTTACGGAGTGAGCTTTTTCCCTGAAGAATAATTTACGTAAAAAAAAAAAAAAATACAAAATTTTGAATGAGCCACTGATTTTATGTATTTGACCCCATTTTTGTTTTTTGCTTTCTTACGTTTTTGTCAGATTGAAAGGAATTGTTGGAACGAAGATTGGGGTCAAAAGTACGCAGCTCGTGGGAAAGGTCTCCCGATTCCCCAGATTCAGCAAATGGGTCGACAGATCTTGGAAGCTCTGGTGTTTCTGAAAGATCGTGGCTTTCCAACAGTTACCCATTTGCATTCGGGCAACGTCGTGGTACAAAACGGTGTTGCGCGTTTGGCTGGATTAGAAAATTCTCTACTGGGTTTCACGAGCCGTATACATCCGGTCGTGTCTTCCCGAACGTCCCAGGGTGCCACGATCGATAGTATTTGCTTTGGTAAGAAGCAAATTAGAGAATGAGTTGAAATCTCGGAATAACCTTGACAATTTTGGCCGTTTGTTTTTTCTTCTCCAGGCCATATGCTGTTCGAGATGTGCGCTGGCTACGAATTGTGTTCCTTTAAACCTTCTTCGATGCACTTCAACGATCTCAAAATGTATCCTCAGGTTGCAAATCTGATGAATGTGATATTCACCAAAGTCAACGGTCGTTATCCGACCGTGGAAGAGCTTCTGCTTCACGATATATTTAGAAATATCGATCTACGAGAAATGCGAAGCGCTCCAGTCACAGTAAGAAATCCAAGAGAAAACAATAATGCTCTCTTTTTCCTCAATCGAAACGTTTTAATTCACAATTTCGATTCTCGTAACAGATATTTCGTCCAACTTTAACACCCTCCATTATTAATCTGCTCGATGGACTCAAGAGGCACAATTCTGGAAAAAGGTACATTCGAATTTAGCAAAAATACTCAAATATCACATTTTTTTTATCATCGTTTATCACCACTAATTAGTTTATGAATCACTAACTCGAGTGCTACGGTTGGTTCCTTTAATGCACGTTGTTGATTTTGCATGCACAACAGACACGGCCAATCGCCACGATCAAAGTTTCGTTGACACCAATATATTGGTAATCATCTTCAACGAAATTCAAGGCAGAATCGATACAGCAATTATTTAGTCTGATCAAAGATTATTCATTATTAACCCTGTCTCGATAAAAATCTTTTCAATGGAACAAAAATTTGATTCGATCAAAAATTGAAAAAACTTTACCAACTTAAATACGTTTTGAACATTTATTTGAGAACGAAAATTATGCGATTTAATTATAAATCTGTCTAATCATTGAAGAATTCGGTGGTTTTCGTCATTTTTATATTTTTAATCGATTGTGAATAATATCGGGAAAAAAATGTTAGAAAATTCGACCATTGAATAAACTTGAAAATAAAAATTAATTGTACATTCGGAGATGGTTTTTCAGACAAGTTGAAAATCGGAAAAAATAAAACTTCAATCAGTATATTAGACTGAGAACGAACATGTGAGACGTTGAGAAATAATTGTTGTATTCATCCTGCCATCAACCGTGTTTCCGATGATAAAAGATTTGTAACGAATTTAAAATTCACAGAACACCGGAAGTGGACACGGAGGACATGATATCTTTGGAGAGTCCAGAAATCGAGCGAGGGGAGGATTCGTTATTAACTGAAATTTACAACGAGCTTTCAAACACAACCGTTTAAAATGGGATCAATTTTTTCTTCCAGTGACAATTAGCTTTAATTCGTACCTTTATTTACTAAGTGCCAAGAAAAAAAAAACAGCAAAGCTATATATAAATATATAAAGAGTGGGAACGAATCGCTGAACGAAAATCAAAGTGAGAGCGGGGAAGGGAAGAAGATATATTGCCAGTAGAAGGCTCCTACGTAATCACTGAAACTTCACGAATCTTTCACTTTTTCGATAAATAAACAAAATACGCCAATTGTCTATTCATTTTTCTAGCAATAAAGCAACACAAAAAGATTTTCAACTGCCAATGAATTTGGCGAGAGATTTATTAATTCCATGCCTTAGACTCTTAGAAACAACAGCTCATTCTTTTTTATTTTTATATTTTTTCGGTTTTCAAGTTTTTAGTAAATGTTTGTTTTTTTTTTTCGTTCGGATGACCCCATTATTTTCGTTGAACTGTATCGTAAGAAAAAAAAAATGTACAATTACAAATACTTGCGTAGTGAGTAATTGAGAAAATTTGAGTGTTTTGTTATAGTTTCCTATTGTAATTGGAATATCCGATTCAGTCAATATCTTATCCAGACTTAAAACTAAGTAGAAAATATACTCGCAACATCGTAGAGCCACACAATGAAAAACATTCGCATTAACGGATAAAGAGCGCAATAAATCGACGTAAGATGGGCGACGAAACAATCGAGTCAGACTTTAAGTCAGCGGTGACCGTTCGAGTACGCTGATAAATCAAAACGATAAAAGAATAAACGAAACTATTTTTTGATCGAAGTAGATATTTGCGAGTTTTTCTTTCATAACAATTTTGAAAATCTTCCTTTCGTTTCAATAGCTCATACTCAATTTTAATGACGTATTTGCAAATGATTTTTTGCCATGTGGGTGATGCGATTCAATGAAATCACGCGTACTTTTTTTTTTTCTTTTTTGTTTTCCTTTCAATTATCTCTTTCGATTTATTTTTCTCGCTTTCTTTTTTTAACGTCGATGGCCCGCACTTCCTTGCCGATGGATTTTACAGTCCGGACGAAATATTTAATAAATTATACTTGTTATACGACTTATGATGCTCCAGCTTCGAGCTCACTCGCTGGTGTGTCCGGCTCTTCGTCGTTGTATATGTTCTCTGCCATTTGCCATACTTGCATAATATTGTCCTCCGACACCGAACATATGACCCATGGCTCGTTCGGGTTCCACGAAAAATCACTTATCTTTGCTGTGTGTCCTCCGTGGATGAACTATAAATGAGAGTTTAAGATACCGACCGATCCGACGTTAGAACTTATGTCATTAGAAAATCACAATGGATGATCAAATTAATTTTAAAAAGAACGAAAAAACATTCGTTTACGAAAAAAATAACTGAAACATGGATTGTTTTCGTTAAATTTTTTATCTTGAATATCAAAAAAATTTGAACTTGACGAAAATTTGAAAAACATGACCGAAAGAAAACAAGGATTCTAAAATTCTGATACTTTGCATCAATTTAGAAATTGTTGAAATTACTGTAAACTGTCGGTTGATTTTGATGAAAAAATTTCACGAGTTTGTTAGAGAACGAAGGTAAAACGGGCTTGCAGAAATCTTTCATGGATTCCTCGATTTTTGGTTTTTCAAACCAGCTGATTAAGAAGTGCAGAAGTTACGATCTAATTTGATCATCCATTGTAATGAAAAAATTGAAGCTGGAATGAAAATACCAGTAATTCAGGCGGTCCGTCTTCGGCGTCCTCGGGTGATTGTTCCTCGCCGATTTTGCTCAAATCCCAAACGTGCAAACGTCTGTCGGTGCCACTGCTGGCGAGTATCGTCTCGTTATGGGGCGACCATTGTACCTGGAAAATCTCATCCTTGTGCGACTCGAAAGAGTGCAACTTGAGCTTCAAATTTCGAAGATCCCACAAGGCGACTGTTTTATCGGCGCTTCCGGTCGCGAGAATGAATTCGGAGTAGGGATTGAAGCTCAAACAATTGACTTCGGCTGTGTGAGCGTCGACGGTGTGGCTGGGTTTGCTCGTGTTATTACATCTGTTGAAAAAAATTCATTTCCATGTTGTTTATTTGATGAGAAATAGATCGAGTTTAAGGGAGAATCGAAATTCTACTTTAAATCGTACCTGGTGTCCCAGATCATTAATTTTTGGTCATCAGCCACAGAACCGAACAAAGATTCGTGCAGAAGGTGCCAGGCTACGTCCTCGACGACTGCGGTGTGGCCAGTAAAAATTGTCTTCGCGTCGATCACACGATTTTCTTTGGGTGTTGCATTTATGTCCCAGAGACAGATCGTGTGATCGTCGGAAGCGCTTAGCAAGTAACCATTGAGATTTGGATTCCACGAAAGACCATAGCCTTCCTTTTGATGGCCGCGTAACCTTTACGAAAAAAAAATCACATTATTTCTTTTTTTTTTGTTTTATGTTGAAAAACAATCAATTGAATTAAACAATTGAAGTCATTGAAATACCGTAAATTTCATTTATTAAAAACTCAGTAACTTGAGCTGATAGGCTCAAATATTCCAATATTTGGCAAGAAAAAAAAAAAAAATTATTTGCAAAGTGATCCAAAAATAACGATTCATCGCGTAGAATGAAATAGAAATAATAAATGTAGATGAATGAAAATTTTTTCACACAATTTGGTTTAATTGAAGTACCTTAAATCAGGATGGCATTCTCCGTTTGGATCAGGTTTACTAGGATGTTTAGTATAATCAAAAACAAGTACGTCGCTAGAAGGAGTTTTGGTAGCAATGACACAAGGATTTTGCGGCATGTATCTAGCTCTGTTGACTTCTCCCTCGTGATTAATCTTAATCTCAATTTCAATTTTTCCGCTGACGGAACCAAAGCCTCCAAATTCGCCTTTTTCGTTGTCATAATGAGAGGCGTCAAATTGGGCATCCTCATTTGGTAATTGAACGCTCGCGATGAGAAGGTGATTCTGTTCGTCGGATGTGTGGGTACCCAGTATCAAACGATGAACGGAATAATCCTTGCCCTCGGGCCTTGTAACGTCAGGTAGCCATTGTGCCGTCAGCGATGGCCATTCCAGAGCGTGGGTCATCACAAGGTCGTACAAAAAAGGAGTGTTCTTCTTCCATATTTTATACTCCTCGTTGATGACACGCTCCTCAACCGCGTCGTCGAAGGTTTCTATAGAAAATTTTTTTTTTTTTCAATCATCTTTTCTATGTTCATACTTATATTGTACATGATGAAATAAATAATTAATATAAGAGATTCAAATTCTCTCAATTTCAATGATTTTTTAATTCATATAAATATAAAAAAACTGTTCATTATCAGTCAAGTTCGTTATACAATATACATTTTTAATATTCTATTAATTCTTTCTGTTTTTTTTTTCTTTTCTGAAAGGTTGATAGTCCAGGATTGAAAAATGACAACAAAATGCTTGTACTTTTGCAAGATTTATCGAGTGGCTGTTTAGTGTCAGCAAATAATTTCAAAAAAGTCAAAATCTATATTCAACAACTATGTTTCAATCATTTTTTTATTGTTTTTATTTCTATGAAAATTGTTATCTGTAATGTTTTTTTTTTCTTCATTTTTTAGACGGAACATTGTCTTAAATAATTGACAATAAAGGTTGAAGAACGATTCAAAGGGAATAAATTTTTCAGCTGAATCTAATCATGTATGATGAAATAAAAAAATGAGATTATTCATGTTGTGAAAAATAAGAATGGTATATAAAGAAAATTTTTGTTCATAGGGAGGTAAAAAAAATTCGGATATTCTGAATAAAAGTACGTGCTCGGTAAGGCTAGGTTAATTAGCATTTATCGAGGGGATGCCTGGCGCCGGGATTAACGAGATGTCCGTTCGTGAAAATTCGCGTATCACCGAAAGCGTGGACGAATCGAACAACGAAAATTTTCGTAATATAATCAATTGTTAAATCGGAAATCGTTTGGATCGAACAAGTCGTTATCGTAGAGAAAAAGGAATGGAATGGGGGAAAAAGTGGTTACTGTAGGAATGATCAAATTAGGTAGAAAAGTGACGTTGTTTACTGGGCATAGGAGACGCATCGTGTTCTCATCGAACGTGGGCATAAGTTTCCAAGCATATACGAACAAACCAATAAAACTAGAGTGGATAAACGAGCAAAAAACTTACCACCGTCTTTGTCACCCATTTGTAAAACGTTGATCGAACTTTTCACAAGTCCCGAAGAACCAAACAATAAAACGTTCTCGTCCTCTATACCGCCAAAAGGACTGTGCCCGCCAAAAAGCGCCGGAGCAGCCGTGCACGCAGACAGAACCGGGGGGGAGCCTCACGACGGAAAACCGGCGACGTTATGAATTACACGAGACCGAAGAGTGGGGGTAAAAATACACCACTTTCGATTCTCCATCTTGGCTGATCCGGAAACCTTGCGTTTTTATTGGTTGGTTATAACTTCCGGTCTATTGTCAATTCAGAACCGGAAGTTTATGAAATTACGTTCAAACAATAAAATTAGACGCACTATAAATCCAATTTTTAATTTGATTTATTCGTAAATATTCGTTCAATTTACAAAGAAGAAAATAAAAAAAAAAAATTATCTATCATTTTTATTTTTCAAGTTGTCATTTTGATAAAACAAAAATTCCATTGTTTGTATCGTAACTTGGGGCTTTCTTTTCCAACAAATCAATTTTTTTGACATTACCCTTCAAACTTTTACCTCCACGTGTACTATTCGTGTATTTCAATCGTCGATTTTCCCGCCCCAGAAATTTATTATACTGATATGATAAGTGACTAGTCATAAATATTATTCCATGTTCCCCGTCGAGAAAATATTTCGAGTTTCCAGAGTTTATTAGTAGAAATATAATTGAACAGTCATGGCCGATGCAGCGGCCAAAAGGGAAGCCCGAAGAAGAAGAATTCTCGAAAATTCGGAATACCGACTACAAAAAATAACTGGTCATGCCAATCACAATGAATTTCCAGGTAAATTTGCATTTTCAAAGTGTCAGATCAACAATTTTATGGGTTAAACATTGGGATGTTTACAAACACACTTAACCTGTCAAATCGTCTTTTGCTTTAATGATTCTTCAAGAAAATGAACAAAACCCGTTGATTCTAACAGAGGAACTGAATAAAAAGGCGATCGAGACTGAATCGACCTCTTCGAATTCAAGCTCAAACGGAATTTTAAGCAGCGAACAAATGCTGCAGAATCAATCATTCGATTCTTTGATTGATGGTGATTAAACTTTTGTTTTTCATGAACAATCCAATATTTTCTGTCGCGATTAATATTCACTTTTATGTCAATTAATCTCTTAGATTTCAATGCAAATTTGGACAACGATGAACCTGTCAAATTCGACCAAATTTACTCAGCGACGCAAGAGATCTTGAATCATGTTCTATCCGGACAAAATATTCATCATCGGCGTTCTACAGAAACAACTTACAGTCCCAACGTCTATGCGAACACAGAATCGTTCAATTTCAATAATACCAACAACGTCAGATTCTCTCAGGAAAGACACGAATCTCATCCGTTGCTAAATCACTTGGAAAGAGATATTCCTGCAACGAATAATCCCACTCCTGAAAAAACATCGTTTCTCATCAGCGCTTTCTCAAGCCGACTGGTATACGTCATACTCGCAATTGTTGTAAATATTATGATAGTTCTGAAACTGGAGCATTTATTTGGAACGGTGAGCATTCAACTTTTTGTCCCTCTTATTTTTCGAAAAAAAGTTTCAATTTTTTAGCAAAACAAAATATAATTTTCTCTTCAAAATATAATCTTCTCTCTTATTGATCATTGGAGATAAAAAAATGAGACTTCGAAGATCAAATTAATAGTCGAATTAATGATTACATTTCTTTGTATCAATTTTTTAATGATTCTCGACCATTTTGCTTAATAAATCCACTCCATTTTTATAGTCGAATTTGGGGTGGCTGTTTTATTTTCTTCATTGTGAAAGCAAAATTGTATCATTGTTTAAAGAAAAAAGGACTCCGTTATCACTATCATTATTAATTGTAGCATATTTTTTTTCAGAGCATAATGGTTCCATTTTTGGCAGTAGTGATCGGACGTTTGTGTACGTCAAAAACCGACGACGCAGCTCAAGGTAACAATATGTTGGTGGCTGCCCTCATACTATCGAATTGCAGGCCCGATTTCGTAAAAGTTATTCAAAGACTCAAGGGCATATTGTCGATCATCGGAAGAGTGTGTCGGGACCTCGCCGTATATATTTTCACTTTCGTACTATTATACACCGTGATTTCACCGTACAGAGACAGTCCTGATGACATATTGCCTCTTGAAAACAACGCCGAAGCGATATTCGAAAACGAAATGACGATGTAAATTACGGAGGACGATGATCAAGTCACACGAATGAATTTATTTATCATATTTTTCTTCAACTTATCCGTGCTTCTAAATTATTTTTCTTCAATCAAGGACGGACACCCGTGCACTTGTAAATACGTCCCATTAATAGTGTCAAGAAAATCACGCATTTCGCCAATCTCGACGCTGTTCGTTGCCTTTCTGAGTGTAATATCAATTTGAATAATAAACAAATCAGCCTTTTCACATCATTTACTCATCGTGAAAGTTAATCTCATTCGTTCTGCGATATTTTCGTAAAATAACAATTCTTTCGAGAATTGAAAACGGGCAAAATTGCCGGGGTGGCAGCGACTGGAGTTTAAAAAACTGTACAAATCTTCGGATACATCATTGATCATCAAATTTCGTCTCGGGGTATAGAAACGTAGAGGTATAAATAACTAAAACGGAAACATAGTTGGATAAATTTATCATGTATTCCAGACTTATAATACACGCTTTGGAGAAAAATGCCTCTTCGTTTCGCATGATTACGATGCAGCAGTTATCAAAAATGTATCATCTATATTCTGTAAAAAAAGAATCATTGTCATCCTCAAACACTGTACTAGAATTTTACATCGAGTGTCCGTCGCAGGGTAACAAACGGTAAAGAAAAAAAAAAAAAAAAAAGATCTAGTTACTGAAATACAAGAAAAAAAGAAAACATTCTCAAATAAAATAACGCCCGTCGTGCTAGCGGTCATGAAGAGATAAGATGAGAAAAGAAAAAAAAAATGAAAATAATAAACGAAAATGAATTCGATGAAAAATCAAAGCGGTGTTTGACTCAATGGTAAAACTAGTCATTTGTACATTAAGTATGAACACCAATACACAATTATGGCGAGAGTACAAGCAGCAATTGGTACGTACTGAAACGCCTTGCTTTCGGTGCGATATCGTTTCTTTTCAAAAAATTCGTTTTCAGGCTTTACAGAATTTTCTTGACGAATTTTTGTTTCAATCTCGACGTTTTCGTGCTTCAAAGAAGCTTGGTAAGGAACTGTTGATCGCGCCTGATCATGTTTCGCATAATCTTCAGAGGGAATTGTCTTTTCTATCTGAACATGATGAAACTTTTTCGTAGGGTTTTCAGAAGAAATCGTTGATTCAGGTTTTTCTAACATTATGGCATTGACATTGGAGATTAACGTATCGTCCTTATCTTTGAGGTCTGCTGAAAGTGTTGTCGACGATACGCCATCCTCTTTTTTCGACCCAATAGACCGGATTTCCTTAGTCGGTATTTTTTTTTTTACTTCTACGGTTGGTAGACCGAGTTTACGACGTCCGGATATCGGGATTTTTGTTCTTGTGCCCCAACCCGGGTAGTCGGTATCCGAGGATAATTCTTCATGAACCAATGATGAATAATCACCGAGGTGTTTGTGGCGGGCAGGGCACGCGTAACCCTATTCACGCTTCGATTTATGGTGTGCATCACCTATAATTTGCACGACGTCAATATGACCCATTCGCACCATTTTTTCCTCCCACGCTTGCAGCTCATCTCTGTAACGTTCCAACGACTCCTGTGACTTGTCGTTGTACTTTTTTTTCTCGTCCGGACTCATTGATTGCCATTTTTGCGACATATTCCGAACCCACTCCTTCAAAAAGTTTAATCAATCTTATTATCACAGTTTAACAATTTCAATAGAAGTTTTTAATTCGACCAACGATTTCTTCGAGGCATAAAAAATCAAGAGCTCACGCTTCAACAAAGTGTTTTTTGTTTAAAAATTCTTCCAATCATCTTTTAAATGTATTATTTGGTACAAAACTATTTTTAAATCAGATTTATCAAAATGACAAAAATTCGTATAAATTAGAGACGATATTCAACATTTTTAGCATAAAAAAATGAGACTATAGATATTGACGTTTTTTGTACCCACAATTTGTGTTTCGTCGTCTTTCTTCAAGGGTTGCATATCGGCCACAAACAGAAAAAACGAGGATGGAGGCTTTTTGGGCTTTCCCAGTTGAAGAACTTTCTGAAAAGATTTTTAAAAAAATCTATATCACCACTAGTTTGTTATCACATTTTCTCAATTTATAAATTCCATTTCGAAAGATTATTCTCAATTTATGCTTCACAATGTATAAGTTAGCGACTTAAACATTGACACTGAAATTTTTTAAAAAACTGTTATTAAAATCATGAAGAAAATGACCATTAATTTGACAAGTGAATTTATTTCCACTTCTCTTCAACTTCAATAAATCAAAAGACTTTTTTCAAGAAGTAAATAATAAAAATTAAGCTATTTAAAATAATTCCAATTCACTTACGTTCTTGAATGCAAGCTTTTGTCTATGATCTTTTTTCGTTTCTATTGCCCCTTTCAGTGATGTCCGCTGTTCAGATGTTAAGGTTTCTTCGTATTCCTTGAATGCCTTGGTATAAGTTAACTTCTCTTTGTCATATTGTTCTCGTAGAATAGACTTTTCTTCAGGACTGACATTTAACCATTCTGTGGCTACAACTTTCAACACATCACGATATTTCAAGTTCGGATTATTTGCGATGACCTTGGGACGCTCTATCATCAGAAATTTGAAAAATGGAGTCATCGCCCTTTTTGGCCTCGGCGGTATTCCCAGTTTTTCACTTATTTTCTGTACTCTGCTTTTCGATTGCCCCATGAGAGATACATTACCGTTGATATTCCTAACGTTACTGAAATTATAGAAAACTCATTATAAGAATTGACAATAATAAAAAAACATTACATTTTTTTTGTTTCAATTCATTCTTATTTAAATTAATACCCAAAAATGACTCCTATTTCACATACGAATTTGATCCTCTGATAGTTTCAATACTATTGCATAGAAAAGAATTTTGATGCAATTATTTTTACCTTATTGACAAAATACCCCTGTAATTTGTACTCGCATTAGTAACACCGAAAATTCGCCCAAACCCAGCCATGTTTCAATCGTGCGTATAACCTCTCGTACAAATACTCGACGATACCGCGAAGAATTTATCGAAACAACAATGTGAGATGATTAGAAACGTTGAGAATCATTGAGATGGAACAGCAGCACGCGTCGAATTCGTTTGTTAGGACGCGCGTCCATTCGAGCCAGTGAACTTTCCGCCTTTACCTTTTCAATCTTTTCCACTTCACATCTATTGTAATTCATTTGGAGGTGATTTTTAAACAATTCAAAGTTTAGTAAATAAAACTAACATTAAAAAATCAATATCTAGAGAAACCAAGATTTTGGCTCCTGAATTTTCCATGTATACATGTAACGATGTGAGTCGTTGATGAAAGGCACGCATTTTATTATTTTTCAAAATTTTGTTCAAATAAAGAAAAATTTAATAATAATCAGTCATATTACTAAAAAAATTGGTTTAAAAAAATTTATTTCCTTACGGGATTTCAACCTTCGGAATTTTCTTGAGTTTTATTTTTTTATAATTATTTTCTCGAACATTCAAACACTTTTTTATTGACTTTTTGTAATTAGTAAAATCTACACCCCCAGCCGAGCACGTTCCAATAAATTATTGACACTTTCCAAGTCATCCTCAAGAGACGCCACATACAAACCATCAAAAGTAATCAGCGAGATTCCTTTCCGTATAAGTTATCCCTAGCGACTCTAGCAGCACGAAAATCTCTAGAAAACAACTAGGAAATATGGGATAATGAAAAATATGATGGAACACGAACAAAATAAATGATAAATAAAAGATTATTTAATCCGGTTCGGTGATCCTTCACCGCTTTTTGTGTTATTATTGAAAAAAAAAAGATAGCACGAAGTCCGAAACAGTGATCTTCGTTATTTTTTTCTTATCATAAAAGCGTCGACAACCCGAATCAAACACGTTCCATTGCGGTATGATCGTTTGGGTCAATCGGCCGCACATTTTTCTATTCAAACGCATTATTTGGATAAATCCCGTTCGGCGAGTTGTGTACACAAGAACGTGTTCGTCTGACGTGGCTAGCTGATAACATTAGTGGAATGTTCTTCAACGTACATGTATAAAACGTCGTACCATATCGTGACTAAAAACCCAAATCATAAAACCTGTGAACGTTGAAATAAAAGAAAAAGGTTAACCGATTTAACAATGACAAAATTAAACGAGGCCAGCTGGCCGAGTCGTGGTTTACTCGTGAAAATAGCTCTCGGTCTTTTCGTTCTTGTTATCCTTCTCGATTTACCGGTGCTTTGTCAAACTCATTCACATGGACACGACGAACCACCAAGTTTTAAGTATTCCAAGGAAGCTAATTTGGATCCTCACGATCACGATCATCATCACCACAAAAAAGTCGATTCAAAAGCAAAAATTACTCCCGAAGAAGAACAAAACATGATTTTCAAAGCTATGGGTTCAACGCTATTAATATCAGCTGCTCCTTTCATTCTTCTCTTTTTCGTTCCCCTGGACAACAGCAAAAAGCGTCAACCGCTTTTGAAAATATTGCTTAGTTTTGCATCCGGAGGTTTACTTGGCGATGCATTCCTGCACTTAATTCCGCATGCCCTAATTTCCCATTCTCATGATTCTTCTGAACCACACTCTCACTCACATTCCCATTCTTCGGATTCCCAAGAATCTGCCATTCATGGGCACGACATGTCCGTTGGATTAGGAGTTCTTTTAGGAATAATCACTTTTCTAGTCGTTGAAAAAGGCGTCAGACTTATCAAAGGTGATAATTGCCATTCTCATTCTCACTCGGACGACGACAGCTCCAAATCTACTAAAAGTAAAAAAGACTCTGGAAAACAAAAAGGCAAATCGGGTGATGGAGTTGCTAAAGATTCCAACGGAGATATCAAAATTGCTGGCTATTTGAATCTTGCCGCTGACTTCCTGCACAATTTCACCGACGGTCTTGCCATTGGCGCCAGTTATCTCGCTGGTGAAACTGTGGGATACGTTACAACTTTTACCATTTTGCTTCATGAAGTCCCTCATGAAATTGGAGATTTTGCTATTCTCATACAGAGCGGATGTAGCAAGAAAAAAGTAATTATTTATGTTATCGAATATTTGATAATTCATTTTTCTGTCACAACTTTGTAATACTAATTTTCAACTCTTCGTCGTTTGTTAATGTAGACTTTTTTATTATTATATTGATTGCGTTATTGCCTCTCAAGAATCCAGGGCGTGACAAATATCAAATCGAGATCAATCAAATTTTTTCATAGACAGTTTCTGGATTATTAAGAGATATGTATTGATAATAGTATCCTGTAATTTTACAAATTCAATTTTATTATAGGTCATATTTACATCTAAATGCAACAATTAGAGAAAACCAAATCAGATTTTTCATTCGCAATGCTGAACTGTTGGTCATGCCTTTTTTTTTTAAATTATGATTGGAAGACTCGAAACAAACTAGTTTTTTTACTTGAAATATTGAATGATTGGACATAACGGAATGATTAAACGCAATAAGTTGTGACTCATTTTTTCTTAATCCTGTATTTTTAAACTTCCAGGCAATGTTACTCCAACTGGTAACGGCTCTTGGTGCCTTGTGCGGAACTTATGTATCTTTATGGGCCGGAGGAATGAGTAAGAAAATCATGTTACTCAGCGAATGAAGAAATGTCACTAATTTCTGTCTCTTTTTTTTTTTCAAAGACAACGAATCCAATGAATTTTGAAAAAAATAATAACACGATATGAATTTTCAGGTGATCTCGCCACGCTGTGGATTCTTCCGTTTACAGCAGGTGGTTTCATTTATATTGCGACGGTGTCTGTAATCCCTGAGCTTCTTTCGGACACAAAATTCTGGCAATCGGTTAAAGAGATAATCGCTCTTCTTTTTGGTGTTTACATGATGGTTCTGATAGCCCAGTACGAATAAGAAAAAATTGAGTTTTTCGAACTAAGCTGAAACGTGAAAAAAACGTTTCTCGATTATCGAGAAAAATTATACCAGTTATTTATGGTCCTTCTTTCAGAGATCTTCTATAATTAAAAACCGATCGTCAGTTGGTGCAAGATGAAAAAAAAAAGCTGCTGAAGGGGCTCACCCCGAAAAAAAAATGTTTAAACGATCATATTCACTCTTTTTTTCTTCCTCTCAATATTTAGAATTTTTCGAATGACAATTTGAACGCTCAATTTTTGACTTTTTTCAGTTGAATTTTTTTGGGATGATTCCTCCCTTCTGCAGTTTTATCCCTTATTTTAAACGCAACGTACCATACGTAGAAATGTATAGTAACATTTGTACAGACGCATATATACAGCAACCAAGCTTTGAATTCATAAAATTCGCCACAATCATTTTCATGGCGACAGCAAAAATATTATTTTCTCTTTTGAAAAGCAATCACGACAATGTTTCAACTACTTCAAAATAATGAAATTATTTTTGATACTTTTCAAACGTATTTTCGAGATGTGTACACAATTTTGTCTTTCGATTATTATTCATCGTTTTTTTTATAGCTATTGAACCGTTTGTAAATTTCCATAAAATTTTTTCGTTGTATTAAAAGAGATGGAACTATATATTTTTTCAAATGTAAATTGACCCTGTGACCGCCAATTCTCGCGTTACTCTCATTTCCCACAGGCTGTGTTCGATCATTGATATTATTACTATATTACTATCGTTGAAGGCAGACTGTTACGATATATAAATAATCATCGTCTATTCTGACTAGAGTTTTAAGTTTTTTTTCTTCCATTATGTACATATTCCAGCGAGAATAACAATATACATACAGATATATTATATAAGAATAAAATGAGTGAAAGAAGAGACTTGAAGAATCAATAAATAAAAAATCAATTTAATGTTTGCCTAAGAGTGAATTCAATTTTTTTTTCTCTTTCTAAGATTTAAGAAACTGTTCAACAGTCTTGAGACATTCGTTAGCTTCGTCAAGGCATTCTTGATTATCTCTGTTCATAGCTATTTTTCGGCCTTCTTCGCAAAACTTTTTCGCCTCGTCGTAAAGGCCTTTCTTCAAATAAACTCCTCCTAAATTAACGTGAACAGCTCCGAGGTCTCCCATCTCAGGTAACTTCAAGCCTGTAATCAAATGACCCGAAAAACTCTTGATAATTAAAATCCATCGCGCGTTAATACGTGAGAAATAATGACTTCTCTGCAGCGATTAGTCACGGTAATTCGTGGGATTTTTTCTCACCAATTTCTGCTGCACTCGTGAGATAATTAATCGCTTGCTCATCGTCACCGGCGAGGCAACTTATCGTTCCGAGGTCATTGAGCAACACGACCGTTTGCTCGTGCTCTCGGCCATGTACTTTCAAACAAACTTGATAAGCTTGCTCAATATATTTAAGTGCTTCACTGAATTTTGACTGACCCAAAAGCATCTTCGCGTACCAATCCAAACTCATCGCCCACAATACCAATACGTCCTCGTTTTCTGGCTCTTTTTCCATTTGGTCTTGCAAACTTTTCAAACAGAACTCATAGCCTTGCTCCGCTTTTCTAAATTATGAACATTCTTATCAACAATGACAATGAATTAACGAGAATTATTAACAATTCATCAAATGACCTCGAAATGTTTTGTCTATTCAACTTAAAAGCTTCTTGAAACAACTTAGTGCTTTTTTTTATCATGTATTTTCAATGAGTTCTCACATTACTTGATTGCTTTTGTTTCTCATTTCCCGTAGTGTAAGATTTTCTGTTATTATCTCGAAAAATTATTCGAGGACATACTCGAATACATTTGATTATTTGCAACAATGGGAATAAAAATTCACAAAATTACAATAAAGTGGATACAGAGAAAACTAGAAATATTTGAGAGGGCATTGGTTGGTAGAATTGATTAGAAAAGTTATTTTAATGTCGAAATAAACTCGATAACTATATCTATGAATATTAGTCAATGGAAAATGAAAATATTGTGGTATTTTAAATCTCAAGAAATGTTGAATCACTCTGATCGTGTTTCCAGAAGCTATTAATATAAACAGATGATTTATTGTTTTTTCATTGATTGAAAAAACCATGAATTTTGAAAAGTTGAAAAATATCTCACTCAAGATCTCCCATGTGCTGGAAAAGTTTAGCCATTTTCAGGCTAATATGGACAATTTTAATGTCGTCCTTAGGAGTGCCCGTCGATATTAATCTCTGCATTACTGACACAAAGAGAGTATTCGCTTTTTTATAGTCGCCAACTTCGAACGCAAGATTTGCCATGACGTCGTAAACATAAGTTATTCCTTCGTAATGCTGAAGAGCTTGAGCCTGTCTCAGCGCTACGTGTAACATTTGTTCAGCCTTTTTGTAGTCTTCTTTCTGTAAAGAAAAATTAGGAAAAATAGAATGATTTTTTTTTTTTAACATTTGGTAACATTTTACCTGTATCAGCCAAATGGATCTTTTGATCGTCATTATGAGTTCAGGAATTGGTTCCTCTTCCTCATCACCCCATTTGAACAGACTCAAAAATACTCCGCCGGCTGGCAATAGAAAATTCAAGTAGTCCCTGGAAGCATCTCTATTCTTTTGACGCCTGTATGAATTTCCTGAGCTCGATTGTACCAGGATTTGACGAGGTTTTTTCCAAACATGATGAACCCTCGTGTTTTTTATCGGGTTTTGAAAATAATTAGCTGTTTTTTGGAAAAATCTCCAATTTTTCACAACTACTTTTTCGAAATAGTTCATATTTACGTTCTCGGATTAGATTTGTTAGATATTTCAAAGTTTTTATACTATCTTTCGCTCGTTTGTTTTGTTTATTGTGAGAAAATGTAAATGTTTTGATATCGAGTCGATTGTTTTCATGTCGTTTTGATTTCACGTGACATTTCCTGTCAATTAAAATTGCTTATTTTGAAAGATAAACCCAAAAGAATTCTTTATGGAGCGTGTTAATTATATTTTAATCTCGTTGCGAAATCTAACGATTTCGAAACTTTTGTCGAATTAATAATTTCGAAAGAATTCGTAAACTCCTTCAAGCAACTATTGCATGGTCGAGAATGCTATTAGATTAATCACTCCCACGCTTATTAACACCTGTCAAGTGAAGAATGTAGAGCGAAATGTACATTCGCAATAGGATTTTAATTTTTTCTTGGAGGTTATGTTTTCGTCTCTCGTGACGAGTAACGACCTTGGCATTCGCGTCGCACTTGCAAATGAAAACGCTGATGTGGAGTTTTGATTACATAAAAAATCTTGCCCTATTAAATTTTTCTTTCCATGTACATATATAATGTATACAATTGGAGGTCGTTGTTACGGGATTGGGAAAGGATCGATTTTTGCTTCATGAAATATATGTATAATATATGTTGATAACTTGACATTCAAAGCGCGCAGGTATATGAGGAGCCGTAGAATGTATAGGCGAAAGTTTTTTTTTTCCGAACATCTTTCCCACCGAATTTTCAGGTGTTAAGCAAGAACACATTTTACTAGAAAATAAATTACGTCAGCATGGTTCGCTGTCCTGTGAGAGGTCATAAAAAAAGTGAATGTTTTTTGAAAAAATGTTGCATTTGACTCCAAAAATTTTTTCAAATGATGTGACTCGAATGACTAATCTTTCGAGTTTTTCATTTTACTTCCCCGTAGCGCTTTGATCGTTTTTTGAATTCAAATTCCTGGAATGACGGGAAATTCGATAAAAATTTCGTAAAAATCATATAAAATATTGAATCGACTAATAAAAAATGCGCAGGTACGAACAGGAGCGGCCCGAGCGAGTCTGATTTCGCAGTGCTGTTTCGTATCCCCTCTGTTAAACGTCCAGTCCGTTAAACAGGTAGGTATATACATATTTGATACGTTAGTATGTATAAGCAGCATCGCAGCAGGAAAACACGCAACGTGCCTGTAACACACGTATACATAAAACTTTTTCTTCGTTTTTTTTTTTTTATTTCGTGCTGGTACCTCCGTTGAGACACAATTGTGCGGATTGTGTGTGCGTGTCGAGAGTGGTGTTGGTCGCTGGAACGGTCATGAGACAACCCGACGCAAATCAGGTACAACAAAATTCTCGATATATGAAAATAAAAAAAAACGACATTGCATCGACATTCAAAAAAAAAAATCGGAATATAATGAAAATGAATATACAAAAACAGTATATTAATCGTAAAACTTTATCGAATTGAGACCGGTATGTACTAAATTCCGTTCGTGATTGCTTATTTTATACATCTCGGGTATTTTATCTCTGATATCGCGTGGAGGGAAAAAAAATGTTTCACGGTGAATCAAGTTTGTTTGGCATATTTCGATCGCAATAAATTACACATACAAGACACTCGGGGTGTCACGAGTGCGCGCGCCGCGAATCGTTTATAATCGCTGCTTTTTATGAACTCATTTTTGTCGATTGAATATTTTTTATCATTATTATTATTGTCCCGGTCTCTCTAATCGTATACCGTGTAGACACACGCTCGACTATATTTGTTCGGTACATTCGAGCATTGTGTTTCTCCCGTCATTTGGATAAAAGCACGAGAACGTTTTATGTGCTTAACAAATCAAGTTTGATGAAGTGAGGCACTCCTTGTTTTATCGCAGTATACACAAAAAAATTATGTGGATCCTCTATCTCTGCCCTAATTTTGTAGATGTCACATTGTATAGTAAGATCTTTGGTTATTGGCCATTAACATTAATTTACAACTCGATTATCTACACTCTTATTCACAGTTGCGAGTATGACAAATCTTCTGAAGCGGCGAAAGTGAAGAAGTAACAGAAAAAAAATTATCAAAAAGCACAAAATCATAAATTTTGGGTTAAAATGAGTTCTGCAGCTGCGGTCGTGTCCACGGATGCAACGGACAATGCAGTTGTTCCTAAAGGCGGAGAGATAGCTGCGAAGCCTAAAAATTGGGTAAAATTTGAGGAAGATCCTCCGCCAGCCAAAGTCTCTGCTCCGGTTGCAAATTCCCAAGGAGGAGCGACCGAAGATGCTCAAAAAGCAAGAGCAGCCGCTCCTGCGGTAATAAAGCCAGAATCGGTTGCGGTAAGCGTGGACAAAATAGCCAAAGCCGTTGAAAAATCAGACGTTAGAAACAAGGACACAAACGAATACAGCGGCGCTGTGATAGCAACTGAATCCGTCCAAATAAATCTTGACAGATCGGGACTTAATCGTTCCGTATCTTCCGAGAGCCCAGAAATCAATGTGCCTTCTGACATTCGTGTTTCGGATCCTAAAAGCGCGTCGCTCAAAACCATCGATCTTAGAGATACTTCCAATGGTCGGAACACCGTTAGCAACGTCATTTCCACTCCCATCGGCAACATTAGACAAGGTTTTGCCAATGGTGATACCATCGTTACTCTCTTGCCAGTTAATACCAGATGGCCATGGATTACACCAGCCAAATTCAGGCCTGAACTCGTCCCTGAGGAACTTATGGCTCAAGGGCTCACCGTAAGTTTCAAATTTTTAAACAAATTACTAAAAAGTGAGATCAATCGATAGTTGCAAGTACTTTTCAACATTTTTGGCAATATTGTTTCATTATTTCAATCAGCTAACGATTGCAAATAGTTTCTAACATTGGTTGATAATTCCAGTCAGCTCTCAAATTGTTTGTAAAATAATTTTTAAACACATGTCATAACATTTTCGATTTTTTTGCTTCAATTCTGACATCTGCGTTAAGTTGAATTTAAAAAAAACTGTCCACACAGTAGTGTAAGATTGCAAATATTTAATAAAAAATTGATATTTAAAAAAAATATTCGCGAATTTCAACGATTTTTCGTATGGTTTAGTTGGATAGAAATTTATTTGTGAAATATTGTTTTTTTTGTGTCAAAAACGAGGAAGCGACCAAAAAATTAGCGATAAATATTATTTGCATTTATTGTGTTGAAATTTTGAATTTACGTTTTTCAGCTCACAGTGGAGGATTACGTGCACATAATGGAGTTGCTCGTGAATGACGTGCGTTTCAACATGTACAACATTTGTTACAAAAGAATTCTTGTGCTGTGGATATTCACAGCATTTGTCATACTCCTTGGTCTTCTTTTCTCCGGTGTAACTGGACTGACTCTTTTTGGTCTTGGCATAATGTGGCTTATATTGAATGCCGCAGCAATATTTCTCTGCATGTTTATCAAGATAAAGCTCAATCACAATTTGGAGAAATGCATGGCACAGGTGAACAAGCATTTGTTACGTCACAAAATCATTCTCGGATTGGATGACCGAGGAAAAATATCGTGCCACAAAGTTAATCTCTGCTTCATTTACTTCGATACTACGGATTGCGTCGTAAGTTGAACGAATTTCTTTTTATTAGTACTTTGATCCAATACACGTGAAAATTTTTTTTTTCATGCCCAACAATTTTTTAGAACTCTTTAAAAAGTGATCGTATCTGATGACGTCGAAAATTGTTGTAATTTATTTAATTTCAATACAGAAAAAGCTTCAAGAAGTAATCGAACGTGAAGAACGAGAAGGTAGAATTCTCGGTGGAGATGAAAGTAGTGAAAATCGACGGAGGCAAGAATTGCAACAGAGAATGGACATCGACGATAGCGATATTGTTATTCAGGGAAGTTCGACCACTCGATTATCTCGTAAACAGGTGAGTTCTAATCGTCGCTAATCACTCAGTATCATATCTCTTTGCACACTGCAGTTATTCTTTATAACTCTGTACTACACTCGGCCATTGCACATTTTGTATTGAGGATTTATTGGCTAAACAAGAAACTCTGTGAAAAATTGAAAATCGAATCCAACTGATAAACATTAGATAAATAAAAAAGTTTTCAACTTTTCGTTGTAAAAATATTGCATTTCATCTATGAAACTTGAAGATTAAGAAAAGTGAAACTTTCATTCTTTAAATAATGAAATATTTATTCAACAATGTTATTTGAAACAAATGAAAGTCTGAAATTTCTCAATTTTTTTTTCGTCTATGCCATTACATTCTTATTCAAGTAGCAAGTTTCTCTACAATCCACGAGCTAAATTGATGTTGTATTTATTTTCGAAAAAAAAAAAAAAACAAACAATCGATCTGCATCAAAAACGGTGTATAGGGTAAAAGTGAGCAAGTATTATGCCGATATATACAACGCTGGGGGAAGGATTATCTTCGCCGTCGTTTGGACTGGACGGTCGATGAGGAGGGTGGTAATCCAAGTTGTCCTCGTCATCTCGCTTCGTCCCTGTGTCCCTGTCAATACATTGAGGAATGGTTACGCAATAAGCCACGTGTACAAGGACGGGATTTTTGTCCGAGATGGAGCAGTTTCCTGAGAGACCGTGGTTTCTGACGATTCGAAGGCGTTTTGCACGAAAGAATCGCGATTGATTTTTCAAGGGGCAACAAAAGCGACTTTTTCTGCCCTGGTTTTTTTTTTAAATCTTTGACACATCACACCCTCGTATTATAGTGAATTTAGGTAGTAAAATAATTCTGATCTTTAACCAATACATTCCAGATGCGAATCTAACTAGCGATTCCCATTTATCAAGGATAACGCGTACTTAAAAAAGCTTTTTATCTATCCAGAGGATAGCGTCGTTTTTTACAGTCATGAAAAAAGGCTTATAAAGCCATTAGACGTGTTAATTAATTTTAGGAGAAAATCACAGGTCGCCTGTATCGCACTGTATTAATATTTATATATCTATTTTTTGCTAGATCTTAATTTTACAATCGTGACGATAAACATTTCCGGTACGGTGAGTCAGGAGAAAGATCACGGGATCGTTATTTTCGTTATATTTAAAAAAAAAAAAAAAAAAAAAAAAAAAAAAATATTTTCGATAAGCCAGTTGCTCAACAGAATTATCAAATTTTTAATTTTTTTGGGATAACTACACAAACATTCCGTTACTAATCATACCAGGCAATTGCGAATGATACATTATCCATTATTCTGCCAATCGTTTTACTAATCAATCGTACATTATTTTAGCTAATACATCATGATGTATCTTCGTACTTCATACATTCAACGAATAATGTGATAAACCTGTAGATTATTACTATAATCTTAACGCATTATTTTCACGGTTTTTTTTTGCCTTTGAAGTCACAATGTTTGCAAATCTTGTTGATTGAAACTCACGCTTTTATGCTTTTCTTTTTTTTTCACAGCTTTGGGATTTCGTACGCAAAAAAATCACGTTTCTGTCTAAACCTTTTTCTTTCTCATGTTAGGTTACTGTCATTTTTTTTGTGTTCTAATCGTTACTACCCTCGGTCTTTTTGATCCAAGTTCATTACTCTCGAAGAAATTGTTGTTTCTTCTTCATGTACTTTTTGAAAAAAGTACAACAATTTCTGATTAGACGAATTGGCCTGAGTCAAAATGACCATTTAGTAGTAATAGATTGAGTTTTAAAAAAATTTTTTTTCCAAAATTTGTGTCTTAATGCTTTTAATGAATTCTATCGCTTGTGACTTATTCAGCTTTGGTCCCTCTGTTTTGTTGAAAACGGTGATGGTGTCTGTGTTGGCAGGAGCGGGCGGAGCTGCTGTTGCTGAGATACGCTTCGAGATGGGCGCGTCATTTCGTACGGCACAGGCTCGATCTGGTAATAGATTCGCAGGAGCGCAATAGAGGCATCGGTGGACAATCGGTACCTCCGCGTCACTGCGTCTCCGCCCGTTGTCCTTGTCAATATATCGAGGATCATCTTAAATACAAGCCCAAAGGCAAGTTGACAGTACGCAAATTTTTCACTTTACCGGATTTCGGTTTCAAATAAACAACCGTATAGATCAATCCGCACTTCCATTATGCACACTTAACGATTCCAATCAAGTTCACCAACGTCAAGCATAAATATTTATTTATTAAAGTTCAAGTGATTTTAATGAAATCGAAACTATTTATTATTCGACCAATGTCCGGGGCATGGTTTTCGAAAAAATTTATCTCGACGCGTCTGCTAAAAGGAGTATCGAAATTACGTTCTCTCTGTGTGCATATGTTTCTGACCAAACCCAATTTTGGAACAAATTTTGTTACCGTATTATTTTAGAATAAAATACTTTTTTTTTCCCTTAGTTTTGAGGAAAAAACAAAACCAGTTTTTTCTACTAGATTTCTAGAACGAACGAGTTTGAGCTATGCAAGATAAAATAGTTGAGTCCAGGAACGAAGAGTTTGTACTGGAATCGGGTTTGATCGGTTGACAGACACGATTTTGTCGATTTATGTTCAATTTGCATTTTATATGTTGCCCTTCTGGCAGCCAACTATTACGAGATTTTCGTAAATTTCAAATAAAACGATGGCAGCTCGTTACGTTAATTTTTCAAATTTATAACGTCGACCAGTGATAGTTGCAGAGACTATTCCATGTTTTTATTTTTTATTTTTTTTTTCGATAAAAGTTTCTTTGATTCGAGGAGATTGATTTTCTGAAATACGCTTGAAAAATAGGTTTATTTAGTACTGTGAGTACTCAGTTATCCGATAATCAAAACCAATCATTAAGAGCTTTTCTTTATAAATTAAGAAAATCAATTATCGAAAATAATTTGTTTCTCTTAAAAATGAAAATATGGTAAGGTGATCATAACATTGAAATAGACATAGAATTTATGTGCCTTGTATCGTGCCTTTCTTCCATCGTTGTAGTCTATCGCAAAGAGCTTAAATCTTTGACTAAACAATACATTTCTCCCGCCGATAGTAAATGAGAAAATATTTTAACGGTGGTGGATTTGCTGTCGCTTTATTTTTTATTTCTCCTGGCTGGAATAGATAACAGCTATTTCATGGACGGAGGCTCTCTTTCCTTATCTTTTTGCACTGGCTTACGAATAATGAAAATATACGAAAATTTTTTTGTACCAAGAGCACAAAAGAAAAAACAAAAAAGAAACGTATAAGTCGATCGTTCGATCGATCGAATCCGGGAACAATTAGTTAAGAAAATGCCTCTATATACGTTTCTAATGATTTACACACACTTTTTTTTTTTTCACGACGTATTATTTATAGTCGATTTGAAGAGCGATGCGTAATTTTTTTACATTATTTTTGCGCATCGATAAACCGTGATAACGAAATGTATTGATGATTGTTTTTAAACGATTTACAATTGGACTTTTTTTTTTGAGGAGTCTGACGAAAAAAAGACACAAAGTACCTTAAATGCAGCAAAATTCAATAATTGTATGTGTGTGCGTGTCGTTAATGTAATTTCTTTCATATCGTGAAAATCCGTCCTAAATGAAATTAAAAATTTCATTGAAAACACAAAATGGATAAGTAGTAGAACGATGTCTAAATTAATATATAAATATTATTTGTATTAATAAGCGGCTGACTTTTATACTGTACTTATCGTGTACTTATCAGCAATTCGATACTTACTGTTATAGTAATAAATCAAATATACATCGTGAACGCTAAGAATAGAACACGAGAAGTACGATCGTTTGATAAATGTTGGAAAAAAAAAAAAAAAAAATGAACGATTCAATCAATGATTACTGCACAAATGTTATCGCGTCCGATTAATAACTAATTAACAAAGCAATCAATATGAAAATATAAATGCATATATATATATTTATGTATACACACATGTATTTCTGTTGGAAGATTTATTAAATATTGATTTATTCATTTATCAAGTGAAAATCTTTTTTTGTAGTTTTAAAAGGATAAAAAATATTCCGTTAAAATGGCCTAAATTCTCTTTTGGTAATTTATCCAAGTTTGAACGTTGTTACTAACAAATAAATGATACTCGCACGCAGCTGGACAAAAGGTGGAACAAATTTCTGTGCTCTCTCACAGGCACGCTTTGAACACTTAAGATTCGTTCATTATCATCCAGAGCGTAAGTATTGCCCCGAGTTCCCGAGGTCATCATTTTCAATTCTGCCCTTCCGCTCCTTATCAGTTTATTGAGTAACGATCAATCTGCCATTTCAGCATTCTACATTTCCTTATAAATTTTATCTCGTACGTACTCATCCGATCCTCAAAAAAAAAACAAATATTCCACTCCAATTCTCCTCTTTCGCGGATAAAGGGATCTTTTTTTTTTTATAAAAAAAAATAGTAACAAAAAAATGCGATTAACTTATTTTTCATTATCAGTGAATGTCTACTGCACATGAAAATCTCTTTTAACCCACCGCAAGTGGAATTACCTCCCAGCTATTTGTGGGTAAAATTTTTCAAGATAAAATAAAAAACAATATTTCGATCCTGCTTGTACTTGTGGGTAAAAAAAAATTCCAGGCTTAAGCGTTCTATAATCCACATAAATGTCATGATCGCGGCTTCTCTGTATATATGGGCGAAATTTTTCAGGATATAATAATCATTAATACAAAATAAATTTAAAAAAATCTCATTTGGTCCTACCTGTACTTGAGGGTAAAATGTCTTTCAGGAAATAATCATGAATATTGATGAAAATTTTTCAGGATATCCGCCTGGTTTCACGTGGTGCGCTTATCTTAGTGATCCTGCGGTTCGTTACGATCCAACCACACCGCCTTATTAGTATTTTCAAGAGAATCCGAATTCTCTGCATTTTTTTCGTTAAAACACATATAGTAATTCACAGGGAATTGGTAGTAGTCGTGATGCATTTTTGTTTTTTCATCGCTCAACCTATTTAAACAGTTTTATGAAAATGCTATTCATTTTTTGATAATACTGTTTTTTGTGAACCAGGTTTTTGTCATACTTTTGGAATATTTAGTTGAGTATTCTCGAGGAGCTGAGAGATGGGTTATCGAAATGAAAAATATTCTATTGATATGCAATTTTACAAAAAAAAAAAACAAAAAAAAACTGTCGTGCCTTTACGAATCCAAACAGTGTACCCTGAATTTTGTCAACGTGCCTTTTTCGTCGGGAAATTTTTACAGCGATTCAATTGCTCCTACAAAATAATTATAGCGTCGAAATGTCACAGCGAGCACATATCAAAGGTTTATACGCTGTGGCATATAAATATTGTGTTATGCGAATAAATATATTACCTGTTGATATTAGCCATAAGGATTGATGCAATAGATGAAAATCTTGGAATTATCATGTCGATACTACGTGAAAAATAATGTATTAGGAAATTTCGAGTTTTTGTAAGTTATGTTGAATGATTTTTTGATGCAACACTTTTTCAAGAACATTTTTTCAACTATTATCCCTTATGTGGTGTAATTTTGGCTTGCCTTGGTAATGTTCTCTATAAAATAAGAATTGAAAAAAGCCATACCGTCCATTGATAAAATTATTGTAATATTGCCACTTTCTCAATGAAGCTTTGCCAGATAATTTTGTGATAGATTTCTAATCAATATATTTTTTCGTTATTTTTTCTTTTTTTCACGAATCGTATTCCAGCATCGCATCCTTTGCCACTCGAGTTGCGAGCGATTATTCAAATAGCACATAAATTTAGCGGAAATTATAAGAATGCAGAAT
The DNA here is from genome assembly GCA_037576405.1 of Campoplex capitator. NCBI lineage: Eukaryota > Metazoa > Arthropoda > Insecta > Hymenoptera > Ichneumonidae > Campoplex > Campoplex capitator. Next base: position 3,643,780 of record JARBWI010000001.1, read on the forward strand.
ACATCGGAGTAAAGTATCGAATTGTGGAAACTTTTTGTCATTCCCAGTTAAGCACAAACTGTGTTAATTTTTTAGTACGATAGATTGTATGAAAAGTATCAATTACGTTTCGTTATAGATAATCAATTAGATGGAGAAAAGGACTTGTACTCGGTTAGTATTGGAAAAAAAAAAAAAACAAAAAAAAATAAAATGAATAAAACGAAATATTGATTTATCATCATTCCACCAAAGCTGCTTGAGCTTGGCCTTTTATTTCTTGCGCCAATTTCATTATATCTTCGTCTATAGCCTTGAGAGCATCGACATTTCCTCGAAGCTTTTCATCCAGTATTTTTAATACTTCATTCACGTCCAAATAGGTTTGTACTTTTCTGTACACGTTGGCTGGGTCGTTGACATTTGTGGGAAAATGTAAATCTTCTCCGTTCGATTTGTCTGAAAATGAAGAAATAGGTATAAAACATTTAATGAATGAATTATATTTCAGAATCATTTAACAATTCAATATTATTTATAACTAAAATGTTTATCGTTGATTCATAGCATACTGTTTTTGAATAAATGGTTGCATGATTTTTTATTATTTTACTCTTATTTAAATCATTGATTGACAATGATATTTTCATTTTTTAACGTTTTTGTAAAAATGAAGAATTCTAATGTAAGTTTAAAACCCTCATGCAATTGTTTTCAACTAAAAAAATTAGGTAAATAAAATGATTTTATGTTTCTCACCATTTCTGACAATATTAAATGCGACATCAGAATTGTTTGCATTTTTAAGATCTTCAATTATCTGTTCGGGCAATGGATGTGGAGGCCTCGGTGGAATAACTCGATTTTTTTTATTCCCGAACATGACTTTCAACACTTTCAATTGAATAGTTGACAATAATCGTAAATTATTACAATTCGCACACACAGTTTGCTGTCAAATGTAGAGTCGAGGTTATGTACAAGGGAATGGCGACTATGCTGTGAAGCTGAACTTTTATGTTACGTTATTACTACTTGTGATTCACTATCGAATAATCTAATACCGAGAAATACTTGGTTCAAACTAAGAAATTACGAAAAAATATGGATTAATACGGTATAAAAATTTATGGAGTAGATGTATGTTTTTTATTTTTCATTTTGTAATTTGAGGTTACGTTAGTGTCAACAGGAAAAGAAGCTGGAATAACCAATTCCATTTTTGCCTACCAATGATTCATTCCTGTACCGTTTGTAAGTAACAAAAGAATATTTCAAAAAAAAGCTCGTAGTTCGTTGTGTTGATGTCACCAACAAGTGGCGCCAGTTCCGCGTCAGCTGCCGCGCGCCAAGTGCTTGCAAAAAAAAGGATGTGGGCCACAAAATAGGAGCTTGAATGACAAAAGCAAGGTTGGCGGCAAACCGACAAACAAAGCGTGCGTGCACAAGAAACGGACGAACAAAACGAAAACAAGTATAATTTTGTTTATACCGGAAGTGGCTGTTGGAAGTGTGTCTAGCAAAAACCGTTACCCATCGAAAAAGAATTGAAATCACGAGTTAAATGCAATGCGTTTTGTATAAATAAATGTTGAACGAAAATGCCAGCGGCGATTATTTTACCGGGTGACAGTCACGAGAAGGAAAATAATTACGATGAAATTGACAACGTGATGAGTACGAATATGAAAAAGAAAGCTTTATTGAACGGTAAGAAAGGCAACGAAAATAATCAGTTGATCGAAATAAACTCTGAGTCTACGCTTCGAACAGGCAATGTCGAGGAAAGCGACGATCCGGGCGATCCCGAAGCTACCAAATGTGGCCGAGACTCGTTTGATTCATCGGAAGAAAAAAATCTCTCCAAGCCTCGTGGCCCACGTCAAGTTGGCAGTGAAATCAAAACCCGGAGCTCTCGTTCTAGAAAATCTTTTCTTGAGAGCGAGCGTTCAATAGTGGGAATGTTTGCTGCACAAGAAGCAAAAAAAAAAAATGGTGAGCCCGAAAAGAAAGATGAAAAGAACTTGGCGACGTTGCCAAATTTCAAAGATCCGCCAGGCGTCGTTGAGCAAGAAACTATTATCAAAGAGGAAAAACCAGACACGAACGGTACAGAGAATGAAACCGACGAAGAAATCCAATTACCCGTTGAAAAAAAGATCAAAACTGAGGCAGATGCAAAAAATGCAAAAACCACAAAGAATCAAGTTAAAAAAGCTCCTGAACCACAAGCAAGATGTCAAATTTGTAGGCAGAAATTGGCAGAAAACGAAATACAATTATATCCAGGGCATCCCAACGGAGCTATGGAAGAATTTGTTTCTCTTACCGATCCTCGGTTGTCTCTGTTCACTGGCAATGAAGAAGCTATTTTCGAGAGCGACGAAAGACCTCAGAACAAATTGACACACTTTAGGTACAGTTGCTTAAAAATTAGAAATTCTGCCTCGATCTGTCCAATGATTACAATAGTTAAATAAGTAGAGTAGAAATTGTGTGAAAATTTGAATGAAAGTTATTTGAAAGTGTCAATTTTAGAAAAATACAAATGTCTATCATTTAATTATTTAATTTACAGTGTATATGACAAAAATGGTCACTTGTGTCCCTTCGACACTGGCCTGATAGAGAAGAACGTACTTCTTTATTTCTCGGGCTATATGAAAGCGATTTACGAAGAAGATCCGAGTCCGGAGGGTGGTGTACCAACGAAAGACATGGGGCCGATAAACGAGTGGTGGGTTTCTGGTTTCGACGGCGGCGAGCTTGCTCTGATTGGCTTTAACACAGCGTTTGGTGAATATATTCTGATGGAGCCGTCCGAAGCTTACGAGCCTTTTATGGCTGCTGTCAGAGAGAAAATTCACATGAGCAAAATGGTGATTGAATTCCTACTGGACGAAATAGATCCGACTTACGAGGATCTCGTGAACAAATTGCAGGTAATCAAGCAGAAAATTATTCAAAAATGGCAGATATTTAAAAATGAGTAGATTATTTGAAAATTCTTTCATTTCAGACGGTCGTACCCCTTAAAGGTTTAACTCCTTTCACCGAAGATTCGTTGCTCAGACACTCTCAATTTATTTGTGATCAAGTTCTCTCGTTCGACCAATCAGCCAATCCCGAAGACCCTTTATTAATTACAAGCCCGTGTATGCGAGCTCTCGTCAACCTCGCTGGTGTTACTCTTGGAAAAAGATTGGCCAGTCGTAGGACCGAACGCCTTCAACAAAAAGCGAAAAAACCATCATGGACTAAAGCCACTAGTACTCAATTGGTCAATAACATGTTCGAGACTTTCTTTACCGATCAATTGGCTGAAGATAAGGTTAAAGAATCGGGGGTCAGTATGAACTTTGATTATTTTTGGCTCTGGAAAGATGAAAAAAAAAAAAAAAATCGAAAACAAAATTAGCATGACTTGAAGAGTCAAGATTGAAACGTATTAACAGGACTTGAAGAATATTTATGAAGAGTATGAAGAAAAATGTTGAAATCAATTATCTTAAACTTTTTCTATTTCGTTTCAGGGTCCAAGAAGAAGAAGATGCGGAGTTTGTGAAGCCTGTCAGCAGTCTGATTGTGGTGCGTGTTCGGCTTGCAAAGACATGACAAAGTTTGGTGGGACAGGAAGAAGCAAGCAATCTTGTGTACAACGTCGATGTCCAAACATGGCACTTCAGGAGGCCGATGATTCCGATGCCGAGGACGAGGAAGAGTATCAAGCTCTAACGCGAAACGTTTGTGAGAACACACACGAAAAAATCATTAAATCGCTGAAATGTTTGAAGAAGCAAGTCGAATGGCAAGGTCCAGAAATCTTCGACGATGGCCGTAGGAAGTTTTACTACTCGGCAATCGTCGGAAATGAAACGATTTCCACGAACGATTGCGTTATGATCGAATCCAGCGATCCAACGATTCCGTTACAAATCGCTAAAGTTATGTACATGTGGCAAAATAAAAGTGGCTTAAGATTGTTCCACGCGAATTGGTACCGTCGAGGCAGCGATACGATTCTCGGCGAAACCTCCGATCCAATGGAATTATTTTTGATCGATGAATGCGACGATGTTCCTCTCATTTCGATTTCGTCAAAGTGCAAAGTAATCAGGCACGAAGTTCCTGATAATTGGGCTGAGTTAGGTGAGATCCATTCGTGCGCAAACTCAACTTTTTTTTTCAGTTCTATATTCATTTCGTTTTCAATGCACTTTTTTTAATACTTTTTCAGGCAATACTGAATACAGTATGGAGAGCGAGATAAAAAATCAGGACGGAAAAACATTCTTTTATCAGAAACGTTACACAGCCGAGAACGCGAGATTCGAAGATCCTCTTCCTGATCCAGAGTGTCCTCGAGCCGAAATCAGTCACAGATTTTGTCCTGCCTGTGCTCGTTTTGGAGCATTGCAACAACAATATACACCCAAAGTTTGTGTTCTTTGATCATTTTTCAAGCCTTGACCGATGGAACAGGAAAAACGACCTCTAATTTTCAGTAAAAAACGGTTTTTACACCATTTTTCGAAGCTTATCGTCGATTCGTCATTAAACATGCACTAAATGCAACTTTATTATACACTAGACTCTTTGTCATTGAAAAAAGAAGAGAATGGCGTACAATTGAATCTTATTATCGCCGACGAGAAACGTTTTATATTGAATGAAAAAAATGGGGTCGTTTTTCAGCCCATTAGGGATTTAGGATTGAACATCTCTAGTTATTCGAGATATAAAAACCGAAATTTTGAACAGGTCTTCGAAAGAGGGGAAGAGAAAAACAGCCGCGAAGTTGAATACGGTCTTGTTCAGTACAAAGGAAATGATTTCCGGGTTGGGAATGCTGTGTATCTTGCGCCAGGATCCTTCAAGTTCAAATATACTTCGAGCTTGCTCGATCCTCCAAAACCTAAAAAAGATCAAGTCGACGAAGACACATATCCAGAATTTTATCGTAAATCTTCGGATCACGTTAAAGGCTCCAATTACGATACACCCGAGCCATTCAACATTGGTTATATAAACGCCATTTATGCGACTACGACTGACAAACTCGTATCGTCTAATGACATTTGGATCAAAGTTACCAAATTGTACAGACCTGAGAACACTCACAAGGGCGCTTCGCTGGTCCAACAAGTCGATCTTAACTTGCTTTACTGGAGTGATGAAGGTAATTTTAAAGACAGAGGGTTTCAAAATTAATTTTTGTTTAATCATCACGAATGTTTTCATTCATATTTACGAATGTTTTCTAGTCTGCAACGTACGTTTTCTCGACGTTGCTGGAAAGTGCTATCTCATGTATTCCGAGAATTTGGATATTTCGATCGACGAATGGACCGGAAAAGGTCCCCATCGTTTCTACTTCACACAAATTTACAACGTTGCTGACAAAACTTTTGATGAGCCTCCAACAAAAGCAATGGCTATCGGACAGCTCGGAAAAGGCAAGACCAAAGCAAAGGGCAAAGGAAAAATCAAAGGCAAAACTACTGAAGAAAGCGAAATGAGAAAATTGATCAATAAACCTGTGGATGATCCACATGTGTTTAAGAAACTACAAACTCTTGATGTGTTTGCCGGTTGCGGGGGTAAGTTCGCAAAAATCTCTTTTCCGAATTAATAAATATCCAAAGAAATCTCAACTCATATAATTTCTTCAATATTTTGAATATTTTTTTCATTCGAAGAAATCGAACGAGAATTCCACATTTTTATCTTGTTTATAGAAAATTATATTCTTATCGATTTCAATTATTTGTTTTTGAAGGATTATCGGAAGGCTTGCACGAAGCTGGTATCATAGAAAGTCGATGGGCTATTGAAAAAGAAGAACCTGCTGCTTGGGCTTACAGACTGAATTATCCGAAAGCCACAGTATTCTCGGAGGATTGTAATGTTTTATTACGAAAAGTAATGGATGTAAGTTTCTCAAATGACAGCGTAATTTATCAATCGTACAAAACCGTTATTTCCATCAAATTCGAATTAGACGACGATCAAAAGTTTAAATTGTTTTGATGAATCAGTTTTTTTTTTCAATAGACGAGAACGTATAAATTTTTTTATAATATTCAAGAAATAATGTAAAAAAAATGATGAACTTTGTACGATTTCAGGGTGAAAAACGAGATGATAGTGGTCAAAAATTACCTCAAAAAGGCGACGTCGAGTTAATGTGCGGTGGTCCACCGTGCCAAGGTTTCAGCGGCATGAATCGTTTCAATTCGCGACAATATTCGTTGTTCAAAAACTCATTGGTCGTATCGTATTTGGCTTATTGCGATTACTACAGACCGAAACTTTTTCTGATGGAAAATGTGAGAAATTTTGTTTCCTTCAAACGTTCGATGGTTTTGAAATTGACTCTGCGTTGTTTAGTGAAAATGGGCTATCAGTGTACGTTCGGAATTCTTCAAGCGGGAAATTACGGAATTCCTCAGACTCGTAGAAGGTAAACGATGTCGTGAAACACTAATCAGAATTGAACATTTTCAAAGCGTATTCAAAAATTGATGTTTGTTTTTTATTTCACAGAATGATTATTTTCGCTGCAGCACCGGGCGAAAAATTACCAATGTATCCGGAACCAACTCACGTTTTTAGCAAACGAGCTTGCCAACTGAGCGTCCTTGTCGACGATAAAAAATATCAGTCGAATTGCGAGTGGCACGAATCCGCGCCTTATAGAACGATTAACGTTCGAGACGCAATGTCCGATTTACCGAGCGTAAGAAACGGTTGCAGCATCGATGAAATGTCGTACGGTGGTGAGGCGGTTTCACATTTTCAGAGAAAGGTGAGAAATTTACAGTTTTTTGTTTGTTTAATTTTCAATCTGCAAATAACTTTCAAATAAACTCGTATATTTCGAAGAATACAACAATGATAAAATGCTCGCTTCTATACTATTTTACTAATACTATTTTATAACGATTTTCATTTTTTAAGATTCGTGGAAATCAAAATCAGGCGAGGTTGCGCGATCACATATGCAAAGAAATGGCACCGTTGGTTGAGGCAAGAATGGCACACATACCAACGGCGACTGGCTCCGATTGGCGAGATTTGCCAAACATCGTTGTGAGATTGAGCGACGGTACATACTCAAAGAAATTGGAGTATACTCACCACGACAAAAAAGCAGGAAAAAGCAGTACCGGAGCTTATCGAGGAGTTTGCTCTTGTTGCGCCGGAAAGCCGTGCGATCCAATCGATCGACAATTCAATACTCTGATTCCTTGGTGTCTTCCTCATACGGGCAATCGTCACAATCATTGGGCAGGATTGTACGGACGATTGGAGTGGGACGGATTTTTTGGCACTACGATTACAAATCCTGAACCTATGGGCAAGCAGGTGATAATTTCGCGTGATTTTCTAAGCTATTCCTGAGAAATACTATTGAACTTTATCACTTTTATCATATTATTGATTTCGATTTTATATTGAATATTTTAAATAAGTTTTTTGAAAATAATTTATCACTTCGTGCTTCGCGAAAATATGCTTGAACGACTTGTATTCATAATTTTTTGGAATATACTTCTGGATTTCGATTGGAAAATCGATTTTTAAAATAATTTTTCAATCTATCTGATGTCGAAATTCGATTGTCAATTTTTTCAGGGTCGAGTGTTACACCCTGAGCAGACTCGTCTCGTGAGTGTCCGGGAATGTGCCCGGTCCCAAGGATTTCCGGATTCCTATAGATTTTATGGAACAGTTCTTGACAAGCATCGCCAAGTTGGAAACGCTGTACCGCCGCCGCTTGGAGCTGCGATTGGTCGTGAGATAAGAAAAAGTGTAGCCGCGACTCAAAAAGAGGCTGATTCGCCTGAACCAAAAACCGAAGTACCTTCGAATCTCCCAGCCGTCGTTGTTGCGGCTGCGAGTTCAACAAAAATAGAACCTATGGATACTCAATCGTAATGAGGAGGGTACAGAAAAACGTTGTAACTTAAATTTCTTCTCATGACTTTTTTATCTTCAAGTTTTTCCGAAAAGAAAAACTCCAAAAAACTTTCTTCATTACTGTACATTAACATTCCAGTAAGTGTGTAAAAAAAAGTTGATCATAACGATGAAGGCAAGATTTTTGTTACGAGTCTTGGTGATTGACAAGTTTTTGTTCTTTTATTTTGTTTTTACACTCACCCAGACTACATCATACAAATATTATATTTTTTTATATCGGTTGATACCTTCGATTGTGAAACAGAAGCTCAAAAAATGTTTTTCAGATCGTTCGTGAAGATGACTAACAATAAGTATAAGATAAGATTAGACCCCGATTGTTGCATTTGTTGTGAAAAATTGTAAGACTCGTTCCAAAATATACAAATATTAAAGTGAAGATATAATTTTTTTCCGTTATCAAAGCGACAGATTTTCAGGTTCATGTGCAAAAAAAAATTATGATTTACAGAAGGAAATAATTATTTATTGTGTGCTGAATTCAATCAAGTGATCCTATATCCATTCGGTTACTTCGAGCTGAAAAAAACTTGACATTTTTCAAAAGTTGAGGTCTAAAATGATTTTTTAAATTCTGCCTCAATTTCAATCATTGTTATTACTCCAAAAATTGAAAAAAAATAGAGTAACTGGATAAAGATTTCGTTTCACCTTACCTTTCCTGAAAAAAGAAGCCAGAAGCTAAATTTATTGAATTAGAAATTTAACTCGTAAATAGGCGATTGAATTCGTAAAGAAATCGCTAAAGTTAAAATTATCTTATTTGTGCTGACGTCTTCATAAAGTTTCGTATTTTACCGCTTGGGGGACAAGCGTCGAGTAGTGACAGTACAGTAATTCAGTAATTAGTAATAGACCAGATATCCCGGAGCGAAGAGTGACGACGTCGCTCGACCATCGCATGTTTCCATCTAGACTCTAATTATTGCATTTTATAAAATAAACAAAAAATAATATACAATTGTAAATATGTGGGCGGATACGGTGTTAATAGTATTTATAAGTGTTTGTACAGCCCTCCTGGGAGAGGGTAAGTAACGAAACAATATTGCACCAAAAATTTCATTGACGAAAAAAAAAAAATTTCGGACACGTCGATAGAGAGATAATCCCATCAAATTAATGCGGTCAATTAATTTATTTCCACTTTTTGTTTTTATCCAAGGTTTGACGTGGCTAATGGTTTATAGAACAGAAAAATATCAGAAACTCAAAGCAGAAGTCGAACGTCAGAGTAAAAAGCGTAAGTTTCATATTTATGGAGTTGTTTTTCGTATATCTCCGCCTAACCTCTTTTGAAACAAAATTGTGAGTTCTCTTTTTTTTCTATGTCAAAAGTGGAAAAACGTAAAGAGGCTCATGGGGATTCGTTGGATAAACAACAAAAGAAGAAAATCGAAAGAGAAGAAGAGAGACTGAAGAATAATAATCGTGACTTGTCGCTTGTCAAAATGAAATCAATGTTTGCAATTGGTTTTGCTTTTACCGCACTGCTCAGTATGTTCAATAGCATTTTTGACGGAAGAATCGTTGCTAGGCTACCGTTTGTTCCCATTAGTTGGATCCAAGGATTGTCGCATAGGAATCTTCCTGGAGACGATTATACGGAATGCTCTTTTATATTTCTTTACATTCTTTGCACCATGAGCATCAGACAGGTATAAAAATTTATAAAAACTTTCTACCATAATGCCAGCTACTAAAGTTCATCACTGTCAGCTTCAACTAAAAAATAAGCATGAAATATCAAGAGAAAATTTTCTGGTAAAGAATATTTGAAGGAAAGAATCACTTTTGTACAGAATAATCAGCAAAGCAAATTGTTCAAGATAAAAACAAAAATATTATTTGCAGAATATCCAAAAAATGCTGGGCTTTGCACCATCGAGAACGGCGAGTAAACAGAGCGGCAGTATATTCGGTCCGCCACCTCAGCAGTTCAAGTAACGACAGGGAGAAAAGATAGTTGAAGAGTTTCACTATTTCTTTCCCTCTCTGCGAAGCGACGTACTTTTATTAGTATCCAAAGGGTCGACGTGTTGAAGAAAAAAAAGAAAATCATGTGTCAGATCACACGGATCCAGAACTCATTCGTGCGAACGTATAAGATTGATCAACAGAATACATTTTCACTAATTATATTATAATTACAGTATATATATATATTTATATATAGATACGTGAGGAGCAGAGCAATTTTGTACAAAGTCAACCGGATTTCACAGCTCTACAACCACGAATAACGCTCATTCAATTAAAATTAAGCTCGCGTTAATCGTTCGTCGATCGAGAACAAAAAAAATGCAAGTATCGAAATAAAAATGGCATTTCTATTACACTATGTTGACTTCCTTCATTGGTTCAAGCGATATGAATCGATCGAAACCCAATCTCGTCAAATCGATCGTTATGAATTCCGTATCTATGATCAATTCTGCTATCGCACGACCCACCGCTGGCGCTTGTTGAATACCGTGACCACTGAAACCCGTTGCGAACAAAAGATTCCCATGATAAGGATGTCGACCCACTATTCCATTCTCGTCGAATTCGTTATATTCATAAAATCCGGCCCATGATGATTTCACCTAAAATTAAAGAGCGTTATGATGATTTTTTGATTTTGTCCATTATTTAAATATAAAATTTCCAATTAAAACCTTCAAATTCTCGAAAGATTTGACCCGATGAGCGATTTTAGGCCACACATGGTCGTCGAAAAATTTGTCGTCCACGTCGAGATTATCTACTCCTGGCTCGTCCGCTAAATCTGGCGATCGACCGGCTATGTAGTGACCAGCTAAACCTTCTCGTCTGCACAAAATGAATAGAGAAATATCCTTACTACTTTTGTAACTTTTAGCTGGAGAAATACATCAATTTAAACAAAATAATAATTTCAGATCGAGAATATACACTCAAGTACTTTTTAATAGAAAAAACAATCTGAAAGAATCAGTCATTCGAAAAATGCTTCAAACTTGAATGTTCAATTAGAATAATAACTGATCTATCGACGGATAAATTTCAAAAAATATACGATAGATTTGAATTTATTCCGCTTTTAAAAATGTTTCGTCAATTTTTTTTTTTCGTTAACCATTTTTGTCACTGTTGTTACAGGACACTTACGATGTCCATAATATGATAAACATTGCGATTTTTTCTATATCATTTTTGTATTCAAAAGCTGCTCCATGCACCATGTTTTATTTGCTGTCATGTGAGAAAAATAACGAAAAAAAAAACAAATTAAATGAATTCCCACGTACCGAAAATAAGCTCCACTTGGATCGATCGTCATTGGTGTGTTGATACCAGGACCATCGGGCGAGTGGAAACAATAAACGAAACGTTTTCTTGGTTGAACAGGTAATGGCACGGATAAGATACCCGGGGCAACGCCAATTTGCGCCATTTCAGCGATTCGTCTACTGTGAGCACCAGCAGCTACAACCACGTAAGCGAATGTGATGAACTTCTTTTCGCCATCAGGAGTTTTAACCTGAAAGCAAACGAATCATAAATTATATTGATCGTTTTGAGAAATAAAAAATTTAACTGGATAACAAAAATTCGATTTCAATTGGAGAATTGCGGTTTTGGCTTCGGTCTATATGATCCAGACGTAAAATAAGGTACAAAAAATGTTGTGTAGTTTAGATACTCGAAATAGAATTTTGATGTGTACAATCATTAAAAAAATTTGACTCACTATGGCAGAGGTGAGTCCTTGTCGAGTGGAAATATTTGAGTCCGCGATCATTTCGTTGTTGGTATTTTTATAAGTGAAACCTTTGATTTCACCATGGACATATTCGACGCCCATCGCTATAGCTTTTCTTTTCAAGCCAAAAAGTAACGCCCAAGGATCAAACCATCCCTCTTTTTCAAGTCCGAGACACCCTGCTGCTATACCATTCGTGTTCAACCATGGAAATTTTCTTTCTAATTGCGAAGCGGTCAATACAACATTTCTTGCCCCCATGGAATTTTGGAGCTTGGAATTTTGGCACAAACATTCCGCTCCGGCCTCACTGGCAAGAAACAAATAACCGTGCGGATGAAATTGTACGTCGACAGGTTCACGGCCAGGAAGACCTAAATGGTCTTCCACGTTTCGTATAAAATCAGCTCCGAATAATGACATTTCGATGTTTTCCTCTAGGGAGAATTGTTGTCGCAAACCACCCGCTGATAGCACTGTAGATGCTGTTTTGTACTGAAAAAACCAATAAATTTCATCACTTTTTTCGTCACGAATTAAAAATCGTTCAAATTTTTGCAACAAAAATTATTTTGCTAGTTTTACCGTCGGATCTTTTTCAACAACGGCCACCCTAAGTCCATCCTTAACCCTTTCTTTTATCCAATAAGCGACCGAGCTCCCTATAGCTCCTCCACCTATCACCAGGACATCCACATGCTCAGGAAAAATTTGATCTTCCGTGTCCCACTCTCCTTTCTTTAGATCTTTACTGTGATCTTTCCAAAACAACGTTTTCCTCTTCATTCTCCTAAAATCATCTTTCAAAACTCTCGTCGCTCTATTAAAGGGATGCTCTCCCGGGGGATCTTTTTCCACCCATTCTGTGTCCTCATCTTCTTTCTGTTATGAAAAAAATCAATGAGTTTACAAATATCATGGAACCAGAAGCATGGGGAAATAAAACTGGTTCATATTTCATTTAATATTTTATCTTCAATGAAATCTTATCGATTAGGAACTAGTTTTGCACTCGAAATTGCTCAAAAACATCTTTCTGTTCAAAATTTATACTTCTGTAATAATCACAGGGGCTCAAAATATTTCAGGGACTTTTGAAAGACTTGGAAGAACTTGTTTACTATTTTCAAACAATGAGACAGAAGAGTTCTAAATCTGGTTTACACATTTTGTTTCAATACTCCGATTATACATTCGATTCAATTCGGGTATTTAATTTAAGCTGTTCGTTTCATTTGCATTTCAATAGCTTGTAAAATGTTTTGTGAAAAAATTTTTGATTGATTGAACAACACGCTGTAGTTGCATAATTTTTTTTCTTTAATATATTTTTTATTACAACTCTATTGTTTCCAGAAGAAATGAGAAAAGTAAAAATATATATGGCAATACTTGTTTGTTGTTACCTTTGTTCCATAGGCATTGGCAGGTTGTTGAATGCCAGTAGTCACAGGCAGGTTAATTTTGACTCCACGCCGAATGAAACGGAGCAGCATTTTGTAGGCGATCTGTTCACAATTAAGAGAGTTCTTTGACTGGAAGTTTCCGCACAGTGCTCTGCGTTTTGCAAAAGTAAACACAATGATAAGAATTATTTCTTTTCACGATTTCCTCCTTATCTAGAGGTTATCAGGTGGCTTAAAGGTTGTCACAAACTACTATCTCATAGTCACTATGATTTGTTATGAAAATGCGTGGAAAACCGTTTTCAAGTTTAAAAAATTCATTGCACTGGAGAGTTGAAGGTTAATACACTAAAATGGAGTGATTGAAAACTTACGAATTGTTGTCTACTAAATAAAATATCTTTACTTGAGATGGTTTTTTATAACGATTCGAGATCCATGTTGGTTTTGTTTTTCTATTGTTCAAAAGTATACATCGTATACATTAAAATTGTTGCTCTTTCACTTTTTTGTTCGCCGGGAAGGTTATGAGTTATGAGACACCGCACATGTGCCTGCACTGCTGCTCGTACACAACGAGGTTTTCAGGAACTATGATTAGCAGACCATTTTCAATCCCTTATTGTGTGATATAAGAAATGTATTGCAATAATTAATTATTATGATACACACGATTACCGAAGATTAATTGTCCGGAATATATATTTCGAGGAAAATCGCTCGAATTCCGATTTCAGACAATATAAACAATAAATGTTGTACATGGCAGACAGCAGACAATACAAATAAAATGTAACGTTTTGGGTGTCTCAAAAATAGGTCCAAAAACAAATTGACGAAAAAGAAGATTTTGTGATACCACATTTTTATTATATCAACTTACTTTTCGTGTATTATTGAGATTAATAAGCTTGAATGTGAAAGCTAGAAAGCCTATAAATATTCTGTTAAGAGTAAATATGTAAAAATCAAAATACTTCAATCGCGATCGTCGATATATAGATGTAATCTTTTACAATTCCTATTTTCTGCGATGACGAAGGAGTGAAGGATTTTTTTTGTAAATAAAGTGATAAAAGTTATCTAATCAGTAGATCTCAATGAAATTTTTATATGAAAATAATAAATGGCAGAAGCGAACTCCCATTTTGATAACCTGTTGTCGAAGTTTTAGCCTGTCGAACAGATTCAAGATTGCATAAATTTATCATCAGTTTGTTCCACAACGGAATGACATATATTTGATCGTATACGTAATTGTAATCCAGCAGTTCTTGAATGGTTGAAAAAATTTGGTCAAGAAATTTTTGAATTTCTCGGCAACGCCAAGTGTTTCGTTCAGTCATACGCCGCTAGATGGCTTTTCCCACAGCCGTTTCGCGTGAGTACATCATCACTGGAAATGAAATAAAACCCGACGAAATTTCATGTCAATGTATCTCAAGTTTCCCTTCAATATACGAATAAATCTTTCGCCTTTTACTAAAGATTTCCGTGGAGGGGAACATTTTGAGTCTAACTCAAATTTTTTATAGCACTCGCCGTCAAGGCGGGTCGTAATCTAATTCCAAAATAAATAGAGTTCTTCTGCCGGGTCAGCCTGGTAACTGAGAGTTCTACACACTGCAGGCAGGACAGTGTGGAATCACGTGGATTGTTGCATAGTTAACTTCCGCAAATGTTTTTTAGACTCGTTCTGAGTTTGCTATAAAAACATGATCGTGCTTGTAAGCACTTTCACAGACCATAATTCTAATATTTCCAAAACTAATTTGGAAGGACATACGAGTATTCAGCCCCAATTTGTAAATGGAACAAATGTTAGTCGAGTTTACGTGAACTACATAACCAAAATATGAAATTTTTTTTTACGACAATTTTAATATCGCGTATGAGTTACGTTTACATATTTTGACCCAAAAATTTCGGTATCATCGGAATTTTTCTTGAGAAACAAAAAAAAATATCAGCAACCTGTAAATTTTGAACTATTCGAAACAATTTGGATACAAGACGACTATCAAAAAACTAATCGTTATGCAAGATAAAAATAGACACTGGATTACCTATTTTCATTGAAAACCACTTATTTTTAGTGTTTTAATTCAGGCTTCCTCCTTACCTTCCTGTTGAGTCATGACGATTTGGAATTTCAGTAATTTTCGTTTGTAACTGAGACTTCGAGGAATATACCGGAAAGACAACAATTATATTTTTAGAGTGCTGTCACTTTTTACAATTTCAACATCAGAATGGAGTTTGCGAAATTTTTTCCAAATGGAGATATGCAATGCTCGAGATTTAAAAATGATAATTCAACGACCGAAGGCTCGAACCAGGTGAAAAAAAGATCATGATCAACTTTGCGATTTTGAAGATACTACAATTTTTTTTGATTCTCTCAATTATGATGACAACGACGGCACGTGAAGAACTAGATGAAAAGTGATGGCGGTGCAGCAACAGAAGCGTCTGGTCGTGAGTAAGCGCACACCGTGAATAAAAAAAAAATAATAATAATAATGAAAAAATTAATAACAAAGTCGGTATTACGTTTATATTTATAAAATTATTCATCATTAGAAAGCACATATGATCTATCTATATGACATAACTCACTATATACACACACACGCACACACGGACATACACACGCGTGTGGGATTTTTTAATTGTTTTGTTTTCTCATTACTTGTTGTTTGTTTGTTTGTTTGCTTGTTTTTTTTTCCAACTACGTAATGGTCTTGCAAACGTAGATAACGCATCTATTTTGCAATAAACACATGTATGTATGTTCATGTACATATTTCAGAGCGGCTCACGAACGTGTTTCCCAGAGAGTATACCTTTTCCTTCAATGCTTCTTCTACTTTTCCTTTCGTTTTTTTAACTTTTTCGTTTAATCTCTGTTCATCCTTAAATAATTTGTCGAGTGAAAAATAAAAAGTAGCCGAGACGTGGCGGAGGCCGAACGCACTCAAAAAATCAAACTTCAATTATACAATAATGAATATAATCTCTCGTTTTTGTTGAATGCGAGCAGAAAACACTGAACAGCGAAGAAAATATCGATTATTCAAATGGATAACTCGCCGAAATATACCAATCGATAATAAATAATCACGATGAGATAATAAATTATCACGTCTTCCCGTGGCTCGATATATATTTTCGCTTACGAATTTTCCTCATTTACTTTTCTTTTTTTATTATTTCATTACATATTCACCGCTCTGCAAAAAAATATACTATGAGCAAATAGAGGGAACGCAGTGTTTCCTGTGTAGCATTAAACTCGAATCGATCGGTCCCAATTTTCTGTTCCGTTATCTCTCTCTCGGTCTCTCTTTTTAGCCCCCTTTGCTTTTTTTTATTTTTTATTTTCTCTTTCTCCTAACGTCTCGTTCTTTTAATCTCTTTGTAGCCTTAATAATTGCCGATAAACTCCATGGAAAAATAAGACACTTGCGTGAGATTTCTTGCATATGAATGCATATATACACATACGTATGTATACATATACATATATATTATTAAATGTTTGGTATTTATATAACAGATGTGGTTTAGAAGTGATTTTCTTTCTTTCTTTTCCTTTTTCTTTTAGTGTGCATCTAAGACCCAAAAAGAGATTTACTGAGCTATGCAAAATAGAAGGTCGTTTTTTCTTTCTTTAGTACATATATATGCCTGTATAATATATATGAACGTTTTTTTCCTATATATATATACATATATATAGGTACCCTTATAATAGAATAGAAATATGTATACGCCAAGTGTTTCAATAATATTAATATCGAGATATCATTAATTCATTATTAATCTAATAATAATTATAATTGTAATAATAATAAAATAATGATACTAATACTAATAATAATAATAATAATAATAATAATAATAATAATAATAATAATAATAATAATAATAATAATAATAATAATAATAATAAACCGTATCAATGTGGTAATAATATTGTTTCGTAACAAGAATATTGGTAATAATAATTGAAATAAAATAATGATAGTCATAATATTAATAATAGCAATGATAGTGATAATATAATTATAATAGCAATAATAATAATAATAATAATAATGTCAATAATAATAAAATAATAGTTATTATATTATAATAATTATTATAATCATATTAACAACAACAAGTTTTCTTTGTCACATTTTGGTTGCAGATTCTTACAATCACAAATATATTATCCATAATATAATAGTCAAAAAGATTGTTAAATTAAGAGAAAAACGTGATAGTGCTCTATGTTTTTTTTTCTTTCGTATTACTTTTTCTGTTTCTTTTCTTTCGTTTATCTTTTGTGTACAATAATTAAACCTATAAATAGTTCTATGTTCAACAGCCAAGTGGTATAATAAAGTATACCTTTGAGGTACCTACGTAGTTTCTTTCAGTGATACCAAGTACTGTGCCTACCGAGTACGCGGAGTTTTTCTTCCGTCTTCGTTATTTATTTATATATATATGTTTATATATTTATCTCTTTGTTCATCTCCAGCTCCATTCAACTCTTTCGTTTTCTTTCTGACTAAAACATTGATCTCTTCAAATGTTTGTTATTTATCGAGATTTTTAATGTTTTCTTTTTTATCTTCGGTCTCCACAAAAAACTCTATTCGAGTAGTCGCTTGGTTCACTTCACGTTAAAGAAATACCAAAAGCTTTCGATAATTCAAACGAAATATTTCCCTTCTTACCGTCTAAATTGTCCTTCTCCGTAAACGACGATCAAAGAATTAAACGATCAAGAATAAGACACGAAAAAAAATCTAATAATCGTGAAAAGTACCGCGTACCAGCTGACAAATGTATTTGGCGAAACGTATTTGCATACTACTTCGTACGTGTAGTATTACATACATAATACAATAGTATCGATTACGTATTTATAGAGCGTGTATTTATGTAGGTGTACTTCGTGTTTTTTTTTTTTTACGTTTTTCTTACGATTTCTCTTTTCTCCTTCTCTCCATTTTTTTTTCCTTAATATTTTTCTCCTACTCAAATATAATATGTTACATGTAACGAATCTTCAGGGTGAAAGTGGCCAGCAACCCGCAGTCACTCGGACAGTAACTTCTGCAGAAGGGATGACTTTGGATCACCTCGTACCGCCTCCTCCATAGTAGTCTGTGAACAAACATTCGTACTTTACTTATTTTATCCAATGGTCAATCGTACGTTGGAAAGAATCTTATCTGTCCTATCGATCCTAGATGATATAAAAAATTTTTTTTCACTGTGTGGGCTTCCAAATGTGATATTGATATCGCGATCCGGTGGAAAATTCGAGTCATTTTAAAAGAATCCATTTTAGAAGACTTTTTTTTTCTTTTTAATATAAAATCTGGGCATTTAAATAGAGCAGAAACATTGTTTCAATCGATTTACTTATATAAAAATATACATTCTGATGATTTCAAAAATATATGAAAAAAAATATGAATATTTTATGCGTTGAACGAAAAAACATATTATTCAAAGGATAATCGCTCGATTATCGATCAAAATTAGAGTCTAAAAAATGTTCGTCAACCAATCGTGGGCGATTGAGTTCAAATTTGATCGCTGCGTATACAACGAAACAAAATTCATAGGCACGAGATCTGAAATGTCAGTTATCAAAAAGATTTGATATACGAAATAAGTTGATTTTCATTGGAAAATAATGCTACGATTCGGTACTTTCGAAATTTATTAGAAATCAGCAAAGTAACTAAAATAAAACAATGTTGCGTATCGTACGAATCAAAGGCAGCAGCGATCTCGTTAAAGCAGTTACTTTGCATTACGTCAACAAAGCTACGTACACGAGTGTCAGAAATCATTGAGAAAAAAAGGAAAAAAAAAATATATATATATATGTAATAACATAGAATTAGGACTTAGGCGTTGTTTTTTCAGCGAGTACACACAAAAAATAAACTTTGTAGACGATGCTTCTTCTACCTACTCGAAAAACGCTTCAGCCTTGACTCAATTCTACGAAATGTGTGTGCTTTTTTTTTCATCATTCATCCACATGCATCCACGCATCGAAATTTTCCCATCGCGGAGAAAATAGTTGCGCTATTTTTGAAGGATAACTAAAAAAATTGGTTTTCAAAAAGAAAAAGAAAAAAAAAATAAAATAAAGTGTATAACGATCCTAAGCGCATAAATCTCATTAATAAACTGTGAAAAAGCATTATCCTCGTTCTATCCAAGTACAAACGTATCCAAGAACGACAAGTCCACTCGTAATGAGAGTTTATAAGCTTTTGGATACGACCCACAACCTTTTTCAGCCAAAGAAAAAAACGAGAGAAACAAAATAGTAAATGATATTAAACGAAAGAATTAAAGTGCGAGAGAACTGAGCAGCCCGCATTGAGTTCATTTTGCTCGATATCGGTGAGCACATAAAATCTGAAATACTTCTCAAAATAGATGATTCCTGAAGGCAAAGAAAACATTGATAAACATCAGAATTCATTATCCGTCCGGCTGAGAAGGACAAACATTCGCGGATAAAATTTCTTTTGTCCGTTCTCTTCTCATCATTTTTCCAACAAAATAATTACTCTCGAATTAATCGCACAACTCGTTAATGTTAAAACTAACTAATGTCTGTGTGTGTGTATGTATATTTTTTTCTAAAACGAAGTAGAAAAATCTACGATAAGATTGAGAAAAAAATCTCAATGAAACTTCATACCACTAAACTACGCAAAAATGTAAGTGTGTGTGTTCAAAACATGCGAAGAAAGCAGCATTATAAAAACTAATTTATTATCTAAACCCTAAGAGCCACAAACGCTCGGTATATGTAAATATATACGTATGAATTTTTATTATAAATAAACATGTCGTGCACTATAAGGTTTTGAGAAGCCAAGCGAAGAGGGAAGACAGAGCATACAAAATCAAATATAATTGAATGAAAATTGAGATAAAAAAAAAAAGGAAAAAAAAAAGAAACAAAAGAAGTTACGTAAAGTAATTGTCGGAGGGATCTTACCCTGGAGGAGGAGGGGGCACTTCCGGCACTCCCAATGGCCCAACTCTTGGCAGGGCCATCGCTAACCACAGCCTCACCTAGTTGGGACATTGTAACAATACATGTTACCATAGTCTTAAAAACGAGTTTTGCCTTTTGAAAAACAAATCTTTTCTCTCTAACTTCCTTTCGTTCCCTCTCATTCGCATCTACGATCGAACCCTCATGATCAATGTACTGCTACGAATTTTTCAACTAACTCTTAATGTGGTAAAAGGATATAGTCACGAGACATGGCGTAAGGTTCTTACAAAAAGATCTCTCAATTTTTAAAACAATTTTATACTGGTTGGTAAAACTTCAATTACCTCAAAAAATAATACACTGATCTCCGATACTTAAAAGATGGCCCTCACAAGATTTTATCGATCGCGTACCAACATTTCAATTGTTGAAATGTCAAAATGTGATCAAATAAAAGTAAATGACAAATCATAAAATTAAGATTGTATCCGACCACTGAATGATCAGCTGTTTTTCAATTTTTCATTACTTTATTTATCTACCGTTGAAATGATTTTCTTTCCACGAAGAAAAACAGGAAGTATATTGCTCCCAGAATTTAACAGCGGGCACCCGATTTTCATTTTTACAGGGATGATATATTTTATTTTTTCGTCATGTACAAAGGTTTTTCGTAGTTGAATCTCAAGTGATAGTTGAGTAAAAAACGAGATTCCCGAATATTCATGATAATGTTCGTGTATTTTTGGAGTATTGGTGATTGACTGTACGGAAGCTGAGATTCAAAATGACAAGTAATGCTTTTTCACAGCATCGTTAAAAAAAAAAAATGTCTTTTTGTCACGGGACTAAAATGGTTGTAGGAGTTTTGAAGTAGCGATAGCGTCTATCGTGCTGTAACTATTGAAACTGGCAGGGTAAAAGTGTCTATATTTGACGTAAACGTATTACGAAGATTAATAAAATAATTGTTACAAAAATTGGGTTGAGAGGGATGGGGGGTATACAGTGATAAAAATATAACGATAGTTGCACTGGGGGGGGGGGGGGGGGGGGGGGGTTCAAATTATTTCTAAATGAGCTACTGCATCGGAAAATCTGTTAGACGATATAAAAAAGTTTATTTTTTCATTTTATTTTCGTGAACGATGCATATCAACGTGCTGTGCTGTTCGGGGTCAAGGGGTTCAGAGGGCCAAAAAAATACTAAGTGTCATTTACCAAGAAATCCTCGATTAAGTTATTTTACAAAATGTTGCTGATAATTTTCTTCAGCGATCTGCCAAATCAAAAAAATCCTCCAATGACTAAAAAGATTCAAATGATTGTTTTTGACAATTTTTCATTACACGATACGTGAATTTCGATCAATAAATGAATAAGAAATAAAAAATAATTAAAGTAAATTAAACGTTGCAGATGTCATTGGAAAAATTGATTTCGCAAATCTTTCAATAATTATTTGCCCCAACTCCTGATCTTTTATCAACATCACGAGATATAATGCTACGTCTTAAACGATGAATATTTCAACTTAAATATTTTTCCTCTCTAAACGTCATCAGAGGTTTTGTTCTAACAATTGAAATATCATTTTTCTTTTCGTCGCTCGAACGAAACGTACCTGCCGAAGACATTTCAAACGGCAAACCAAGAGCTTCAAGATCATCCTGAGTTACTTGTCCGGTGAGATTATTTTGCAAATTATTCGGCACCCTCTGTTGCGTTCGCGCTCCAACAACAGCCCTCAATTCTTGCCTAACGAATTCGGAAGTCATGCTGCCCGTGCTGCTCGTATTACCTGCGAAATAAAAGATTCGAAAGTATTGTTAAGCAAAGTCACTTGGGAATGTGAAAAAAATAAAAGAAGGAAAAAAAAGATAATCGGACAAAAATCATGAAAATATTTGCATATGAAAATATCGTAAGAGATATTTATAAAAATTTCGAGACGTCACTGTACAGAAATAATCATTGATTCATCATTTCGAAAAAAAAGAAAACAGATATTTTCATATACTCTTTTTTTTCTCTACTAACAATTCAACTACTGTGACTGCGGGTTCAGGTACAAAGCTACATTAATCAAGTCTCAATATTACTGAGCAACAACCGGTCATTATTTTTTTTCTCCATTTCCTTTTTTTTTTTTGGTTTTTTTTTCCACTTTAACTTATAGGAAAAATGTGTCGTCTATAATATTTGATCTAAATGGGTTACAGAAGGTGTGGGAATTTTCTAGCGAGGGATTCCCCGTGAAAAAAATCGGAAAAATATCTGGGAAAACTGTAAAAAGTTACTAAGATTAGCACAGAAAATTCGGTGGCCGATTTCAAAGACTTCAAAATTCAATATTCCCGGATATTATTCACAATTTGATAAAAACAGAAACGGGCAAAGATCCAACGGATAATTGATGAAAAAATAATAGTACAAAGATTAGTTAATAGTTGTGCTCAATGTTGAAATCACTTTCGTGAAAAAATATTCACAAGCGTTGTGCAAAAAATATTGAAAAATATTTTTCTCATCAATGTTTTGCCGATTTCTGAATACAAATATATAAGACAATGAAAATTGTTCTACCATTACTTTTCGATGGATGACTGTACATTATTATTTACAATTGCGTCCGTTGTTCGTTTCTTTTCATCGCAGTATAGTAATATTTTATAAATATATGTGACAAAATGAACGAAATTAGTTCTTTATGATCTGGCATCCAGTGAGCATAGTTATGACACGGATAGTGTGCTGAAACAGCAACGAAGCACCATGCAAACACTTGACACTATACAATTCACAGGGTATAGTTTTAATTATAACAATTTATCATATATTACGATAGCCCACATGTGATAATGATACACCTAAACGATTATGTACAGAGAAAAGTGTCGCGAGGCTGCGAGAAGGTACCTCTATTTAAAAAAAAAAAAAAAACATTCAACTCCGGATGTCGTCCTTGCTGTCCGAGGTGATTGAAAAAAAAAATCAATCAAAATTCTTTATTTTAATAAAAAATTATAAGACCCGAAATAATGAAAGATTGCATAAATCAACAAATTTCATAGAGATACCTCCTTAAGGGAGGGCTCCATGGCAGAATGTTAAAAAGACTTGAACTTTCGGGGGAAACAAATTTATTCAGCAGAATGACAATCGCGAAATTTTTTCGAATATAAGGAAAATATTGAGATCGTTACATTCGGTTGAAAAATTTGGGACGAAGTGTGGAGCCCGCCCTTGAATTAATCTTAATTCCCAGAGGAGCATAATATAAACTCGTTGAAAAAAGATCGACTGATCCTACGTCTAAAAAATTCGTCAAGTCAATCCTTCTTGGGATCAAACTGTCGATGAGACGTCGAGAACGCGTTCGTCCTTGCTCGCCGTTCGTTTTTTTTTTGTCTATTTATTTATTCCTCGCTATCGATGTTTCAAGTTCCAAGTGTCCATAAACCCATGAAAATAACAAAAAAGCTTGCTCGCCAAGGAGGGTTTTTCATTTGGTATTCGGGCGACAGGTGACACAAAGCGGTGAAGATTGAGGATCGAGAGATCCGAGGTCATTGAAAAAGTCACTCGGTACGGTATATCTAAGAGGTGAACAGTGATTGATTGATGAATCGGTGTTAAGGGGGGAAACCAGTTTAGGAGGCCGAAATTTTGTTTGTTTTTCGTGAATTTTTTACATATGGAATAAATAAACAGAATTTTTTTTTAATTTGAGAATATTTTATTCATGGTTTGAAATAGACTTGAGAATTTTTTGAAGCGATTTCCGCCGGAAACAGTGTCACTAGATCATGGACGATTACCATCGGAGTATTTTGCTGGTGGGCATTCCTGTGGTTTTAATTTTCATCTGTAATCATCACAATTTTTTTTTTTCGTTAACAACATATTTCCTAAGAATATGAACCTAATTCTGGAATTATATGATTATTAAAAATATGTTTTTTTATGCGAAAAAGGTGAAAAAATATGGTATAAAAACATAACATTGTCTTCAAACACCTCAAAAAAATGCAATTTTCAATTTTTTTTTACACAATCAGGTTCATATTCTTAGGAAATATGTTGTTAACGAAAAAAAAAAAATTGTGATGATTACAGATGAAAATTGAAACCACAGGAATGCCCACCAGCAAAATACTCCGATGGTAATCGTCCATGATCTAGCGACACTGTTTCCGGCGGAAATCGCTTCAAAAAATTCTCAAGTCTATTTCAAACCATGAATAAAATATTCTCAAATTAAAAAAAAATTCTGTTTATTTATTCCATATGTAAAAAATTCACGAAAAACAAACAAAATTTCGGCCTCCTAAACTGGTTTCCCCCCTTAAGACGTTGCGAGTACCACAAGCTGATGAATGAGAGAAGAGAGACAGAAAGAAATAAATAGGAAACAAAGTTAAAATGAAAAAAGAAATGGACACATTGACCAAACAAAAAAAAAACGATTAGGGATTTATGTGCTCGAGACGAATGTAGTAAAAATAGGATAGGAGGTGAAAGAAAGAAAAAAAAAAACATTTCAATTAAAGTTTGGTGAGAGTGAGAATATAGAATTCTGTTTTGTGCACGACTAAGCTGGTCAGTGAGATTTGGCGAGTTTTGCTGGCTTGCCGAAGACATGTACAACATTTTTATCCTCCTTGATGGTAGATTTTTTTTTTTTGCATTTCTTTTTTTGCTCTGTTACATTCCCACAAAAGGAGAAATGTGATGATTGGTGGTGATGATTGGTGTTGGTGAAGGAATGATGATACAGTGATGGTCACATGACATTAAAAGGTCACATGACTTACCACCCATTTGGTGACCGGTGGTATTACTAGAAGGCATTGATCTTGCGTCCTGAGGATCTCCCGGTCCCGTACCGTACATCGATATCGATGTACGATCGTAACAAAACTGATTGTTCTGTACATCATGATTGTTGATACTATTTGCACTCGTGTGATAAAGCATTGAGGTGTGTTGTTGATTTGTGTAATGTTGGTTGTTCGCTGGATTCTGTTGATTGTGATTTGCTGTTGGTTGACAACCGCCGTGTTGATGACTAGGTGATAATAGTGGTTGATCCTTGTTAACACCACCCCCGTAATGTCTCGGTGATCCAATACCACCTGAAACATTGTCATTCATCTACCACGATTTCTTCCGTTTTTTTTTCTCTCTAACAACCAGCACGACATGCTCTTCATCAACTTTTTTCGAAGACGGCAAAATGAAAAAACAACAAAACAAACTATTTAAGCTTTCACGTATGGGCTGGTATTATCGTTACTTTTAATTAATCGCTAATTTTAAATGTCAAAGGAATATCACAATTCTATTACATTTATAATGACCACTTCGGAAAATTGAAAATATGGCTACTTTCACGTCGAACTTTATCTACTTCAATGACGATTCATTTGTAAATTAATGAACATCCAGAATCCCGATTCAAAAGATTGTTTTTTTTTTCATCAGATTCTTTGCGATTTGAACTACGGTGCTGAAATGAAATTTACCATGACCATCTTAGCCCGTGAGACGTGCTGCATATATTCATATTTTTTATCAAATCTATATCGATATTTGTTTTTTCTTTTTCGCAAGTGCAGCTCCATACGTGAGTCCACAAGAACAAAATCAAATAAATAGCACGAATGCATTTCCCTCGGTCTTGTCGTACGCAGTACTCAAGTAAATATTTTGTTTTGTATCTTTTAAGCGAATAAATATTCATGAAAAATGTTGATCTGCACTGTATCTAAAACGAGAAAATGATCAGACCATAACGAAATTCAGTACAAAGATTGTATAAATTTCAAAAAGTTGTAGTCAAAAGTGATAAAAATTGGACATTTGAGGAACGAAAGTAGATTAATAGGATTGAGCTTCTAGAGAAAAAAACAAAACAAAATGATTCATTTGAGTAGTACGTTGTGCAGGGCCCTCTCGACGAATATTCGTTAGAACAAATCACGAGAAAGAAAACCTCGTGGTTCGACCGAGCAAACGAAAGAAGAAAAAAGATCTACGTAAATCCGAACACAGAGAACATTCGACCAAAGAGATACGAAATTGTAAACCGTAGAAAGTTGAAAATATTTGTAAATATGTACGATACTTACCTACAATATAAAATACTCTCAAAACTCTCGTAGCACAGAGTTTCAATACTGGCGTAATAAAATAATGACAAAAGTGAAAAAAAAGTGGCTACATCACTCCGCTGAAATTTGAATGTTTTCTCTCGTGAAGGATCAAAACGACGAATCCTTCTGATTCTTGTAGTACTAAGGAACGACGATCGAAAAATCCGTACGACGCGTTCTCGCGTCGAGTACGCGATTAAAAAATAAACAACCCCCTCCCCCTCCCCCGTCCCTCAATTTATGAGAATCGATGTGGAATTGAAAAATTAATCGAGAGCATCGATTAAATTACCTGGTAACTGGGTCGTTGCGGTAGGTGTCGAAGAGGCTCGCTGAAGACGATACTGAGCTGTGGGATTGGCGGTATTTGGGTTAGGAACGGGCGGGAATTGGCTGGCCGTTGGCGATGCCGGTGGGGGAAATGATTCAGCCGGAAATGGGGATTGACGCGCCGATGCCGGTGTACCTGGTGACGGCATCGATCTCTGCTGCTGTTGAAGCTGCTGTTGCGCCGGTTGCTGTTGCCTCGTTTGATTCACGTTAAACATTCGCGGACTATTTCCGTAATTTCCCTGAATTCATTTTAAAAAATCAACAAATCGTATCAATTCTTATTTATTGAGAATGAAAAAAAAAGTTTTTGTTTGATTTTCGTTGCTTTCGGAGATATATAAATTCATCATGTTTATATAATTGAATTACTCACTTGTGAAACTCGAGGTGATAGCGGTTGAGGATGAGAAAACGACATCATAGCAGCGGGAGAATGTGGCGACAGCCGCGCTGCAGCTGCCGAGACTTGTTGGCCGCTATTGAAGTTATTATTAACGACCGAACTGGAAAAAAATTCGAGAATTATAGCGTTCGATCATTTTTCAGCGAGCCATTTCTAAATGATCATTCGGACTGAATTTTTCGTAACTTCATTACATTTCTAGACAATTTTTTTGCACTTCTTTAACAAAAAATTTAGTATTTTCCAACGATTCCATTGTCATTTATAAATTTTATGACGCTCTACTCTTTTTTCGTTTGTAGAAATCACGAGAATGAAGGAATAGACGTTTCAACACTAAATTTGAAAGGTTTTCAATGAGAAAACTAACGCTTGACGAAAAGCGTTATAAGTTTAGCCTTAAATAAATTAGATAGAAGACATTTATTTACTGTTGCGGTAACGTTGCCGGATGGGAATATGAGTGTGAAAGGCGGTGGCCCGAAGGCATCTGGACGGATCCCCCGTAGCCCGGCGAGACTTGAGAATCTGATACATTGGAACGCTGCTGTAAAAAAGGGAAATATATTAATGAAAATTTCCCAAGATACGAATATCGATTAAAAATTCTGCGCAGTACTTATTTAGTTCGTTAAAACGCAAAGAATTTTAAACCGAATACATTTTTTTGAGTAAAATTATAAGATCGTCAGAGGATCATTTGAGCACGCAGGAAAAATAGCATTTTGGAAATGTCAAAATTGACGTTTCATTCGGATTCAATTGAGTGAAATAAAAAGAAAAAGACGTAGGTTCATTTACCTGGAGCGAAACATTTGGCGCTACGGTGTTATTAAGTAAGCTATCAATGTTGTGGATACCCGATGCTATTTGGTCTGGGGCTGTTGCATTGGATGGTATGAGTAATTGTTGTTGTTGCTGTTGTTGCAAAAGCCTCTGTTTCAATTGCTGTTGTTGCTGTTGATGTTGTTGCAAAATTTTGGCTCGTTGCTGCTGATGCTGAGTGAACTGAGTAGCATTCTGTCGTATTCCTGGCTGGGCGTTGAATCTGACCCTCGATTGTTGTTGGTACATCGGTGGTGGTTGGTAATTGTGACTCGTTGTCACTGACGTATTACCCAGCTAAAAATGAAAAAAGAAGAACGAAAAATCAATGAAAAATAAGCTTGAAGGATTTCGAGAAAGAAGAAAAGCGAAAGAAGACAAAAAAGGCAAATTTACCGCTGTCGAATAAGCCGGAGGTGTACCAGGCATCGTGATCGTGGAAGACGTCGGATTCACTGCAGTCTCGCATAACATCAATGACTTTTGTATGGCATTAATAGCCATTTTTTCATTCATCGGTGGTGATTCAATAGCATCCAATAGATTCGCTATTGCGGACGATTCTGTCAAACGAGACGCTAGACCTATCATACTATTACTATCTGCTCGAATTTTTTCATCGGAAATGCATTAACTCGTTGAGAAAATATTTATTTTCATGTATATTTAATATACCGTTGAAAAAAAATGACAAAAATATTTACCCGCGATAGCTTCATCCGGAACAAATTCTATAACCTGATCCAAAATGTCCGAAAGATCTGGATCTGACGACTGATTGTCCCACGAATTTGGGTCCACTCCGGCAGGACGGTAATCGCCGCTACCACTAAATTCTGCATCCATTTGTCCCATTTGGGGCCTTTGTTGCTGTTCAAGGGAAAGAAAATTACTTAAACTGTGATTTGACGTTTGATGTGTAGTTTCATTAATTAGAATTTACAACCATAAACGTTATATTTTGTGCATTGATTCGTTATTTCAATTTTCTTTGATATTATCATGGTAGTTTGAATTTTCTCATTTTAGACTTACTTGACTTAGCATGTGATTGAGGTAGGTTGCTTGACGAGGTAGTTGTCTCGTTTGGTTTTGTAGAGGTGTACGCGCCGAGGTCGCAGTTGTCGTTGTCGTGTTGCTGACAATCGGCTGCATACTACCACCCGACCATGGCTGTTGCTGCTTCAAACGGTCGACAACGCGAGGCAGCTTGTCCTTTAAGTTTTCAAACACAGAATAATTTAATTAATTTTAAACAAATTTATTTTTCGGCGTCATTTATACAAAAGGCCTAAAGGGGTTCCTCGTTCCTCACAGAAACTTTCGAATCATCGACCCTTTTTCCAGATATGATAATATTTTACTTGAGTCTTATTTTTGTAAGTTTCCATTCCAGTTCAGAGACTAAAATTTAACCGAATACACCGTATTACCGAACTATATGTGCGCGGTGAAGAATGCGTGAGTCATTGTTGATAATAATACTCACGATATTGTGTAAACAATGCAATGATCTTTTTGTGCTTTTTCAAACTGCACCAAAATGACAAATTACTATTACGATCTGTGCCATTATTTGTAATTTTTACACGATGGAAATTTATACCCAAAATATTATCATGGTTGGAAAAATCAATAAAAGTTTTACTGTGGGCCCCGACGATTCACGTATATTCGCATATGTTAGCACCTTCCACTTTTGAATCCACACAAAATCACACACAAGAAATTATTCCACGCTTCTGTTGATTCATGGTGAAAAATGAGAAAAAAAATGATGAATATCTAGTGAATCTAAGGATTAACATAATTTTTAATTCCCCTGAAAGTATCTTGGATTTTGCATAACGCTCTAATCTCCTTGAATAAAAGTTCGCGGAAGACTTTGTTACAAAAAGTTTTTGCTTTACCTGTGGAGTTGCCGATATCACAGACGCGGGTATTGGCGGAATAGTCGCTGGCTGAGATGGCTGTTTAGCCAGTAACGATGCCAACATTTTATTTTTCTCCCACAATTTGCTAGTAACGGTACTAGAGGCTCCGGTTCCGGAGGACGATACTTGATGCGATCCATCCATCGGTCGTTTAACGGCCATATTCATATTACCATCTTCGCCGGGCCTCTTTTGACCGACTTGCGAAGTTGCTGGATGCGGGTGATCACCGGATTGCGAGGGGGATGGAGTCGCAGCGCGGAATCCAAGACTCCGAAGTAGGGGATCGTCGTCTCGACTCTGAAAAAATAGGATGATTTATAGAGCCAATAATTTCAAACTTTCAGAATAAGATATTTAAATGCAAATAAAAATTAACCTCTCGTTGTTCCTGCATTTTTCGCTCTTCGTCAGGATCCTTGAGTAATTGTTGAAGAAGTTCGTGCTGCTTCTTCAAACCGGCTCGAGCGTCTTCGTCCTCGTCATTTTTCTCATTCAATAACTTGAAACAGCGAAAAACGTAAGTATCGTATGGAAGAAAGAAGACAATGAGAACGTTACGAAAATTAGAGAGTGCGTCGACCGAGGGAGAGATAAAAAAAAAGTAATCTTAAATGAGAAAGGTTTTGTGACAAAGGACCAAAGTCGAATCTCCGATAGTCCCCTCCGAAAAACTGTACGAAAATATTTGTTCTGCGTCAAAAGGCGAGTACGTTGTACGACATTTATCGCTTACATTTTCGAGAGAACGCGACGATAGGGTGAAAAAAAAATAGGAGAAGTATTAAACGAGAGAAGAAGAAGAAAAAATAAAAATAAGTGTGAGAGGCACTGTCAGCTAATCGCTGCTGCGACTTAATACCGTAATACAAGACCTTCCATCCTGTAAGTCGCGTGTCAATGATCTCATCAAGAGAGTGATATATTCAAAAGGAATTTCGTGAGAACGCTCGAAATAATATTTGCATCGAGGATAAATCAATGCTGGATTGAGATAGTGGAAAAAGAGTGAATCTCACACTGGAAGCAAAATTTTGGAGAATCCAGAAATTCTGATAGGATAAAACGAAAGAAAAAATTTAAATGCAGAACTCAAAGCGACGCTTCCGGTTTTAAGATCACGATTGAATTTTTTTTGTTTTTCATTCGATTTTGATGAATTACTTTAAGCTATAAAAGTCTGAGAAAAAGAGAACGAGATGTTTACCTGTAAAAGCATATTGTTGCCAGGCGGAGGTTTGGGATGCTCGACGTTACTTTTGTTGATGTTGCTCGGACTGGTCCGAAGCTTGTTACTATGTTCCGAATGATAATCATCCTCGTCCGGTTGATTCAACAAAATTTTCAGTATCCTGTGTTCGTTCTGGTTGTCATTGTCGTTGTTGGAGGTATCCTGATTATCATCACTGACACTTGTTCTTTTGGTGAGCAAGTTCCTCAGTCTACCAGATTCCGTGGGCAGAACACTGTTTTGAGTTTCATGGCAGGCTTGTGACGAATGGCTCGTTGGATTATTGACGTCGTGGGTGACGTTACCATGAATATTCATGGGGGTGGATGAGTTGTTGGAATTTTTGTTGTCCTCGTGCCTTTTGCTGGTCGATGGTCCAACGATGTTATTGCCTGGGAGAATAGAATTGCCGGCGGAGGCTGATGTTCCAGATAGTCCATTTCCGGTTGAATTTGAAGGACCGGAAACTGAGGATGGTCCACTGGATCCGGGAAGAACAGCACCAGCGGGATTCGCACCGTTAGCGTTGACAATGGGAACGCTCGTGTTGGACATTCCCGTTTGCGATTCCTGAAGAGGACTGAATGGGAACGAATTACTGAAGTTGTGAGTGGCAACGTTGACGTTTATAGATGGGCTGTATGGACGCATGGGACTTCGATGAGACGGTACGATCGCCGTATTCGAAGAGGAGTACGTTCCCTGTGGGCTCGGAGTCTGTACGTTTGGTTGGGAAGGTGGTCGGGATATCGTTTGACCACCGCAACCGCTATCTCTCGATTCTGGCCTATTATCGTTCGTAGGCCAGGCGTTGCTGCTACCGGCCAAGTCCCACGTGGAACTTGGAAATAGTTCAAACCCCAGATCCATGCCGCTTGTAAATTGGTTGTACTGATTGTTCGGTGTCATCGAACCAATTGAATTGTTCGAATTGTCGACGTTACCAAATGCAATAGTACTGTTTGTCGTACCAGCCCCGTTACCGGATGATCCAACGCAACCACCGCCGCCAACGACAGAAACGCTCGACGACGTTGTACACGAGGACGTTATCCCGACACCGCCACTGCGGCCACCACTTAAACCACTCACTTGACCGTTTACATGACCGATTGACATCAACGGCCCACCCACGTTATTGTTATTGTTACCATTATTATTATTACTATTATTCGCACAACGGTTACTAGAGTGTCCCGAGCACATTTTGTTGTTGGAAAGCTGACCACCCTCGCTAGCCGTTAAGTCATTGTCCCTATTTTTTGACATTTTGTTTCGGTTTCGTTGACGCACGACCGGGGAACAGATAAAATCAATAATACAATTTTTTTTTTTTTTTTTTTCATTATTCAGCAGCGGTGTATGACGAAATAACAAAAACTGTGTATGCTCTTTTCACATTTACTACTTCTTCATTAATTTTTTTTTTTTTTTTTTTAATACTTTATGACAGCTAAAGCACGACGAGAAATGAGCGATGAATCTACGCGATTTACGTTGACGTTGATGCAATAAGTTTTCTCGATTTCTTAAGGGCTACGTGGCGAAAGTAATGAAAATTGATGGATCGATTTATTGAATAATAGCTCAATGATTGATTAGTAAGAATTTTTTCACTGGAATTCGATGTTAGCAAGATTACTTCGAGCACAAACTTTGCTAAATTTTTTTCATTCACGACTCATTTCGAAAATACGCCACGCTGTAGCTATCTCTTTTTATAAGATGTTTTACTTCTTTTTTTGGCTGACACAAGTGATCGATTTAAAAAAACAAAAAAAGTGAAATTGTCTATGGCTGTTTTGTACTGTTCTGTTGTGTAATATTAATGTTTTTTTTTTTTTTGTGAAAGAAAAAACAAGTTGACTGAAACGTAAATTACTAGGCGAACAAAAACCACCAGCGAGATTAGCGAATCTACGAAATGTTAATCTACGAAAAAGGTTTGAGGCAGTACGACTTTTTTTCTCGTATTCGATCATTTTCCTGACAGAGGATGAGACATCATTGAGGAAAAAATAGAATGTACGAAAAAAAGGAATAACGTGAGCTGATGAAATGATGGAAGGGAAATGTCGTGGTAACAGATTATGAGGAGGGTGACTGCTTGATTAAATTGTGCCAAAAAGTGAAAAACAGAAGATAAACGATTTTTCTTTCTAGAGTGGTCAGATCTCCAACACCTACAGGGAAACGTATGCGGTCGTCATGCGGGAATTTTTGGATATTAAATAAGGGCCGCTGTGTTAAATTATTTGAAATCGTTGGGGAGAATAATCAATCGTTTGAAAATTTCTCAAAAATTCATATTTCCTCATCCGATTGCAGTGTGAGCTTAATTCGTTTTGAATAAAATGGAAATAAAGTTATTGTATTTGAAACGTAAAAAATTATATTGTCAATTTTTTTCTGGATCTTTTGTTCCTTTGGTATGAACATTTTGAAGGAGAGAGATCTGTGGATAAATTTTATAAATAGAATTTAGCTCTGCATTAGGATGAAGATATATATTTTCGATTAAATACGAGGGTATTAAATTTTTTTTTTATTTACCGTGTAGCGGGGACGAATGAAGAGAATAAAAAGTAACGAAAAGTGAAGAATATTTTTGTGAAGAATATGTATGACAGTGGATGAGAGCAGAACCGAGTGCATTGGCCGCTATCGAACTGAGTCATTGAGAGATAAGAAATAAAAATGTATCGCGTGTTTTTGTATTTGTCACAATGTTTGTGGGTGTACGTGTGTGTGTGAACGAGTGAAAATGAGAAACAGAGAGAGAGAGAGAAAGAGAGGGAGAAAAGAAAAGAGGTAACTCACCCGACAATCGAATAGGCGGACATCACAAAATCCGATTCGTTCATGCCATTCCCTTTGAAAAGTCTTGACTTTGTTTGAACGTTAAGGAACTTGTCAGAGCACATGCGCAACCGATACATGGAACTCGTTCCCTCACCGGTCTGTAGCGTGCCCTTCAAATGAGCAGTTAATTTACTGAGATCATGCGGATGACACAAGTCCTGTATTGTTGTTCCAACCAGGTCCTGAAATTCAAAAAAATTCGATAAAAAATATTATTTTAACAATTCTAAACTATGCTTACGACCGAAACTAGCAATAATCACTATCATTCCTTATTTTTTTTTCGATAAATTTATTTAATTGAAAAGCTTAAAAAGTTCGGAGCAGTCAAATACTAAAATGGAGTCAAAAGAAAATTATTTGGTCAGAAAAACTTCATTTGAGCTGCTGAAAACTAAAACTTTCATATTTGAAGAACTGTTGAGAATAAATTTTCTTAAAAACGAAGAAAATTCTTGAAAAATCGAGAAAAACTTTAGCCATTGAATAAAAACGGCGAATTTTCATTATTTTCATTGTTCGAACGAATTTAATGAAATATTTGATCGGATTTGTTGAGATAATCACCTCGTTTAGGTACTTTGAGTAAGAAGTAGACAGTCCATTATTATCGACCGCTATTATTTTCCCGCTTATGTCCGATTTAACGGAAAATTGTTCGATGGTAGCGCCAACTGGCTTTTCGTTGCTGGATATCCTTCGTGCAACGCACATTACGCAAGGACCAACGTCCGACGATTCCGATGATACATCACCGCTTTCAAGACGATTAGTATTTATTGGTAATAGGGCAGAACATATTTGCATTGTTTCGTATTGCGATACACGCTGTTGCTTCTGTTCCATAGTCTCGTCCTTATCATCGGGCTTCACGAGAAAGCGACAATTGAAGCTCCCTTTTCTCGTTTGTGGCTGGGGATCGCAGGTCCAACCTACAATATTCGTTCAACTGATTAAAATAACAACGAAAATGATTCAACCCTAGAGACGGGTTATTCCAACCAACTGTTCAAACTAGTGAGATAAGAATATCGTTTCATTCCATTCGAATAATTCGAAATTTCAAAATTATTTGTAAATTAAAATTTGAGAGGTTTCTACCATGAAAATTTCAACGATCCAACCATGAAGATCTCAAAATTATTCAAATAAATATTTTTTCCTTTACAAAAGTTTGAATAAGAAAATTCGATAAATTTAAAAAAAGAAACGAATTCGATTTTGTTGTAGAAAATTGAAAAAAAAAATGAATCAAAATATAATATCGACCTAATGACATCGGCAGGCTTTCCACGAAGGCTTGGTGATCCCCATGATGAATAATATTATAAATATCCTTTCCGAGAACATCGTCCTTAGAATAATTTATATACTGCTTTATATTATCCGTAACGTATTCGATGCGGCCCTCGGCGTTAACGACAAACAGAAAGCCATCTAACGCCTGAAAAAAGAAAAGAAAATCAAATATGTTAGTGCACTTTTTCATTCGTGTTTTCAGTCGGAGTAAAAGCAGGGTGTCTAATAATATTGCGACGATTGAGAAGTGACTTTCGACATTTTCGAAGCATCCTTGAGTCTTTGTCATTGTTTTAAATGAACAAAATTCAGAAAACCTTCTCATTGAAGCCTGTTAGAAATAACGTGATCGATGCCGATGTAATTTGCAGTTTGTATACACCTCGAATGTTTTCCTGGACAAAAGTAATGATCGAAATTTTGAAAATAATCAAAAATAATTAAAAAATTGAGTTTTTCTATTGATCTCGGGACAATTAGACACTCTGATTCGAGTGTATTAATTTTAATGATACCATTGTGTTAGCCACGATCAAGGACGATCTCGAAGAAAAAAGAAAATCATACGAAACCGTTACGAGGGATGAGCAAGCGTACCGAAAGGATTTTGAATGAAAAACGAAAAAGAAAGAAAAAAAAAAAATTTGAAGTAAAACGCGATTCGAATGAAGGGGAAACAAACGAAAAAGTAATGTGCCAAAGGAAGATCGTCCGTAAATTTGAATCATTATTATCCATGCCGATTGTCGAAAATGTAAGAGAGTGACGAGTGTGGGAACAAAAACAATCACTTACTTTGAGATACATTTTCGCGAGTAGTTTTTATATTGTTTTCTCTCTATTCGTATACGGTGCAAGGGGAAAAGAAACACGTGGCAATTGTCAAGCTTGCGGTACACGAAGCTGTGCCGAGATAACAAAACTTGGAAACTCTTCTATCTTTTTCCCCTGATTAAGTAATCGCGTTCTTTTCTCTCTCTCTCTCTTTCTCTTATTTGGCCTGATAACCAACAATACTAAACCTTACGTCCTGGAAACAATCGAGGGCTAATTTAGCATGCTTCGAAGATTAATTTTTAAAGACGAAAGTAAAATTGCTCTTTTTGTCCA
The DNA here is from genome assembly GCA_037576405.1 of Campoplex capitator. NCBI lineage: Eukaryota > Metazoa > Arthropoda > Insecta > Hymenoptera > Ichneumonidae > Campoplex > Campoplex capitator. Next base: position 3,680,069 of record JARBWI010000001.1, read on the forward strand.
TAGATTTGTGCCCAAATTCTTTATCTAACCAGAATCTTTTTGTTTTATTCATTTTTCTACTCCTAATTATTTACGTATTTTTAAAAAATTCATGGAGCGTAGAAAGATCTAAAAAAAAAACATCGATCGTTTGTCATTTGTCTGAATCGTCGTTCTCAGAGGCTCGGGAAGTATTTGGAATTCGGAAAAAAAAAGGTGAACCAAACAAAATTTGATGTACTACCTCGAGCACAATCGGGCCAACTTGATCGTTGGACAGTATGTTCGGATTTGAGGAGGATACTTCTCCCTGTTGAACAGCATGACTATTGGAGCCTTCTTGTTCGCATATGTGCCGAATCTGTAAAACGATTAAAAAAAAATATTAATTTTCATTTTTGTATTGATCTCAAGAAATGAATTCTGTCGAAACTAAAAGTGAATTCGTTCGAGAAAGAATTTCATAAACTCAAACGCGATCGATTGATCCTGTTTTCAGTTTAAATAACGTTCTTAAACAGCAAAAAATTTGGTCCCATTGATAAAAAATCGAAAGTCAACGACGAATTCGATTACGTGAAAAAAAAAACTCAAAAAATCATGCAAAAACAAATTTTCTCCACTATTACGAAAAATGGCATAAAAATTTAAGAGATTTCTCGTTATTCTCAGTGGATGAATGAACTTTCTCCGTCGATTTGTTCTCGTAACTGGTTTTAAAAAAGAACGAAGACTTTGGATGCAACGAGAATCTGCTATTACCGACAAATTTAGTGTATCGTCGAAACAGGGAAGTGAAAAGAGAGAGAGAGAGAAAGAGAATAAGTGAAAAGGAAAGAAGAGTGAAGAAAAATATCATCATTGGCGTCCTTGGTCTTATATATTTCCCGTCGCCGATAGATCGCGTCGTAATCTCAATGAGTTAATATGTGGCCTCGAAAAGTCGGTGACTCCGAGAGCTCGTTCGCTCCAGCAAGAGTTCGCCGACAAACGCCGTATCGTCTGTGCGACGTTGCCGTTCTTTCGTACATTCGGTACATTCGCGGTCCTCAACAAACTCCCCTCTCTCTCTCATCTATACGTATATGATGCACGTGTGTACTAACCGATATATATATATAAATATAAGCGCGTTCGGGCATTGGTTCCTCCTCGGCTTCTCCGATTAGCCATAAAAAAATTTTCCAGAGCGCATTCTACCTTTCCTTTTCTCGTTAAAAAGATTGGAGCGTTCGCCACAAGCGACTGTCCAACCGGAGCCCCTATTGGGCACATTTTTTTTTCTAACTTTTGTCCCATTTTTATTTTTCACCAGCGAGATTGACGTTTACTCTTATCAGAAAACCAAAACAAAAAAAAATTTCTTCCAAAATACCGACGTTTGATAAAAGGGCAAAAGATAAAGTTTGACCTTGAATTTTGGACAAGAAAAATCGACGATTTTCATCAACATTAAATTCGAGAAGTTTCGAGAGCATTTTTGCCATTTAATTCCGAAAAGCTGAAGCAGCGAGATGGGAGGAAGAATAAAAAAATTGAAGAAAATCATCTAGGCACGTGCCGAGTTGGCGCGACGACTACAAACACGTTTCATGGAAATTGAGCCAACGAGCTTTATCGTTGCATCGCTAATAATAAAAAATAGCTCGTTGTCGATACAAAATACAGTTAATTTACGAGAAAATATAAAAACTAACGAAAGCAACCGAATGGTGAAGCCATTCGATTTTTTTTTGTGCCTCATTTACACAATTTCCATCCAATCGAACGATTCGAACGTCGATTCATTTCATGGACGAAGGAACGTCATTCGTTAATGATTACGACGAAACTTTTGACAGAAAAAAAGTCTCCTCTTGATCAGATTTTAACCGCAAAATCATTTTCTTTCTCTTCGAAAAATGATCAGGATTGTGATGGAAGAGAATCATAAGTTTTTCTCACTTTATCGACGGCTCTCTGGAGAATCTGACATTTGTCAGTCTTGCCAGAGCTCATGTCCGTGGCGGTAATCAGCTCCTCGATCTCATCGATGAACGTGTTCTCCAGGGTCCGTCGTCGTTTCTCGTTAAGGCACTTGTTACTGGAACTCATGAAAATAAGATATCATTATTAATCGAATTACGTTGCAAGGGGGTGTCAGCGACGAAGTACAATAATATTATTTTTCTCGAATTCATTTTCGAATCTACGTGAATTCTTATGGTGATTAAATTGTTCGAGTAATCACGAAATAAAACGATTGAAACACAATATTTCGGAGATAAAAATATCGTTGATTCAAATTTATCGAACTTTTTTTTTTGTATCAAGAAATTTGTTCGAATTCCGAATTAAAAGAAAAAGTTTTTCGATTTTTTCGAAAGAAAATACATTATTTTATTTTCTCACAAAGAGAAAAAAAAAACTGCGTTACCGATGACGTAATATATTGCAACTTACATCTGTGACTGGGGCTTTGCATCCGATTTTTTCCTCTTCTTGGTGTTGTTGCCGGTAATTGCACTCATTTTGACCCACAACGGGTCTTGTAGGTCACCCGGGCCAGGCCTGTAACGATAAAATAAACGAGAAACACTTTAGTCAAATCGCCACTTCAATTAGCCCGGAATACGACGTCGTAGAATATCGTTTCGATTTTATTTTTTTTTCTCTTCTCTCTATTCGTATAAATATATATATATATGTATATAAAAAAAATAATAATATATTTGATTCTGTGAAGGCTATATACGACAATGGAACGATCCAATATGCTAATTTCATCGCTTATATATCAAAGAAGAGGGTGCCACGTGGCGGCGCAGAAAAGAAACCAAGTTTATTTGCTCTTGGAACCAACCTCTTTGCTTTTTCTGGCGAAAAAATAATAATTAAAAACAAAAAAATTCATTTCATCCGCAGTTGAACAGATTTTCTTTGATTCTCCGTACAGAGAATCATTATTTTCTCAATAGTCGGTTTTTTATTTGCAAATTTATGGATATTTCGAAAACAACGGTTAACGAAATAAACGTATACATATATATATATATATATGGACGTATATATGGATGCGTTTGAATGAGATTAAAAGAGGGAGGCTTTCGGTGCATCGTTTGCACATTCTTCGTGCTTATCGTCATTCAGTCATATACCGAACGACGCGGTTGAGCGATAAAGAGAGAGAGAGAGACTCATATACGCATATGTGGCAGATCACATAAATATACATGTATAAGGAATTGTATATAGGAAACGTAAGACTACGATATTAGCACTCATACGAATTTCATGAAAATTGCTTAGCTAAACAAACGAGCTCGTGACGAGTCTGAAATTCACGAAAAAGAAGCGAGTAATGACCTTACGAAAAAGGAGAATTGAATGGCTTTGGTCAAGTTCAACGAACCCCTCATGAAATTGTTACGAAATCACTTTCGTAGCCAATGTCCAGACGTTTTTTTTTTTTCTTTTTCTTTTCTCGCCATTCTTTTATTTCCCTCAGTTTCGTATTTCGGTATCGAACGTTCGACAAAAGTGTTGCATCGAACACGTTTCAACACGGAAATTTTACCGAGTTTAATGACTCGAGAAGGAATCGTCGAACGACGATTATCGCTCGGACACAAAGAAGAAAAAAAATCCAAATTTAAAATCGATATCTCAGATATATTCAGTCCATCGTTATTCCAATTTTTTCATCGGTTTCTAGCAGTTTCTAGCGACCGAAGAAATAATATTAATAAGCGACTAAATTTTGATCATTTTCGAGATTTTTTTTTCAAAAAGTTTTTTATTTTTCTATTTCAAATCCCATCAATCGATCTCAATGCATCGAATTCTAATTTTTTTTTTATAAAGAAAAGAAACTATATATTTCGTTGTATCGATACGGAGATTCGAGATAAAAATCGATGGTTAATGTCTTTTAGAAGATTGAAAAAATGAAGAAAAACAAAAAAATGTGAGAATGGAAAGAGAATTTTTGCAGAAAAATTATTTTCGATAAAATTTGTGTCACGTAATTCAGTGAGAACGATGCGACGTGCGATATATATATACATTTTTTTATTCGCTGGAAACTCGGGGATGCAGGAGAGAACAACCCCCTGTGGATAAAAGCCTTCAATGTTCCAGCTACTTTGGCACGTGAAGAGACGTCCAACCGACCCTGACGAGGTTGACCATTTTTTTTCCTTTTTTTTTCTTTTTTACTCTCTCACGGCTCATTATCGCTCCTACACGACCGCAGTTTTATTCAAAGAGTTAAACAATGTTACGCTTTTATCGAAAGTGCATTCGAGCACGCTCGTTATAATCCTATCTCATAAAAATTCAATGATTATCATCGACTTTATCCTTAACCGACGAGAATAAAGCACGTACCTAATTCTTTATAAAATTTATAAAATGATAAAGCGTCCAGCCAGCTCTCGTTGCTGAAACTTCTCGAGCATTATTATCACTCTTATTTTTTTTTTCAAAATCACTTCGAATCTCGTTTATATCGTTGTCCAATCAATTCCGAGATAAAGAGCCCAATCTTATGGTGAAACTTTTTCTTGAAATATTTCGCTGATATTTTCGTACTCGAAAAACTTCGTTCCCGATCAACTGATTCCGAAATAATCAGCGATAACACTTCGAAAATAACTCTATTTCGTGCTTTTTTTAAATCTTTTCTCTCGATTAGCAGGATGGAAATATTTCGATGAATATTTTTATCGAATTTGGAGAAAAATTGAGTGAACCAAGGATTTTAGGTTGAATAAAATCGTAATTAAAAATCACACGATTACGAATTTTTGTAATTTTTATCAATAAATGATTTTTTCATTATTTTGTTTATTAATAATCGCACACGATTACGAATTTTTATAAATTTTCATCAGAAAACGATTTTTTAAATTATTTTGATTATTACATGAAACGTAGAATTTTCTCTAATTGTTAGCAATTTCGGATTTTCTTATGACAGAAGAGGAAGAAACGAGCGAGAGTTTCGTCAGCTTTTGTTGGCACGTGGCGTTCAATTCGCACGTGTCTTCCCTTTCGATCAGGAGGGCATCAGAGTCGGAACAGAGACTGGCGCATAAAGCTGCCCCGCACGCTGCTCGCTCTATCCCTCAGCTGTGCTTTCCTCTTCTTGTTTCTCAATGGATATACACAGATATATAAAAGAACGAAAAAGCAAGAAAGAGTCGTGGCGCCAAGATTTCAATCTTTCTCTCTTCTTCTTCTTCTTTTTCTATTTCCCTTTCGCCGGTTTATTTTTTCTTCCTCCTTGCACACCGCCTCGCAATTTTACTCCCCTCGATTTTATATCTTTTTCAAGTAAATATTCTCTCCACTTATTTACTCGGAGGAGTACTTATCGAATCAGTTCTCGCGTATCCAACAAATTTTCAAACTCGAATCGTTCGTCTATTACACTTAAATTAATCGCAATCGTTCGCTTTTTTTTTTTCTCTTAAATTCGAATTTTTTGGGATACTAAATTCCTAAAAATGATGAATAATGAAAGGATTTCAAAAAATTTGAAAATCTTTCGAATAAAAATTGAATTTTATGAAAATTTGAAAAAATCGATGTTTTTATTCGTTTTTTTCCATGGATTTGGACGAGAAATTTTTTTTTTTTCTAAAATTCTATAAAATTATGATTTTCGTGAAAGAAATCCAAAGAATTTGGTGCATTTGAGTACTTTAATTCGCGACAAAATCGATAAAGAGAAAAAAAAGACCGAAAATAGTTGTTTTCGCAATTGAAAATCATGAAACAATATTCGATAATTAATCGCGATAAGAAAAATAATCTCAATAAATAAAAAAAAGCTGTAATTGGTGAAGAGAACGCGGTAAATCTGCTCGACAGACATAAGCACGAGTGAACGAGCCTTGATTGAGAAATAAAACAAACAAAAAGGTCCCTGAGCCTGGTTGGGAGCTGTTATTCATCGTTTATCGACGATTCTAAAACTACAAATTCACGCGAATTCGTATACAGGGTGTCCCGAAAGGATCAAAGAGAACGTTCGTATTTTACCGATTTTGAGGAGGTTATAAAATCGAAAAAAATCATTCAACGATGACAAAAAGTTGAAAAAATTCATTGCGAACTTGAAAAACATATATTTTCCTTTTCCAAACTGCATATTTTGTCCAAAGAATCATTTTACCTCACAGTGAGTCAAAAAACCTTCATCCACATCAGAGCTACGAACGTCAATCGTATGATTCGAGGAACAAAATAAAAAGTTCAATTGTCGAGAGAATTGAAAATTGTAGTTCTTTGCTAGAAGCACGAGAATGGGAACGACGAAACGGAACTGCGAATGCCAAATGTCAGTAGAGCACAAATAAAAACCGAAATATATCTCTCTCGAAAAAAAAAATGTCGATAATCTCAATGAACGAATCGAGAAATGCTCGGTGCGCAACAAAAATAAAATCCGAAAACTTTGTATTTGCACAAATAAAAATATAATTATAGAATATCATCGTATATTTGTATTCGAACGTGATCGCGATTGCATTTGGAGGAATAAACACAAAAGTCGAGCGAACAGATGGGCGTGTATAACGTCGAGGTTATGCCCGCGTATATTCCGAAAAGCGTGTACACCAGTTCGCAACCGAAGCCGATATTATATAGGATTAGAAGGAAAAATCTGCCTCGGCCTTTAGTACGTTTAGAATAAAAAGGCCTCGTCGGTTGGACAAGGACTGGCTTTTTCTCTTCGAGATACGTTCGTTTAGTAAAGCGATCACGTTCTAGCCCATGCGTCCACCCCCCCTCCCCCCCCCCGCGGGTGTCTCGTAACCGAGACAATAGGTGCACAGCACTCTCGATTCTGCCACGATCTTTTTAACGCTGAAGAATTAATACTTGATGTTTTTTTTCTGTCTAAAGGCAATCGAAAAGTTACCGAATAAAATGATTTTTCGGAGAAATCCAATGATCGGACGTACGGGGGGATCCACCGTGATTTTTTGATAAAAATCATTTTTCGTTTTCGATTTTTTTTGAACGCCACGAGTGTGTCGAAAACGCAATAAAAATTGGCCAACGAAATCGGAGCCGCATTAAATTCCGATTAGAGGTGAATCGAATGATTTTTTTTCTTTTGTTTTTCTTCAAATTTTCGACAAAAAAAGTAAATGAGAATGAAATCTGATAAGATGAATGAGAATTGAATTCTGATGGTTAAAAAAAAACTGGGGATGAAAGTACCTTGCATCACGAAGGATGGTCTCGTGGAAATTCAGAGACGACAGTAACTCCGGGAAAAGCGATGAAAAAGGAGTTTGAAAAAAAAGTCACGATAATCCTCGCCCTCGGGAGGGCCACAAAACTTCTGTCGTCTCGTGCACACACGACACTCGAAAAGAAAAAAAAAAAAAATCAAAAAGAAAACACTTTGGCAGGACAAAAACGCGAGGATCGGTGGTAGTTTTTTTTTTTTTCTCACGAGAAATCTTCGATCTTGCGGTATTTGGCGAGTAATTAAATGGCCTCGAGCTTCCTCGACGAAAGAGAACGAAAATCCTTCTCTTTTCTCATACCACGATCAACTCCTTCTGCAGAGATATGTATTTGATGGTCGATAAAAATGACGATAAGCTCGTCTTTGATGATTCATTTATAAATATATATATATATATACGGCCGCGCGAGCTTCTGTATCGCCTTGAGTTTAAAAACAGGAATTTGCGAGGATATGCCGCAGAGAGAGAGAGAAAAAAAGTGAAAGAGAATGAGAGAGAGAGAGAAAGCAAGAAAAGAGTCCTCGTGCGCGATGACGACACAGGAAACCGGCGCGGTTGTTTCTGCGACGATTCCGGATGGAAATACACAGACGCTGAGAAATATTTCGTCGTAATTCTTCGCACTCTGAATATGACTACTTGAGATTCGGTTATTAAGAGCGTAACACAGTTTTCAAGAAGACCAAAAAAAAATCAATTTATTCGAGCAGCTTATTTTCTTTTATGTTTATCCACACGACAATAATCGAGATTTCTTGTTCAATGAGATCTTCGCTGTTTATATATTTTCGTGAATTTTCGATCAAACGTTAGCACCGATCGTCGATATTCTGTCATCGCTCGAGACTCGAGGTAAAACTAGGAGTACATCACTGTAGCAGATTGCCTTGAAACAGGACAGTCATATTATCGGGAGTAAATTTATAAAATGATTATTTCAATAATCGTTACGATTATTTTATATTTTTGCGAACATGATGAAAACACCGCGACGATAAGCTCCGTTATCAGTGAAATCGTGAACGATACAAAAAAAACGTCAGAGGATCCAGGCTCCCAAAAAGCTGCTTCGAATCAATCGATTTTGAAGAGAGAGAGAAAAAAAAACACGTTGAACAACGACGTTCACACTCGAACGTTCGTATCACTTTTCATCCCGTTTTCGTAGCAGCATTTTCGATGTTTTTCTCAAGGAATAGGGCTATTCGCGTATCGGGAGAGAATGGAAAGAAAAAACGGAGACGAAACTTGACAGTGGCTGCCTCGATTTCAACGAAAAGAGAGCGAGAGAGAGAGAAAGAGGATCGAAGAGAGGAGAAAGACGTTTGACAAAAGCCTGATGGTTTAATAGACTATTCGAAATAAATAAGCGTGTTGTCAGTCCCGCGCTCGCGAATCTTTCTCCCTCGAAGATTCTCTCTCCATCTCACTCTCTCTCTCTCTCTTACTTGATCGCTCGTGCGCGCGGACACCGCGCGAGGTGGGGGAGCAGCGAGAGAGAGAGAGAGAGAGAAAAGTATTGGTCGCTCGAATCGCGTTCCGTATGATGCGGGACCTGTACAGAGAGAGACGAGTGCCGTGTGCGCTAGTCGAGCTGCTCTTCTACACCGTGTGCTCTGCTCGCGCCCGTGTATAATATAGGTCAGTGGGCCAGGGCGATCATGGCAACGCGGACATGCGCGCCATCGGGCGGACTAACACACTACGCTTCTCTCTCTCCCTCTCTCTCTCTTGCTCTCTCTGTTTGTTTTTGAATATATTTTTCTTCTTATTTTTGTGTTTCCAAACCGATTCCAATAGACATTTATTAAAAGTAGAATCTCGTGAAATAATTTGTGATTCTTTATCACGATGTTTTGCTTAAGAACAACGTTTTTGTATCAATTTTCATTCATTCTTTACTGTTTTTCGTCGCGTTATTTTTCTTACGTTCCCTTGGCATCGATAAATGTTCGATCCGATCGTACAATTAATCTCCTCTCTATCGAATCGCTTTTTATCGGAATCCGCGCTCGCCTTCTATGACATGTAACTCTCAAGAAAATTCCATTCAAGACACACTTTGGCCACAGAATTTTTAGCCATTTTGCCTGCTTTTAGTATTTCTAATCTTTCGATTTCATTCCAGCTCCGTTTTAACCTGTTGGGAGTTGCTGACGTATGACAGCTCGAGAAATGGACATTTGGCTGATCGATCGATGCTCCTTTTCATTGATTCTCATATCCGAATGAACTTGTCGATAGAAATCTTTGAAAAGAGCGAGATGTGTCCTCTGAACGGGATGAAACTTTGAAAATATATTTTCACTGCTCATACGTTTCGGGAGAATTTCCGATGCTGTAAATTCAAGACGGAAATCGAGCCTCAATTTTTCTGTGTTTTAGCATCGATCCGAGTTCCTCAATTACAGTTTTTTTTAGTCCCACATAATTTCGTATTTTCATGAATCCTGTGAGGAAATTGATGCAAAAAATGAGGAAATTTGATATTCTGCTTGATGTAAACAGACTCGAGCGGCCTGTAGAGCTCGGGTCCATGCGACGTTGCCGCGAATATCTTTTTTGCAAAGTGTGTGCATTGAGCAGTGTGTCCCGCGCTTTCCCTATCCGCGCGACAGAGCTCTGCGGTTGTGCTGCTCAGTACAAGCCCGGCGACAAGTTTCGTTCGTAATGGCAAACAAAAAAGAGAAAAAAATCGATAATTAGGAAACGATTTTTCGACGCCTATCTATTTTTCCGGAATTTCCAGCTGTAGAAGCTCGAAAAATCAAATAATGCGGGAGAAAGAGTTCGAAGAATAATGGGAATCGAGAGTTGGCAGGTCGAAAAATCGGAGCGAAAGGTCAGGACCTCTGAAATCGACGGTGCCGCGACGCGGGGCCGATGCTTTTTGCTTCGCAGGACGAAATGATTGTCCTGAGCAGAATGACGCGAAACCCCGGTGGAGAGACGAGGAAAACTGTTGCAAACGACCCTTTTCCCTCGATCCTCCTCTCTGTAACGCGACCAACAAACCGAACGCGCGTCATCGTATTTACCTCCGACGTCACACTCCCAAGCGTTCTCGAGATCGATCTATATTTACGGAGTGAGAAAACTCTCGCTCGACTCTACTTCCCAAATTTTCTCGGACGGAAATACACATTTACGCATTTTTAATAGAAAAAAAAAAAAAAAAAAAAAATTCATTGAAAGTTCAATCGAACTGGAAATAATCGTCATAAATTTTGTTCCGAAGAGCATTAAAATTTCATTCTATTAATCCCAATTATTTTCCAACTCTGGGTTCGTTCGATTCGAGTAATATCTTAGAGAAAAATGACGAAAGTTTCATTTTTCTGTAGCACAAAAATTGTTCTATCAAATATTGTGCTACAAAACTGTCGAGACAAACCCAAAGTTGTTGCTTGATCAAAATAATAGTTCCAAAAAATTTGAAAGTTTGTACAAAATTGAGTTTTTGGTCTGCTTCAATAAACTTTTTTTCAATTGCTCACTTCGATGTGGATTGTCCTGATCTTTTTTTTACTTCGAATTCATGAATGTAAAGTTTTAAAAATTACGTGAACGTTTCAATTTTATTTTCCACTCGTAAATCGCGAATAATTTTCAATTTTTTTTTTTTTTTTTTCAATTTTAATTCTCCTAGATCGTTTCTAGCTATGATATAATTGTGTCGTTTCGTTGAAATTGAGAGAGAGAGCGAGAGAGAGTCGAGCATGAAGAAAATGAATTGAAAACGTTTGAAGTCGAGAGCTCCGAGCGGTATCAACGTCGGCTGATTTCGAAAGGTTTTGCATTAACGGGTCGGTGGCGCGATGGGCGTCCAGACAGGTGACGATATCCATCAATCTGCAGGTTAAAAAAAAAGTAAAAAAAAAAACAAGAACGAAATGCACGAGGATAAAGCACGCAAGGGGCGATGGAGAAAAAAAAATCCTATTATTTTTGGATACGCCCACGTTCTCGCGTTATAAGAACGATCGATCATTTATTTTTCACTCTCGCCACGAGTTCGCAAAAATAATTTCTCGGAAACGTGTGATTCCGGGAATCTCGAGGCTTTCGTGTCTGTCGAGCTAGTCACGCAAAAAATAAAATAAAAAGCTCTGCACGAAATATCTGAAAATCGAGAGTCTAAAAAAATTGGAAAATTTCATCGAAAAATCTCCAACGAACGGGTCAGAAAAATAACACCGAATTGTCAATTATTCCAAAATAAAATCCAGTTGCTCCAGGAGTCCTCGATCTACAAAAAATTTTCACATTAAAACCCTAATCAATGCTCCAGAGAAAAAAAAAACCCGTGAATTGTACAAATCGCCCTTTTTCATTGCAACAAATAATCAATCGATTGTTTTGAGCAAGAGATGACTGAAGAAATTTAAATTTAATAAACTTTCAGGCCCGACTGTACTAGGCAATACGAGCCTCGAAGTTGGGGACAATGTCGAAACGTGGCGCATCGTGTGGAGCAGTGAGGAAGGCCAGGAGAAACGAATGAAAGTTTAACGTATGAAGAGAGGGAGAGAACGAGAGAGAGAGAGAGAGAGAGACTGCGAAATGATGGTGGGATGACTATTATAATGCGAACGAAAGGTAACGAATTCTTCGAGTTTCTTTCTTTTTTTTTTCGCATCTTTTATTTCATCAAAGCTTCGGAAGGAACGAGTGAAAGCTGTCGATATATTCGACGACAATGAACGTGACACGCTGACCAAATAGAGTCGTAAGTCGGCGAGTGGGTAAAGCGACTAACGCATATAAACATGTGTATACGTAAGTATGAATATAAAACGTATATATATATATATAGTATGTGTGGACGAGAATGAGGAGGAGTTTTACGCAGGGTCACAGATAGTACTCTCGTCACGCGGAACAGTTCCATACATGCACCTTCCTTCATCGTCCTCGCACCAACTACGTCCATATTTTAAACGTCCGCAACGTTTCTTTGTACGCCGCACACTCGAATCATCGTTCTCGAGCATTTTTTTTAAATACGCGTTTCTCTAAAAATAAAAAACTCGACAAACAACTGTTTTTTTACGAAAACAACGATTAGAATTTCCAATTCGATTACAAAACTATTTTTATATCCGACGAAATAAATTCGATGAAACGTTTTTGTTTTTGTCGAAAATTATTCATTCGTATCGAGCATTACGATGAAATTCATCGTTCCCGTTGTAGATATTCGATTTTTAATTACAATTTTCTAAATCAATTTTGGACCGAAGACAAAAATTCGAAAATCCGTATTTTTTCAATGTTTCTACGAGTAAATTATTCAATTACGAAGATTTTTGACGAACCCTCGATAATTAATTATCGTTCGAAGCCGAGCGTTGGTGTGTAAATGTTTTTGAAATAACGATAAATTTGTTGAGCTTATTGAATTGGATCGAAAACGAGAAAACAAAGGGCGTATTTTGGATGGTTGGTTGTATGAAAAACAAAAAAATTGGTCGAGTTTGGTGGGAGTTTGTGGAGAGGGAAATAAATGGTTGGCGGATGATATTTGATACCTGCTAAGAAGGTTTATAGCGGTGGAGCCATGCCTCAGCATCGCTCGTTGATGCCTAGATGAGATGCTCTCCCGAGGGGTAAACACGAAACTCCGGAGAATCCGCCAACTCCCGTGAACACGAGGATAAGAGAGAAAGAAAAAAGAGAGAAAAAGAGAGGAAAGAAACGGCGTTGCCATGTCGACGCAAGCCGGCGTGTTCCCCGTGGCTCTGTTGCCACGATGACGTAACAATCGCGTCTTTGCGTCACACACATGAAAAGAGGTGGAGGGAGCAAGAGGAGGAGGAGGATGGTAGAGAAACTGGCTAGTGAAAGAGCCTCGAGTGAAAAGCGAATAGAGGAGCGAATCTTTGAGAAGTTTGAGCAGGTGGTGGGGCCCTTTTTGTTCAAATTTTGAATAACCCGAGTAATGATTAATTAGCGAACGATTCACTCTAACGAGTTTCAATAAACAGGCTCATAAAATATGTTGAAAATGTTTCATTTCAATCGGATTTTTATTCAAGTTTTATCGAGCTGTTTATGCTTGGAGCTTGAAGTATCGCGAGTCGAAATACTGTGAATTTTTTCTAATGGAAAATCTTCGAATCAATATTATTTCGTTGAAACGAAAATCAATGGATTGTGACTGGAGGATCGATCGGTTGTCGAGTATGAAGAAAAAACAATGTGGAGCTTCCAGTTGAAATGTTGGAACGTTGCAATTCCACTGGAGAGATATATCGAGGATCAAAATCGAAATTTAGACTCTTCGGAGAGATTCTTTCATAAAATTCGAATTTTCTTTCATAAAAGTCGAATTAAAAGGTCCGAAAACCTGTTAAATTCGCGAAAATACTTAGATCCTGCGTCAAAGCTAAAGTTGTAAGAGAAATTATTTGAGATTATTTTCGTTTGAGGCCCGAGAGCTTAGTGTAAGAGGGTCGTTGAGTGGCCCAGCATGAAGGGAAGTTGTACGGAGAAGAGAGGCGCAACATCGAATCAATGACCCAGATATACACTTCTGGGTCGGCATCAAGCTGCGTCAGGCAAACTATTTCTCCTGCATGGCCCTGCTTTTGCGGTTTTACATTTTCCTTCCTCCTTTTCCTCTGCTCCGGTAGTAAAAACAAATAAAAAAAATAAAAATCTTTCGGATTGAGCGAGCAACTAAATTTAAATGATGACGAAAGTTACGAGAGAGAAAAAGCACGAAATTGCGCTGGGAATCAGCGTTCGAGATATTTTCTCTCCATTTCTTATACGATCAGATTGATGTTCAAATATGCAAGTAAAAAAAAAAAAAAATAATAATGCAATTTCGCTCGGCGAATTAGTTGGAAGATAAAATTTAAAAAAAAACGTTAAAAAACAGTTTTTTATTCGTCCAGGATTTTTTCGACTCCTCTCCATCGTTCCCTGAGTCTCTCCCCATTTTGTTTTTTGCTGAATCAAGTTTAGGGCTCGAATAGCAAAATGAAAATCGTAAGAAGCAACTCGTGTGCGTGAGCCACCGCGAGTAAGGGGGCGCGCTGTGTGTTAAAAGACGAAGGAGAAGAAGCATAAGAGACAGGCGGATGTCGAGACACGAGCGTTTTTCCCTGGCACAGTATATCTATATATGTATATAAAGAGGCAGAGAACAGCAGCGAAAGAACGTCAGTCTATGCGTCTTATTACGATGTGTATTAGTGGGTAGTTTGCGGTCCACACACTCGTGATTCCGGTTCGCGGATGGCGCCGCAAGGTCAGACGAGAGCCAGTATATACGCCTTCGTGATCGTATATCTCGTTCCATTTGCCCAAAAATCGATACACATGGAACCACGAATATACGGTCGAAGCTTTCGAGCGCGTTAGCGACGATGAAAAACTTGAAAAATCTTGGGAATCAAAAAGCCTGAGGAAGCGAGACGATGATTGAAAATTTTGATAATAATTTTACAAAAAAAAAAAGGGGGATTTTTTGGTGAAAATTATGTTCGTTGAAATATCGAAAGCAGAGCTGCATTCTCATCGATTAATTAACTGAATTACTAGAAAAAAAAAGTTGAATTCAACGAAATTGATAAGAAAATATTGAAAAAAATTTTGACAATAAATTCTGTAGGCTTGGAAGATTCAAGAAATTTCGAAATAACTGGAATAAACGGAAGATCTTATATTCATCGTTGTTGACACTGCAGAGAAATATTTATGACAAATTTTCGTGGATAAAAAATTATTAAAAAAATAAAAACAAAAAACAGTTGGCAAGCTCCGATTTTTTCTATTTTGCGTCAGTGCTGTTTTTTTTTTATTTTTATTTCTTTTTATTTCAATCTGGACAAAAATTTGTAACTCTTCCAACTTCAGTTTCAATTACATAAGCGTTTTTTTTTTCCTCGCCCGAAAATTACGACTATTTTTACTCACTTTTTATTTATTTTTTCAACTTCCCAAGGAATTTTTCGACGAGAGAGAGGAAAAAAACGTGTTCGTAGGCAAACTGCAGTACCGGTAAGAGCCGCTTTTATCGGATCGTGTTTTCCTCAGTTTCAATTGTTGTCGTACGAAATGTTGAAAAAAATAAAATAAAAATAAAAATAAAACACGAGAGAATATAATTCACTCAGTTTCGTACGTTCGATACCCACGCGTATCGCCTCCTATCTTTGCATATCTAAATAGCATAATCACCCGAAATATACGGGACGTACGTGTTTCGACTTTGACATGAGGACTTGAAATTAAATGAAAAAAAAAAAGCGACGAATAGAGAATAAGTGTGAAAAAAAATAGATCCCGCATAGTGTCTCTTCGCGTGACGTACCAAGCCGTTTTACAAGTGTTAAAATAATTTCAAATGTAAAGAAAAACAAGTTTAATCTCAAACTCTACGAATTATTTGGGAAAAAAAAAACGAGAAGAAAAAATTTTAAATAAAAATGAAATTTAAATTTCGATCCGAATAGCGGCGATGCTGTTTCGTATTTTCATACACCCTCGTATGCTCGTTCCACCTGTACATACATTACGAAGCTAATGTTAATAGAAGCATATCGACTTCAAATGCTCTCGTTTATACGCGAGCAGAAAGGACAGATGTTTTTGGGCGACATTCCTTTCCAAAGACTTTTCGAAACTCGAAAATTTTAGAGGAGGAGCCTGAGGCTCTCGAGCGATAACGAAACAATTCTTTGCTCTTTTTTCTTCATTTCGAAATCAATAGAAATGTTTTTTTATTTTTTATTTTTATTTCGTTAGGTGCGACGATAAATTCTCTCTTCGGTTAATTTCGGTAGATTTATCGTGTCAAATTCGAATTCAGATCACGATTCAAACGTTCATCTTTTCTCTCTTATCTTTTTATTCGATTTTTATTTAGTTATGATTTTATTATTATCGGTTGTTGACAGATAAATGTTCGATGTGTGGGCACAAATGGAGGGAGTAGGTAAAACAAGGGAATAAATTGCACCGAAAAACGATTCGATTAGTACCAAAAGTGACTAAAAAAAGAAGTGAAAATACTCGAGTTTCGTGGTAATATATTATTGGCCACGCCTCGAGCGATACGTAACGTTTTTTTTTCTTTTTTTTTTTTTTTAGTATTATTTACCCGTGTCTTGCGCGTTGTCAGCTCGCGTCACGTCTCGTAATAAATTTTTATCGTTCTCTCACATACATGTACTCGCTTATGATGGTTTATAAAATTTCGGGCAGGGTGTATACAAATTGGACAAGAATTTTTTTTTTCCCCATCAATTAGTGGCTTAATCAGAAGGAAATAAAAAAACGCATGATCGCAATATTTTATTTTACGAAGTCATAAAGTGGATACGAATCGTACGAGATTTTTCCAGTCACCACGGAAACTAACGAAAATCATTGAATTATCCAAAAGTGGTTAGATTCCTTCGATAACAATCTCTTGTTCCAATCGAATTCTAAATTCAATTTTTATCATATTTTTTTTTTAAGAAACTCCCAAATTGGATTCAAGACGAGACTCAAATTCAATTTTAATTTAATTCGGATTAAATCTAAGAGACACGATCCGAATTTCAATTTTAATATAAATTCCGAGAAAATTTAAGTTTTGATCAAAAATGAAATTTCAGTCAAATTTAAATTGAAATTTTCAATCGAACCGAATTGGATAAAAATGAAAAAATTTGTTTTTAATTGAATAATTTTCTTCACAAGTATTTGATCGACAAAACGTATCAAAATTCCTTATCACTATCGCTATAATATTTTTAAAAACCCAAAATTACAGACGAAATATAAATACCGAGAAAATTGAAGTTTTTATTAAAAATGAAATTTCAGTCAAATTTAAATAGAAATTTTCAATCGAACCGAATTGGATAAAAATGAGAAAATTTGTTCCTAATTGAAAAATTTTATTCACAAGTATGTGATCGACTAAATGTATTAAAATTTTTTATCGTTATCGCTTTAATATTTAAAAAAATACAAAATTACAGACGAAATATCAGAAAATATGAGTTAATAATAATAATTCAATAAATAATATAAATAACAGTAAAAAGATAAAGGTAAAATGAATTTTGGTGTATTGATCCATAAAAAAAAGAGCGTTTGGTATCGGGTATATTGAAGAAGCGTAGAGAGCGAGAGAGAGAGATTTAGGTGGATGATGGGAATGGGCCAAGTGGTATGAAATTGGCGACTGGGGACCGAGTCCCCCTCTCGCAAAATCACCAGCAGCAGCAGCAGTAGCAGCAGCAGCAGCAGCACGGTATACCGAAGGCCTGACCTGCCCCAAAAATCGCGTCGTGGATTTTCAGGGCCTGTCTTGTGGGTTTGGGCGTTGTGACGTGTGAGAGATTCGTTTGGATATTACACTCGGCGCACATATATGCAAAATAAAAGTCGCGTAAGTTTATGTCTGCCGGGCGATCTAAAGTGCGTAGAATGTTTCTGGAGGGAGGGTGGGAGGGAGGGGGGGAGACTTGGTTGGATAATTTGGGGGAGAAAAAGGGAGATGAAAGATGCGTTGAGTGCGAGCGAGAGAGAGAGAGAAGGTACGACGTGAATCGTTGGAACGTCGAAGGGGGAAACGAGAGATACGATGGCTGAAACGACGTCATAATGGCAAAGTGGACCACAAGAACGAAGACCCTCATAGTCGAAGAGCTCTGGGCGTAAAAACATTTTTTATTCTCTATCGCTCGATCAAGAGTGAATGGAAACTGGGTTTGTGTAAATCAATCGGGAACACTCTGTTGATCGGACGAAAATTTTGTATTTTAGGAGAGAACGCTTTCTCTGAGGATGAAAAAAGTTGAAGAAGATTCGTGTAGAAAATTTGGAAACAGAGAATTTTGGAAGATTCTTTTTTAAAAACATTTTGTGTTTTCTGATTCTTCGTCTAATCAATCCCGTAAACATCGTTCGTGCAGGTTTAATAAATGAAATGAATCGAAAGGCAATTGAGCGATTTTTCGGCGATGGATATCCGAGAAAATTCATTTATCTCGGACGAAGTTTGTCGAGAGAAATTCTCGCGACGACGACCTCCATCTTCTTCGGTCCAAGCACATTGTCAGCCTCTGTGTCTCCTCCCTCTTTTTCTCTCTATGAGCCCTGCTCGCTTCGTGACGCACCGCAGCAGCGTCCCCCAACGACCATCCCACCATCAGACAACCGCGATCTTCGAGGGACGTGTGGACTAATTCGTGCGAATATGGACCACTTTCGAACTCAAAAAATACCATCGAAACCCTGCTCTCGAGCGTCTCTGAGGAAGAATAAATTCTGCCTCGAACAGCTGAAGATCATTCCATCTTCATTTCACGTTAAGAATAAATAAAAGGTACGTTGAAAATGTTTTTTTTTTATTTTTTAAAGAACTAGATTTGGGAATAAAGCAAAAATGAAATTAACGCTTTTGACATTCGTTGAAACAAAGCTTAAGGAGTAACACCACTGAGTCAGCAAAAAAGGCCTGAATTTCATGAATTTCTTTTAGAATATTACAAAATTCTTTCTTCAGACTTTATTAAGGAGTTTCGGTACAAAAGGCAATATGTTAAGAAATTAATGAAACTTGGTGATGTTCTTCAACATCAAGTACGAAAAGACAAATTTTTTCAAAATTTTCTTCTACTTGGTTATCGAGTAATTATGCATTAAAGCAGATTTCTTATGCCCGAAGTGTATACCTATATATATGGAAACGCTATGCTTATACACGTGAACGTTTAGTCTTCGATTACTCGATAACCGTGTAGAAGAAAAATCTGAAAAAAATTGTATCGTCAAATTTGGCACCAAAGAATATGTTGACCAAATTTTATAAAATTCTTAACATTTTGACAATTTTTTGTGTTTTTAACATGGTTTAGCATGGCAAGATTGTATCGCCTGTATCGAAGCTCCTTGAACACGAATTGAGAAATTCCATTTTTTCAAAATCCTAGTGTTACCCCTCAAGAAAGAAGAGTTTCCCGTCGAAAAACCAAGAAATATCGACCAGAAGAGAGCCCTCAAAGAAGAAACGAATTCAAACACGACGAGAGAGTTTAGGATCGATATTAAAGAAAATGAACATCAGTTCGAACGTTCGTACTTTTTGGGAGGGAAGAAAACATCGAAAACACCGAGGTTAATTCGTATCAGCGGGAATAGGGCGTTATAGAAGCGTTTACGGGTAGTACGTCATCGGAGGAAAGCGCGACGACGCCGACGCTGTTCTCGGATCCTTAAACTCCCTCTTCAACATCCTCATACATTTGAACCCGTCAATATATATATGCACTTCCTTCGAGTCCTTTTATTTCATCCGTTCGAAGAGACAACGACTGCCTCTGTCTTATAACATCATTTCCGAAAAAGTCGTGTTCGAGACGGATGGGGATCGGATAGAAGAATGTCAGCAGCGCAGCTATGCAGAGAGCACGTGATTGAGATTATTGTCGAGTTTTAAAGGCCCCGGAGGCGTTGTTTCTCTCAAACATCGAACGCGTTTCACCGGGCATTATCATTTTTATATTCATTTTCATAGCACCAGAGAAAAGAAGAAAAAAACCTGCAAAGAAATGTTTCAATCCGATGTTTGACATTTAGTTGTCACTTCCGGTCGATTAAATCGATGAAATTATGCAGCGAGGGTTATTCGACGAGAATCAGAGTATAACGAAGAGTTTTTATACCGAATTTATTCGAAAGAAAATCAATGAATGAAGCGCTGAGAAAAATGAATTCGTAAATTCAACAAATTTTTTGTTGGTTCGACAAATTTGTTTTGTTGGTTCAACGAATCGTAGCGAACAAAATGAAATTTGTTAACCCAAACGAAATTTGGTTCATTAAAATACTTAATTTCTCACTACGACAAAAATATCGTTGAATCAACAAAAGTTTTGTTGAATCAACAAATTTAATTTGTTCGCCACAATTTCAAATTTTTTTTTCTCAGTGAGCGAAGATTTTTTGGGAACTTTGGTAAGAGGCTATCGGAGGCTTTTCTTTATCTATTTATTTTCTCATTTCATTGTTCCCCATAATCCTCGTGACGGAGGACACGCTGATGAAGAAAATAAAAGTATATTACTTTGATATAAGACAGTTATTTTGTTCTGCCCAGAGAAGAAGGACGGTCTCTGGCACACACGTACGAGGAGAGAAAGAGAGAGAGAGAGCAGGCTAAAAAAAATTACGTCTTGGAAGATTTTGTTATCAGTGCGTGTGGGAATAATGCGGGGGCTGATATAAATTTATACGTGTAGCGTGTTTCGTTGGGTGCTGCGGTCGCTGTTCCTGTTACCGAGGGTTGCGGCATCATTCAAACCTCTATATACACTCAGGAATACGTATAAATATACACTTTTGTGTACGTGTATAGAGCGTGGCTCGTTTATCGACGTATAAACTCGCACCGCAACGCTCTTACGCAACTCGATCCTGCCCCTCCCCCCTCCCCACCCCTCTCCCTCTATTCTCTATGCCTTTATCCTATTCCATTTTTTTGCCCTGACAGGGCTAATGTTTACATAACGATCGACATTGAATCTACGTGAATTTGTAGCTAACCGACCAGGCTGTGTCAGAGCACGAAAAATTCTTATTAATCAATCGATAAAAGTACATGAAACAGCGACGATTAAATTATGAAAAATTCGCTGATAGAGTCGATTTCTAAAATCAAACTGCCATGGATGCGGAGATTCTTGATGAGTTTTTTAGTCGATGAAAAAACAAAGTCAAAAGATTTTAGTGATTGGGTAAGTTCCGTGGGAGTCCGATGGAGGGACAAAGATATTGTTGAACAGAAACGATGATGACGATGATGATGTTGGACAGAAAAGTTTGAAAGCGTTTGAGGAACCGTTTATCGGGTTTTTAATCGAGATTCAGAGGCATGGATTTGCCTTGAGGCTATAGAACTTCCTTGCTTTTATGATAGCATGAAAAAAAGCTTATTTATTTGTGCATAGGAATGGATGTTTAGTCGAAGAGGTTCTCTATAAAAGTGTCTGTACGGAGGTTAGAAAAGAGAGACGCACATAAACCCGGCAACGGTCCGGCGAAATCGATACAAGCGTCCAAATAGCGAGAGAGGCGAAAGGCGAGGGGGAGAGAGAGGAAAAGTGAGACTGGAATGGAAGGGAAGATGAAAAAAAAAAAAAATTCTACCGCGTACGAAACGGTTGAGGAAAAGGGAGCGGAAGGGAGGTAATGAAAACAGGAAAAACAGAGGAGACGAAAAGCCGGGGAGAG